>OY294047.1:35118485-35280299 GCA_958510825.1 Brachypterus glaber
AGTAGGTAATAATTTCTCTGTGTGTATAAGATTTTTGCAGAAAATATTTATCTAGGTTTATGCATCTCTTGAATTTAGGACATTCGAAAATTGCTAGAAGCTCAAGGTCCACTCCTAATTCCTATAAAATATATGGGTTAAGGATTTTAAGAAAAATACAAATATAATTTTAACGTTTACGAGATTTAGAAGTCTAGACTCGAAATGGATGGCATACCGTGAATATAAATTTCTCCATTATTTACCCAGTATTTACACTTTTATTGCAAATATTATTTACCATGTATGAGAGGTTCAGTGATAAAATCTTAAATATATAGATTTTATTTCATCGTAAATAATTTTTACTACATAACTTTAAATCCAAATATCTCTTGATATGAAAATAAATGTTTGAAAAGGAGAAAATTGCTGTAATTTTACCCCTTATAATCCCTGCAAAAAAAATCCTTTTGTGTTTTATGTACACATGGATGTGTGTTAGACATTTAGGTTATAACAAGCAGTGAAGATATGTAATGCTACGCATTCCATTATATACTATTGACTATTTCACAAGTGCAAATTATATAATTCTTTATTCAAAAAATTAAAAACATATTAAAAAAATGCAATTTTAACGAGATGTTGTTCAAAAAGTTTAAAAAAAAAATAAGAGCTCCTAAATAAGACCTTATTTGGCGCTTAGCTCATTTTGTTTTAGTTAAATCATTTTAATATTATGAATAATTATTAGAATGCATTAAATAAAAATAATACCGAGGTCGCGGGTTCGAATCCCGCCCCCGGCATGGACGAGTGGTGTCTTTAAAATTTCTATTATTTACTGCTTTAAAAACTACATATAAATAGGATATAACGGACACGGTTGAATGCAGGGGTGTACCTGGTCCACCATAACACTATTATTAGAATTTTACGAACTGGCATCTGGTTGGAATGTTTGGAATGCAAGGTCGCCTATAGAATACAAACAAAATTTTACCTCTTCTCTTCCCCGCGCCTCACATTCCAGGAACCAGTTAGTAAAATGTTAATATTACATGTATACAGTTCCCTATATATATATTACTATATATAGTAATATAGTACTTATAATTATATGTTAATATTAACAATAGATATGAAATTCTCGCCATTTTTTTTATCTGAATATAAAACCTAATAAACTAGTATAACCTTAATTAAACTTTTAATTAAAATTTAAGAATGCATTTAATATATAACAAAAAAAAATAAATTAAATCAAAATTAAAAACCTACCAATAAATAAAGTCGAATTAATTATAAAGTTAGTAACCTCTTAAGTCAACTATAACTACATTAGAAACATTTTACAAAAAAATATTCGTATTATGTGTTAATTTGAGTCGTTTAAAGATTAATATCAAAAATTAACATACAAATAGTCTAAGTCAACCCACAGGGCATTTTAAAAATTATATTTCCTAAAAACAGTGTTGTCCTCTTTCCCATCCAGATTAATTAAATGTGATATATAATTTATATTTCTTATGTAAATACCACTTAAAGTTACAACATTCTTTTCACTTTGTATAAATGGAGAAAATTCTTGAATAAAATAAAATAATAATTTCTTCTATATCATAAAATTAAAAATAAGTTAATTTTGAGAAAAAAAGACAAATATTGTCGAAAAAATTTCTTTAAAAAAAAAATTATATTAAGCAAGTCTTGTTTAGCGAGAAATCGTTTTTATTTTCCTTGGTTTCTTTGCTCTATACTACTAGTTTAGGGTAATCTTTGACACAAATAAGTCTTTAGCTCAATGCGTTTTTAATGGGTTAACCCGTAAGCAGTTATCGTGGGCAGATATTCAGACAAAGAAATCAATAGATCGACACAGTTCTATTTCTATTTTTTCGAGAAAATTATGTTTTTTGCACAGAAAAGTGTTAAATTGGTACAATCCAGGTTTGGATGACCAATGTTAAATGGGTAGTGTTCTAACGAAAGGTACCATTTCCACCTTTTGGCTTGTTGTTTTTTTTTTCGTTGCAGAATCATACTTAAATCTATGAACTACATATTCTAGTTGAATTTGGCTTATCAAATAGAAATAATTCCCCGAGAAAAAAACGAGTCCTAATGTCAATTTTCGTTTGGACGAGTTTTCTAAAGTAGTGCACATCTTTTTGCAGTATTGAAATTTTTATTGGTGCATTTTTTAGTTCCAATTTTTTATGCTCGGAACTTGATATTGCCTCTTTAATTGTAATTTTCTCGAAAACGGTTGGCCGTATGGTGTTACATAAAGAGTACCTTTTTATGTATTTTTAATTAGATTAATATTTTATTGAGCAAATTTCAAAAAAATTACGGGTAAAAAAGTTTGGCGCAAAAAAGTGACATCGCCCCCCATTTCGCACGTCCCTGGTTAAAATTACAAAATAAAAATTACATGAACTGATAGCATCTATCAATGTTAAGGCATGTGCAAAAATTCGTTACTGTGGTTTATAGGGTTCCAGAAATATTAAATAAAAACTACTTTTTAGATGTACCCTTAGGAGTGTCGTAGCTCCCTTAGGGTTCATTTCCGGACCATCCTTTATAGGATTTTTTTTCATATTTTTTAACTCTTAAGTTTCTCGAACTTATTTCTGAATAACCCTGTATAATTTTTCTATGCTTCATTAAAAAAAAAAACGTAATAAACAATAAAATTTAAATTTACCCCCATGAAAAAAACTATTAAAAAAATGTAATACTTTACGTATAATAAACGTTTAATAAGCGGACTTTTTAACGAAATATAGACTATTGTATTTACTAGGTAAACATTGCTAAGCAAATTTTCAAATACAAAATACATTTGGTTAGTAGTATTAACACTTACTGAAGCCCAGTTTGGACTGGAAGTCCATATTCTATTTTTTTTTTCAAATTCATTTTAATGTTTAAAATACACAAGAAGGTAAAATTAATTTTAGGGCAGACTAACATCTCTACTCTAAATTTCTCTACTCCCTAACATCCCTACTCCATAACATCCCTACTCCACAACAACTCTACTCCGTAACATCTCTACTTCATAACATCTCTACTCCGTAACAACTCTACTCCACACTATAGACACTCGATTAGCCACTTGTCTTAACTCAAAAAAATATTTGTCATGCTAAGTCACTGTCAAAAATGAATTCAGTTTATTAATTACTTACATATTAGTGTATGTTAAGAGTACGCGGTCATTGTTGCTTTTAGAATAATTCATTTATGATTGTTCTAGATTTACATTTAAAGATAAACGTTTTCTAGGAAAAAAATAAAATAATCTAGAAGAAGAAGATTCTTTGTTCTTTGAACTGCTCATTTATTATTAAGTGGCTAATAAAGTGCATATAGTGTGGAGTATAGTTGTTACGGAGTAGAGATGTTATGGAGTAGAGATGTTACGGAGTAGAGTTGTTGTGGAGTAGGGATGTTATGGAGTAGGGATGTTAGGGAGTAGAGAAATTTAGAGTAGAGATGTTAGTCTGCCAATTTTAGCTGTGTTCGTAAAATTAACGAAACTACTTCTGACTAGTTTTAACTAGTTGTAAAATCAATTAAATTACATTAATATAATGTTCTATTACTTTTAATTTTTATTAGCTTTTAGATTACCTATTAACGTTAAATTTTTTAATGGAAAAAGATAATAAATAGTATACTAAAATTACATTTCTTTCAACCAAATAGTAGATATAGTAATATTTAATTTTCACAAGTACATGATAGCTTTTGCAAATGTCAAAATTCCATTAAATTTCAATTAATAATTGAAAAATTTAATCTGTAATTATGTAACTTGAATCATGCACTGTATACAAAAAAATATATATTAAAAATTATTGGTTTTGGCACTTTTCCCAATTTATATTCTTGAATAGATTAAAATAATTGATTTGTCATTTTATTTAATGTCAAACAGATTTAATTATTTAATTTTTTACAGAACCCGGGAAGATACGTATTGCTTCGCATTCCAGAGTATAATACAGGGTGATCAGTAACTGGCATGCCAAAATTTAAGAGGTGATTCTGCATCCAAAAATATAAAAAAAAAGTTTCTATAAAGATTGTTCCGAAAATGAGCCCTAAGGCCCTTTAAAATTCTAATAAAGATAAGGTTTTTAATTAATAACTCTGGTACCCTTCAAGCTAGAGCTACGAGCTCATGCATTTCTTCTAGTATTAATAAGTGCAATAAGTTTATGTTAATTTTTTTTTTTAATTTATCCAGAGGCGTCCCTAGACGGAAAATGTATTAAGCTTAACACATTTTTGCCCCAAAACTGTTTTATCTGTACTTTTTTTGGATTTTTTGTAAAAAATATGAATTCCTTGAGTAAAAATACATAAAAAATGTCATATAGTGTAACTGTAGGAGCAACCGTCTTCAAAAAAAAATGCAATTAAGAGGAACTTAAACATTTTGTGCTACCAAAAACTTTACTTTTTAATATTGATTAATTAATAAATAAAAAAAAAAGAAATAAAAAAAATATATTGTTTAATAGTATACTACTATTGTTTAAAAGTATTGTTACTACTATTGTTAAATAGTATACTACTAGTATCTACTACTAGATATACCTATTTAAATATAATTAAATAATATTATACTATAAAAACTGCTGCCAATAAAATAATACTTTCCCCTATTATAGGCCTAAAATAGGCCTAAGTTTATTAAAATAAATAACGAAAAAAAAATTGAACAGAAAATAAAAAAATTGAAAAAAAATTAAAGAAATTAAGAAAAATTCGTTTTTTAAGAAAATATCTTTAAAAAATATTTTTTTTTTGAAAATTATTTTATTAATTTGGGAAAATGCTATATACTATTTACTGTGAATAGTATATAATGGAATGCGTAGCATTACATATCTTCACGGCTTGTTATATTATAAGGTATCAAAAATTTATATTGTTACAGAAAATCATAAAAAATATTTTGTCATAATTTATTTCAAAAATTCACTTGCACGCACAAAAGGATTATACGTTCAATTAAATTTTATTTTAAATATAGATTCTTACCAGAAATTAACAGATTTTTTAAATACCAAGAAGCATAAATATAGCTAGTTTAGATATCATTTCGTTTATTAAAAAATTAAAATCCATGCCAAACTTTCACATAGAAAGAACGCGACAAGTAACTTCTTCGGTATACTTACGGCAGATTTCCTTAGGAGTCGTATTAACCGTTCTTCTCCTTAGTAAAATGCTATATAACTTCAACATGAACTAGAGGCAAATAAAAGAAACGCGTACGTGGCAGCTGGCGCGTGGTTTCATTGGTTAAAACACTCGAATGTTGAGGGAGTAGGGATGTAGAAAATTAAACAGGTCAGTATGTGAGTACTTGCGATGAAGCGTGCAATGCATTGCAATGGACCGTTATATAAAAATATTTTGTTTTGAGTCCTACCCTGTCGCTAAATTCGTCGTTGTCACGTGCGTTTGTTTACACTAACTGCATTTTAAAGTTGAAAATACTATAACCTCGAAAACCGTATGTGTCAGGTGTACATGCTGCGTTCCTCTTTAGGAGGGCAGATTAGTGCATTCACTTTAAGGGCTTGTGAACCTTTCTTAATATTTCAACTATTTGCAGAAGATATTTTGATTGCGGTATCTTGTACCCTTTTTGTTTTTGAAGAAATACCAAAGTAGGTACACAAAAATACATAAACAACGAATATTTCTTTAAATATTTGTTTGCTTGTCACACATTTCACATATTTTACTTCTTATTTTGCTAAGGAAATCTTAGAATTTTTTCACTTGCCTGATATTGCATATTGATAATTTTATAATAGTATATTAAAGTACTTTAGAAAACGAGCCGCTTGCGGCGAGTTTTATAAAGTACTAGTGCTCTAAAAACGTGTTATGAAACGAGTGATTTGTACAATTTTTTCTATTTTGCTTTAAAATTTAAAAAAACTTACATTTAAATTGATGACTGATTTAGGGATTTTTGTTTTGGGTTGGCATTACAGTTTACACTATGTTTAAAATTCTAAAAACAAATGATATTTTGATATATTTTACAGTCATCTCTTCTTTTTTCACTGCAATTAACCAGTCCACAATTTTAACACGGTAAAAAATAACCCAAACACAAAATTTTGTAAAAAATTAAACTTTAAATCGACATTGACATTTGTACGCAAAAGGTCAAGAGATAGGCTTTTGTATGTTGCCAACCCAACAGAAAAAAAAGTAGAGACCTCTTATGGGCTTATAAGAACACGCAAAATGCGTGTGATTATGAGCTTATAAGAGTCGCAAAAGAGAAAATAGTTATTTAAGTCACTTAAAGCCACTTTACACGGAGCAATTTGTACACAAGTTTGATGCTATGCAAGTTTGTTGCAAGAATGATTCAGTCACTGCGCATGCCTTCAGGCAAGTTTGAGGCCATTTTCGTGCCATCAAATTATTTAGACCATGTTCTATTTTTCGGCGATTTTCACGCAAGTTTTATGGTTATTTTCGTGGTACCAACCTGGAAAAAAAGTTACCAAATCGATTTCATTTTACTAATATAGTAGCAACTGCACATGTTAATAATTATTATTGTTAATAATAGGTCGGTCTGTCTAACTAAAAAATTTCCTTAAAAGAGCAAATGCTAGGTTATGTTTTTGTCAAAAAACGCAGAGACACATCAAAATTGTCTGGTTGGCAGCACTGTTTACCTTGCAATATATAGCACCAAACTTGGGTACAACTTGCTCCGTGAAAAGGCAAATCAATGTCCAATTGTCCTCATGCTATATCTGGCAGCAAACTTGTATAGTATCAAACTTGCATAGCATCAAACTTGCGTACAAATTGCTCCGTGTAAAGTGGTCTTTATACCTATATTTTCTGAGTGGATAATCACTTAAAACACATTTTGTACATTAAAAAATCGATTTCAATAATTTAAAGCCAGTAAAGCTTAATAAATCAGGATATGTAGAGTTTTACATAAAATATTACGTACCTTTATACCTTTTCGGTGATAAGTTATGAGAGTTTTAAGTCGCTTTATTCACATAACTTCACGTTGGCACCATTTCTTGCCAAAGTTAAATATGTTATTTTTCCAGAATAATCTATTCTACTTAATTAAGCATCCCCTAAGACCAGGACTTGTGTTTGCTATTAGTAGTGGGAACCACCGGCTTATACTGACTTTCGAACCAGTTTCTAGGGAGTGTCCGTTTCACTTATTTTCTTCGCCGAATTTCAAATATTAATTAACTGAAAAAGGCAAATCGGCGCCAGTGAGAATTGAACTCACGCTAGTAGGCTTGCTACGCTATGCCTCCCTCATGAATTGTAAAGTAATATGAAATTCAAATCATACAGGGTTATTCAGAAATAAGTTCGAGAAATTTAAGAGGTGAGTCTTAGTTAAAAAATATGAAAAAAAGTTCCTATAAAGGTTCGGAAATGAGTCCTAAGGCACTTTAAAATTGCAATAAAAATAATGTTTTTAATTAATAACTTGTGTACCCTTTAAGCTAGAGCGACGAGCTTTTGCATGTATACTAGTATTAATAAGGGCAATAAGTTAAGAATTGACTTGAATCTTCAATGGGGATTTAAAATATTAATGTGACGGGTTTATCCACTCTGAAATAGAAATTCGTTCTCTCGAATGAAATCACAAATTTGTATATTTTCTATTTATAAATAAATAAATTCCTTCCAAATGTTTTACTCTTAATTGATTTTATTTATTTGCGTCTTAAAGTGCGCGCTTAACAGTTCATGAATTTAATTCAAACCTTTTGATGTTTCAATTCCGCTGGATTATTTATTCTATGTATGTAGGTACTCGTCGCACTCACAGAAGAAAATTATAATGCATTCAAATAAAATGTAAACTTTTTATGGTTGGGAACGCAAAATTTTCCAGCTTCTGATTGAGAATTTTTCCAACTAAAAAAAAATGTTGTTGACTAAAAAAAAATGGCGCTCAAAAAATAAATACCCTCAAGAAAGAAAGCTTTGTCCCAGACAATTTTTACCACACTTGGCGCCCCTACAAAAAGAAATTGGAGCACAAAAAAAACACCCACAAGATAATAGTTATTTAGTGGGTAAAGTAAGATATTGTCCATGAGAGCCAAGCAGGTTAATTTTCGAGAGGGCAACATCGGTTTACCCATGAGTGCCATACAAGGTTTTATCCAATAAATAGCTTAGAAATTCATATTTTTATTAAAAATTTTAATGACATTTACAAGAAAATAATTTGACAAGTGACAGTTGAGTGGGTAAAATAAATAATTATCCACTAAATAAAGTAAAAGCTACGCGGGGGTTATTATTATTGAGTTTATCTATTTAAAATAAAGCTGGTAATTGTCTCATTATCTGTATGTATTGGATAAAATGCTTTGTCTTTAACGGTTTCTACCAAACTTGGCGCCCCTGTAAAAAAAGCCCCTGCAAAAAAAGAATAAAAAAATTGGCTCCCAAAAAAATAAATTAATATTTTTGCCGCCATCTTGAAAAAACAAAAAAACTATCGAAACTATAATAATGCGGTTTAATAGAAATAAATATAATTTTTTTATTGGTGAAAACCGCAATTCTCTAGATTAAACAGTTTTTGAGTTATTGCACGCCAATGTCAAATTTTTGAAAAATTTTAAAAATTTTAAGAAAAAATAATCAGACAAATCCGTGACCCATGCCGTCAGCCCTACCTGGATCGGCGCGGATATCATCACAATATAATATATTGTTACACTACATTATTGTATATCTTACAAATCTATTATCATGAAACGGGCATAAAATAGGACATGCAGACAGTAGTTTTAACAGGTAGAGCATTTTTCCACGCCTACTGTGATTAAAGTTCGAAAAAGTTGGTAAAATTCCGTTTTTTGGCCATATTATTGGTTCTAGCAAATAAATAACAAAAACCTGCTATTTTTTGATTTTTTAATCAAAAGTACACATAATTAGTAGTTGATCCTAAAGTTTAAAAAAAAAATAAAAATTTGATTTTTTGAGAAAAATGGCCTTAAAATTTGTCGCCGCCATCTAAAAAAAAACAAAAAACTATTAAAACTAATTTGATAATTTTTTTTAGAAAAAAATATGATTTTTTTAATGGCGAAAACCGCAGTTCTCTAGATTAAACAGTTTTTGAGTTATTGCACGTCAATGTCACATTTTCGAGAAATTTAAAAATTTTGAAAAAAAAATTAAAAATCACGCGACGTTTCAAAAAAAAAAATCCGTGGAGGTTTTTCTCCAACATCGGTGGGCTACACATAAAAAAATAATCAGCCAAATCCGTGACCCAAGCCATCAGCCCTGCCTGAATCGGCGCGGATATCATCTCATGTTTTATACTAACACCCACACATATATTTTCTCTAGCTGTAGCTTTAAAAATTTCTCTCCATTTTTTTATCAAACAAAAAATAAAAACCCAAACTAATCTCAAACACAGAGTAACATACTTTTTATGCCTTTTCTCTTATAGAAATAAAAGTTTAAAAAATGGGTGCATATATTTTTACTTGTACAAGGCTTGCCCTTCGTGTATTTCTTATTTAAGGGAAAGCACTTTTTCGAGATTTGAAAAATCTAAATATGATGTTTGTGGCTCCATCTATTAACTAATGACAAAAAGTGACGATGCTTTCTTTATTCAATTCTATAAGTAATTTCCTACCTAGTAACTAGATGCCGCAACTGGTACAAGTCCAATCTGTCTCAAGCGCATTCTCCAGGACATAAAAATTACTGAATTGCTTAGTAGACTAAACCTCAAAAAACTCACTGTGTGAGATACTCTATTTAAGAAATTTTTGACAATATAAAAATAAAAAATAGTTATTTTATTATTAAGAGAGCAAAATGACTGATTTCTGTTTGACCGTGGAATTTGCTGCGTCTAACAACATTTTTTCTACGATATAAAATAAATAAATTTCAGACAATAAGTTACCTTGCAAGGTACCTTCACTTGCGGAACGTTCCAGTATTACGTAACGCTCCTAGGGGAATCATTTTAGAGTGTTACGCCCATGTTAATAGTATAGGAAAATAGCGTTCGTTACAGGGGGGTGGGGGTCCAAAATGATAAAAATTTGCGTTACGTAATACTTGAACGATCCCTTGAGTACAATTTTCTGCAAATCTGTTGGTGTAAAAGTAAAATCCTAAACACAGTAACTCTTCATAAAAACAAATATTTAGCACATGAAATGAGATTTGATTCACAAAATAAATAATAATTTCATATTAAAAAAATGGAGGACCAACATCTCGTCGCATATAACTGACAGTTGTTTTACGATTGACATACGGGTTGCCTACACTATTTTCTACTAGCGTGCGGTAAATTGAACTTTTGAGCACGCATTTGTACTGTCGACTTTATTTTTATTTTTAATTAACGATAAAGTAGTTTGATATAAAATCAGAAATATTGTTTTTTTTTTTGCTAAAATTTTGCTAAAGTTCATGCAGGATAGGGCCTTCACATACTAAAATTACTGTTTTAAAAATACAGTGTATCTGACCGTTGACAATTTTGGCAGTAAAATTCATATGACTTTATTTGCGGAATAGCTATTTTCCTAACAAGTGCGGAAAGAGGCCCTTTTCCGCACTCGATTGCATTTGCCTGAACTACGTGTAGCGGAGTTCAGGCAAGCAAAGAGGCCTTTCCGCACTTGTTAAACTCCAAACTTTTTTATGTGTAGTTTTTCTCGATTTTTTGTAAAAATTTGGATTTGTTGAGTAAAAATACATAAAAAATGTCATATAGTGTAACACTGTAGGAGCAACCGTTTAAAAAAAAATGCAATTAAGAGGAAGTAACATTTTGTACCACCAAAAACGTTACTTTTTAAAAGGCTATTACTCCTTTAATATTAAATTTAGGTGTTTGGCGAAGAATACTTTTATGCTCAGTTTTAAATTAAGAATCACCCTGCAGCATTAAAATTTTATTGATGCTTTTTTTGGTTCCCCGTTCAATATGTCATCTTCGAAAGGCCGTAGCTCCGTTAGGGCTCATTTCCGGACCAACCTTTATAAAAACTTTTTTTCAAATTTTTGGATGTAGAATCACCCCTTAAATTTTGGCTTGGCAGTTACTGGTCACACTGTATTTTTTTTTTTCATAATTAATGAAGAGCCCCTAGCACAAGCTAAAAGCTTATTTGGGGCTCTCCATGCTTCTGTAATATTTTTGCTAGTACCTAATAATAATAATAATAATATTTTATTATCTACAGTCTATTGTAATTATTAATAATTTATGCTTTATTTCATTAAGTTTAATAAAAATTAAAACTTCATTAAGTTTATTTTTAACTTAATTGGTAACATTTTTATCTATTAGTTAATAAAAACCACAAATCTCCCACGTGTCCAAAGATCGAAACAATACATAATTACAATTACATAAGATATTTTTCTGTGAAAAAAATTCTTTGGATTATTATTTTTAATTAATTACTTAAAATATTTTAGTAAATAATACTGTTTTACCACTATTTTTCGCATGACCCAATGGTTTCAAATACATTCTTTAATAGACAATTATTTCTAATTTTTTTGGTTGAAAAGGAATCTCTTCCTCCCGGGTAGGTATGTTTATTAATTGTAATAATAATACTTTTAATTAATACTTTAATTAATAAAAGGTTCCTATCGAGTGATAGATACTGGTCCGTACGAATGGATGCGTTTTACTGATACATTTTAAGCGTCAACCGTTGTAACCGTTTTGGTTTTAATTTTAAATAACAGTTGAACTTTTGTACTCTAGGGTCATTATGGCTGTGAATCTTCCCGTCAGAATAATTTTTTATCCGTCATTCTTGTCATTTTATGTTCGTATTTATTATAAATGGTGACAAGTCTGACACATAAAAAAAATTACGGGTAGAATCTCCCAATTTATCACAATATCTCTCACCCCCATAGGGCAATTTGACCGTGGAGAAAGTTACACAAAGAGTTTGCGGTCAAAAACTCGAAAATTGAAACTAAAAGCAAATCGGTGGCGCTAATATATCACAAAAACGCACCCAATGTTGGTTTAGTTTCTCACGCAATATATTGTTTTGTATACAAAGCAGTTTCATCCAAAAATGGATTGATAACAGAATAGTTTTAAATAATCTATTTAACAGACTTTTAATTAGTAACTAGTACCAACCCCCACCCCCACTTTGTGCCTGGCTTTGAGAAAACGACGCAGAAAATGGTCCAAATCCAAAGGATGATGCTTGAGCTTGGGACTGTGAGCCGTGTCCTCCACCGTAGTGACCGCCACCATAGTGGCCTCCATAGTGCCCGCCTCCATAGTGACCTCCTCCGAGTACATGGGATAAAAGTTTTAGGGTTGGTGATCTTGATTTTCTTAATAACACTAAAAAGAGAAAAATAATTTATAATTGCTAATCTTTTCTAAGTAATAATCTTTGAATAATTCACAATTATTAAAAATAGTAATTAATATAAAATAGTTATTTATGGTACCAGTGGGTAAAGTAAGATATTGCCCATGATAAAATTAACCTGCGAGGCGTCAGCCAAGCAGCTTAATTTTCGAGAGGGCAATATCGGTTTACCCATGAGTGCCATAAAAGGTTTTATCCAATAAATAGCTTAGCAATACTCATTTTAAAAATTTTAATGACATTTACAAGAAAATAATTTGACAAGTGACAGTTGAGTGGGTAAAATAAATAATTATCCACTCAATAAAGTAAAAGCCCCGAGTTGGTTATTATTGAGTTTATCTATTTAAAATAAAGCTGGTAATTGTCTCATTATCTGTATTGGATAAAAAATATTGATTTAAAAGAGTTATGCCCAAGGTAACTAAAATAATAACAACAAAAACAATTCTTGTCTTTATTAGAACGTTATAGTAAATTATTTAGAGCTGCTTAAAACTGTTAGTTAAATTTTCGTATAGTTCGTTTAAAGATGAAAGTCGCTTGCATACAGGGGCACCCGCAGGATTTTTTATAGGGGGGAGGGCAAGCCTATACGGGTTTACACTTTAACAACAAAAAGTTTTTGTTAATTTTCCAAAAAGGGCCAGTCTATCTTATAATTATTTATAAGATATTTTATATAGTTTCTTATGTAGTTCCGTAACCATTTTCAGCACCGCAGACAATTTTTTTAGAAATCTGCTAGCAAAAAAACTTTACACTACTATATTTCAAGAACGGTTTGACATAGAGGATTAAACTCAAAACAAATTGTTTCTACTACATAAAAAATCTTTGTTCAAAATTTCAAGCCTCGGGGTCAACGCGTTTTTGACATATCGTAGTGTACAGTTCTTTTGCAAGCGACTTGCATCTTTTCACAAACTATAAGTACCTATCATAATTTCACTATTCGACCAGAACTGAGTCCACAACGCATAATCGGTTAATTTATTTATTTTTTTTTTCATTTTTAGTACGCATTACTCTGACTAGTAAACAATATAGTCCAGTCATTAAAGAAAAATTACTGTGTTAAATTTCAATAAATGTACACAGGCTGATGTTTTAAAGGATAGTAGTTGATAGTAACAGAAATCCCCTGTTAGTTTTTCACCCAGTGATTTGCGTAAGGGATGTCCGCTATCTTAAATTTTAGGGGTGAGTGCGGTTATCTCGCTAATATGAATCTTACTACAAAAATGTATATAACCAACTTGCTAAGGAAAAAATTTGCAACAAGTTTTGTTTGGATCACTTTGTTGTTATATTAATAACAACCGAGTTATAAATTTTCAAATATGGCCGTTGGGAGTAATTTTTTTTTTTTCGATTTTTCAGCCAAGTTATTCATCGGAGGATAAAAGTTGCTACAAGCTCACTTGTAGCTCTTTAAAGTATTTTGTTACGGTTACAGTGGGCGGTTAAATTCGAGTTGCGCCCTCTGTAACCGTACCAAAGTACCTATGAAAATTTATAGTGTATGCAACTTATAGAAAATTTCAAGAGCTACAAGTTTGCTCATAACCATATCGTCCGATAAATAATTTGGCCGAAAAATGGAAAAAAACAATTTCACCTCCAACATGGCTATTTTTAAATTAACTCGATTTTTATTAATATGTTAAAAAAATCATCCAAACAATAATTGTTGAAAATTTCCTCCTTAACAAAATTGGTTATATGCATTTTTATCGTAAGATGCATATTAAGCAACCCACCCCTAAAATTCAAGATAGCGGACACCCCTTAGGCAAATCACCCAGTGAAAAACTAACAGGACTGTTCTGTAACCATCCACTACTACCCTTTAAAATATCAGTTCGTGTACATTTATTGCAACTTACATTTTTTATTTGACTGGGCTAATAGTAGTTTACGATAGAAGAACGAAAAATACTGTTTTCAGGACGATTTAGGAGATTGCCAGCTGAGCTCGGAGGGCAAGGTTGGCAACTCTAATCTCCCTAAAAAAAGTTTTCGACCGTGTATCTTACACTATTTTTTATTTGATTTTAATATCTGAATAAATAAATTTTTATTTTTGACAAAAAAAATGACGTTAAGGTATAAATATCACCAATCACTCACTCAATGTCGACTATTTCACTTTTCGCACTAGTGCGAAAAATATAACTTTTCGTACAGCTTTATTATGGAGCTTTTGGATACCATCGAATTATAAAGTACTGAATTTAATAAATTAAAAAAAATACCTTTATCACTATTATTATAAATCGGATTAGATAAAACCAATATGCACGACAGCAGAAAAATAAAAAATTTCAGCATCATGTTCAAACAATTTAATTCACAATAAAATATTCGTAGAATAATTGATTGTTTATATAGATTCTAGACTAGAAAAATACTAAGTGCGTATTTGATACAATTATGAGGAAGAAGAAACTAGTCAGTATAATGCAAGGATGATTGACATTCCAAGATACCTACATATTTGGTCATAAAATACTGTTTTTATTCAATTGTATCTAAAAACGGTAATTTTGGCCAAAAAGTTTATTTTTTTTGCCCAAGCCGAAGAGTGAAATAGTAGACGCGTTAATTGGTTGAGTGAATGTAAAATCGTTTGTCAAAAATACAAAGGACAATGGACATTTTGGGCCCACCCTCAACAGCAACGTATTATACAGGGTGATCAATAACTGCCACGCCAAAATTAAAGAGGTGATTCTGCATCCAAAAATATCAAAAAAAGTTCATATAAAGGTTGGTCCGCAAATGAGGCCCAAAGAGAGCTACTGCCCTTTAAAATTGTACCCTTTAAGCTAGAGCGACGATCTTTTGCACGTATACTAGTATTAATAAGAGCAATAAATTTATGTTAATTTATTTTTTTGAATTTATTAAGAGGCGTCCCTAGACGGAAAAATGTATTAGGCTTAACACATTTTTGCCCCAAACTTTTGTATGTGTACTTTTTTTGGATTTTTTGTAAAAAATGTGGATTCCTTGAGTAAAAATACATAAAAAATGTCTAGTGTAACATTGTAGGGGCAACCTTTAAAAAAAAAAAGCAATTAAGAGGAAGTAACATTTTGTGCCAACAAAAACGTTACTTTTTAAAACTATTACTCCTTTAATATTCAATTTAGTTGTTTTGGTGAAGAATACTTTTTTGCTAAGTTTTAAATAAAGAATCACCCTGCAGCATTAAAATTTTATTGATGATTTTTTGTTCCCCATTCAATATTTCATCTTCGAATGGCCGTAGCACCCTTAGGGCTCATTTCAGGACCAACCTTTATAGCAATTTTTTTTTCATATTTTTGGATGTAGAATCACCTCTTAAATTTGTGACATGGCAGTTACTGATCACCCTGATGATGATGATGATATTAGAAGGGTATTTTTATGTAGATTGATTGTACGTTAGGTACCGAGTGATAGGCCTTTGAAGTTGGTACTTTACTTACAATATTTTGATGTGTAAATACACTCAATGTAGTATTAAATGCACTTAATATAGTATTAAATATTTTTTTATATTTTTTTATATTTTTAATGTGATTTAATGTAATTGCAACAAGTTAAAATAACAAAACTAATGGTTTTATGGTATTTTTAAAAACGAGTGCGGGTAAAAAGTCTAGTGCATGAGAGAGTATCATGCACTAAAAGACACTAAAAGACCTAGCACACGCACTCGTTTTGAAAATATACTATAAAACTAACTGCATTTTAACCGGATTCGGTGGCTATAAGCCTTTCTAATGACATTACTGTTGAGTGTGGGCAAAAAAAACTTTATAAAAATGTCCATTCTACTCTAATTATTAACATTATTGCAATCGAATTAAAAATTATGTGTGATACTCCGACGAAAACTGTTTTTAGGAAGATTGCGTTTGCTAACTCCATACCCCGAGCTCGGCTGGCAATATCCGTAATCGCCCTAATGACAGTATTGTTTGCCCTGTGTCGTAAATAACCATTTAAATAGTGCTTACTTAATTTTAAAATATAAAAAATATATATCTCATTAAGTAACAAAAATATAACACAACAAATTTTCGAGATTATTTTTTAATAAAAATTAAAAGAAAAAAAAAAGAAAAGTCAATAATAATTAATATTTACGATGTTTAAGTTTTTTTACAAATATGAAACAAAAGGGTACATATTTGTATTTTTAAAAACTAAAATTTTATAAAAATTTCATTAAAATATGTATTTCAGGAGTAAATTATCAAAAGGCATAAAGTATGTCCATTAAAAAAAAATGAGTTAAGGTTGATTTACCAAATCATTATCACTAAACTAATTTAAGAATTTAATCAATAAAATAAATTGTTTTTTGCACGACCAAGACTAAAACCTAATTTTACGCTTTCATTTTCGGTACTAAACTTGCCGTTTTTCTCCCTAGGGAATAAAAATCACGGCAACTTTGATAATATTAAAATATTATACTTACTATGTGCTTTGCTGGTTCAAAAATTAGGTTTGGTGGTGTTTTATAATAAATTAGCAATTCAAACCAATTTATTTGATTTTAACAAAGAAAACCTTTAAAAATAACATTGTTATAACAATTTATACATAACTTAAAATTTATCATCTTCGTCCATTTTTTTGACGTTTGTGTAAACCATATTAAAAAACAATCGAAATCGCGATAGCCATGAAACTGACTTTTCGCAATTTACAGGCATCTTGATTAAATTACGAAAATAAAACAACCGATTTTAGACGCGTGGTTTTTAATTTTAATTTTATCTACCTACCTAAATTATGTTTGGTCCTGCAAAAAATAGTGTATATACCTCAGGACTAAACTTGGCTGTTTTAGTCCCTTGCATTTCGAAACACTAATGCAGCGGGACTAAAACAGCCAGTTTAGTCCCTTGGTATATAAATAGCTATTTTGCACGACCAAGACTAAAACCTAATTTTACGCTTTTATTTTCGGGACTAAACTTGCCGTTTTCTCCCTAGGAAATAAAAATCACGGCAACCTTGATAATATTAAAATATTATACTTACTATCTGCTTTGCTGGTTCAAAATTAGGTTTGGTGGTGTTTTATAATAAATTAGCAATTCAAACCAATTTATTTGATTTTAACAAAGAAAACCTTTAAAAATAACATTGTTATAACATAACTTAAAATTTATCATCTTCGTCCATTTTTTTGACGTTTGTGTAAACCATATTAAAAAACAATCGAAATCGCGATAGCCATGAAACTGACTTTTCGCAATTTACAGGCATCTTGATTAAATTACGAAAATAAAACAACCGATTTTAGACGCGTGGTTTTTAATTTTAATTTTATCTACCTACCTAAATTATGTTTGGTCCTGCAAAAAATAGTGTATATACCTCAGGACTAAACTTGGCTGTTTTAGTCCCTTGCATTTCTGTTTCCCTCGCTCGCTACGCTCGCTCAGGAAACACTAATGCAGCGGGACTAAAACAGCCAGTTTAGTCCCTTGGTATATAAATATCTATTAAATACTTCTGACATTTCATTGGACAAACTATTAAATTGGTTAATTGTGTTAATGACAGGGTAAATCATTCATTAGGGAAGGTTCAAGTATTACGTAAAGCAAATTTTACTATACCAATAACATGGGCGTATGGTATTTTTAAAATAATTTTAAAATTCAATTTAATATTTTTTTAATAGACATAATAATAATGCCTTTTGATAAGTTACTCCTCATTTTTTTAATGTTATTAGTTTAATTAATTACCTATTATCAATCATTATATTTATACTGACTTGATTTTATTGATCTGTCTGAGAATGTTTTTGTTATTTGATATAAAAAAATTGGGTAGGTACCTACCTCTATAGAGGTAGGTAGATCTACCTACCTAATAGTAAAAAATTAACCTTCATATTGCTTTTTTTATTCAAAAATATTGGATTTGTACCTATATCTAGAGTCGTATATTGCTAAAAAATAAATGAATATTCTGCCATAAAGAAATCTACATTTTTGAGGTGTAATATAGGTACGCTTCATCATGTAGGTGTGACCGGGGCTATTTGTTTCACTTTTTATTCAAAGTCAGTTTTTTCCTTTATTTTTATAATTTTTTTTTTTAATTGACCAAATGGTAATTTTAGCTGCATGTTTCAGTAATATTATTATAAGATAAAACATGGAAAAATGTATAGGGTATTAGAGTTTGGATTTTTTTTGTGAAATCTCAAAAAAAGCGACAACGTGCCCCGTCACGGGGCACGTTATCGCGGCACTTAAAGTATATTTTTTTGAAGAGATATAAACGCATTTAAAAAGTTATAAATAACTAATAAGATATGTGCCTTCCCTTTTTTTTTTTAATTTAATTTAATTTAATAAAGGATTTTTTTTTGCTATTCTACAAAGTTTTACTTTTCAACACAGTTTTAAATAAAAAAAAATGCGAAAAAGGAAATGTTATACCATGAACATATCTCCAGATCATGGACAACTAGCCCCAAACCAAATGCGAAGACTAGCCCCAGTAGTTAATTTTACGTTATGTATCAAGTACTTTCTAATTAACCAATAAACTCCTAATTAACAATATCAACAAATAATATACAGCTTTTAAGCTTAAAAGCTATTAATATACATATCATTTTTTTATCCTAATATTTTAAATCACTCACAATAAGAAAAAATATTTACCACAAAAAAGTTACTGGAATCTTTAATTTTAACGTTTTTTGGATAATCCTGCTGCTCTTTTAATTTATTGCTTTTAAGTTTACAAATGAAAATGGCACTTTTGTAACGCAGTAGTTAATATCGGTTTGGTGCAGAAAACTATTTTACTTTTCGAGATACAAGCACTTCGACAACTTACCCCTGCCACAACTAGCCCCGGTCACCCCTACATATGATGAAAGATCGTATACAGACCGCTCCAAAAGTCACCCCCTCCCACTTTTTTGAAATAAAAATATGGATTTCAAATTTGGAACACGTAATTAATGAATTAAACTATATTTTCGAATATTAGTCCAGTCAAATAATAAATGTAAATTTCAATAAATGTATACCGGCTGATGTTTTAAAGGGTAGTAGTGGATGGTAACAGAATACTCCTATTAGTTTTTCACCGGGTAATTTGCTTAAGGGGTGTCCGCTATCTTAAATTTTAGGGGTGAGTTGCTTAATATCTTACGATAAAAATGCATATAACCAATTTTTTTAAGGAGGAAATTTCCAACAATTTGGGATGATTTTTTTAATATATTAATAATAATCGAGTTAATTCAAAAATAGCCATGTTGCAGGTGACATTGGTTTTTTCCATTTTTCTGCGAAATTATTCATCGGACGATGAAGATGAGCAAGCTCGTAGCTCTTGAATATTGTAAATTTTTATAGGTACTTTGATATGGTTACAGGGGGCGCAACTCGCTCACTGTAACAGTAACAAAATACTTATGAAAATTCATAATATATAAAACTTATTGAAAATTTCAAGTGCTACAAGTTTGCTCATAACCACTTTTATCCTCCGATTAATAACTTGGCTGAAAAATCGAAAAAACCCATTTTACCCATATAGCCATATTTGAATATTTATAACTCGAATGTTATTAATATAATAAAAAAATGATCGAAATAAAACTTGTTGGAAATTTTTTTCTTAACAAAATTGGTTATATACATTTTTATCATAAGATGCATGTTTAGCGAGATAACTCACCCCTAAAATTTAAGATAGCGGACCCTTACGCAAATCTCCTGGTGAAAAACTAACGGAGTGTTCTGTTACTATCCACTACTATCCTTTAAAATATCAGCCTGTGTATATTTATTTCAATTTAACAAAGAAATTTTTCGTATTTGACTGGACTATATAGTTATTTGATATTTGTATCTTTTAAAAATTGGGCAGGGAGATTTTTTTTAAATAGAAAGTTGTGTGATACATTATTTTAAGGCTCATAAAAAAATTCTCTGTTTGGCCATATAGTTTTTAATTTACATATACATATATTTGAGGGTTTAAAATAAGGTTGAAAATGGGAATTTTAAATAATATAAAAAAAAAATCAAAAATTTTCATCAAAAAAAAATTAATATAAACACCTTTATAAAAACGTTTAAAGTCTTTAGTTTATCTTAACTCGTTCAAAAATTAGAAGGAAGGTGACTTTTGGACCGCATTGTATATTTAAGAATGAGTTCACCAATTGACTTAAAAATAGGACACAAATTTAGTAACTATAAAGAAGTCCTTTTGTTCCTTTAAATTCAAACCATTTTATATTAAATGTATTATTTAGTTATTATGAAATCATTTTGTCCGTATAAATAATTATGTCAAGTTCAACAGTTCAATCTTGTTTGACTCCTTACAGTTTTAGAACCTAAGTAGTAAAAAAATACTGCTTTCAAATTAAAAACACAATTTTTTCGATGTGTAAAAGTTTACATGTGAGAGAAATTTTATTTGCTTTTATACACTGGAAAAAACTGCATTTCGATGTGTACCGTCATAAGGGGTCAAGCTGATCAAAACTATCAGTTTTTTTTTAAATATTTGAATGAACCTTATAAACAAAAAATCGGAAAACATATATTTTATGATCTTTATATACTATACGTTGAACATTTTAAGAAAAATTTAGCTCATCATTTTTTTTTTCTTTTTTTTTTAATTAAAGGGTGATCCGCTGCACCCCATGGATATTGGTGAAGCGAATCAATTACTTGTTTAGCCAAAAATTTGGAGAACTAATGGGAAAACCGGATCAACAAACAAATAAAAAGCATGCATGTAGAGCTAACAAGCATGTTAAAATCAACAGTAAAAAACCATAATAAGAGAATTTTTAAACAACGATTAAATTGTCAATATAAAAAAAATTAAAAAAACTAACTTTTACTGATTATTCTTCAGTTTAGCCAATTATTTGAAAGAATAGTCAGAAATATTTTCCTCTTCTCTATAATTTTTCTTCAACTTTTCGGACAATTCGGGACATCTGGATATATGAAAAATACTTCGTTTCATGTAGGTTTCTTCGTTAGAAAGTTCACTGTATATTCACTGTATATCGAGCTCATATGACCTCGTATTTGCATGTTGTCCATACCTATTTTATTACATACAGTGATCCGCTTCACCCCCCAAAATTTACTTTAGTCATAAAAAAATCCCATATTAATTTTGCATGATTTATTTTAATTTTTACTTGATTAGAATAGTTACTTTCCCCAAGAAAAGTCTTGCGTTAGTAAAAAAAAATAGAAACATTTTTATTGCTTTTTTTACGACATTTTATATCCAAAAATATGATTTCCGTAAAAAAAAATCTGTCGGTCGGTCTGTCGGTCTGTGTGTGGAAAATTTGTGACCACGATAACCCAAGAACTTCGGGCTAAGGACTTCAAATTTAGACCACAGGTTGATTATCCAGAAGTCTAGGCTGGGATTGTTTTTCGTAAAAATCGGGTTGGGGTAAGGGGGTAAAATGGGTAAAAACAATTTTTTTCAATAACGTATTTTTTCAATTAATTTTACGAAAAACTAGAAAACATTTTTAATTTTTTTTTACTTTTTTTTAATGAACCTAGTCCTATAGGGAAAAGTATTATTTTGTTGGCAGCTGTTTTTTTCTTTTAACTTTTTTTATTTGAAACACGAAATATTAAAAAAAAATGTAATTCTAAATACTTTTGAGTCTCCCAACCGAGAAAATTGTAAAAGGGACCTTTTATAGGGCGCTGTTGGGTTGTCGTGGTCACGGGCAGACCTACATACATGTCTTTTTTGTAAATAATACGTCGAAAGACTAAAATAGCCACAAAACAATATTTTTTTTACTAACACAAGACAACAAAATTTAAATAATTTTTATTAAAAATTCCACAAGGCATTGTTGCAACACATAGTTATGAAATTTTACACAATATTTTTTTAGTGTAACATTGTTTAGCGATGAAAACATGCGTAACTAACAAGATTAAATAGCAAAGAAACTGCTGTGAAGATATATAATGCTTAGCTACATATAACATACACCACGCAGATTTAAGTATTTGTTTTTCTGGTGAAGTTTAAAGTTAAACTTACCTTATTGAATTGTGCAATTGACTCTTTTATTAAAATTATGTTTTTCCTGGAAAAATTACTTTGATAGGGCAAAGTAGGGTAACGGTGCGCAGTGGGTAACCGTGCACAGTGGGTAACAGTGCGCACCACGAAAAATTCATATTACGAGTTATTCTGAAACAACTCTGTCATCCATGCTTGAGGCGCGTGTCTAACAATTCGCTAGCACCAAAAACGGCGACTGACAAATGAAAATTGTTCACAATATTTAAATATGTGTGAATTGATGTTTGTTGTTATTTTTTGCACGTGCACGAAATAAGACGGTAAGTTCATAATTCTTGACCGATTATTCTTAAATAAATATATTCTTGAAGCGTATGATCATTTGCATGTATCTATGCAATTTTGTTAAATTTAATTAAACAGTTTTTGTTATGTAAAGTGATTTATTTTTGAGTTCATGATGGGGTAATGATGCGCATTCCCCTCATTCAATTAAATAGTAATAAAATTAAATAAAAGTTTTTAAAGTTAAAAATCATTTGAAAACGAGCCACCCTAAATATCTCTCAAACTAAGGACAATGTAAAAAATCTAACAAATAGGTCTATTTCATTTTCGAGAGTTAAACAGATATATAGTTTTGGGGGTTCTATCTCTCACCCCCTAATGCCCAGCTACTCCAACATTAAGGAACCTCTATCTCCTGATACTTCATTTAAAAGAGCTCAAAAAATACTATCTTTTGCTTTAAAAAAAAATAAAATTAAATTCACCAACCCTTAAGTTAAGGGTTAATCATTTAATTTTAAAACAATTGGAACAAAATACATACTAACGAAAATAGCTTAATACATAATTTAAAATAAATAAATTAGTTTTATAAAGAACTTTCACTTTCGGGTTTAGACCGTGTTAATGGATTTTCACTTTCCGACGTTTCGTCTCTTACTACTAGAGACATCTTCAGGGATTAATCTGAAACTAAGTTTCGAATCAACTTGTGTCACTATTTATGACGAGTTGTGGTTATTCACCCGTGACGAGGTTTTTCCTATCAAAGACTTCCATATTGCAGGTAAGTGGTAACCAGTGTCCCGATTGATATTGTTAGGATGCTTGATGATTTCTATCGATTCCCGTATCTTCCTTGGCATTTTTCTGTTTTCTGTTAATATTTGTTTTGTTTCAGACAAATTGATTTTATGACCTGTTTCATGTACATGTTCGGCTACTGCCGATAAGGAAATTTGTTTCTTTCTTATATTGCGCTCATGCTCTTGAAGTCTTGTAGAAATTTTTCTCTTAGTTTCACCTATGTAAACCGTACCACAGGAGCAGGGTATTTTATATACGCCTTCTGAACTCAGGGGTATTTTGTCTTTTGTTGAAGTCAAACATTGACCTAATTTTTGGTTGGACCGAAATATAGGCTTAATATTTGACTTCTTCAAAAGTTTACCTATTTTATCCGTGATACCGCTTACATAGGGAAGTATAACTTGTGTCTGTCTGTCATTCTCACTATTGTCCTGTTGTTTGGGTCTGGGATTTCTGTATTTGTATATGGTTTTATTAATGTCTTTTTTGGTATAACCGTTCATGGTCAAGGCTTTGGTTAGTTTAAGGAGTTCTGTGTCTAGGGAATTCATGTCTGAAATCATGAAAGCCCTATGAACTAGTGAATTAACTACCGAGCGTTTTTGAGAGGGATGGTGATGTGAAAATGCGTTTAGGTAACTGTCAGTGTGGGTTTTCTTCCTGTATACCGAGTGTCCTATTGAGCCATTTTCCGTTTTGTAAACCAAAACGTCCAAAAAGGGAAGTGATCCGTTGTTCTCAATTTCCATCGTAAACCGTATAGATTTATGTTGGGAATTGAGGTGATTTAGAAAACCTTGAAGGCTTTCCATGCCATGGGGCCAAATAGCATAGACATCGTCTACGTATCTGCGCCAAATTTTAGGTTTTAATGGAAATGACTCAATAGCTTTTTTCTCGAAGTATTCCATGAAAGCATTGGCCAAACACCTTGCCCAAATCTTAAATCAGTTAGTTGGAAAAACGAGGTCTTATGTAAAAAATTCCACACACTTTGTCTAAACCCGAAAGTGAAAGTTCTTTATATCTTAATGGCCGTGAAAGCTTAAAATCTAAAACAAATTAGTTTTATACCAAATATATTTTTATTTATTATTTTTTTCTAATGGATAATAAAATTTTTAGCAATTTTTGTAAATATTTCTTTCCAATTATTCTAAAATTAAATCTAGCCCTACGTTAAGGGTGGGTATATATTTTTTTACCAAAAGAATGCTTTTTTAAGCTTTTTCAAATGACGTGTCAGACGAGGGGAGTTCCCTATTTAGATTTAAATGTTAAGGTAGCTGTGGGTTAGAGGGTGAGAGATTCAACCCTCAAAACTATATACTTAAGTTCCCCCTCGTAAATTCAAATTAACCTATTTTATAGATTTTTCAGTTTGCGAGATATTTAGAGTGGCTCGTTTTCAAATGATCACCCTGTATAATACTCCTCTACTGTAAAGCTGCGAGGAGTATAACAAGACCATTTTAATAAATCATGATAAAATCCAGTTATTATAAAAACACCAAAACTATAACAAAGGTTATTTCAGTTGTTTAATTTATTGTAGTTACTAAACTTTTAAATATAAATATCATTCAAAATGTTGACATTGAAAAAAATTTTTAATCAAATTTGCTCCCGGATCTTAATTCAAAAGAAAAGTATATTAGGTCAGTTTTAATTTTTTTTTGGAATGTCCTAAAATACCTACCTACAAATTTTAAATTATTAATTACTTAAAGTTAAAATGATTAATTGACAATATATTATTGTCAATCTAGATAAGAGCAAAAAATTCTTCACCTAAAAAAAGGATGGTTGATTATAATTACCAATTTCCAAAACAAAAATTTTATGTAGTAGGTAGTGAGCATCCACTACACTGAGAAATCGTAGTAAATACTAAACGTTTTTGCCTATTTGGAACCCCAGGCAACATGTGAAGTTAATTACAAATTGTTACAGTAAAACCTAAGAGAACAACCTTATTTTTACTGTAACAAATGGTAATTATAAACAAATGTTGCTTGGTTTGGATTCCAAATAGACAAAAACGTTCAGTATTTACTACTGTAACGAATTCGGCAGACTAACATCTCTACTCTAAATTTCTCTACTCCCTAACATCCCTACTCCATAACATCCCTACTCCATAACATCCCTACTCCACAACAACTCTACTCCGTAACATATCTACTCCATAACATCTCTACTCCGTAACAACTCTACTCCACACTATAAGGACTTTATTAGCTTAATAAAAAATGAGCAGTTCAAAGAACAAACAATCTTCTTCTTCTAGATTATTTTATTTTTTTCCTAGAAAACGTTTATCTTTACATTCAAATCTAGAAAAATCATAAATGAATTATTCTAAAAGCCACAATGACCGCGTACTCTTAATATGCACTAATAAGTAAGTAATTAATAAATTAAATTCATATTTGACAGTGACTTAGCATGACAAATATTCATTTGAGTTAAGACGTGGCTAATCGAGTGCATATAGTGCGGAGTAGAGTTGTTACGAAGTAGAGATGTTATGGAGTAGAGATGTTACGGAGTAGAGTTGTTGTGGAGTAGGGATGTTATGGAGTAGGGATGTTAGGGAGTAGAGAAATTTAGAGTAGAGGTGTTAGTGTTAGTGTATAGAGTTTTAATGCCCTTTTAAAATGTGTTTTGAGCAAAATAAAGACTTCTTGGACAAACTGAAACGATATCTAGTGTTTGGTTAACATTATAATAATATTGATTAATTAACTACAGTTAAGCAATATTATTAGAATGTTAACTTATTATCTTAATTAAAATAAATATTAATAATATATATTTATTTAAATAATTAAGAATAATATATAATATTTTATAGTAGAAAAAGGAACCATAAGAGCTTACTTAACATATTTTGGAGAGCGATCTGGGTCAAGGTCACTCTCCAAAATATCTGGTTAATAGTAATTAACTTTTTTTTTGGGCCTGCTTTTTTAGTTGAACCATTAGCTATGGAGAACGTGTATGGCCGATCTCAAATATCTTTTAAATTTGACAGGCTAATTTTAAAATATATTTGAGAATTATTATACATGTAGCAGATTCCGATTCAGTAAGTAATTTTGCAATGTTTGATTTACTTGGTATTATTATTCTTGATCAATTTCACGGTGTTCCCCAAACGATTTAAAGTCTAAGGAAAAACTTATTTCATATATTGAAAGAGTTATTTATAATTAGAAGGTCTGAACACCATGGCACAGGTTTTGTTGACATTATATACAAAGTGGTGCTCTACAGCGAAATCTTCACATATCCTAATGAGTTTACACAGTCCCTCAAGGGAAGGGCACAGCAGAACCATATCATCCGCATAGCTAAGGCAGTTAATTAGCACTCCATTGATATAGCACCCAACACCGGAAAGTTTTAGACGAAGGTGAAGACTATCGATGTAGGCATTAAAGACATCAGGTGAAAGAAGGCTACCTTGACGCACACCATTTCTGATATAGAACGGTGGAGATAAACTGAAACCCCATATGGCAACTTCGACTACGTTACTGTTCCAATGCGACAAAAGCCGCTACCAGAGAGAAGGCGCTCCTCGCTCCTTAAGAATCTTCATGAGAGTGTTCAGGGCAAATTACATCCCAGCATTTGATTATAATAATAATAATAATAATAATTATTTCTTACAATATCTTAATTTTTACATTTGAAAGCAAAACCACTACGAAAGTTTCTGAAAAACTTGTTTGTGGTGTATGCCTACTTAAAACTAATTTTCTAAGAGTCTATATATGAATAAAAAATATAAATCAACAGGTTTTTTAAAATAAATAAATCAAAAAAAAAAAAAAAAATACAATGACAATTTACAATAAAACATATTTTCTTAAACTGGTAAATAATTTTAACAGTAAAATACATTTTTTTAAGATATAATTTCTTGAATCGTATTTTTGTTTTCTAATTGCATTGCCAACTTTCAGAACAGATATTATAGGACACTCATCAGCGAGTAGATTGAATTCATCAGGTACATTATTAGGGGGATATAAATTACCAGAATTTTCAAAGTTGGTACCCCAGAGCTGGGCTATGTCGCTTTCTCCTGAGATCCCATCGATAGTAGTGGCTATCGTAGACTTTTAGATTTCCAGAATGAAAAGTCTTTGTTACGGAATTTGGTAGCCAAGGCATTGGCACGTAGCTGTTCCTCCCGATTTCTGGTATTTCTGAGCGTAGTCTTAAATATAGACTTAAGGACACGCTGCTCTTCATTAATTGGACCATCAGGAGGCCGTCCAGCAGCAACCCACTCCAAAAATGCAATGTGCGCAGACCGGTATACGTTAGAAACCTCTTCAGACCAGCCAGGTATCGGATTACGCCTCTTTATACTCTTCGTTTTAAAAGTAGCTGCTATTGCACATTTAAGGTTCGATATTATATGAGTAAAATTTAGCTATTTCCTCTCTATGAGAGTAGTCATTACATCTAATATTGCTGCAATGAATAGACGAAGGAAGAAGTATTTTAGTCATAAATTCGTTAGTATTATTACCTTATAGATCAGCAAGCTGTTCGCAGTTCTTTGTCCAGTTTAGAGAATTCCTAGAACTAACAGTAGTTACAGCCAAAGAAGGCAGATTATCAATAGATAGAGGAAAGTGATCAGATGGATTAGTATTGTAGATTACTTTTGTTTCCAAAACATTGCTAATTAAGGAATGCGAGACAATACAATGATCTTAAAACTATTGAGAGCAAAATCTTATAAAGTCTCCTTTTTCAGAAAATCGGTTTGAAGCTGCTCTAAGGGTCATAAATTCAATTTTTTAATAAATCGAGGAAAACTGTTATTTAGAAAAATAAACACTATAAAATTTTCTATAATCCATTTTCTAAACGAAGTCTTTATCTCTAAGCAGAGCCTTTTCAATTTGACTTCATCAGTATTTAAAGATTTTTTTCCTCGAGAAATCCAAACTTAGAATCGTTTGGGAAACACCGTGTGTTATACTCACAATGTATTTTCCTAATTACGGTGCATGTTAACATGCAAACTAGTAGGGTCGACTATACCTTTATTCAGAATGATTTGACTTGGTCGGTCCAATTGATTTCTGGCCTTAATTAAATATTCTCTAATGAAATAATTTAATTGTTAACAAGATGGAACAAGACACTGATGGGAAATTTTGATTGTTTAATTCTTATTAGTTTGGTTTTTAAAAAACATGACTGAGGATGCTATTTTAAAACTAATGAGAGATTTAATATCGACGCAAGCAAAAAATATTTGGCAGTTTTCCTAGATTAGGATCAATCGTTTGATATGTCAATCATAAACTTTTATTAACAAGAATGCAGCAAATAGGTATTAGAGGTAATATATTAAACATTTTTAGAAGCTACCTATCGGACAGGCTACAAGCCGTCAAAATAAATAAATAATAATAATTCTCCACCCAAAGAAGTTTTCTCTTTTTTGGATTTTTTTTTTATTTTTGTTTGTTTTTTTTGCAAAAAGAAAATTTAAAAAAAAGTTTTTTTCCATTTTATTTTAAATTTTTTTATGTGTTTCGTTTTACAAAAAATAAATCTTTTTTATATATATTTTTTTTAATATTTGGGAAAATGTAATATACCATTTACTGTAAATAATATATAATGGAACGCCCTGATAAAGTAAAGGGCAGTAAGTGACATTGGTCAATAGCAGCGTTTTCAAAATATTATCATACTTTGACATCAGGGTTGACGTGAAAATGCCGCTGTGGGACAATGTCCCTTACTGCCCTTTACTTTAACAGTAAAGAACTTTACTTAAAGGCTTAAAGCCCTAGGCACTATTTATGTACATATCTATTACAATCTCATATCGACCTGGCGATTCCCTTCAAATAAAAAGCAGGACCAAGATTTACAACTCTCTGATTTCTTCGTTACTTTCTATTCCTGTTGTTTTTTATTTTGGTCATTTTTTTGTTGTCAGCTACTTCAAAAGGCAATATTCGGACACAGCTACAATCTCAAAAAATTACCTTTTCGCTTCTTTATTGAGTGAAACACAATATGGGCCAAGAAACTGCATGTTTTTGCCTACCTTATCACGCTCTTGCCCTGCAATAATTGATGCAACCCAGCTTGCGACAATCAGCACAATTTTACAAGTTTTTATAGTGGAAGAGCACGAAACCCAAACTGTGTTTTTTTGTACGCCATTACCAACTGGATACAGATACATCATATTTACAGGCATCGATATAATAGATATATTGGCAGTGCCACTATGGTACAGATTATAAACTAACAAGTTTAAGAGGGGGTGGCAATATTAGGAGCATGGAAATAATTGGCTCACCTACCTTATAAAAGTGTTAAAAAAAAACTACGTCAAATCTACCTTCAGTACCTAAAATTAAACATTAGTACAATTAATTGAGAATTAATTATCGTTTAATATGCTACTTGCTTCATTTACGATCGTGAATCTTTTTAAGATAAATTGAGGAATTTTTTCATTCATGAATGGGCGAGTCCATAAAAACTTGCCGGTTGTTGAAATATGAAAATTGATAATTAGTCCAGTCAAATAACAAAAAATTTGTATGTTAAATTGAAATAAATGTACACTCTAAATTTTTCCGTCAATCTTACAGTAGTTTTAACTGTAATAATTAAAGCAAATTTACAATGTCAGAATGTGAATTTACAATATTTATTAAATTATCTCAATATTACTGGGTTTAGTAAAATCTCAGCTCTTTTCCTGTCGGTACAATAATTTTGCATTAAAATTGATGCATGTGGTCCAAAAACCCGGCACTTTTACAATATTGGTTGAAAATTACCATAATAATAGCTTACATTCTAAAAAAGATAGCAGTAAAATTACCAAAATAAAAATTCACATTTTTACAGATAACTGTAAATTTAAAGTACTGATTTAAATTTACCACTTTCTTTGCTGGCAACATATGACCTACTTTATTTGCTTGAAAATTACCATATTTGCATTTACAGTGTACAAGGGCTGATATTTTAAAGGGTACTAGTGGATAGTAACAGAACACTCCTGTAAGTTTTTCAACGGGTAATTTTGGTAAAGGGTACCCTCTATCTTTAATTTTACGGGTGAGTGCGGTTATCTCGCTAAATATGCATCTTACTATAAAAATACATATAACCAATTTTGTCAAAAAGAAAATTTCCAATAATTTTTGTAATGATCATTTTTTTAATATATTATTAACAATCGAGTTATAAATATTCAAAAATGGCCAAATTATTCATCAGGGGATAAAAGTGGTTATGAACAAACTTGTAGAAATTCTGTATAAGTTTAATATATTATGCATTTTCACAAGTTTTGTTACGGTTACAGTGAGCGCTGAAAGTCGAGTTGCGCCCTCTATAACCGTACCAAAGTATGTATAGTTTATGAAACTTAGAGAGAATTTTAAGAGCTACAAGTTTGCTTATAACCTTTTATCGTCCGATTAATGGTTTGGCTGAAAATGGAAAAAAAAACAATTTCACCTCCAAAATGGCTATTTTTGAATTAACTCGGTTGTTATTAACATATTAAAAAAATTATTCAAACAAAAATTGTTGAAAATTTCCTGCTTAACAAAATTGGTTAAATGCACGTTTCTCGTAAGATGCATATTAAACAACTCACCAACTAAAATTCAAGATAGCGGACACCCCTTAAGCAAATCAACCGGTAAAAAACTAAAAGGGATGTTCTGTTACGACCCTTTAAAATATCAGCCCAAATACATTTATTGCAATTTACATTTATTATTTCACTGGACTAAATACTCGAAGTAAGATTCTGTAATAAGTTTAAAGAAATAAATAATTAATTAAATTAATAAATGTTTTACCAAAAATAATACACACAACTTTATTTTATTTTTAAGTAAATTTTAATTTCAGTCTAATAACACAGGAAATAATGGACTCTTCCATTTCATAATGCAATTTTGGAAACCATTTATGATAAAACTAAAATACATATCCCCGTAAACAACTCTTTTTTTAATATAATAATTTCTTATTATTGATAATTATCAATAATAAATAAATAAATTATAATTTGATGTAAAAACAAAAAAAAAATTGTTTAATATTTGATATTGTTTAAACTTTCTAGGGCATAACTCCCTTTTAAAACCCAACTGTTTAATACAATAAAAAAATTACGTGTCACTGCAGTACACATATCCCACCTGTAACTATGGACATACCCAAATGTAAATTTAAATCATAAAATTTTATTTGTTTTAATAAAATTCCATGTTAACCCCTTGCGGCAAGAGTTATTAGATTTTAGAAAAAATATATATATAACATTTATTACTTCATTAAATGAAGTAATAAATTTTATTACTACAAGATTCATAAATCAATAAATCAAGTCAATAACTCAATAATTTTCAAAACTTCCTATAATTAACATTTTTTTTTATTTTTAAAATACAAAAAATACGTCTGTCGTTACATTAATTTGGACAAAACATAATTTAACAAGGACATTTTAGTAGTAGATCACAACAAATTTTCTATCAGGATTTCTGATCATATCTTCAAATATCTCTTCAAATCAATTCATGCTCGTTTTCAAAAAAGACTACCATAATTACCATTTAGTTTAATTTTGTAAAATATAACATAGTATACCGAGGTATATACAGTGTACAAAAATAAACAAGACGCACCTGGCGCCAGGGCGGTGTGCTCAGCAAGCAGCGGTACAGCAGCCCTGGGGACCTATTCTTGATTTTCGGGAAGTAGACCAACTGATAGAACGAGTCTGAGGTTGTGATCTTACTCCATTGGTTTTAACACTATGCGTCATAATCTAAACATTGTTCTATCAGTCGTTCTACTCCCCGAAAGTCAAGAATAGATACCCTGTAGCAGCAACAATCCAAAAAGAAAAGTGCAACTCCCTTGCCTGACCAGATATTCTAGCTTTTACCAGGAAATCAAGCAAATTTGGAGGGTAGTCAACCTGATTAGGTGAGGAAAGTGGCTAATGGAGCCTTATTGTCGGCCCACCCACCAAGTACTACCACTACTACTATATAGACTATGAACAACTTATTTTAACTTAAAAGGGAAATACGAGACCATTATTCTAGTGTGCTACATTTGCCCACTTTACCCGCATTTATAACTTTAGACATATAGACCGAAATTATATTATAAGTAAGGACAGCATTTTTAAATTTAAACAAAGTTATAAAAATATTAATCTAGCAATAGATGGCGCACAAGTATACATGAATCTATTAGACTGGTGTAGATTGATGTAGACTGAAACTAATGACTTTACTCCTTTTGCGAATAAAGCCAAAAACTGTTTTCCTAATCAGCGTACAGAGATGACTCTTGGTACGGAAGAAAGCCAGCAGCCCGAAACTGTCATTCTATCAATATCACTCTGTACGATAATTAGAAAAATAATAATAATTATTATAAATGATAACTCACTTTAGCAATCAACGCAAAGCCCAAACCCCAGGACTTAGAAACTCGAAATTTGGAAAGTTTGTTTCTTTTATGATGTAAGCACCCACTAAGAAAGAATTTTTCGAAATTCAACCCTTAAGGGGGTGAAACGGGGGTTGAAGAGTTTTTTAAAAAGTGTGAGTATTTCAGATGCCCCTTAATCTAGAATCTTCATATTTGGCAAAAATGTTCTTTATCGAAATCGTAAAGATAGGTGTTTCAGGAATTTTCAATATTCGACCCCTAAGGTGGTAAAAATCGCTATATAACATCATCAATTTGTTGAGGTAAAATTCTATTCTCCAGCCAGAGTAATGTATGTAGATAATGCTGGTAGCATTTAACTTCGACATTCCTTTCAACATCCAGCTCAACTGGAATGAAGAGTATGTTAAACAACACTGTCGAACGCAGGGCTTAGGGTACACGGATGGCTCTAAGATGAACAGTGGAACTGGTGCTGGAATACACGGGGCAACTGTCAAATGGGACAAATCGCTTTCTCTTGGGAGGTATGCTACTGTATTTCAAGCAGAAGTATATGCTATTAATAAGTGTATTCAGGAGAACTTGAGGAGGGACTATAGTAATAGGAAAATCCTCATACTCTCTGATAGTCAATCAACAATCAAAGCCATATCTAACTTTGAAACTAAATCTAAACAGGTTTGGGACTGTCGAAATAACCTGATAACCTTAGCCAACCACAATAAAGTAACCTTAGGGTGGGTGCCAGGGCACAAAGGCATTGATGGCAATGAGAGAGCAGATCAACTCGCAAGAGAAGGATCGGAAACTCCCTTCATTGGACCTGAGCCGGCTATTGGCATAACCAAAACCACGGTAAAAAGCTGTATATCCAACTGGATAACATCCCAGCAAAATTTACAGTGGGGTCAGGCACCGGGACTCAGGCAAAGCAAGTTAATACTTGGCGGTGCAATAACTGCTGGTCCACTAACCAAGAACCTTCTACATCTTGGCAGGGACCACCTTAGGAAGATGATAGGGCTAATAACTGGTCACTGCCACCTGAGGAAACACATGCACACCATCCGTGTGTATAGTGATGAGCCAATATGCAGACTGTGTAATGAGGAAACAGCCTCTCATGTTCTCTTTGACTGCGTGGCTCTACATCGCTGGAGACACCGGCAACCCGAAAATGGTAACCCAGAAGCTATGCTCTCCAATGCAAATCTAGTAAACAGCCTAGTAAGCCTGATAAAGGAAACGAAGCTGTTTGACTAGCAAGAGACCCAAGAATAACACAATAGGCCAGCAGGTGGCCGCAGTGTTTGAGGTACGAATCCTCATCTTGTTTCTCCATCAATCAATCAATCAATCAATGTATGTAGATGCGTTTTTAACAGTCCAAGTTACCATCTATTTTTTTCATAAAAAATTTTTAATCTTAATGCCCTGTGCAAGGCACGGGTATTCGGCTAGTAAATTTATATTATAGGTATATATAGGTACAATTATTGTTTTGTCGAAAACAATATTTTTAATCTGTCTATTCTCGTCTTTCGAATTTTTGTATTATAATGGATCAACAATGTCAAGAGGTTATTGATTTATTTAAATCTGCATAATTTATTATTATAATATATCACATAATTGAACAATTAATGTTAATACAAATAAACTTATTTTCAATATTATATCCATGTATTTTTTTAATAATTTACCAGGATTGTTTTGTATCTGTAATAAAATGTTGCTAACAAAACTTTTTTTAAGATGCTTTTTTATAGTTACGCTACGCTAAAAATATTTTTTGCCAGGAAATTACTGAGATTTCACCCCGGTCTGGAAACTATTTTTAGCTTAACTTTCATATAACCCAAGTTTTTTCATAATTTAATTATTTAGAGCTTTTGCGTCGATTTTGATTTGTTGTGACAAAAAAATATGATATTAAAAAAAAATATTTTAGATATTTAGATTTAGAAAAAAATTTTTTATAGATGTTTGAGCTAAATTGCTTTTTAAGGGAGCTGGCGTAATTTTAAAGGGCATTTTTAGAATATTTATCACTTTATATATCAGTAACGGTTTAACTTATTAACATGAAATTTTTACTGAAAAAGTCCAAACCAATAAAGGTAAGCATTAAACCTTTTATTAAAACTAAGTTTTTGATCAGGGGCGTAGATAATGGGTGCCTCATAATTTATATGTAAAACTGTAAGTCCGCCCCTGGTTAAATATTTATTTTTTTTATGTCATAAAATGATAATGTTTATTGGTTGCATACTACAGTAAAAATTTCAAGTCTATAAGAAACCGTTCCTGAGGTATGAAGTGAATAATATTCTAAAAATGTCCCTTAAACGTCTTTGAGCTCCCCTAAGGGAACGTTCAAGTATTACGTAACGCAAAATGTACCAATATTCATACACTTAATACCTCGGTTCTCGCGTTATTCAAGGCTGTAGAGATTTCATATTTTGGCTACCCCCCCCCCCTAAGTTAGGGGCCCTAACACACCCCCTATTAGGGGGGGTAGTGAAAATATGAAATCTCTATAATCTATAATAACACGAGAACCGGGGTATAAAATGTATGAATTTTGGTACAATTTGCGTTACGTAATACTTGAACGTTCCCTAAGAAGACATTTAACATCATAGAAACTTTTTATCTCACTTTTTGACGTAAAATCTGAATATCCAAAAAAAAGTTAATGTCATATTTTTTTTATTAGAACAAGTAAAAATCGTTTTTCTCAAAAACACATAGATAATTTTTATTTAAATTTGGTATTATAAAGATGCCAAAGCACTAAATAATAAAAATATGAAAAAAAAACTTTGGTTATATGAAAGTTGAGCTAAAAATCGTTTCCAGACCGATTTAGTTACCGGCTATCGGTACAAGAATTTTAAACGAAATTGTAAAAAAAACGTGCTAAGGTACCTAAGTTTAAGTGTATAGATTTCCTGTAAAACAGTAAAAAAATCGGTTTAAATCATGTAAATTTTATAATTCATTCTTAATATTAGTCTCTAATTTTACACCCATTCTTAGTAAAAAAAAAGTTAGTGTAGAGTTGGTAAAAAAACTTTTAGGAAAATATCAATATCAAGCCTGCAAGCAAACACAGAATTTGTAGGCAAGATGACTACGTTAGTATAGTTCGACTTGTACTATGGTCCGTTTCTTCAAGCAAGATAGTAAATTAAAAATCGCACAGTGAATATTTTCTAAACGGACTCGAATATTGGATGTGCGAATATACTGCGTAGTTTATTTTATAAAACATAACTATTCAAACCTGTTGTAAAAATATTTACTGTGCGATTTTTAGATCTAATTTACTATCTTGCTTGAAAAAACAGACCTTAACAATAATTACACAGGCCCACAAAAAAAATAAAGTCAATTACTTTTAACGGACTGTATTTTTCTTACGTATTTTTGTAAGCTGAATTCGAACTTGACAGTAAGCAAGCTTTTTTATTGTGAATTTCTTGTTCTGGGCCCAAAAATATGTATAAAAATACAGTCTGGTTAAGGGTAATTGAATTATTATATAACTCATGTGAATAATTATTTACATAAACCTATCTCTTTTAAACAAAAATATCACAAATTCAACACAGATCTCAATATCAGTTTCAAAACAATTCAACTATTAACTATCCACGCTATTTTAAAAATAGTTTATTAGTTTAGTTAGTTACTTGCAAAAATATTACATAAGCATGGAGAGCTCCAAATAATCTTTTGGCTTGTGCTAGGGGCTCTCCATTAATTTTGAAAAAAAAATATTTTAAATTATGACGTTTCATAATTTTCACAATAAATTTTCAAATCCTTTCTTCTGCGCCTCACCTTCATTTCCACGGATTCTCTTCCTCTTTATATCCCTTCACAACCATAATTTCAAACATAATTACGCTTCTTACAATAATTTTTATTAAAAAAAAAACCTAAAAATTTACATGATATAATTGTCATGTCAATTTAATAATAATTTAATATTAAATATATTTAATATTATAAATTACTAGCCGTAAAGCCCGTTCTTCTCACGAATTATTAAAAAACTAAAATTAGTTCTACCTTTACTGACGTTATTTAAGGGGTTAAGGGATCATTTTTTTCAATTTTTTTTATTTTTTTAAACAAAAAATCACAAATTCAACACATCGAAATAACAATTCCAAAGCGATTCTTAACTATTCATTCTGCCCTAAAGATATCTTCATACAGAAAATGGCCATACGAAATCCACTTAAAACCTTTCTTTTGATTTTTTTTTGCATGATTAGAACATATTATTGGTTTAATTTGAAAGTACTTGATATTTTTATTCTAAAGGTTCCTTTTCTATTAATGTAGCAATACTGCTTATATAAAACATAAAATTTGGGCAGTGTATCATTTACAAATAAGACATAGGACAATTGTTTGGACATTTTAAACATGCCTTATCAATATACAAGTACTATGAAACTTTTAAATTTGTCTAAAAGATAAAATTAAATATTTCTGATAATATCTAGACTAGACCTTCTCCATAACTTACCAAATCTTAACTTTCATTTAGGAACAAATATTTGAATTTTATTAACTATTGTATTATTAAGAATATATTTCTTAAATTAATTTGTTAACGTTGAATTTACCTAAATTAATTAATTATAATTTGCATAATAATTAAACGCTAATTATACTGGTTTGAGGTGGTTCTGTGCGCCATTTCTTTTAATCATTTCTCACATTTTTTACACTTTGAATTCAAATATGTGAAATAAAAATTTTATTTGTACTATTTTGGTGTTATAGCCCCCTGTTTGAAAGAAGAGTTGTTTTCATAGTCAGTTTTTAGTGATATTTTCGTGAAATTGGTAGCTAGGGGTTTTTAGTGGGCTTAAACCGAATTTAATTAAAATCCCAATTTAGTGATTTCAAGTCATTAAAATATAATTTAGTAGTAAAAATTAAAATTTTAATATGGCGGATCCAAAATAGTGCCATATAGATTCATATTTTGGATCCGCCATATATATTTTTTATTTTTTTTTTGTTAATAGATCAAAATTTAATTTAAGCTACCTAGAAAACTACCGGATAAAAATTTTCAAAGAAATAAACTTTTTGACCGTTTTTCAATATGTTATTTTTAATAAAAAACATTTTTTTACAAAAAAACACCAAACAGACGCCAAACCAAAGTTAACGTAAACCCCCTCATTAAAAGAAAAGACCAAACAAGAAAAAACCAAAACAAACTCCTGCACAGAGAGCTGCAATTAGGCGTTGTTTTCATAGTCAGTTTTTAGTGATATTTTCGTGAAAATTGGTAGCTAGGGGTTTTTAGTGGGCTTAAACCGAATTTAATTAAAATCCCAATTTAGTGATTTCAAGTCATTAAAATATAATTTAGTAGTAAAAATTAAAATTTCAATATAGCGGATCCAAAATAGTGGCATATAGATTCATATTTTGGATCCGCCATATATATTTTTTATTTATTTTTTTTTGTTAATAGATCAAAATTTAATTTAAGCTACCTAGAAAACTACCGGATCAAAATTTTCAAAGAAATAAACTTTTTGACCGTTTTTCAATATGTTATTTTGAATAAAAAACATTTTTTTACAAAAAAACACCGAACAGACGCCAAACCAAAGTTAAGGTAAACCCCCTCATTAAAAGAAAAGACCAAACAAGAAAAAACCAAAACAAACTCCTGCACAGAGAGCTGCAGTTAGGCGCTTGTGTAAATGAAAATATGGTAATTTCACAGCAAATAAAGTAGGTCATATGTTATTAGCAAAGAGAGTGGTAAATTTAAATCAGTACTGTAAAGTCACTGTTATCTGTAAAAATGTGAATTTTTTATTTTGGTAATTTTACTGCTATCTTTTGTGGTAATTTTCAACCAATATTGTAAAAGTGTAGGGTTTTTGGACCACATGAATTTTAATGCAAAATTATTGCACCGACAGGAAAAGAGCTAAATTTGAACAAATATTGTTAATTAGTTAATACTACTGACGGACAAATTTAGTGCATATTAAATTTTTATTTTTTGCACTAAATTCGGTTTTAACGACCTCAAAAACTCCTAGATACAAATTTTCATGAAAAATTCACTAAAAACTGACGTTTGGACATCGTAGTACTGTTTTTTTTTGTTACAATAGAAACACTTTATTATATTACTCACAGCGCCTGAGCTAGATTATACGGTAGGTTCGAATTTTCCAAAATTTTCAAAAATCGTCCTAGATAAAAAATTCTTGGATACAAATTTGTTTCATGAAAAAGTAAGAAACTTTTTTGTCCGTCTGTCCGTCTGTCTGTCTGTCCGATGCCACGATGTTTGTAGACGATACCTCAAGAACTAATAATCCGATCGACTTGAAGTTTTCAGGAAATATTAAGTTCTATGGGGGAAAGATCCCTACTGTTTTTAAAAATAATCTCTTTAAAAAACAAAAAAGTTATGGGGGGTTTAAACTTGCGAAAAAAGCTGAAAGTTCCGATTAACGTAACTTTTTCAGAAAAAATTATTTTTGTTATAAGGATCAATTTTACCAATTTTGAAAGTAATCCCCCAAAAACAAAGAAATTATGGCTGGTTAAACTTGAAATAAGTATGATATAATTTTAATTTTTTTTTAATTTGTTGTTTTTCGAAAAAAAAAAGTTTTTTTTTAATTATCTAGCTGTTTTTTTTTTTTTGAAAAATGTTTTTTTTTGTTATTTTTTTTGTTAATTTTATCTTTTTTTTTAAACCTTATTTAAAAAAATATATTTTGTTTTAAACAAAAAATATTGTTGAAAAATGTTAAATAAGTTTTTTTTTTGATTTTTTTTTTTTTTTTTGATTTTTTTTTTTTTGATTTTTTTTTTATTTTGAAAAATTCAATATACCATTTACTGTGAATAGTATATGTGTACACGGAAAAAAAATTATAGCTAGGAGCGCTATAACACACATACCAAGCAAATTATAATCGCTTATTATATAAATACAAGGCTTTCTCTTACAATTATGGCAGTCAGTGTAAAAATTTATATGAAATACTTTAATTGTTTAGTGAATAATAAAATATAACAAATAGTATGGCATTTATAGCTTAAATAGATTTAATTATTGTCCGTGCTAATAATTTTTATAATATAATAAAATTTCTGTAAATTTATAATAGTGCCTGTAATAAATCTAATCGTGTCTGTAATATATATAATCGTTTCCAATTTATTTTTAACATTATTAGTTATTGTGTCCCTTATAATCTATAGCTTAAATCACTATAATTTGCCACTGTTACCAAATATCTTATAATGTAAAGCGCAGAGCCCACTAATTTCTTTCCGTGTAGCATTACATATCTTCTTGGCTTGTTATAATAAATCTTGACCTACGACAAAAGATTGTACCTTGAAATATTTATTCTAAGCTATTATGAAAAAAAAACAACAATTTTGGGATTAATCTAAAAGAAGGAGATCAAAGTTGGCAAGTCTTGAGCAGAAAGCATCATCAGATTAGTGTGATCTAGTCGGCGTGAGGCGCTTTGCCAATATAGTTTACTGTGGACTGTCCTGAATAACAGGCAGTTGAGGCAGTGATTTGTATTGAAAGCTCGCCGCGATTAGACATAAGTTTTTGAAAAATGTTCGGGATAAAAGTTTGTTTTTTTAGTTGTTTTATAGTTTTTTTAACAGGTAAGCTTTAAGTTTTTTTTAAGTTTTTTTCTAGGTTTTTTTATTTTGCTTTTCAAAAAAAACTAATTAAAAAAAATTGTGTTTTAATTAAAAATTATTTCCGATAAATTATTTTTTGAAAATAGTTTTTCCCCATTTGACAACCACCAACCGAATTTTACCAACAACCAAGAACTTTGAATAGGGAAGCTATAATCCAAATTTGAATTCTTGGTCACAAATTTTCTCGAAAAGACAGAACGACAAAGATTTTTTTCGCCGAAATCATAACTTTTGCACCTAAAACGGCGAGAGACGTAAAATTTTTAATTTTTTTAATAGTTTCTACTGCAGTATTTTGTTTACAAAGCTCCCCGCGGTTACACCCTAGTTTTTTATTTTTTCAGGTAAGCTTTTAAATAAATTTTAAGACTGTTAACGTGTTGCTTATCCATTAAAAATTGAAAAAAAAAAAACGAGAATGCCTTCTATTTGTGCAATTATTTTTTTAAATTTTTTGCTTATTTTTGCGCTTTTAGTCAAATAATTTTTGGGATTGTTGTTTTCCCATTTGAAAATATTATCTTTTGCGGCTCAGTAACTAAACTTTAGCCTTTCACTCCAAATAAGTTTTTAGTCCCGCCTACTACTTTTTCCTATCATAACAAATAAATGCTAATTTCCTCTAAAATAAAATAACTTAAGAATGGTTCGAGCTAAGGGCTTCAAATTTTGACCTAAACCAATCTTTTGCATGTGATTATTTTGGTAATAATCGGATTGAGTTGTTTTTTTTTTCTTGGTAGTTTTATTACCATTTATATGATTTTTGTCCATTCACTCTTTATTGTATTAATTTTTCCCCATTTGTTGGGTTTTTGGTAGCAGATACAACCTTCTTATTATAGTTGAATAATACAGGGCCACAAAAATAAAAAAGTGATCTGCACCATGAATAGGACCATGATATTCCTATGTATTTTCTCCCGCTAAAACCGAATTTGAGCTCAGTTTAACCCCTACACGTCTGGTTTTTTTCTCTATGCAACCAAACGGGAAAAAATTGACCAATATTATTTTACTGTGTATTTCAACTATTAATGATTAGTAGACATAATGTGTTTTTTATATTTTTTAAATATTTTTCATTGAAGAATTTAGAGTGCAAAGGAAAAAAATACGGAAAAAAAGTAACCAAAATTATTTTATTGTGTTTTTCAAATTTTTAATATTTTAATAATTAATAATAATAAATTTTTCAATGGAATATATTAAAAAATTAAAAAACATATTTTTTATGTCTTTCTTATCATTTAAAGTTGAAATACACAATAAAATAATGTTGGTCACTTTTTTCCCGTTTGGTAGCATAGTGCGGCTGTAGAGAAATATCCAAACGTGTAGGGGCTACTACGCGAAATAACCGTATCTTAAAAAATCAAACAATATAGATACAGAGTGTTCCAGAACTCGCGTAGAAAAATTTTAAAGGTGATTTTACATACAAAAATATGAAAAAAGTTCCTATAAAGGTTGGTCCGAGTACGAGCCCTAAGGGATCTACGGCCCTTCTAAGAGTGCCTCTAAAAATTTTTATTTAATATGTATTTTACCCTATTAACCACAGTAACGAAATTTTGCACATGCCTTAACATTGATAAAGGCTATCATTTTAAGTAATTTTTGTTTGCTAATTTTAACCAGGGACGTGCTAAATGGGCTATGACACTTTTTTGCCCCAAACTTTTTTATCTGTAATTTTTTGAAATTTTTTCAATAAAATATAGTTCTTTAGTTAAAAATACATAAAAAAAGTACCCATAGTGTGACACCATGAAACCAACCGTTTTCGAGAAAATTTCAGATTTTTTCACGTTCTTAGCATCAAAAATAGGAACTAAAAATTGCGCCAATAAAATTTTTAATATTTCATGGCGATTTAACAATAAAAACTATAAAAAAAGTTCCTGTACAACTAGGTTCGAAATTCAGTTTTAAGAGTACTACCGGGTCTTAAAAAGAAGCTCCCTTAAAATCCATTTGTGATCATGGGAACTTTTTTGTATAGTTTTTAATGTAGAATCGCTTTACATTATTAAAACTTTTATTGGGGCAATTTTTAGTTCCTATTTTGGGTGCTCAGAACGTAAAAAAATCTCTTTAACTGCAATTTTCTCGAAAACGGTTAGCTCTACGGTGTTATACTAAGAGTACCTTTTTTATGTATTTTTAACTAAAAAATCATATTTTATTGAGCAAATGTCTAAAAAAATACAGATAAAAAAGTTTGAGGCAAAAAAGTGACATAGCCCCCCCATTTTGCACGTCCCTGGTTAAAATTGCCAAATAAAAATTACATAAAATGATAGCCTTTATCAATAGACTTTGATGTTAAGGATTGTACAAAAAATCGTTACTGTAGTTAATAGGGTAAAAGAAATATTAAATAAAAACCCGTCTTTTAGAGGCACTCTTAGAAAGGCCAGGCCAACTTTTATAGGATTTTTTTTTTTAATTTTTGTATGTATACTCGGCGCATTATCTATCTGAGTAACAAATTGGATCAAGGAAGCTATGATTAGTGGTTTAAAAATGACTTTTAGTAATATTTTTGTAGCCCATTATGCTTTTGATAATTTTTAACATTTAGGTTAAATGACTGTCATTTTACGTCTTACAAATAATAACAAAATCTGTTTAAAAAGTAAAACTTTGTTCAAAATTATAATAAAAGTAAGTTTTTATTCATAAAGTGCTATTATAAACTTAAATTTAACATTACCTGAATAAAATTACGGGCCAGTATTATATTAACCAAAAAATTCTCTGTTATAGTGTTTACTTCAAAAATTTATAGAGCACTGCATTATATTACTTCATTTAAATAAAATGTTTATAGATTGATGCTTTAGTTTTCTTTTTATGCACTTTTCTTGTTATTTCTTCTTGCTAAAGCAAATTATTTGGATTTTTTTATAAATGTCAAAATAATGTCTTGATTGACAATAAATTTTAAACAAGATGAAAACCTTACATAATCAACTAAATATATTCTGCCAACCAAATAACAAGAAACAAATGAGCATCAACTCAGATAGATAATGCGCGGAGTTTAGAATCACTTCTAAAATTTCTCTACGCGGGTTCTGGAACACCGTGTATAATTAAAATATACAATTGGAGCTTTCGTTGTCAGATCAACAACAACACTTCTAAAATTTCTCTACGCGGGTTCTGGAACACCGTGTATAATTAAAATATACAATTGGAGCTTTCGTCGCCAGATCAACATGGCGCCGGACCTTCATCTCTCCAATTTTGCTCAAATTTGGCACATTCTCATAAAATAGGGTCTAGATTACTAGATCGAAAGGATTTTACTAGAAAACGACTAGTTTTGTAGATGTTAGGGTGGATCATTTTTGACGTTTTTTTAAATTCCAAAATAATGATTTACAAAGATCTAAATATCAGGACTTGTGTAAAAGATAAAAAGATATTTTTGCCAGATATCAAAAGAGCATTAAATTTCAGTCTTAACCAAGAAAAAAATGTACCACAAATTTCATTTCAATATGGCGGCCTACTAGATGCAACTTGTCAAATTTAAAAATTCTTTCCCCAAAATACACTCCCTTCGATTAGTTTTTATTTTTTGTCAGTAAACTCATATATAGTGGTGGAGTATGCATATAAAATATTAGAGAAAGTATTTGACATTTGTAGAAGTTATAGCAAAAAATGTCCGATAGAGATCCAATAGTCAATACCGCAAATTTGTTGGGCTTCAGAAACTATTTTTTGTATCAAAGTAGGCCTTGAATTTAATACTTTTATACATAATATGTATGTACCAAAATGTAGCAAAAATTTAAAAAAGCTCTTTCCAACCACAACCCCATAAAATAACCCCCCAAATGTATTAAATTGTGTCCCAGAATGTTTCCAGAATCTCTTAGGGGTGATTAGATCTCATAAAAATAATACCACAAGTTTTGTTGGCTACGGCCCTCCTACTCTCTCTTTTTGTATGTAGAACCACGTCTAAAATTTCTCTACGCGGGTTCTGGAACACCCTGTATAATTAAAATATATAAAATTATATTTTTTGTTTTTTCACACCACCACATAACCAAATATCTCTTTAAATATTTTCAGTTAACCTACACTAGTGCCGCATGTGATTTTTTGTAAATGTTTAAATAAAAATAAAAATATCTCAGGGGTTAAATGGCCAGGTTTTTCCGGAAAATTTAAAACTTATACAATTTAACCACAATATAAAATCTATTAAGATTATATTAATATGTAAAATTTAAGTATATGCGATTAAACTAATTATAGATATTAAAAATATAGTAAAGTCATCTTTATGATAAAAATTTCCTTTTAATCTATTGTACTTTAATAAAAACAAAATTAATTGTTTCTCATAAATTAGATCTGCCTTCCAGAACGAGCTTGATTACTTTCTTATCAAAGTTCATTTTATAAATAAATACAGTCTATTGTTGCAAAAAAATACAGAAACAAAATTGAAATAAAAGCTGAGACGGGTACCCTTTCTGACGGGTGGAAAAATGAGAACCTTTCTTCTCTCTGTTCCGTTCTAGTTCATGAAACTAAGTATCTAATCGTAAAAGTTTAATTTTGTGGGTTGGTTCTAAAAGGGCGAATGTCAAAAATTTTGAATGGACCCGTTCACTAAGTCATACATTGGGAATTTTAGCAGTTTAACAGAAATGTTTATTGAAAACACACGTCGGCACTTGTCGCTTAACGTCTACTTTTATCTCACAAGCACTGACATTGGCTTTTTTTAGGTTATATAGATCTGAAAAAATTAGTTAAAGCCACTTTACACGTAGCAGTTTGATGCTATGCAAGTTTGTTGCAAGAATGATTCAGTCACTGCGCATGCTTTCAGGCATTTTCGTGCCATCAAATTATTTAGACCCTGTTCTATTTTTCGGCGATTTTCACGCAAGTTTTATGGTTATTTTCATGGTACCAACCTGGAAAAAAGTTACCAAATCGATTTCATTTTACTAATATAGTAGCAACTGCACATGTTAATAATAATTATTATTAATAATAGGTCAATCTATCTAACTAAAAAATTTCCTTAAAAAAGTAAATGCTAGGTTATGTTTTTGTCAACAAACGCAGAGGCACGTCAAAATTGTCTGGTTGGCAGCACTGTTTACCTTGCAATATATAGCACCAAACTTGCGTACAACTTGCTCCGTGAAAAGGCAAATCAATGTCCAATTGTCCTCATGCTATATCTGGCAGCAAACTTGCATAGCATCAAACTTGCGTACAAATTGCTCCGTGTAAAGTGGTCTTTAGTCGGTATAACTCAAAAGTAGGAAAAAATGGCCTTTTTTTTGTAGATATGACATCTTATCTAAGGACGGCAGTATAACCCAGTATCGAAAAAATACTAATAAATAAATTTATGTGACTGATTTATTTAAAAATGAAAGTAAAAAATTGTAAAAAAAAATTTAAATAAATTTAATTTTATCCCTGATTTTCACTGTTTTAGATACTATGTTATATAATGATTTATTTTAAGTAAAAATCTTTCTTTATATTCTTACCCGGTAAAATGTATTGCATTACCAGTCATCTCGAATGAGCGAGAGTTTCTCTTAAGAAATAGAACAAAATTAACTTGTTTTTCTGTTCGGTCCTTTATTTTTTGTGATTTTATTTTTTTATTTTATTGCTGTAAACAATTTCATATTTTGAGGGAGAAAAGGGGTTAATGAACAACATTTTTTTGTAATTTTTTATCTTTTAGATGGTTTTTAAACTTAAATCTATCTCTCCTAGGACATGTTATTAGAGTACTAGTGAGCTAAAAACGTGTTATGAAACGAGTGCTTTATACAATTTTTTCTATTTTTCTCTAAAATTTAAAAAAACTTACATTAAAATTGACTGATTTAGAGATTTTTGTTCCGGGTTGGCATTACAGTTTTCGCCATGTTTAAAATTCTAAGAACAAATATTATTTTGATATATTTTATAGTCATTTCTTCTCTTTACTGCAAGTAACCAAACCACAATTTTAAGATGGTAAAACATAACCTAAACACAAAATTTTGTAGAAAATTAAACTTTAAAGCGACGTTCACATTTGCACGTCAAGCGATAGGCTTTTGTCTGTTGCCAACCCAAAAGAAAAAAAAGTAGAGACCTCTTATGGGCTTATAAGAACAAGCAAAATGCGTGTGATTATGAGCTTATAAGAGTCGTAAAATAGAAAATAGTTATTTATGGTACTAGTGGGTAAAGTAAGATATTGCCCATGAGAAAATTAACCTGGGAGGCATCAGTCAAGCAGGTTAATTTTTGAGAGGGCAGTATCGGTTTACCCATGAGTGCCATACAAGGTTTTATCCAATAAATAGCTTAGGAATTCATATTTTTATTAAAAATTTTAATGTCACTTACAAGAAAATAATTTGAGGGTTATTATTGAGTTTATCTATTTAAAATAAAGCTGGTAATTGTCTTATTATCTGTATGTATTGGATAAAACATTTTTATATTTTATAACCCCTTAAAATTCTTAAACTTGTTTCTGAATCACCCTGTATATCGAGCTACATTTAATTGAACTTCATCATGAACTGGTTCAAATATTGTTTATATTTAATAAAAAATGCCTAGGAGAAATTCATATTAAATTTTTTTTATAACCATAATAGTGTGTATTTTGAATAGATAATAAAATTATAACAATAATGTACAGTACTCGGCAAATTTTCAGTACTCGCATAGGCGCCGCGTCGACTCTAACGTTGATGCGAGGTTTTAATTATTTACATTTTTATTTCTTTTTATCTTGATTTTTTTTTAATGATTCCATTTAAACGAGTAAGGTGGGAAAAATAGTTATCGATAAATAAAAATTAAAAACTATCGTATTCTTAAAAGATAAAAATCGAACATCGGTTTTTTCTTGGAAAAACACCGATATATATATACATATCTATAGTTAATATGTATAGTCAATATTGTCGTGTGTAACAAATTAGTCGTCAAATGTTTCGATTTAAAGACCTTTATAAAAATTTCCCCATAATTCGGCAAAATGATTCCTTAAGCCTATTTTTCGGTGTTTATTTTCAACGTTGATGAGTCATAACTGAGTTTACGCCGATTACTGATAATGTACAAGTTTCGAATTTTTACTTTCATACAACTAGCTAGGTATACAGTGTGGAATTTAAAAAATGAGTAAATAAGATAACTCTGGAAGTATTGTTTTTTAAAAAAAATCCATTCTATTCGCATTCCATTCTATTTGCATTCCATGTGATGGAATCATCCAGTCGTCAGTGAACGCCAACTTTAGAGCAGTTATTTTCAATAATCTGATAGATCCCGTTCACCGGTGATAATATCTCATTAAGTACACATGAGATTGGAATTGCTCCCCAGGTCGATTTTTATTTTGAGTGGGACATATTTTGATACAAGTCACGTGGGTGACTTTATAACCATCTACCTTAAAGGGTCAGATTTTTAATAAGGACCATATGTCAAATTATCCTTTAATTGAGAGTTTTTTTGATTCTGATTCCAAGAGGGTTGTTTATAAAAATCGATCAGTGATTTTTGAGATATTAGATATTTATTTCTTTTAATTTAAACATTTCCTGAGTTACTCGATATTTATTTTTTTAAATTTGTAAGTTTAAAATTGATATTTTTAATTTAATTGAGTAACCTTGGGAGCCGATAATTGATCCATCCATGTCTATATGAACTTTTTATAATATTTCTTGACATTTTATTAATTTTCATTAAAAATCTTTAATTTTCGCATTAAAAAAAATTACAGAAATAATAATAATTTTCAAAAATAAGAATGGAATTTGATAAAACGTCAAAAAATAACATATATCTACAGTTTATATAAAGAAGGGTCAAAGACCTTCTCCTAAGAGCTACAGTTCATTAAGATTTCAATTTAAAAGAAATGTCAAATAACGAAAATTAAAAAATCTTGTTTCTATTTTGCGACTCTTATAAGCTCATAATCACACGTATTTGCTTGTTCTTATAGGCCCATAAGAGGTCTGTACTTTTTTTTCTTTTGGGTTAGTAACAGACAAAAGCCTATCTCTTGACGTTTTCCGTGCAAATGTCAATGTCGCTTTAAAGTTTAATTTTCTACAAAATATTGTGTTTGGACTTTTTTACCATGTTAAAATTGTGGCTTGGTTAATTGCAGTGAAAAAGAGAAGAGATGAGTATGAAATATATGAAAATATAATATAATTTTAAGCATGGTGTAAACTGTAATGTGAACTCAAACAAAAATCCCTAAATCAGTCATCAGTTTAAATATTTTTTTAATTTTAGAGGAAAATAAAAAAAAAGTTGGATAAAGCACTTGTTTCATAACACGTTTTTAGCTCACTAGTAATTTAGAAACTCGCCGCAAGCAGCTCGTTTTCTTAACTTGTACTCGTACGCTAAAAACGTATGTTATGAAACTTGTACTTAATATACTATTAAATGAAGTATCATTTGACGTATAGTTCTACTTTAAATGGCGCTCCTTGACAGCAGATTTTTTTTTCCTAAAAAATTCGGTTTTTTTTAAGCGGGATGTATGAGAATTTATTCATTTCGCAAATTCCACACTGTATGTTTACTTTATTAACTTTTTTACCAATAACGATTTAATAAAAATAACAAGTCATGAAGAAATTGAATGGTACATTCCATAGTACTCTCTTCACAGTGGATAGTATTTAACGTGTATTTGTTGGATAACAAAAAAAAAGCTTCATTTTAGGACCTAGAATGTATAACATACTTATAGACCAACCTTTGTTTAATATCACAAATAAATTTTAAAACAATGATTTTTTTTAACAGTATTTAAATGAATTCAAATCAAGTTATCGAATCCATACAATTTCGCTAGGTCAATGCTAACGTAGGTCAAAAGTAATAAAGTTAATAACATAAGGTTGTAGGAATAAACAGCATGTTAATCATAATTTTTGGTAATTAAAATTTTAATAGATCTTTATTTGGGTCATATAATGACCAAAAAAATTCTGTTTGTGGTGTAGCGGGTTGTATTTCCGCATTGCATCCACACACACACACATACAAAAGTGTAAGGGGAAGGGAGGGAATACCGTTATGAAAGAAAATATGTAAAAAAAAATGAAAACCAAAAAGACGAATTCGCGCGAAATTCCCCCATATACTGGGCAATTCCGCGCAGCTTGTGCTGAAATAATACTACAAGGCTTAACAATTATGGAGTGAACAAACTTTATTAAATTATAATAAAAAGGTATAAAGTAAAACTGCATGAATTAAATAGCATATGTAAAAAAGTAAATTTAAGTATTGGTAAGGCATAAAATCAAAAACTAACAAAAATATTCTAAAAACAACTCAAACTTTGTAGGTGCTCTTATTTGGCGCTTAGCTCATTTTGTTTTTGTTAAATTGTTTCATATTTTTAATATACATTAAATAAAGTTAAGTTAGGTTCAGATTGACATATTTTTGTAATGCTTTTTTATCGTTTCTCACATTTATGATGGAAATTTGTCAAATTTAGTGTTTTAAGGGCAACTTTGCCAGATATTCGTTACCTGATAGAATCTTTTGATAATTGTGAAATTCGGCACATAATTTTGTACACTCAAAAACAACAAATTAAAGTTTCAAGGCTTTTTAATTTTTCTCTGATACAAAAAGTAGAGCCCATTTTCAACAATTTTTCACGATTTATTGGGTCAAATTGGGACCCTTAGATCTCTATTGAGAAGTTTGATCACCCTTATATTTTCAGGATCAGATACAAATCAGATACACCAAAATGAAAATTTTAAAGAATTAAAAACAAGGTCCACCCTAATAAGTTATACTCATATGTGCGTAAATATTTCAATAATTTTATGCTCAAAATAGGAATATGCTATTTTAATATTATTAAAAACTAAAATAGCTATTTTTTTTGTGAATACAAATATTGAAATGAATATAACATATTTGCGTATATAAGATAACTTTAATTCCATTATACTTTTTTATTTATGTGTGCGCCAAGTCATAATATTAAATAATTAAATTTTTAAGTATAAACATTAATTAGAGTTAGTCAATTGTATAAATAATTAAAATTAGAGAACTAAAACTGCGTACCCAGTTTTATTTTTAGTTTTAATTGTTAAGATATTCACCAATCACAGACACAGTTTTAATAGTATATTAAAGTACTAGTTTCATAACATACGTTTCAGGGCACGAGTACAAGTTTAGAAAACGAGCCGCTTGTGGCGAGTTTTCTAAAGTACTAGTGCTCTAAAAACGTGTTATGAAACGAGTGCTTTATACAATTTTTTCTATTTTGCTCTAAAATTAAAAAAAAACTTACATTTAAATTGATGACTGATTTAGGGATTTTTGTTTTGGATTGGCATTACAGTTTACACCCTGTTTAAAATTCTAAGAACAAATGATATTTTGATATATTTTATAGTCATCCCTTCTCATTTTAACTGCCAGAATTTTAACATGGTAAAAACAACCTAAACACAAAATTTTGTAGGTCTGTTGCCAACCGAAAAGAACAAAAAGTACAGACCTCTTATGGGCCTAACACACACAAAATGCATGTGATTATGAGCTTATAAGAGTCGCAAAATAGAAAATCATTTTTAACTTATAAAAGTTTTTTATTATTATTCTGGCTTTTCTTCAAAATTAATCGCAAATATTTTTTAAATGATGGTTTACCACATAATTAACACTAAACTAACTAAAAATTTAAACGAAATGTTCTAAAAATTAAAAAACCAGTTTGGTTGACTACTACGATAAATAATAAAATGAACTATAATAAGGAAGAGGCCGAAAAAAAATAATATTTAAAATACCTTGAAAAGTATTTTATTCATAAATATTAATTTAAATAATGAAATAAATATTTATTTATATAGATATAACATCAAGTTTGTCAAATTCTTAAGTGATCAAGTGGATTCATGGAATCATGGTCAAGTTCAATGAATTTTCTATAAACTATGAACAAAAATAGTGATAAATCTATTAAATGCAAATAATTATAATTAATGAATGGACCCGGACAGAAATAAATAAAAATATCTACTCGATTCCGGTTTTTTAAAGTAAAAATACGGATATGATCCGGATCAGATAACCGATTACTTTTTTCGTCCGAACCGGATCGGACCGGGTTTTTTAAGGGTTTTAGCTTAAAAAGACCAAATTGTTACTCTCACTCTCTGTTTTTTTTTTCGTAATCAAAAGTGGTTCGTTTGGAAAGCTGTGCGATTTTTTTACATATATATATATATGCAAGAACGTTTTTTTTTTTGTTTATATATCGGCTTCTATTCGTCGCTCAACAAAAAAAGATTATTCATTATTGAATTCTCTACAAGTGTCCGTTTAAGGGTTAAACTATGACCCTTATAATAATAATAATAATATTAATAATAATAATAATAAGTTATTTCTATAGTAGTTATTATATACTATACTGGAAATTCAATAAAACCTGCAGTGACTCATACCTCTCTGCTTTCGTATAAGGGGTCCGCCTTTGCGGGTTTTATTGAATTTCCAGTATAAATAAGTTTGAAATCATTGTTTGTGAGGGGTTTTAACTCGACTTTTAGGCTAAATAGCCGCTAATTCACCAGAATTAAGCTATTTCTTCGTAATTTTAAAGGTTACTAAACTGCTGAATTTCAAACAAAACAAACAAAAAAATATAATAGCAAGGCTAATAGCTCTTGTCAACAAGAGCTATTAGCTTTCCTAACATGTTACTGTATACATAAATAAAAATATTTCAGTAGAATTCTAGGATCTCTTAGGTAACCAACTTTATGTGTCTTGTTAACCTACTTTTTAAGTCCTCCAGGACTTTTCCTTATTTAAAAGCCTGAAGATTTGTAAACAGTTATTTTCCATTATAATGAGCGTTATAAAATATTTATAACAGGCAAATGTATAACATACCTTTTTAACCCTTACCCTCCAGGATGTCACAATTGTGACTTTACTTCTTTATTTTTTATTAAAGGCATTATTAATCCAAAATACTTTTATAGACTCTATGTATGCAAACAAATATACAAATTTAATTCAGTATAATACAGCTCTCCTGAAACAAAAACTCGAGCAAAAACTTTAAAAAAAATGGTTTATTTTTTATTTAATTTTTCTTTTTTTTAGACATAGCACAAAACACAATTAAATCGAAAAATTATCATTAGTTTAGTCTCGGGAGGGTAAGGGTTAAGCAATTTTTACTGGGTATCCGGAACATTATTAGAAAAAATAGGCCCATTTCTAGCAAAGCTCCTATTTATAAGAAAGTCAGGTCATCGACCCGTGTATACCCAGTGTGCAATTTTTAGCATAAAAAAGGAAGATTTTTATTTATTTCAGCTCAAAGGGGCGTTTTTTCTAAGTCGTCAAAATTTTCTTTCGTAAAGCACTTTTCAGAGGGGTGGACCTTTTTTTAATATATTCCTTTCCTCGAATAAAAAAGTATTTTTCAAAAAAAAAATATACAGGGTGTAAAAACAAAGGTGGACTGGCTATTATAGCCATATTGTACTCACCAAAGCATTTTAGGCAATTTGTCTATATGAACTATTGACTGTTCGGTGGGTACAATATGGATGTGTATAGTAGAGTGGGTCGAAATACAAAAAAGTATTCAGATTAAGTTCTAATAGCAAAAAAAGTTGTAACAAATCAAAAAAACAAGTTAAACAAAATAGCCAAAATTCACTGGATAAGTTACAATATGGATGTGTATAGTAGAGTGGGTCGAAATACAAAAAAGTATTCAGATTAAGTTCTAATAGCAAAAAAAGTTGTAACAAATCAAAAAAACAAGTTAAACAAAATAGCCAAAATTCACTGGATAAGTTACAATATGGATGTGTATAGTAGAGTGGGTCGAAATACAAAAAAGTATTCAGATTAAGTTCTAATAGCAAAAAAAGTTGTAACAAATCAAAAAAACAAGTTAAACAAAATAGCCAAAATTCACTGGATAAGTTACAATATGGATGTGTATAGTCGAGTGGGTCGAAATACAAAAAAGTATTCAGATTAAGTTCTAATAGCAAAAAAAGTTGTAACAAATCAAAAAAACAAGTTAAACAAAATAGCCAAAATTCACTGGATAAGTTACAATATGGATGTGTATAGTAGAGTGGGTCGAAATACAAAAAAGTATTCAGATTAAGTTCTAATAGCAAAAAAAGTTGTAACAAATCAAAAAAACAAGTTAAACAAAATAGCCAAAATTCACTGGATAAGTTACAATATGGATGTGTATAGTAGAGTGGGTCGAAATACAAAAAAGTATTCAGATTAAGTTCTAATAGCAAAAAAAGTTGTAACAAATCAAAAAAACAAGTTAAACAAAATAGCCAAAATTCACTGGATAAGTTACAATATGGATGTGTATAGTAGAGTGGGTCGAAATACAAAAAAGTATTCAGATTAAGTTCTAATAGCAAAAAAAGTTGTAACAAATCAAAAAAACAAGTTAAACAAAATAGCCAAAATTCACTGGATAAGTTACAATATGGATGTGTATAGTAGAGTGGGTCGAAATACAAAAAAGTATTCAGATTAAGTTCTAATAGCAAAAAAAGTTGTAACAAATCAAAAAAACAAGTTAAACAAAATAGCCAAAATTCACTGGATAAGTTACAATATGGATGTGTATAGTAGAGTGGGTCGAAATACAAAAAAGTATTCAGATTAAGTTCTAATAGCAAAAAAAGTTGTAACAAATCAAAAAAACAAGTTAAACAAAATAGCCAAAATTCACTGGATAAGTTACAATATGGATGTGTATAGTAGAGTGGGTCGAAATACAAAAAAGTATTCAGATTAAGTTCTAATAGCAAAAAAAGTTGTAACAAATCAAAAAAACAAGTTAAACAAAATAGCCAAAATTCACTGGATAAGTTACAATATGGATGTGTATAGTAGAGTGGGTCGAAATACAAAAAAGTATTCAGATTAAGTTCTAATAGCAAAAAAAGTTGTAACAAATCAAAAAAACAAGTTAAACAAAATAGCCAAAATTCACTGGATAAGTTACAATATGGATGTGTATAGTAGAGTGGGTCGAAATACAAAAAAGTATTCAGATTAAGTTCTAATAGCAAAAAAAGTTGTAACAAATCAAAAAAACAAGTTAAACAAAATAGCCAAAATTCACTGGATAAGTTACAATATGGATGTGTATAGTAGAGTGGGTCGAAATACAAAAAAGTATTCAGATTAAGTTCTAATAGCAAAAAAAGTTGTAACAAATCAAAAAAACAAGTTAAACAAAATAGCCAAAATTCACTGGATAAGTTACAATATGGATGTGTATAGTAGAGTGGGTCGAAATACAAAAAAGTATTCAGATTAAGTTCTAATAGCAAAAAAAGTTGTAACAAATCAAAAAAACAAGTTAAACAAAATAGCCAAAATTCACTGGATAAGTTACAATATGGATGTGTATAGTAGAGTGGGTCGAAATACAAAAAAGTATTCAGATTAAGTTCTAATAGCAAAAAAAGTTGTAACAAATCAAAAAAACAAGTTAAACAAAATAGCCAAAATTCACTGGATAAGTTACAATATGGATGTGTATAGTAGAGTGGGTCGAAATACAAAAAAGTATTCAGATTAAGTTCTAATAGCAAAAAAAGTTGTAACAAATCAAAAAAACAAGTTAAACAAAATAGCCAAAATTCACTGGATAAGTTACAATATGGATGTGTATAGTAGAGTGGGTCGAAATACAAAAAAGTATTCAGATTAAGTTCTAATAGCAAAAAAAGTTGTAACAAATCAAAAAAACAAGTTAAACAAAATAGCCAAAATTCACTGGATAAGTTACAATATGGATGTGTATAGTAGAGTGGGTCGAAATACAAAAAAGTATTCAGATTAAGTTCTAATAGCAAAAAAAGTTGTAACAAATCAAAAAAACAAGTTAAACAAAATAGCCAAAATTCACTGGATAAGTTAGGACCGCAACGATCACAAAACTATTTTTGCCTAAAATGTAAAACTTTTGAGACTAGACAAGTTATTGCAAAAAAAAAATTGCCCCTTTTGTCCCAATTGCTCCACATTAATTTTTTTAATCCTAATGACATTTTAAGTTTGTAAACCTGTTTAAAATTTTAGGTCTTAATCTTAAACGGTTCTCAAGTTATCGTGCTCAAAATTTAACATTTTAAGCAAAAAAAAATAGCTTTGTGTTTGTTGCTCTCCTAACTTATCCAATAAAAAATAAATATACAGGGTATAATGAAAAAGGTGGACTAGCCATATTTTACTCACCAAAGCATTGTAGACAAATTGTATATATGAACTTTTTTTATTGTTTCGGTGGGTACAATATGGCTGTGGATAGTAGAGTGGATCAAAATACAAAAAAGTTTTCAGATTAAGATCTAATAGCGAAAAAAAGTTGTAACACATCAAAAAACAAGTTAAACAAAATAGCCAAAATTCATTGGATAAGATAAGAGTGCAACGAACACAAAACAATTTTTTTTTTTTTTACCAAAATATAAAACTTTTGACTAGGTAAGTTATTGCAAAAAAAAATAATTTTGCCCCTTTTGTCCCACTTGCCCCAGATATTAAAAAAAAAATCCTTGAAATTTTGAGTTTGTAAACCTGTATTTAAAATTTTAGGTCTTAATCTTAAACCGTTCTCAAGTTATCATGTTCAAAATTTTATATTTTAAGCAAAAAAAATAGCTTTGTGTTTGTTGCTCTTAACTTATGGAATTAATTTTGGTATTTTTTTTCTTAAAATTGTTTTTTTTATGTGTTACAACTTTTTTTTGCTATTATATCTTAATCTGAAAACTTCTTTATATTTCGACCCACCCTATTTCGATTTAAAAAAACTTTTTTTCCTTATCCAAGTGATCAAGTGACTTTCTTAATAGTGTATACATGTAAGTCCAGTTAGTAAAATATATTTTTAAAATTAGTTTTTTAAATTCAAATTTTTGCGAGCCCCCGGTAAAAGAATAACTCACACCAAGCACTTTTATTTTATAAGTATATTTAATTCAAGCATACTTTTCTATGTGCGTATTAAGATTTATTGCGAAACCGTCGTAAAACAAAAATAAAATTATGTGGTCCTATAAATTTACACATAAACCTAAACAAAATGTTTTAATTTGTATACAAGTGAATTTAGAATGATGTATTTTTAATGATGAAATAATAAACCAGGTGTATCGTCAATGAAAATACAAAAAGGATCCTAGAAGATTTATTGTGATTTCTTGTAGTGATACTTTAAATAAATAAATAACTAAAAAAATCCGTAAAAATAGCTATAGGTACTCTTTACATCGGATACTGTACACTGATAGAACACTATCGATAGTGTTACGATATATCGTAATCAATAGCGTAATTAGATTGAGAAATACAACAATAAATAGTTGTATACTGACCTACTACTAACTCCATTTGTCGCATAGCAGCGTTTTTAAAATATTATAACACAGTTGACGTCAAAACGTGATGGCAGTATATGTGCCAATCGCTATACAGGGTTATTCTTTTAAATGGTACACCCCTGTAACTTTTGAACGGGATGCGATATAAACTTTAAATTTGGAATATGTTTATCACACAAAAAAACTACCTTTTGTCATATTTTTTATTCGGTAAGGCTGCGCCAGGGGTCAATATTTTAAATTGTACCCTGAGTCTTGTGATAAGTAACCATGTTACTATTTATTTTTTAATATCTTTTTTTAAGAATTTTTTTTTCTTGAAAATTGATTAAATTTTCAATAGGTATGTATAATAATTTTGGAAATTTTACACAAAAATTAACTTTACGATTATTATTTTACGATTAATCTAAACCATTTTAACGTTATACTAAATACACTATTAAAATTTAATATTTAAATATTATAATATGTCTAATTATAAAAATAAATTTGATTTGTAAAGCTTAAGAGAGGAAGTAGAATTACGGCATAAAACAAAATACTGTTTTTTTTTTGTTTGGTGAGGAATAACCTGTGTCGCATGCGGTCGCATGCCAAATTCAAAAATAAATAGGTATGTTTAAGTGGCAGCAAAACAAATGCAATAAAACATATGATTAAAATTTATTATAAGCCATTACAATAATAGATAAGTATAAACTAAAAATAGTACGGTTCCACAGCACCTAATTTCTCGAAAAAACGTGCTGATTATTTTGTTGGTATTTTAGCAGTCAGTGTACATTCATTTTTGATGATTATGAAAAGTAACCCCCTTTACACTTGTAAACTTCGACAAAATTAAAAAAAAAAACAATTAATATAGCCATTCAGGCATTTTTACACGTTTACAAGAAATGACAGTTCGACTATCAAAATTTAAGATGTGGTGGAAAATCATCACCGAGATGGGTGATAGGTGACAGGTGATATATTTAAAAAGAAAATTAGCGAAATATTTTGTTTTTAATCAATATCAAATTGGCAGAGAATGAGTTGTGGTCGGCTATGTGATCCAATCACCCTATGCAAAACAAATACAATAAAACCTATGATTACAATTTATTATAAGCCATTACAATAACAGATAATTACCTAAATAATAAACTAAAAATGGTACGGTTCCACCGCACTTAATATCTCGAAAAAAGGTGCCAATTATTTTGTTGGTATTTTAGCAGTCAGTGTACATTTAATATCTCGAAAAAAGGTGCCAATTACTTCTACAAAATAAAAAAAAATCTCGGACAATTAATGGCTATCAGGCATTTTTACCCGTTTACAAGAAATGACAGCTCGGCTATCAAAATTTAAGATGTGGTGGAAAATCATCACTGAGATAGGTGATAGGTGATAGCTGATATATTTAAAGAGAAAATAAAAACTTTTCGCAAAAAAAATGAACCGACTTCTGTCTCTAAAAAGTAAAAAATAAAAAATAAGCTGGTGCCAATTTCACCACTTCTTAAATTAAATATTATCAATTATTTTTGTTGTTAAATTGTTTGCGGTAAAATTGGCACCGACTTATTTTTTATTTTTTACTTTTTAGAGACAGAAGTCGGTTAATTTTTTTTTGCGAAAAGTTTTTATTTTTTACTTTTTAGAGACACAGAACTTGTAGATTTGTAACGTCATCTAAGCTAAATTATAGTTGTCGTTCCATCTCTGCAAGCTGCTGACGTCACAAAGCACTATTAGTGCGTTGTGAAGTCATCATCTTAAAGATAAATTTCTAAAAAATAAATTTAGTAGTATTTTTATTTCAGCTCCCAAGAGTCCAACCAACCTTATTTTAAACGAAATACTAAAGAATTTTTTTTTAAACTTCAAGCGTTAAGTAATAATCAAATAACGTCTTATGGTATAATCACAAATATTATAATTTTCTCTTGTTATTTTAATATTACAGGTAAACAGAATTAAGTTTAGCGGCATTTAAAAGATTTTTAGCCTACGTAATATTTGAATGACCCCTTAATCAAGTTATCTGACTTATCCGAGTTATCCGATCATTTTCTAAAAATTTGGTTGGTACTAGAACCAAACTAAGCCGGTTTTAAGTGAAATTGGGTTAAAACTATTAGATTTATCTTAATTATCCGGCTTACCCGGCATTATCCGTCAAATTAAAACGGCACCACCTCATGAATGTCCTTTTTAAGTTGCAAGAGGTTTCATCAAATTCCATTTATTCGTTCCAAAGTTATGCGGGAACAAACATAAAAAAAAAGTCACACGTCGAATTGATAACCTCCTCCTTCTTTGGAAGTCGGTTAATTAGCTAAATATTTTGTTTGTAATCAATATCAAATTGGCAGAGAATAATTTGTGGTCGGCTAAGTGATCCAATCACCCTATGCAAAGCATAAATTTTATTCGTGGTTTATAAAATAATAATTTTAATTATCATTGTCTTTTAAACTAGATAATTGATATTTTGTTATTATTTTTTATAAAATTAAATTGAATCCTATTATGGTATTAAAAAAAAACTACAATAAATTGTAATTTAACCTTTTTGATGTTATTGAGGTTAGCTTAGATTACCTTCATAAAAAATTAACTATTCTAAAACCACTAACTTATGTCTTAAATTATAATATTATTAAATATAACGCATTTTTTATTTATTAAATTAAATTTTTACCAAAATGTACACTGTAAAAAAAGATAAATAATATTCAGGTAAGTTACAGGTACAGAATACACTAAACAAAATTTCCATGACTTAATATCTAATAACACTGCTAAACAAAAAAATATTTTTTTTATATTTGCCTAGGACCTTTTAGAGAACGTTCAAGTATTACGTAACGCTCCTAGGGGGGGGTGCGGGTCATTTTGGAGTGTTACGCCCATGTAAATGGTATAGGAAAATAGCGTTACAGGGGGGGGTGGTCCAAAATGATCACAATTTGCGTTATGTATTACTTGAAAGTTCCCTTAGTTGCGTCTGGCTATATCGTATTCGGATTTCGGATCCTTTTTCAGTTTTTCTCGATCAGCTCGTTTTTTTCGCCTATTTAGTTGTAATAGTTGTGCGGTTTATAAAAATAAAAAATCCAGTGACGGAGATTTTACCGGGAGTTATCGAAAAAAAAAACAAAAATATTGTGACTTACACTTGTGACTTAGTATCCGTTCCAAACGACATATATTTATTTTTAGAAGAGCAACAGAATAAATTAAATTTATTATGAAAAAAAACTGAAAAATAAAAAAAAAACTTTATCTCCTTGCTTGGTTTGGATGTTAAACATTAAATAATTCAAAATAGTTGTTCTGCTTTAAACATCTCCCCGTAAAATCTCCGTTACTGGATTCAATCTAAAACTGTTTTTATTTTTACAAACCTCACATGTGTGTTAGTGTTGCTTAAGAAAATCAGAGCTATATCTTTAGCATTTATATATATTTTTTTTTAAATATTGTGAAAAAATACAAAAAATCTCATTTTTTGAATTTAGAAGCATATAAAAAACAATCGAATAAAGATATTTTAAATCCGCTTTTTTGGCTTAGAGTACTATTAGTATAGAACCAATTAATTAGACCTTAATTACGTTTTTCACTACAACTGTAGGCAAAAAACCCTGCGAGCTATATCTTAAAAAACACTCTAATCGAGAAAAACGAATCAAGCGCATCAAATAGGTCTAGAATCAACATAAATGATGTCAGCCAATTTTTGAGTGTTATGCAGTGTAATGTATTAATTTAAAATTTATCGAGAAATATATTAATTTAGCATTTTTTAACAGTAAATTAAAATTAACATTTTTTACCACAGTTTTTTAGCGGATCATTGTCTGCAAAATTAATAAAACTCAATTAAAATATGACGATAATTTAGGAATTTTTTCGATTAACTTGCTTAATTTAACTAATTTAAATTGGCACTTGTTAAATAAAAATTATAATTAATGTAGTCCAAATTATTTAAATATAGAATCATAGACAAATTAATGGACTTAAAAATTTGGCCCCTCAATTTAAAATAGTAACCGAATCTAATAAAATTGGTAATAAAATTTAATATTAAAGGCATATCCAGAAGCTTGCATAAGAACAAAAAACATAAGAATGCGATGCCGTGATTGACGGCCCATCAAGCCAATCACGGCATCGCATTGTTATGTTTTATGTTCTTATGCGAGCTTGTGAATAGGCACTTATAATTATTAAATTATGTCGTTTGGAACGGATACTAAGTCACAAGTGTAAGTCACAAGCACTGACATAAGCTACTTTAGGTTGGATAGATCTGAAAAAAATATTTCGCCGGTTTTAAAAATAATGGAAAAGTGGGGGTATAAAAAAAATACATTGTGAGGAGTTTTTTTTCCATTTAAAAATATTTAATATTTGTTTACTTGTCAATAAATTTAGTTTATAGTGTCAATATTGTTATTGTCACATCAATATCAAAGTCAAAAAAATTTGTTGTATTAATTTTTTTTTAAATTGGGATAAATAAAGCAAAAAACAAGAATACTGATGTAAAACACAGTCTTTAAATTATTAGAGGAATAGTTGTAGGGGGCCAATTTACTAGTAGTATTTTTTTTAAGAATAAAGGTATTTAAAACTAGTTTTTAGTTTAAAAAATCAAGAATAAAGATCTGGCAGTGTCTTTAATTTATTTCATATTTGATATATTGATAAAAATAAACACGCTTTAAAAGTTCAAGTAGTATTTACTAAATACAAATGCATAGCATAAGATAACATATGATTTTTGACATGGTTAAACTAACCTTATTTTTATAAAAGTCAAACAGACATAACCCCATTAAAATAATCCACATTCACACAACTAAATTTTATGGAAAACATGAAATTTTAGTTAACCCTACTTTTCCATTTATTATAAAATCAAGTTACAACTCAAAATACGGAAAAAGTGACATTGCTCTTTTAGAACCAAGCCACAGAAGTATAATTAGTTAATTATAATTATTATAATAATTATTATTAGTACTATTTAGTTATATACTTTTTAATTTCTAGATGGCGTATATGGAAATGAATGGAAGTACCATGATGAAGGTATGTATTTTTTATAGGGTATACATAAAATTACAGTAGTTTTCGTTTAACTTGTAGATAAGGTGAAAATGTTGAAAAATGTCTCTCCAAATATCAAAAAGTTATTCAAACTAAAGATTACTGATGAATTATTAGATTTTATGTATATTTTTATTAATTTAATTAAATTAATCTACAATGTAAAAATTAAACTGAATATTCAGTAAAAAAATGGATAGGAAATAGGAAATTATTATCCTATACAACCACTCAGAGAAAAATCGTTGTAAAATCAAACAAAAGTCATATGATGAAGAAAACCAATATGTTTTTGCTTTGACGGTGTTTTTTTGTTAATTCAAAATGTATTAGTTTTATAAGCCATTGTAAAAATAAGAATATCCATTGTAATTTGAAAAATGTTTCCTTTTAGATCATTGGTAATATTTTAAAAGGCAATTTTTTTTTAATTAAAATAATTTCTTATTGATTTTACAAGATAAGATTTTTTTGAGTGACTATACTTTAATTTTTGTTAAAAACACGCCACATTTCATATCCATTCTTATATGTTAAAGTACGTGACTTTAGAACTATAGTATTTTTAACAAAAATTGTATAGGATTTTAACTTGCGGTTTCCTGTCCATATGTAACTGCATATTCAGTTAACTTTTTACAGTGTACAAAAATAAAATAAAGTAAAGCGACTTGCACAATTCTGCCCTGCTAAGACAAGTTGTCCTGTCTGCAAAAAATTACTGTTTGAGAAAAGCACACCATTGTATTGCTTTGCACTAGCTCCATGTGCCTACTAAAAAGAAATGTTTTATCTACAACCCAAATCCTAAAAATTAACCTAAGATGTTTGTCGTATGTGGAAAATTTTCAGTGTTTTCTAAATAAAATTGTCCTAACTAGTCTTTACTAGATGAATAAGTCAGGACTAGGACTAACGTTACAGATCTTAGTAATTTGATTGTTTTTTTAGATCATTTTATCCTAACTGTCTCAGATAGAACAAATACATTTAGTATGACAATTTATATTTCTGACAATTTTTTTTTCAAAGGATATCACGTATTTTTTATTTAAAATAAAACAGAACATAACGCCATATTTATTTAAACATGTTTTCAAAAAGTGCAAATAAAAACATTAAAACTGGCCATATCTCAAAAAATCTAATTTGCAAATAGGGCAACTTGTCTTAGCGGGCAGAATTATTTCCACTTTAGGTTGCTTATTCTTACTTCGATTAGTTTTGCATTTTTTTAAAGGGCGATAAAAATTACACAAGTGAAATTTTTACAATTTCGCTTTCGGAAAATTTTAAAGAACGATGGTATTTATTTAGTTTTTGCCACTATTTTTTTTTTAAAACGAGACCTTAATCGTTGTTCTCCTGTAGTATTTACATAAAATATGTAATAATATAATATATTATTACATATTTTAATATAATAATAATATAATATTATAATATTGTATTTATTAAAATTATTTTTGTTGCAATCAGTACTAAATATGTTTAATATTTTGGAAGAATTAATATTCTAGTAACCACTTGAGGTCATTGATTTAGTTTCTGAATTAATTAATTTAATTAAAATAGTTAAATTTAAATATAAAAAAATTCACGTGTTCCACTCATTAAAAAAAATCACATTTAGAATTATATTGGGGGGGGTTAGGACTCGCTGTCTTTTAAACACTGTTAATAACTGTAAAAAGAACATATGTATACAGGATTATTCAGAAATAAGTTCCAGAAATTTAAGAGGTGATTCTAAATTAAAAAATATGAAATAAGTTCCTATAAAGGTTGGTCCGGAAATAAGTGCTAAGGGAGCTACGGCTCTTTAAAATTGTAATAAAAATGTTTTTAATTAATAACTCTTTAAGCTAGAGCGAATTTATTTTTTTGAATTTATGCAAAGGCGTGCCTAGACGGACAAAATATGTAACACATTTTTCCCCAAACTTTTCAATATGTCCATCTTCCAAGGGGCCCAGCTTCCCTAGGGCTCATTTTCGGACCAACCTTTATAGGAACTTTTTTCGTATTTTTATAGTAGAATCACCTCTTAAATTTCTAGAATTTATTACTGAATAACCCTGTATAGATAGCATAACTATTATAGTTATGCTATCTATACGGGGTTATTCAGAAATAATAGCTATTATATTCATATGTTTGTATGTAGAATCACCTTTAAAATTTCTCTACGCAAGTTCTGGAACAACCTGTATGTATAGAAAAACTATGTTTGAAGTTTTTTTATATATGTATGGTATTTTTTCCATTATTGTTTACAGTGTCAGTCTCAGTTGTAAATATTCTTTTTCTTTAATTTTTGGAGTTGTATCAGGCCCGTAACTGGAAAAAAATCCAGGGGGTTGAGCACTCCGTGACAGAAAATTTTTATAATATTTTCAGTGGTGCTCCGAAGCACCGCCAGGAGGGTGCAGATTAAAGAAAATATTTCCCAACTAAAAATTTAAAAATTGAGAAATTTCCCAAATCAAAAAAAAAACAGCTTTGTTGAGTGAAAAAAGGGTCCTCACCTCTGAAAAATTCCCAACTCAAAAAAAAAAGCTTTACCTTCCCAACCTTTCCAATTTTCCCAAATAAATAATTTACTGACCAGTTTCCCTTTACCCCTCAATTTTTCCAACATACATTTTACGAAATCTGACACTCAATTTTACCAACTGGACTTGAGCACCCCCTGTGGGGGTGCTTAGAGCTTATTTCGTCAGGGGGAGCTCTAAATCATGCCAGGGGGTGCTGAGCACCCCCTAGTATCCCCCCAGTTACGGGTCTGAGTTGTAAGGAAACATTTTCACCAGTTTTCTGATATTTTCGCAGGCAAATTAAATGAATTTAATTAATATATAATAATAACAATTACATTACATTACATTACATGTTGGTTTAACCTCGTACTATTCTACTTAATTAAGCATCCCCTAAGTCCAGGACTTGTGTGGGCTAGTAGTAGAGAGAACCACGGGCTTATACTGACTTTCGAACCAGTTTCTAGGGAGTGTCCGCTTCACTTAACGCCTTCGCCTAATTTCAATTATTAATTAACTGAAAAAGGCAAATCGGCGCCAGTAAGAATCGAACTCACGCTAGTAGACTTGCTATGCATACGCGCTAGCCACTACGACATGCCTCCCACGCCTCCCAATAAAAATATAAATAAAAAATTTAATCCCTAGATCGAGATTTCACGAGTACCTAGCTATTCAATTATAAATGGTTTAAAAATAACTTTAACTCATATCGTGTCCTATTATTATCCACTTTAAAATAAATTTTCTTGAGTACTTCCCTATTGTCTACCTTACAATCTGTAACTGAGATTTTTATAATTTGCATTTGCTTCACACAGAAAATTATTTTTTTTCTTTGCAAGTGAGAGCTTATTTTTTAATCATCAAATTTTTCAGGAGAAACATTTTTTGGGGCTCGGATTGATTTCTAGGGGCCCGGATGGGGGTAATGAGCTTTTTTATTTTGCCTTGAAAAAATTTCAGAAGGTAAAAAAAATTGGAAGGATTGATTTTTCGGTGGCCCGGGGGGGGCAGGCGATGCGCTTTTTTTTTCTCATAAAAATTTTTCAGAGTAAAAGTTAAAAAAAAATTGGGATCCAGATTTTTTAGGGGGGCGAATTTTTTTGGGTGGGGCCGGGTGGGGATTAGCTTATTGGGAGGAAAAATTTAGTCCAGGGGTTTCTACCCCAGGGCCCCGATTTTCTCTCAACTGCCCTGTAAGTATCACATATACTTCATATTAGAATATTTTTTCTCTGTTTGTAATAATATTTTTTAAAGCAAAATAAAATTATGTATAGCTTGTTTAAAAATTATTTTTTTGGCAAACTAACATTTTTTTTAAATTGCTTTAAATATTCTGCAATTTAATAACAATCATGTCGTATCCTAAGTATGAAAATTCTGACAATTTTTTGGCACATAGTCAACTTTAATTTTAATTACGCGTAACATTTAGTGTGAATAAATTTCTGTACCTTTCGTGATATAATATTGACACACCTGTCACGAAAGTTATTTTTATTCTAAATATGTTATTTGTGTACTTGTGTCAGTATTGAGTTATGATAATACAGGATGTTTCGGATGTTTCGTTAAATTTTTCTGGTCGACATTTTGAAGCCTCCATTTTGAATTTATTATTTTTGACCAAAGATGCAGATTCAGCGCCCCAAAAACATACAATATGATAATATCATGTTTTTTCAAAAAAAAAAAATTCAGAACATTTTTAGCACGAAAAGTTTATTTTCACTGTACTGTGAAGGGGTGAAAGATGTAAAAAAGTCCATGTAAGGATAATAACCTAAAATACAAATGAATGAACTATCGAGTAATTTTCTGAGACCCAAATTAAGGTGTAGGAATGTAACGTATGTAACGACGGAATGACCTATTATTAAAAATAATTAAAAAAAAATATTTATCCCCAAATTAATTTTTGCAAAAGAATTTTAATTAAAAATCTTTCATCAATTCGCCAAAACAACTCAATTTGCTCGTATTAAAAATAGTTTTCTTAATTAAAACTTAATTAGTGTACAGATATTGGAGGTTATATGAAAAATTTAATTTTAATTACCTACACTGAACTATTTATAATGTTTCTTGTTTCTGTGGATATTCTTTGGAAAGTAGGTAAAAATGATATTCAAAATACGTTTTTAAACTCGTGACGTTTCGAGGATATTTTTCCCCATCTTCAGATCTACAGACACTTAATATAAGAAAAAAACTATTAAAACTACGTAAAAGCTGTTATTTAATTATCTAATTTGTTTTATTTTATAATTACCAAATATAATAAAGAAACTACTAGTAGTTTTTAAGGGTTGTTCTGATTTTTCATTTCAAAAATAAATATTTTTTTTTGCTTTTTTATACTTCTCAATATGTGTAGAATACGCTTCTAAAATATGTTGAAGAAATTTGTCTTGTTTAAAAAGTTATACATAAATATACGTTAAAAAATATACATAAAAAAATAATAAAATTATAAAATTTTAAGGGGTGATTCTACATTATAAAATATGACAAAAAGTTCCTATAAACATATGTCTAAAAATACGTCGTACGCCCCTTTGAAAGTGGTTAAAAATTTGATTTTTATTTAATAACTCAGGAACGCTTTGAGATACAACAAGGAGGTTTTGCATGTGCACTAATCTCAATAAGGCCCATCTTCGTATGTTATTTTTATGTACTTATTTTAACCAGGAGAGTGCGAAACGGGTTTTTTGTCCCAAAGTTTTTAGTGTATCTTTTTTTGATTTTTTGTAAAAAATAAAGATTCCTTGAGTAAAAATACATAAAAAATTTCATGTAGTGCAACACTGTAGGAGCAAAAAAAAATCAATTAAGGGGAAGTTACATTATGTGCCACCAAAAATTTTACTTTTTAAAAGGCTATTACTCCTTTAATATTAAATTTAGTTGTTTAGGTAAAGAATACTTTTTTGCTCAGTTTTTATTGTAGAATCGCCCTGCAGAATTAAAATTTTATTGTTGCTTTTTTGTATACTTTAAAATATAAAAAAAAACATTAAACGCGTTTTTCACAAAATGCCATTTTTCAAAACGGTTCCAACGATTAAAAAAAACTATTTAACATATTGACTTAAATCTTTCGGCATTTTGTCAAGAATTATGTTGGCTAGTTCGCTAGTGTATTTTTTTTTTCAAAGGCTACTAATATATTTTTTATTCCCCCTTTTTTATTTTTGGTGGGAAAATGGCATTTTTTTTTACTAAAATACGTGTGGAATTTTAGTTTTTTGGAATTTTAACTTATCTCACTAGCGAACTAAAGGACGTATTTTTTAACAAGACTGTTTTTGATTTTTGTGTTTCGGAACAATGGGGGCGGAGCTATCACTGGAACCGTTTGCCATGTTATTTTTGAGGTGTCTAACTTCAGCGCTGCAGCGCGTGCTGCCCATTTATTTATGACGGCAAAAAAAACAATTTTATTTTGTGAACTTTAAGAGTTGCCTAAAACTTTTTAAAAAGTTTTGTACATAAAAATAATACAGGTCGTCTGAAAAAAATATCCAAAAATCGTCAATTTTTTACCTCAAAAATCAGAACAACCCCTTAAATGTTTGCTAGTATACTTGCAAACATTTTTTTACTAACTTACGACTTCTGAGAAGAAATAAGAATTTTTAATGTTTTATTTAGTAGGAGATTTAACCGAATCAATGTTCTATCCTAAATATAAATTTGAAAATTACAATATTGTAGTAATTAAAAAAAAAAATACCTTTTTTAAAGTTAAAACTTAACGTTTACAAAGTAATATATTAAAGTTTAATCCTAAAAGCAAATTTGAAAATCTCAATATTATTTTAAAATTACGATATTAGATTAGACAAAATTTGCAATTTTTAAATTAATTCAAAATTGTATTTTTACTGTAAAATTTTAATTTTACAATATCTTTTATAATTCTGGTACCGATAGTCGGTAAATAAATTGAAGGTTATCCGTATCGGATACATATTTTACAGTGTATTACATACAGAGCGGTCCAAAAGTCAACCCCCCCTCTTAACTTTTGAACCTCTTGAGATATCGACTTCAAATTTGGAACTTTTAAAGACAACTTAAACTATCTTTTAGCATATATTGAATACTTTTAGCTCTTAAAATGTGGACAGGGGGGCATAGGGGCACATTTTTTTAAATGGAAAGGGGGGTCGTGTAATACATCATTTTAAAGCTTATAAAATTCTTCATTTAACTCCATATTTTTAAATTAAAAAAAAAAATGGGTTTAAAATGGGGTTGAAAATGGGTATTAATGTCAAAATTCCTCGAAAAAAAAAACAAATAATTTTTTAAAAATGCCTAATTTCATCATAAAAAAATGTTAATTATACTTTTAAACTAATTTTAGTTGACATAAATAAAGATTTATAGAAAAAAACTTAAAAAATCGAATGTTTTAAAAAATTGAAAAATCAAAACCTTAAAAAACATTTTTAAAAAATTTAATGCTAAAACATAGTTTAAGTTGTCTTATTTAAGAGTTCCAAATTTGAAGTCGATATCTCAACTGGTTCAAAAGTTAAGAGGGGGGGGGTGACTTTTGGACCGCTCTGTATAATTTATTACAGTGTGTGCTCTACCCAATGAAAAAAAAAGTTTTATACTAAAACTTGTTGAATTCAAAACAATTAAAATTTATCAAAACTTTTATTGTACATTATTTACAGATGATAAAGTTTAATTAACTTTAAGTCATTAAAAATAAATCAAATTCGGAAATATTTTGCATTAAAAGCCTTGACTATCCGTAACAAAAACACTAATATACATTTAAACAAATATTCATTCCTTTAAAAAAAAAAAGTACAAACTCCATTAATCTAATTTTTATAAAAATTCTTAAATGAGTACATCTGTCAGAATATAAAGGTTCTTTTATAACAAAGTTAACATTCTCTAATGATAAAGTTAACGTTCAATTGCCATAAATGATATTCATCTGGATCAATTTGGATATTATTTTTATATGTGTAGTCATTATAACACATTAAATCCTTATTAAATAATTCCTTTATTAAGTAAATATTTTTTGAAAAATAATTTTATTTTTGTTAAGTTGTGCTTTTATCGTTTATCATAATTAATCTATTTTTCGGATCTTTTGGAAAATAATGCCTTTTAATGTATTGGCCATCATATCAGAACCGCACCCAAAAATTTCATTTATTAGATTAAAATCAGGAAAATTAAATTACAAGAGGCCTTTAGAAAGGAAGATACATGTTAAGGGTGTAACTATAATTTAATTATGATTAAAAAATGAGTTTACGCTTGTATTACATATTTTTAATATATTTAAAGTTTTTCGACCATTCGAATGCATTTACATAGTTTAAAAATTTTAATTTTCGGTGCTCATTTAGAATCTTGTATTTTGGAACTAAAATATATTTTTACTGTGATATAAATTGTAACGTTAATAACAAACATAACAAAAAAAAAAGCCGTAAAGATATGTATCTAATGCTTCGCATTTTACAGTCCAAAAGTCACCCCCCCACTCTTAACTTTTGAAGTAGTTGAGATATCGACTTAAAATTTGAAACTCATAAATAAGATAACTTAAACTATATTTTTGCATATATTTTATATTTTCAGCTCCCAAAATGTGGGCAGGGGAGCATCAGGGGACATTTTTTTAAATAGAAAGAGTGGACGTGTAATACATTGTTTTAAGGTTTATAAAATTCTTTATTTAATCATAAATTTTTAATTTTTTTAACATGTTTTTGAAGGTTTTAATTTTTTTAATTTTTGTTAAAAAAATAGATTTTTGAAAATTTTTTTTTTCTTATTTTTTATGTCCATTAAACTTAGTTTAAAAGTATAATTTGCGTTTTTGCAACTTGAAATAATTTATTTTTTAAAAATTGTTTGATTTTTTTAAAGAAATTTTGACGAAAATAATGGGTATTTTCGATGTTTTAAACCTCCAAAAAAATATCTAAAAAAAAATAAAAATAAATGGTCCAATAGAGAATTTTATAAGCTTTAAAATGATGTATCACACGACCTTCCTTTCTATTTATACCTACTTTTTAATAGCAGACAATATATGCAAAAAAAGTTTAAGTTCTCATATTTACGAGTTTTAAATTTTAAGTCGATATCTCAACTCGTAAAAAAGTTAAGAGAGGGAAGTGAGTTTTGGACCGCACGGTATAATAAACTCCTAGAGGTTGCAAGTATTTTTTTCTGTTAAAGTTTTAACCTAATTAAATTGTATTGTATATAGCTTTTCTTTACCGTAATTTCACACAACTATAGTCCAGCCACATAACTATAGTCCAAGGCCCCCGGGGGGCGGGGGTAATAATTTTTAAATGTTTACAATTTCATATGAAAGTTGATGTATATGGGATATACAACAACACATTGTTAAAGGTTTTTTAAATACGCTGCTCATGGAATATATATAGGTGTGAAGCTGGACCATAGTTGTGTGATTCTGAACTATTGTTGTGTGAAATTAGTGTGAAATTACGGTAAATGTTTTTTTTTAATTTGTTATAATTGACTTTTATTAAATGATTTTTTTCCTGACAAAAATACATTTGTAGCACCTTTTCTTCTATTTTGTTATCCCATTTTGAAAATTTTAAAAATTTCGAAAATCAAAAATTTTCAATTTTTGTTTGCGTATTTTTGCGTTTTATGACGTTTTATGTCGATATAAATCAATTTCAAGCAAAAAAAAATTGTCGATCGGTGGGTCGATCGTTCTGTCCGAAAAATCTTGTACGCACGATAACTTTAGAACGCTTTAAGCTAGAGACTTAAAATTTGGCATAAAGGTACTTTACCAAAAGTTCTCGCTCCGGATTGTTGGTGAACATTGGGTTGCGGCAAATGGGGAAAAATACATTTCTTTTACAAAAATTTGAAAATTGCTATATAGGGATTTTTACTGTTGCTGAAATTGAATCTGATAATAAAAATTTTCTCCACCCCCGCAGGGGTGAGGGGGTAAATAATTTTAAATATTTTCAATATTTTCGTCAAAATTGGTTTAATAGGGGTTTTTGGGGTCGACGAATAAGAATCTGATAATAATTTTTTTCTAATTTCGCCCCCTGAAAACTGGTATATTGGGGTTTTTGAGGTTGCTGAAAGTGGATCTGGTAATAAAAAAATTCTTCACCCCCTAAGAGGCGGGGGGTAGTTTTCGTAAAAATTGGTATATTTTTAAGGTTGCTAAAAGTAAATCTGATAATAAAAAATCTACTTTACGCTCGGAGGTAAAAAATGGGAAAGCTCTTTTACTGGGCAGTGTATTTTTTATTTTTTCTCACCCCTATTTTTTTTATTTTTAGGGGAGTGTTTTCAAGTAAGGTTAATCCTTTTAATAAAAGTGCTTTTTTGTGTCTTTCTTCAAATTCAGATACAGATTTATTTATTAGTAATAAATTATTACTTATAAAAGTAAAGTGTCGACCTATTTTTCAAAATAAATTTTAAGATATTGACGGAAAAGGTAAATATTTTGATGAAAATGAGTCAGAAAAACTATTTAATTATTTATTTATTTATAGTTTATCAAGCATAATATTATGAATTTATCAAAATGTTATCTTTTTTCGAGTTAAAATAATAAAACTTATTATACTATTCACAGCGCCTGCGCTAGAATAGTACAGTAGCACAGTGCGAAATATGACGATTCGCTCACCGCAGTAATGAGAAGAATCTAGCACATGCGCACTGGTTTGCTTATTTTTGTTTGGACGGATGTCAAAAGTGGCTTCCGTTTAAGCAGTTGTAGATTTATGAAATAGTTTAATTTGAGTGGGGTTACGGTGAGCATCAGGTCCACAAAAATGAACTATATTTTTGCACTGATTTCTGGTTTTATCACTAAAACTTACTGTCTTGTATATAATTAGGTGCGGAAAATCCAGTTTTTTTGAGTATATAGCAAAAGATAGTTAAAATACTCACGAATTTCTGTTTAATTTTATTAATGGGGGCATTGGTTTACGTTAACAATGGTTTGGTTTGGTGGTTTGCTGGTTTGGTGTTTTTTTTTTAATGGGAAGCGTTGGTTTACGTTAACAATGGTTTGGTTTGGTAGTTTGCTGGTTTGGTAATTTTTTTTAATGGGAGGATTTGGTTTACGTTAATAATGGTTTGGTTTGGTAGTTTGCTGGTTTGGTGTTTTTTTTTAATGGGAGGCATACGATATTTCAGAATTTAGAAGGCGATATATTTTAAGAATCAAATGTTTATTAATGAATATTCCGCAATTTGTTTTTCACGAAAATACTATTAAAAGCGAGTACTTTTAGCCAATTAAAAAAAAACTGTTAGCTCGCAAAGAAAAAAGTAGATATTATTGTAAAATTCTGCAAAAGAATGTTAGATAACCTTAAAATAATTTTTGGCATACGTCAAAACAAAAATAAGAAAATCAGTGCACATGCGCTGGATTCTTTTCATTACTGCGGTGAGTGAATCGTGAAATATGAGAAATCTAGAGGAACTAAATTATTTCTAATACAATAAATAAAATAAATAAAAACTTATGCATATTGTTATACATGCGGGGTACTATAAATGAACATAGTATTTTTTATCTAACTGATCAAGTACCGTATTTTTTTTTAAATAATTTTGTTTTATTAAACTTTTTTTTAACTGGCAAAAAATAAAAAGATAATTTACCTCCGCTCGTCATTATTTAGGTTTTTATAGAAAATTTTTGTTTTTAATAATTATATTAAAGTTATTTTGAATTAGTCTATTTCAACTGTTTATATACGCCTGACGTGTTCCCATATATTTTAATTTTAGCACTTAGCCTACCAATAAATTCTTTAACTTGTTTAACACGTTTGCCTCCCCTGATGCATGTGGCCTCATTTGTTGGCTTAGGGGGCACTATACAAATTACAATCGACAGCGAACTTGTTAAGTAAAATAACTTTGCAATACATCGTTTCAAAGCTTAAACAATCCTCTACAAAATAAAATTTAATTCAGTTTTCTACCTCTATTAATTTCCTGCCTTATTAATAGAGGTAGAAAACTGAATTAAATTTTATTATGTAGAGGATTGTTTAAGCTTTGAAACGATGTATTGCAAAGTTATTTTACTTAACAAGTTCGCTGCCGATTGTAATTTGTATAGTGCCCCCTAAGTCAACAAATAAAAAACCCAAATAATGATGAGCGAAAAAAATGAAAAAAGAAATAAAAAATAAAGTTAAATTATTAAAAAAAAAACACTTTGCTTTATCAGTTAGATAAAACATACTATGCATAGTTATATAACTGATGTACCAAAACGCATTTTTGTTTTCGGTCTGTATCTCGGCTTCTATTCGACGCTCAACAAAAAATAAACATGATATTTTATCGTTTTTAAATTCTCTATAATTTATGCAAATAACTTTTTTGTTTAAACAGGCATCATATTCAAAAAATTATTAGTTTCCAGTTGTTTTCTAAAAACCGAAAAAATATTTTAAAATTTTCAACTTTTGCAAATTTTCAACACTGTATTTTTTTTGAATGTTTGAACAAAAATGTTACTTACGTAAATTGTAGAGAATTCAATAACGAACAAATATCATGTTTTTTTTTTGTTGAGCGAAGAATAGAAGCAGAGATACAGACTAAAAACAAAAAAAAATGTGTGTGCAAAAAAATCGCACCGGGGCGCAAATTTGGATTTAAACTTTCCAAACGAACCCCTCTTGATTACAAAAAAACACAGAGTGTGCATATCACCGCAAGGTGAGGCCCTTTTACAAGATCGTTTGACTGAACTATTGGTGTAGAATTAATTTGGTATTGATTATTATTGGATGTGATTTGACAACACCAATTATAGACCTATAATAGCGCGAAAGATGGAGTGTGCATAATATATGCATCGGGAACCCACAAGTACTTGTGTACTCTAAAGCTTTTGGCAAAGCTAAAGCTTTTTTACCCTTAAAAGCGTAAAAGCTAAATAGTTTGTGGTATTAGAAGATCTGAAGACAAAAATAAAAATTGTTTAAAAAATTCAATAATTTAAATGATTTTCAAATAGAAAATGATCATTTTCGAGTTATATCATAGACAAGGAAAGACCTCCAAAGCCGTTGCGGAATACTGTGATAAATGTGCCTAGCGCATCTGAGATAAACTTGCACATGCGCACTACTATGTTGTTTTTGACGAGTATTTTTTAACCTTAGTTTTGTGTATCAAATAAAAATTGTAAAAAATTCAACAAAAAATAATAAATATCTACGAAGAAACGTCGAAATAGTTTTTTAAAATTATTTTATAAGAATTTTTCGAGGTGTGTTTGAGTTTCGGGATTTTGTACACCTACTTTGAGTACACCAGGGATTGACCCTTTGCTCTTTATAAAGCAACAATACAGGTTAGGTTTAAAGTTATAAACAAATGCAGCAAAAAAACAATTAAAACACAGTAGAAGTCGAAAAATGAACAGAAACAAACGACGATCTGACAGTACTGACAGTATAAACAAACTACTAATCATTCGTCACCCCAGTATTGGTTTGCCATATCTCTATTTTTTGACATTTTAAGATTTTTACTGGGGGATATTTGGAGATAAGACAAATGAATACTGGCGTGATGAATTGTTTTACGACCGACAGCATTTCACAGCTGATAGAGATGCGTACTGCGCAAGGTAAGATATATTGCGTTACGTCATTTCGCTACCTCGTTCTGTCACAAAATAATCTTGCGCAGGCTGGACTATTTTCTTTCCTTCTCTATGAGTTATATTCATCCAGGCGATTCTTATTGTAGTAAATTAAAGGTTCTTTTACAATTTTATCATTTAATCACTTTGTAAAATGTAACTATTTTTAAATTTTACAAAAAATTTAATAGATAAGTTTTTGTGAGTCACGCAGTGTGACATTTTATATTTTATAATTTAATACATTTTTATTGTAACATCTTTATGTACTTGGGACTATATTAGAATAAATACACGCAACTAAAAATAGGTATACCTACATTATTTGCTAAATTATTTATAGATTTTAAAGATTGTTTGGTAGGTACGAAACCACTATATGTATACTAAACTCCGCGCATTATCTATCTGAGTTGATGGTCATTTGTTTCTTGTTATTTGGTTGGCAGAATATATTTAGTTCCTTATGTAAGGTTTTCATCTTGTTTAAAATTTATTGTCAATCAAGACATTATTTTGACATTTATAAAAAAATCCAAATAATTTGCTTTAGCAAGAAGAAATAACAAGAAAAGTGCATAAAAAGAAAACTAAAGCATCAATCTATAAACATTTTGTTTAAATGAAGTAATATAATGCAGTGCTCTATAAATTTTTGAAGTAAACACTATAACAGAGAATTTATTGGTTAAAATAATACTGGTCCGTAATTTTATTCACGTAATGTTAAATTTAAGTTTATAATAGCACTTTATGAATAAAAACTTACTTTTATTATAATTTTGAACAAAGTTTTACTTTTTAAACAGATTTTGTTATTATTTGTAAGACGTAAAATGACAGTCAATTTAACCTAAATGTTAAAAATTATCAAAAGCACAATGGGCTACAAAAATATTACTAAAAGTCATTTTTAAACCACTAATCATAGCTTTCTTGATCCAATTTGTTACTCAGATAGATAATGCGCCGAGTATACATTTTGTACACTACAATTACATAAATAAATAAGTCAGGGATGCATATTTTTAATCGATTCTTTTGAAGATCGATTATTTTAATAAAATTAATCGATTTTTTGGATCGATTTTTTTACTTTCTACCTTTTTTATAATTAATTATTTTTACTTTGGATCGATCTTATAGAATCAAACAAATTTTTCAGCTAATTTCCGCTAGGGGTAAAGTATTTTTTAGCATTCCAGTGGTGGCGCCGGAGTCGTGGACCGAATCTCTTTTTTTATTGCTAATATTTTTTTTATTGATCTTTTAGTAACACTCACTAAAATGGTATATATTTATAATTTTTTATGAAAAGGGAGAATTAAAATTTTTAATATCAAACTGTCCGCTAACCATTTATTCAAATGTATATATTTAAGAGCATATATTTTCAAAATTAAAAAAGATGCTTAAAACCCTAGGTAACAATTTTTCAAAATATAAAATTTTTATTTTTAACATAAAAAGTAAAAAATTAATATACATTTATATACAATTCAGAAAAAATACGTTTTTTAACATAATAACTAAATTTTATTTTCCCTGCAACTATATAGATTGACTAGAGTTTTTTCACCTACATATGCCACCATCACCAAAAAAATACTAGTCACTCTAATCCAATAGCGGACACATATCTGCGAGATTAGTTCTTTAGCCCCTACAAACTAAAACTAAAACGCAAAATTTAAAATTATTGGTCAGTGGGACATGGGCGCCACCACTGAAACGTTAGAGGTGAAGACCTTTTCTTTAGTCATCAAAATTTCTAAAGCTTGTTTTGCACTATGCAATTATGAATAGCTGTATAATAATATAATATAATATCTAAATACTTTAGTTAATAATATTTGAATTTTGTAGACTAATTAATATAATTAATAATTTTATCTTTTTAAATCTATAGTTCGTGTAAAGATGCAAGCCGCTTGCAAAACAACTTTACACCACGATATTTCAAAAACGCTTTGACCCAGAGACTTGAAATTTGAAACAAAGATTTTCTAAGTAGTAGCTTTAAATTTCAAGTCTCTATGCCAAAGCGTTCCTGAAACATCTTAGTGTAAACTTGTTTTGCAACCGAGTTGCATCTTTACACGAACTATATTTTTATTCTGCTATTTTCCTTCGTATTTTCCTCATTATTTTGATTTTTATTTTTAGATCACTGGGATTCTCTATGCAAAGATGGAAAACGTCAATCACCAATCGCCCTTTCAGACTACATTGCAACACCAAGAGAGTTTACATCTCTCATTTTTGACAAATACAGCCAACAAGTATCGTCTTTACTGAAAAATAATGGCCACTCAGGTAAGACAAAGTACATAAAAAAACAGCCGTCTCAAATGAGCGAGAATATTTTCTCATACAAAAAACAGAAACAATTTATTACATTTTGGGGAAGGGAGGGGTCATGGAAAAAATGATAATAACATTTTTTGTGTAGTTTTAATTTACGTTTTAGGTGGTTTTTAAATTTTTATTCTATTGGGAATACTAAAAAGGTTATGTTAAGTTATTGTATTAATGTCAGTCGAATACCGTATAAAATACCACCTATTAGGTGGTCCAAAAAAGACTTTAATAAACTAAACTAAACTAATAAATTTATTACATTTTGGGGAGAGGGGGAGGGGTCATGGAAAAAATGATAATATGTAACATTTTTTGTGTAGTTTTATTTTACCTTTTAGGTAGTTTTTAAATTTTTTTCCTATTGGGAATACTAAAAAAGATATGAAAAAAAACAATTTATCCAATACATACAGATAATGAGACAATTACCAGCTTTATTTTAAATAGATAAACTCAATAATAACCCCCGCGTGGCTTTTACTTTATTGAGTGGATAATTATTTATTTTACCCACTCAACTGTCACTTGTCAAATTATTTGCTTGTAAATTTCATTAAAATTTTTAATAAAAATATGAATTTCTAAGCTATTTATTGGATAAAACCTTGTATGGCACTCATGGGTAAACCGATATTGCCCTCTCGAAAATTAACCTGCTTGGCTGACGCCTCGTTAATTTAATTGGTTAATTTTCTCATGGGCAATATCTTACTTTACCCACTAGTACCATAAATAACTATAATTACATTTGGTGAAGATGGGGGAATTATGGAAAAAATTATAATAAAATTTTTTATGTTATTTTATTTTAAATTTTAGGTGCTTAGTTTTCTTCTATTGTGAATAGTTGAAGTTGTCCGGAAACATTTTTTTTACATATTTGCGAAGGAAAACCAACAATTCCTTAATATATTAATACCTGATATTTCCTTACTGATACTGAACACGATATACAAAATAATTTTGATTAGATTATCTATTTATGACCAGTAATAAAATTATAACCAAACCAAAGAACTTTTACCTCAAGAAGGAACATGATGAAATCTACCGTATCCTTTGTTTGAAGCGTGAACCAACTACGTTGAGGGGCTGGTGGGGAGTGACTATTGTTTATACTTAGTACGCGTAAAGAGAGAGAAAGAATGTGTAAACTCACAGTCTAATGTCGTAAACTGACTGACAGGGGTACAGTGTTGCCGATTGGAAACATATACTTTGGATATTTTATTGTAAATTTAAAGAAACATTAGTTCTGTATGAGTTTTATATGAACTATTAGTTTAATTTTAATAGATTTAAATATACTATATTATTAAACATAATTATATTATACACAATAAAGTTTTTTACATTTTTAATTTAAGTATAATGATTTGAATTCATGATAAGGTGGAAACTACGCAACATCGCTACTAGGTAGCCTGAAAGTCGACTAGCGACATCTACATTTTACACTACAAATCTGCATCGCGTTTCTGTTAGTAAATAAACAAACAAAAAGATGACACCTTCATAAACATTGGTCTGAAATTACTTCTTGAGGTAAAAGTTCTTTGAACCAAACATATAAGTTTACATTACAGTCATAGTTATAATTCAGTCTTCAAGCTGCAATAAAATTTATAGCATAGAGTAACAATTTTCTGAAATCTTAATCATTTTAAATTCTGTTTTCAGGATATTAAAATGATTTATTTTGACATACCGGTAAATAACAAAAATGTTATACTAATATTTTATAATTCCCTAGCTTTATTAATTGCTTTAAAATTTCAAAAAAGTATTTTACTGGTTGAAATCTTTTTATGTTTCTTTTAAATAAATAATTTTAGATAGATCTCTTTCCAATTTTTAATTAGACATATTCTAATATATTGTTAAAGGTTGGTTTACCCAATAATTAACACTAAACTAACTAAGAATTTAATCATAGGTTATATCCCGAGACCTAATTATTTAACCGGCTAAACTGCAAGTGGCTGTGTTTTTGTTAATTTTGCTTAGAAAATGTTTGAAACTTAATAATTCATTATAAAAAGCTCGAGACCACAGGTGGAGAGCTATTTTATGAATTATTAAGTTAAAAACATTTTATTAAAAGCAAAATTACCAAAAATACAGTTGCTTGTACTATAGGTGTTTTAAATCATGAACATTAGGCATTAGGAGGGCCTATTTTAAGATTATTTCCTGGAAAAAATGTAGATATACCCCTTCGCCTAATAATTTAAACCACCTAAACTACAAGCAGCTGTATTTTTGGTAATTTTAAGTCACTTATCTAAATAGCGAGATGCTATTTAATCGCTCTTAAATAGCGAGATGCTATTTAATCAAGGAAATAATGAAATGAAATGGGACAAATAAATCTAATACTTCATTGGTCAAGTCTTAGTCTTAGTTAAATGATTAGGTATACCAACTTTAACTTCAAAGTACATCAATCAAGACTGTAACTACATGTAGGTTAATATAATCTATTAATAGGTTTAAATAATCTATCAATAGAATCTATTAATAAGTTAAAATTATCGCATAGGGGTGAAGTTTTTTTAAAAGATGTTTTCTATTCCCTGTACCTAATTTCACATTAATCGTAAATATCATCTAATTAATTTTTTGCCACCTTTTTTGCTCTATGATTATGCTAGTTGAGGGCTGAAAGTACATAACATCCTAACATATGTAGTTTCACTTTATTTGAGCTATGGGTTCTTACTCCGTTTTGCTCAAACATTTTTCCAATATTCATACTGATAAGATAATGAAAATATTAATTCTGATAAGATAATAATAATAAAACATATTAGATAATGATAATGTTTATCCAATATTTCTGATAATATAAGATAAGGTAATAATGTAAGGATGTCTAAAAACCGATTTTAATTATGTTTTTTTTTTAGCTGAAGTAAGACTAAACATCCACGCAGAGAGCAAACCAGAAATTAAGGGTGGAAACCTTCCTAACATCTACCGATTGGATCATCTACATTTTCATTGGCAATCTGAACACACCATTGACGAATATAGGTAGGTTTTAATTCTAACAAAAATTACCAAAAAACAATTAAAAATAAAATAGATACATCTTGAACTAAGACAAAACTTTATAAGTTTTTACACCATTATATTGGGGGCTTGGTTTCAAAAGGGCGTATGTCACATTTTTTGCAAAATTAGATAAATAGATAGATAGATTACATATGTAACATAAAATATTAAAACGAAATAACAAACTTATGAGCTAATCTTAAATTAAAAGTGAGGCTCTTTATTCGTTAAGGATAAAGGATCTCAGTTTAAGAACATTATTAAAAAAATAAAACAGTTTAAGTTCTAAGAGGTTTAGGTTACTCAGTGCAAAGATAAGCCCATTCATATCTCTTATACTGAGTACTTATGGATTTCTGAGAGGTTCATAGATAGGACAGTCAAAAAATATATGTTGTAGAGATTCAAATTCAGATCTGTTGCATATGGTGCCTCTTGGTTAAAAGAGTAATAGAATTTTGCAAAATTTAGTTTTATGGAGATTTAGTATGCGGCCGGCATTTAAAATCAGTTTTTTAGCTTACCTGATTTTTTTTATTTTTGTGAAATCAGCCCTTTTGGAAACAAACCCCGGATATGAATTAGAAAATTTGCGAAGTTTGTGTTTTGCATAAACTTTAGAGTTTCTCTAATTTTAATTTTCTAACAGGAACTTTTGTTGCGTTTCTATTATTTACTATGACTACTGCCCGATCATTTTTTATTATTTGTTTTTTTGAATTTTTATTTTATTATTTAAAATGATAGAATACCGGGTAAGTTTTATTTATGTCCAGCCCCAAAATTAAGATTAATCTACATTCCATAACAATTCTTTGTTAGCATGTCGAGGGGCGTAACTTCAAATTTGGTACTTCTTGTTTTTTTTATGAGCTTTATTTTTGTTTATCACAATTTTTTTGTAAAACGTGAGGTTTTCAAGTTATTCGTGAAAAATCGTTCAAAAACATGCATTTTTTCGATGAAAACCGAACATCTTCAATCACGTATAACTCAAAAAGTATTGACTAATCGATATCGATACTCTATCGATTTCTATCATTTTTTATCTTCAGCTATTTCTTATTTCACCGCCTTCGCCAAAATTGTAAATATATTCTAAAGTTTTTCATTTTTTCATTTCATAGTTTTAAATTTATTTAAATTGAAAAATATTTTTACATCTTTTGTTTACATTTGGAAGAGTAATGGAATTCATCAATTTCAAAATATTAATATAATAAAAACCAGCTATAAATCATTTTCTGATATTTATTATAACTAAAAGAATTTTAAGTTTACATTACACATACGTGCTTTATATTAATAATAATTTTAATTTGATTTCATTGCATCGTAGTGATGAAAGCACCTGTAAATATTTGCTTGCATATAAATAACTAAATTTAAATTTATTTTCGTTTTACCCCCACTTATGGTTGAAGTTATACATGACTTAAGCTTACCAAAATAAACAAATTTTATAGTTAAATCTCAAGTTAAATTAGGAATCTACCAATGAAATGATGAAATTTATCTGTCATGTAAATAATATTTAATATGTCCAACATTTTAAATTTTATAAATTAAAAAAAAATTAATTATTACTTCTAGCCCTTTCTTAATTTCAGTTGTATACTTTGTTTTTTGAAAAACAGGAAGTTAAGTCAATACTAATGTATATTTTGTTTAAATTTTTATTTTATACAAAAAAAATGGCACTATTTGTAATAATAGGGCATAATAATGCAATTTATTGTATGATTTCTTTTTAAACAGTACCCTGCTGAAAATGACGGGTCTGGGCGGGTATAAATGGTGCATAAACCGAACTTGAGCGGATGAAATTCACCCGCTCAAGTCCGGTCTATGCAACATTCATACCCGCGCAGACCCGTCATTTTCAATAGGGTAGTATAATAAAAAAAGGAAATAGCTTTTACCCCATTTTTATTTATTTTGGGACACCGTACAGTGGGGGCACTGCGAAGCGTTTCTTAGTTTACGCGTGTTTCATAAAAATTATAACTGGGGTTGGTTGTGCCTTAAAATCCTGTAACATATTAGTTTACAAACATGATACTATGGCGAAAAAATATACTTTTTAAATATTTTATATATTTTCTTATTTAATTGGGTTTGTTACAAATTTGATACACAAGAGGTTAAAGAAACCCTTTTCATATTTTTTTGATGTAAAATCAATTCCGTGCCGTGAGGTGAGGCAAGGAGGCACTGCCTCAGGATACAAAGCTCACAGTGCGTTTTTTGTTTGATTTTTAGCCAACTTTTAAACTATGGCGAAAGTTATTGCTGGCTGCCCTTTCTTTTGGTCATCTATTCGCCGCACAAGGAGCGCAGACCTGCCAAGCGTTAAAAAAAACACGGAATGACCACAAAGGATCATCCAGCCTATTAGATAATACATTACGTCTGACATTTAATGTCATTTTTTATGGGAGATTAGCTCAGCGGTCTAAGGCATCGATATAGCATTGACACTGAGCTAATGATCGTGAGTTCAAACCTTACTGGCGCCTATTGCCTTTTTCAGTTAATTAATAATTGAAATTTGGCGAAGGCGTACTCCCTAGATATATTGGTTCGAAAGTCAATTAAAGCCGGTGGTTCCCTCTACTACTAGCCCACACAAGTCCTGGACTTAGGGGATGCTTGATTAGGTAGAATAGTACGAGGTTAAAAATAAACATAAAAATAAAAAATAAACATTATATATAGGGACCCTAATAAATACATGAATAATATATAAATAATTCATGAATAACACTGTGCAACAGAAAATTTAGGCAAGAGATCTGTCAACGTCAGTCGTTAATTTAGGACCCCTATATTAGAGTCCCCAAGGGGTTTCACTACTTTAGTCATTTTTTTTTAATTTAAAGTTTCCAATGCTCCCTAATATGCAAGGCCCATTTTTCAAGTTAGCGTTTCATAACTTTGGGAGTTCATATAAACTTATGTCCTAAAATTCGTAAGGGAGCTACGGTGACAGGCCCGCAAATTAGATTTTCGTTTAATATCTCAGATACCCTTTGAGCTACAGAAATGAGTTTATGCATATATTTTTATATTAACCTAAAGTAGCGTAATCCCTTGGGGACTCGACTAAATTAGACCTATATCTTCGAATGACGTTGACAGATCTCTTGCCTAAAAGATCCAACTCGATTTTGTGGCACAGTGTAATTATATTATCATAATACATGTGTATACAGTGCGGTCCAAAAGTCACCCCCCCCCACCCCTCTTAACTTTTGAACGAGTTGAGATATCGATTTCAAATTTAGAACTCTTAAATAAGAAAACTTAAACTATCTTTAAGCATATACTTTTATCTCTTAAAATGTGGGCAGGGGGGCATGGGGGGAATTTAAATGGAAAGGGGGGTCGTGTGATACATCATTTTAAAGCCTTTAAAATTTTCTATATAACCATATATTTTTAAATTTTTTAAACATGTTTTTTAAGTTATTATTCCATCAATCTATTTTCTAATCATCGTACAGAGTGATATTGGTAGACTGACAGTTTCGGGCTGCTGGCCCTCTTCAGTACCAAGAGTCAACTCTGCACGCTGATTAAGAAAACGTTTTTAGACTTTACTCGCAAAAGGAATATAGCCATTAGATTGATGTAGACTTGTGCGCCATCTATTTCTAGATGTAGACAACTACTCATACCTCTCCTTATCTGGAGACTTTGAATGGTAGCAAGTTGAAGACTTGTGTGTCCCAAGCACATAGTACCACTAACGGGTGGTTAGACGTAAAATTAGTAAGGACAGAAATTTTTAATTTTAAACAAAATTATAAAAATATTAATTTATTATTCCATCAATCTATTTTCTAATCATCGTACAGAGTGATATTGGTAGACTGACAGTTTCGGGCTTGATGGAATAATAAATTAATATTTTTATAATTTTGTTTAAAATTAAAAATTTCTGTCCTTATGTTTTTTAAGGTTTTGATTTTTCAGTTTTTTGTGCTAAAAAAATAAATTTTTAAGTTTTTTTTTGTTAATTTTTATTTATGTCAACTAAAATTAGTTGAAAAGTATAATTTACTTTTTTTCATTATGAAACTAGGCATTTTTAAAAAATTGTTTGGATTTTTTAGAGAAATTTTGACAAAAATACCCATTTTCAACCCTATTTTAAACCCAAAAAAAAATGTTTAAAAAAAATAAAAAATATACAGTTAAATGGAGAATTTTATAAGCTTTAAAATTATGTATCACACGACCCACCTTTCTATTTAAAAAAATGTCGCCCCATGCCCCCCTGCCCACATTTTAAGAGCTAAAAGTATCAAATATATGCTTAAAGATAGTTTAAGTTGTCTTATTTAAGAGTTCTAAATTTGAAGTCGATATCTAAACTCGTTCAAAAGTTAAGAGGGGGGGGGTGACTTTTGGACCGCTCTGTATAATAAATTAGATCTTCCTTTAGACAAAAAATTTAGCGTCGAAAGTAGAGAAATCTTTAAAAAAAAAATGTTTGTTAGGTTTTACGAGAAAAACGGCCGCTTGATTTTAATTCCAATTACCAATTTATATAAAATTTATTCATTTCACGCTCCTCCTGCTTCACTTTTAATTAAACTCTGAAAAAGTTGAAAAGGTTGAATAATGCTATAAAGTTTCATTAACTGTACAAAATAGTAAACTAAATAAAATAGTTCGTCTATGCCAGAATTAATCGTGACTAAATTAAACAAGCCGTGAAAATATGTAATGCTAAAAATTCCAATATATCCTATTCGTGTAGGGGTCTTTACAGCGCAGTCCATTACCGCTCCACCGTTACCGCGCATAGACTTTACCGCGAATAGACTTTACCGCGAAAGCCATTACCGCGAATAGACTTTACCGCGAAAGCCATTACCGCGAAGAAAATTATCGCGAGGGGGTCAATACCGCGCATGGACTTTTTCGCGAAAACCATTACCGTGCATAATTATTTTAAATTTTTTTAAGCAGAAAAAAAGAATAAATAAAAAAAAAATAAAATATTTTGCAGACAAACAGTTCTACATTATAAAGCTGCTGGGTCTGGGTTGTGGGCATGACCAGTTTCCTTTAAAACATTTCCGTACGAAGTATGCAAACGCCTTAATTTACGCACTTTCAAAAAATTTAATTTTTAACAGTCTTTTGCTTCCTGTATATGAAATGTTTATATACAGCGAGGCCTTTGCATCTAGCACTTTTCATTAATTCTATCGACATGACGATTAGTACTAAACTGATTATTAATCAGCGATTTATACAAATCAATCAATATAAATATAAAAAAACACATATAAAAAACCCAAACACAGATAACTATATGGGTACATTTAGTAAACGTTCCACTTTATCAATTAAAATACAAACTAAAACCCAAACTAACCAAACCAAACTGCCATTAATCCCAGGAAAAAACACATAAAATAAAAATAATTTTTAAAAAATGGCGCGGTAAACGATTTTTGCTGTAAAATTCATAGGCGGTGAAATCGTTCGCGGAAAAGGACATGCGCGGTAATGGCTTGTCGCGGTAATGGCGATAGCGGTCATGGACTGCGCGGTAATGGTCTTCGCGGTAATTTTTTCACTGTAAAGTCGGCCTACCATTGAAATTCTATTCAATATTGATAAAAATTACAATACCATGAAGCTTCAATACAGCTGACGTAAATGACCTTGCAAATTTTGTCAGTATTTCCACAAAATTTAATCTCAATGTTATATGAGAATATATCTTATTGTTTGCTTATTTTTTTTTATAAATAAAAGAGAAAATTATAAAATAAATATATATTTTTTATTTTTCGTACAGCTGATTAGATGATTAGATGATTAGACAACTTTATTATTAAGGTAACGGCAACTTTATTATTAAGTTATAACCTATTTCATAAACTAATAATTGGATCTATGGTCTGTTTTTTCAGGCAAGATAGTAAATTAAAAATAGCACAGTGAATATTTTCAAAACAGATTTGAATCTTGGATGTGCGAATATACTGCGTAGTTTATTTTATAACATTTATAACAAACATATACAAAAGTACGTGAAAATGACATACAAAGATGGGCCTTATTAGGATTAATTTACGTGCAAAACCTCGTTAACATATCTCAAAGAGTTCCTGAGTTATTAAATAAAAACCGATTTTTTTAGCCTATTTCAAAGGGGCGTAGCTCCCTTATGACGCATTTTTAGACATATGTTTATAGGAAGTTTTTGTCATATTTTATCATGTAGAATCACCTGTTAAATTTCCTACGCTGTTTCAAATACACCCTGTATACTATTCAAACCTGTTGTAAAAATATTTACTGTGCGATTTTTAATTTACTATCTTGCTTGAAGAAACAGACCACAGGTAAATTAAGGCCCTGTCATGCATTTGCGCAAATGCTAATTAATTCATGTTTATTATATATTTATTGTTTATGTTTATTTTCGGGTTTTACTATCCTACATTTCTTTTTTTTTTGTAATTAAATAATAAACTCAAACTTATTGTGTTTTATAGGTTTCCACTGGAATTGCACTTGGTCCATTATGCTAAACAACATGACAACCTAACCAATGCCTTAAAATACCCGCAGGGCGTTGCAGTATTTGCTGTTTTATTTGATGTAAGTTAAAACTTTGAACTCACAGGGATGAAAAGCAAAGAAAAAGTGAAAAATTATGCTTTTTTGCATAGTGCCATTTTTTGCATCCCTGGTTACGAAAAAAATAGTGAAAAATATGAAAAAAAAATTCATTACCTAATGACCCATATAGCACACAACATCCCCCGGATATCCTCTCAATGTCCTTTCAATGTCGCATGTCCCGAGACATTGGTAATATATCCCAAGGATATCCCGAAAGGAATGTCCTGAGGATATACTTTCCGTATATCCCAAGAATATACGTTATGTCCTTCGTACATCCCAGGGACGTCCCGAGGAGATGTCCAGTGGATGTCCGTTCGGATGTTTGTGGTCTGTTTATGTGTGTTTTTTCCACAGTTATTATTAAATATTTATATTATGTTTTCCTCTATTGTACAATTTTGTGAGTATAACCCGTCCCTGATGGAAAAAGGAAATATATTTCGTAGATAAGTAAGTTACTAATTATGTACAAATGTCCCCGACAAAAGTGGGTATCAAATAGTATTGCTTTTATTATTTTTTTTTGTAAAACTATTAGCTTAATTTTAAACAAGCCGTGAAGATATGTAATACTACGCATTCCATTATATATTATTCACAGTAAATGGTAAATTGCTTTTTCCAAATACTTAAAAAAATATAATTTTCAAAAGAAAATAACAAAAAAATTATATTTTTTTTAAAAAAGATATTTTTTGAAAAACAAAAAATTATAAAAAAAAAATAAAAAGAAAATTTTCACAAAATTTGTTTTTAAAATTTTTTTATTTTCTTTTGTTTCAGGAATGTGGTTCGCTCCTCTTAACTTTTTTACTTTTTTATGTAAGATCGTGCAGGAGCTTTATTATGTATAATTTAGAATTTTTTTACATGGTTAGACATTTTTTGGCGCTTCCGGTTTCACCGGAAATCAATCGAACTTTCAATTTTTAAATGAAACACCCTGTATGTTTTTACATATTTCGATTTAAAAATCAATTCTGAGAAAAATGTGCTACTTGTCAACTTTTGAAAGGTCGTCTCATTTTTTATTTAAATTTTTATTTTATATCTAGAGTGCCTTAAAGTAGCTTATTGGTTTAATTGTTGGTCTAGTATCTTCGGAAAAATACTATTTTTTTCGTAATAAGAAGTGCAAAAAATGGCATTATGCAAAAAAAAACAGAATTTTGTCAATTTTGTCCACCCGTTATTGTAATCGACTAAAAAATGCATTTTGGGGTTTAGAACCTCGAGAAAATGTGAAAAAAGTGGGTGTTAAAAAATGTATGTCTGTCTGTATGTAATTCTTGTAATTTTTAAACGGAATGTCCGATTTAAAAAATTCTTTCAGCAAACAACCTTTTCTATTTGCGACATATCAAATATGGTTAACACTGGCGTAGGGCAAGGGGAAACGGTCAAAAACTATTTTTTTAGCGATATCTGCCTTATTTATAGTAGGACAAAAAAATTACACATTTAAAATTCTTTTAATTTCCTACAATTTTTTTTTTTAGTCATTATGACATTCGTTTCAGTTTTTATGTTTTACTTTTATTATTGTTACAAATAAATTTTTGACGATTTTTTTTGTATTTTTTAGATTTCTCCTGATGATGATGAAGAATTTGAACCTCTTTTAGTCATTATCCAAAAATTAACGGAACACGTGGACGAAGTAAAAGAAATGCAAGGACTAACAGTCAAAAACTTTCTTCCAAGAGATACAGCGGGATATTACAGATATGAAGGTTCTCTTACTACTCCTAACTGTACTGAAGGAGTTCTATGGACAGTATTTACCAATACTATACCAATATCTAAATCTCAGGTAAGAAAATTTTTGGGAAAAGAAGGTTCGACACAGGTCCAGGAAGAGGGGCCCACCGAGACTGGTGTAGGTGACTTTGGCTACTTTTTCGCCAAACCTTCCGAACCAAAGTTTTGGAATTAAACCCCACAACGTATGCACATAACCCCAAAACTTGCGCACACGTATTTTGTTTTAGAAGGTTTTGCAAAAATATGTTCGAAGTCACCTACCCGTCCGAAGTCACCTCGGTTGACGGGATTTCTTATGCGCCTTCACCAAAATTGTAAATAAGTATTTTCCGTGCCTGAATTAGACTGCAGTGACTCATACCTAAAACGTATTATGCTGCTCTCGTATAAGGGATTCCCCTCAGACGGAGTTACGCGAGCCGCACCCGAATTGGTATGATCCTCGCTTTTTAGCACACTTTAAGCTTTCGTGTGTAGTATAATTCAGACAGGGATATTATACAGGGCGTTCTACTATTTTTAACACGCCTTTTGTCTCTTTTATTTTAAAAGATACAAATTTAATCAACATAGAATCTTAAATGGGACGAAAATATCTTAAAACCTACCCAATGGGTAGTACCCATAATGACTCACAAAACAAAAATGTTTTAATTAGCAAATAGCTTGCTTTATAAAAAGTGTAAGAGAAAATTACAAAATTATTTTTCAAAAATATAAAACTCCACAAATGAGCCAAAACATATAAAACAAGAAAGAACTACAGTTCCCGGCGTAAAAAATGAGATATGAAAAATGGTAACGTTTGAATTAGGCTTTAAACATTTGTTAATCTAGAAGGTTTATGACAGTTAGTGTCTATATTGTCAGTGAAAAGCAGAAATAAAATAAAATAAATTAAAATTATGCCTAGACAATTAAATGAGACCCAAAGAGGTATAATAGCCGCACATGGAAAATGGGAAAACTATTGACCAGGTATCTGATGAATTTGGAATTCACCGAAGGCCCATAGGGAGAATAAAAAGGAAGTGGGAAACAGAACGAACAACTGCAAGACAAAGGGGATCAGTCAATATCTCATTTTTTATGCCGGGAACTGTAAATTATAATTACTAAGTTACAAAATTTTATGAAATTTCAGGTAAAAATCTTCGAAGAAATGCAAACACGAGATAAAACAGCTTTAAAGGAAAACTTCAGATCCCTTCAGCCACTGAATGAAAGAATTGTGTACCTCAGAAAGAGTCCAATCAGAAGTGGAAGCGAAGGCATTACAATAACTCACAAACTCTTTGGACTTGTTATAGTTTCGATGGCGTTTTATTTTTACTAAAACTGTGTTAACGAACTAGTCATTTTTTAACCATTGGTTGTGAATTAAAAAATATTTCCTTTTAAGTGACTCCCACCCAGATTGGAGACCCTAAACATATTTTTTATTTAGGCCAGAATGCATGAAGTTTCGAACGTTCAGCGAACAAAACTCGTTATATTGCATAAAACTAAGGCCTCAAGGCTTACTATTAAAAATGGTTTATATTAAATTCATTTTTTAGCAGTAACCAGCCCTGTGACACTCCTCAGTTTTAACTAGCTTTTTCGTGTTACGTAATGACTGAAATAAACCAGATAGGGAAATAGTCTACGAGCGAGATATGGAGCACTATAGATTTATGATTTTATAATACACATAACCTCATATTTTGTTTATGTTAGAAATAAACGTCAAAATATTTTTAGTTTGCTACTAAACTATAATACTTTCATCGGTTTTATATGATTACTTTTAGTATTTTGTGATAACAATGGTTTTACTATAGTTTGGTAACATTAAACGTATTTATAGTTAACACAAGAAAATATAGTACTAAAGAATTCAAAATTAAATCACGAGAATCATGGCTTCCAGTTTTTGATGTGTCAAAGATTTAGAGACTTCGTGGGCTAGCCTATTTTTTATTTCTAAAATCATATACCAGGTATCTATAACTTACCTTAGAATAACCAAAGAAGATGTTCCCATAAATAAACGTCACTGTGAACATATGTTTATAATGTCACTGTTTACGCATGGCGCCATCTAGCAGCCACCGACTAACTACCATTTAAAAATTAAAATTACGATCTAGAAGGCTTCCGATCTCGCTCGTAGATAACAGCGCTTTTTGGTCAATACATAACCAAATCGAACTACAACTTACCAGTCCTTATTCTCTACGTTCATGACAGTAACTACCTATACACGGTATACACGGTAAAAAATTAATTTACATATTTAGGATTAATATTAATTATACCAACCTTTGCATAGTTTATTAAGTAATTTAACTACACTTGACTATGCCTAATTCATTAATTTGCGAAAAAATATTGTAAAACCTAGCGTTTTTAAAAATAATGTTAATGTGTAAATAAATTTAATTTATTGTAAAATAATTTAAAAGACTGGTTAAATTTGTGAAGTGCTGTAAAATAATTCAAAAATCTGTAATATAAATTAAAAATAAACAAAACAACATTTATATGAAATTATTTAAAATTACATAGATGGCCATTGATTTACACATATTACCATTTACGTACTATTTTACAGAAAAGTACATGTTGATTCATGATATACCGTAAAACAGGATGTATCGGAATAAAGAGTTGTATAGGAACGTTCCTGCTTAAAATGTTCGCACATGTGTAAGAGTACCTGCATCTAGAATTCTATAGTTTCACGAACAAAATCTTATTTAGGAATATCCGTAGATTAAAATTATTCTAATCTACAACTTCAGTTCATTAGCACTATTCAGTAATTCAAATGTTTATCATGCAATGAAAATAGCGGAACTTTTTATAGTGTTAAACTTGTGCTAAAAAGTGGTCGTATTAAAAAATTAAGTACGTTAATATTTTATAGACATATTATATTAAGATAAGTTATCTTAGATAACTATTCAACAGCTGAATTTTTTTTTGAATCGAGCTTAAAGAGCATTCAGATGAAAAACAAAAAAAAAACGTTATTGTAGACAGTGGACCTTTTGAAAGGCAAACAAAAATATTTTTTTTACCTCTGATATGTTCATGATTACTCAAAGACGTTAAATATATATGATAAAAATACTCACTACTTAAAGCTAAATTAGAGAAAGCTTCAATATGTTTTATTATCAATGCTCTACGACCATTTTTCGCCAAGTTACAGCCTTTTAAAAATTACCTAAAAATTTAGCATTTTTTTATAGCCTAGTGTATATTGATTTATCTTCAATATGTGACCCTGCACAGAGACACCCATACATAATAATCCGACAAACAAAATAAATACATAAATTTGACACACTGGGTATTCTTCTATTTTTATCACCTGTCATTCATTTTTATTGTATAAATTAATTTTAATTATTATTTTTAATATTAATTAATTAATTAATTCATCGCATGAATCTTTTAAATAAAAATATTAATTTAAAAACGTTTATATTTCTTTTCGCCCCCTCTGGAGGCCAATAGAAGCAATCCATAAAAAATATATATTAAGCTTTTGGCGAGATTCTTATTTAAAATTGGGGTTGGAATACATAGTTCAAAGATTCGCTCATTTTTGAAAGGAAAAATCCTAATCCTACTCTGAAAATTAAAGAAGTTGTAGCTATCAAAAGTTCAGTTTCGTTCCTTATCACCCTGTTTTACGGTATATCTTACATTCTTTTAGGAATCTGTCTATGACAACATAGCTAGGTATTGTTTTACAGTGTGTTTAAACAAAAAAAATTAGCTAATTCATAATAAAATTTCATTGGGCGTTCGAAACGCTCCCGCCATATTTAAGTTTAGGAGATGTCTAAAGACGAACGATAGATTCGTCACTTTTTTAGCAGGTTTTAAGGTAATTTGACGGAGTGAATCCGGAATCCAAATCTGAAAACGAGCAGGTATACTCAGCACATCAAATTAGGTACAAAGGTATCTTAAGTAATTTTTAGCATTGAAGATAGAACTCATGTTTAGTATCTTTAATTTTTAGAATAGTGCATGTAAATTATAAATATTTAAAAATAAAATTCCTATTTGTCTTTGTATTTTTGTCATTTAGAATATAAATTAGTGTTTTTTTTTTTCGAACAAAACTTCTTTAAAAGTAGAAGTTATACAGAAAAACCTATTATACAGGGCCTAAATCCATACAAATTCTTTTAAATTCCTTACAAATAGGTTATTAACTCTAGTTTTATTTTATTAGACTTTTTGTCATTTTATGTACGATTTTAAAACAAAACTTTAAACGTAGATATTTTATAACACAGCACCTATCAAACTTGGCCATATAGCAACAATTATTTTTGCTAGCAAAAATATTGTTTAATAATTTAAAATGATATACACCAAAAATATTTATACATACTACAATGTAGTATTACTATATACTACTGTTTATATGTAGATAGTTTTCCATTGCAATCCCATTCAACTTCATAATATCTAATAACTTTTTAAATTAAAGCCAAAAATTGTTGTCCTAGCCATTATAGTTGGAGACCATTTTCATTTCAATATTTTCTCCCGGCTGAATTTTATATAATACAATATGTTTTAAATAAAGTACACTTAAACTAACTTATTTCCAAGTCTCTAGGTTCTGGCTCCTTTGGGTGCTAGAAGCTCCAAATATGTGGAAATTAGGTACCCTAAAATCTGGTTTGGACTTTTCAAGTCATATACATTACATTTATTACATTCAGATTAAGCTGTTTTCATAGTTACACATAATCATTTTGGGCCAAGGGGTGAAAAAACAGTCTTTAAAAATAAGAATTTATTAATATTTATGAAATAAGTTTTTGATTTATTGAAAATTTTTAGAATTGACAGATGTCATATGAACTTTTTTTATATATATATATAACTGTGAAAAAAATGTAATAAGTGTAATGTGTGACTCGGTAATTAACACATAACCAGAAACAGAGATTTTATAAAATATAAAGTAAATTATAAAAACCAGATATACACTGCAAAGTCAAAATATATATACACTGCAAACTCAAAATATATATACACTGCAAACTCAAAATATACAGGGTTATTCACGGAAGTGGCCTATTAAACGTTTATGGAGAACCAATAACTTTGAAAGTCTGCTAATTTCCACTTTGGGGTTTTTGAATATGGGCAATCGATTAAAAATGTTTTCATGCTTGTGCCACTTCCGGTTGTACCGGAAGTGGCACTCAACTTTAATTTTTTAAATGGAACACCCCATATATCTTTTAATTTTTAAAATTTGCATAAAATTTGCTTTATTTTAATGTATAACACGTTATGTCTATCTCCAGTAGTTTTTGAGTTATTCAAGTTTTTAGCGAAAAATAAGCAAATTCAAGCACCCCTAAAAACAATAATTTCTCCTTGATTTTTTAAATTGAAGAAAAGTTGTTTTGTATTTTGCTCAATGATGGTTAAGCGAATCATTCTAAGCTTAAATGGAATCCAAAATTTATACAGGGTGTCTGAAAAAGCAGGTCAAACTTAACAAAATTAAAATAGCCATAACTCTTTTTTTTTAAATGACACTCTACATTTTTTTTTTATTTTTTTAAATAGAGAATTCAATTTTCTTTAAAGTAAGTATAGGATACCCTATACCTAACTTTAACCGTTTTCGAGCTATTTGCAAATTAATGTGAAAAAGAAGTATTTTGCAGTATTTTTGCAATTACGTAAATTTTTAAAATTGTATTGTGTTTTTATTTCTTTTAACCTAAATGTTATCGTTCTTATCGTGATAAATTAGTGTAAAATAATGGCAGAGGCTTATTCTTACCCTGTTATTTTGGATTTATTTGCTATTTTTGGTGAAAATGATAAAATAATTAGTAGAACCTGCAGAAACTTTAATACAAAATATCCTGATTTACCAAGAATGTCATGTAAAAAATTTAGAAGAATACACAAAAAATTTTCGCAATTTGGAAAAGAAAATGCAGTGAAATCTCTTACGAAACCAATTACAAACAACGAAAATAACGAAGTCAATGTTTTGGGTTACTTTTATGCATATCCACATGCCTCAATTCCTGCAGCTAGTTACGACTTGGGAATTTCCTATTCAAGCATCCAAAGAATTTTAAAAAACCACAAGATGCACGATTACAAAAAGCAAAAAATACAGGCCTTAAAACCTAATGATTTTCAAAATAGAGTGGACTTTTGTGAAAATCTTTTGATAAATATTCAAGAAAAACCAAACTTTTTAAAAAGAATAATTTGGACGGACGAGGCTAAATTTTCTCAACAGGGTATTTTTAACAGAAGAAATGTACACTACTGGGCGCATGAAAATCCAGTTTTAAGGTAAATATAATGATCTTTGAGGTAAATAAATAAAAATCGATTAATTTTTCTGGCCTATTTTATAAAATATAACAAATTTTAACAGAAATACGGCTGTTTCACAATAATTTGCAAATAGCTCAAAAACGGTTAAAGTTAGGTATAGGGTATCCTATACTTATTTTAAAGCAAATTGAATTCTCTATTTAACCAAATAAAAAAAAATGTAGGGTGCCATTTAAAAAAAATGAGTTATGGCTATATTAAATTTGTTAGATTTGACCTGCTTTTTCAGACACCCTGTATAATTTTTGGGTTCCATTTTAGCATAGGATAATTCGTTTAAGCATCATTGAGCAAAACACAAAACATCTTTTGTCTAATTGAAAAAATCAAGGAGAAATTATTGTTTTTAGGGGTGCTTGAATTTACTTATTTTTCGCTAAAAACTTGAATAACACAAAAACTACTGAAGATAGACATGAAGTATTATACATCAAAATAAAGCAAATTTAATGCAAATTTAAAAAATTAAAAAATATATGAGGTTTTCCATTTAAAAACTCAAAGTTAAGTGCCACTTCCGGTACAACCGGAAGTGGCACAAGCATGAAAATATTTTTAATCGATAGGCCATATTCAAAAACCCCAAAGTGCAAATTAGCAGACTTTTAAAGTTATTGGTTCTCCATAAACGTTTAATAGGCCACTTCCGTGAATAACCCTGTATATACACTGCAAAGTCAAAATTATCTTATCTACAGAGGCGTTAGCAGGTATAACCAGTTAGATACCAGTTTAAAAACCTTAAGTGATATTCAGTTAAAAAATCCAAAGAACTTGTAAAAACGGTAAAATTTATATACATTTTAAATAATATTTTTTATGTTTTATCATTTTAAATTATCATTATTCTAATTCTACTTCTATCATATCATTATTTATGTATTTTGGCTAATTACTAATTGCTAATTTGGCTAATAAGTAATTAGGCCTAGGCACCAGTTTTTTGTACTGATTATAAGTCATTAATAAACACTAGCACCCAAAAGAACCCGATCCAGGACCTGGCGTTTTGGAAATAGGATGGCCCATAAGTCACTTAACCATTTAAAAATTGAATAACTTTTTTGTCAGTTTTTTTAATTTATTTCTTTTACAATATAGTGTATTGGAAATGGAAATAATTTGAACTATGTATGAAAAATCATGTTTAAAAGTCCATTTTCCGCTCTTGTAAAGACACGACATTTACCATGACGGCTCCTAACATAAGCTGTTGAATAGTCCTGGACTTGTTGGCATACACCCGATCTTTCAGGTAGCCCTAAAGAAAAAAGTCCGGTGCTGTCAAATCGGGGGATCTTGAAGGAAAATGAAAATCCGAATTTCGCGAAATTATTGGCTCTTCAAAAATCTGTCTTAAAATATGCATTGTGGCTCTGGCTCTGCCACCATGTCTCTGGAATGAAAAATGTCATGAAAAGAGCATATATAGTTCAAAAAAAGTTCCATTTCCTGTACTCTATATTGCAAAAGAATTAATTAATTTCAGTTTATTGTACATTTTTTTCTTTACCTCTTAACTATCATAGTTAATCATAATAACACAGTCAGCAAAATTATTAAAAGGGTTTGGATTATGAGAACTGATTCGTATATTTTTCGGGATAATGAATTAATAAAAAATAATAAAAATAATAATTAATAAAAAAACAGATCTAGTTGAAGCAACCAGATTAATAGAACAACAACAACATACACAGCAACCACAAAAACAGTTTTTCCAATTTAACTTATTTAACAGTTCTTTTTGTTTTTTTCAGTGTTTGTATGCGATAAAGCAGGTTACTCTTACGGGTTGTGGGCTACTCAAAAAACTATTTTAATACTTTTGAGTATTGATGTCAAAATTCTCTTTTTTTTCTTCGTCTCATTTTTATAAAGATTGTGCTAATTTTGTCATTTTTTCGATTAACCCAATTCGTAAAAAAAATAATCGAAATAAGTAGTTATAATCTCAATCCTTTTTTTCCCTTGTAGTTGATTTATAATATTGCTCCAAATGCTTAATAATAATTATTATTAAAATATTATATTTATTATAATATTCTTTCGTTTAACAATAATATTTGAAATTGGAATATTGGATCCATGAAAAAGTACGAATTTATAAGATACTAATTTGAAGCCCTATTTATTTTTTAAAATTGGAGCATCCTATTAAAAAGTTAAAAATAAAATATTTATGTCTATTATGTATGTACCTATATTGTATATGTTAATAAATAAATACCATATTTGTTAAATCATTTTGAGTTTTTTTTCACTTCGATAATAAATAACAGCTTTGTATAAATAATAATAATAACAACACAGGCCCACATTTGTCTGTGCTGGAGTTGAGACCCACCTATTCTTATGTATTTTGACATGCTGAACACGAGTTTGTCATAAAAAAATGCAACTCATGGGCTCAAACGGTCGAAAATGGTAAAAACTCATCTGAAGTTTCAGTGTAGCGAAAAAATGAACCCAAGAAGTGTCTTTTTTATGACAGATTCGTGTTCAGCACCCCAAAATACATAAAAATAGGTGGGTCTCAACCCCAGCAAACACAACTTTTCTTTTCTTTGTGGGCCTTAGGAAAACCCACAAAAATTTGTCTGTGCTGGGGTTGAGACCCACCTATTCTTCTGTATTTTGGGATGTTGAACACAACTCTGCCATAAAAAATGCAACTCCTGGGCTCAAACTGTCGAAAATGGTAAAAAAAAACTCATCTGTGAAACTACACAGTGTAGCGAAAAAATGAAAAAGACACTCCTTTTTTATGTTCAGCATCCCAAAATACATAAAAATAGGTGGGTCTCAACCCCAGCAAAGACAACGTTTTTTTTTCTTTGTGGGCCTTAGAAAACCCCACAAAAAAAGTTTATCTGTGCTGTGGTTAAGAACCACCTATTCTTCTGTATTTTGGGATTCTGAACATGACTCTTCCATAAAAAAATGCAACTACTGGGCTCAAACGGTCGAAATTGGTTTGGACTCATCTGTAATTTCAGTGGGTCTCAACCCTAGCAAAGACAACTTTTTTTTCTTTGTGGACCTTAGAAAAAACCACAAGTAAAGTTTTCTGTGCAGGGCTTGAGACACCTATTTTCTGTATTTTGGAATGCTGAACACGAACCTGCCATAAAAAATGCAACTCCTGGGCTCAAACGGTCAAAATTGGTGAAAAACTCATCTGTAATTTCAGTGGGTCTCAACCCTAGCAAAGACAACTTTTTTTTCTTTGTGGACCTTAGAAAAAACCACAAATAAAGTTTTCTGTGCAGGGCTTGAGACACCTATTTTCTGTATTTTGGAATGCTGAACACGAATCTGCCATAAAAAATGCAACTCCTGGGCTCAAACGGTCAAAATTGGTGAAAAACTCATCTGTAATTTCAGTGGGTCTCAACCCTAGCAAAGAAAACTTTTTTTTCTTTGTGGACCTTAGAAAAAATCACAAATAAAGTTTTCTGTGCAGGGCTTGAGACACCTATTTTCTGTATTTTGGAATGCTGAACACGAATCTGCCATAAAAAATGCAACTCCTGGGCTCAAACGGTCAAAATTGGTGAAAAACTCATCTGTAATTTCAGTGGGTCTCAACCGTAGCAAAGAAAACTTTTTTTTCTTTGTGGACCTTAGAAAAAACCACAAATAAAGTTTTCTGTGCAGGGCTTGAGACACCTATTTTCTGTATTTTGGAATGCTGAACACGAATCTGCCATAAAAAATGCAACTCCTGGGCTCAAACGGTCAAAATTGGTGAAAAACTCATCTGTAATTTCAGTGGGTCTCAACCCTAACAAAGACAACTTTTTTTTCTTTGTGGACCTTAGAAAAAACCACAAATAAAGTTTTCTGTGCAGGGCTTGAGACACCTATTCTTCTGTATTTTGGAATGCTGAACACGAATCTGCCATAAAAAATGCAACTCCTGGGCTCAAACGGTCGAAAATGGTAAAAAAATCATCTGTATGATAGTTTCAGTGTAGCGAAAAAATGAGCCCAAGAAATGCCTTTTTTATGACAAATTCGTATTCAGAATCCCAAAATACGTAAAATAGGTGGGTTAGACCCCAGCACAGACAACTTTTTTTGTGGGTTTTCATAAGACCTACAAAGAAAAAAAGTTCTTATTCAGTCACTCGATCTTGAATATTTTGTACTTTTCTTACTATTGTAGGATAAAAACAAGAACTGGTCAGGCTCGACAGGGTCTCGTCTGTCCCTATCTTCTATTTGTCCAGAAACCTTCAATATTCTCGGCCCATAGGAATGCAATATACAATTTTTTATTTATTTACTTCATGAAGTAAATAAATAAAAAATTGTTTATTGCAATCCTATAGGCCTAGCCGAGAAAACTAAAGGTTTCTGAATTTATAGTTTTAAAAAAAAATAATAATCTTATACAGTAACTAAATTATATGTACTTAGTAAGTATCTAAGTACTACTTACAAAACACATTTTGTTTTTTATCGTGTTCCCCGCCCCAAAATGAGTAAATTAGGCTAAAGTTTATCTAGGGAGGAATTATTTCAAGGTCAATGTTTATGGTGACTTTAGTATAATTACTTATTAGGAATTAGATATGAAAATAACGAAAACCAATAATTATAAATATATTATATAATTATCCATAGTTTTGCATAAAAAAAAAAAATATTTATACTTATATCTATCTATATCTATCTATATGACTATAATTAATATATTTATTGCTGAAAATGGCGGGAATCTTTAGTATATATACCTTCAATATATCTATAATTTAAAACAAAGCAAGAAACAATAGTTACATCACCTGTGCGTATGAAATCTGCATGTTATAACTAAGGCCCGTAAGTGGACGATCAGTTCGGCAAAAAACAGGGTAGGCACGGTTAGTCTGAAAGTCAAAATCATGAAAAAAATTGTCCACAAAAACTGACCTTCTGTCATGATTCCCTATTTTTGTATTGAAAAAATTTATATTAGAAAAAAATCAATAGGTTAGTTATTTATATATATATATATATATATATATATATATATATTAATTTTGCCTAAAATCTATCAGTTAGTTTTTTTTTTTAATAATTTTGCCTAAAAATGCAAAAACAATTAAAATTAGAAAAAGTCCCATTTTACATCTATAGAGGACTTTTAGAATGATATTAAATAGTTTTTCTTACAAAATATTCTACGTTGAATATGTTAATAGAATTATTCTATAACTCGGTATTTTTGAAAAAAAAAAAAAGTCAAATTTGAGAAAGTTTTAGTTTTTTTGAAAGTTTGACTTTTTTATTGCTTTATATAATTATCTTGGAAGCGACAGGCGGAATTAAAATTATTATTTCATATTTCAGTTCAGCATTAAGCAAAAACATTTTTGATTTATTTTTTTTGTTCTTTGAAAAAAAAATGTTTTCGTTTTTGGTTTTAATGAACCTAGGCCAAGGGTATTATTTTGTTAACAGCAGTTAGGGAACGTTCAAGTATTACGTAACGCAAATTTTGATCATTTTGGACTTTAAAAGTATCAAATATATTCTAAAAGATAGTTTAAGTTGTCTTATTTAAGATAGTTTTCGAGAAAATCGTTGGGTAAATAGTGTTGGGACACCCGGATTATAATTCAATTTGAAACTTTTCTTCAAAACGAGAATTTTTTACATGTTATAATAAAAGAACGAGTAACATAATAATAATAATAATAAAAAAAAATAAAGAATATTAAAAAAAGGCAAACCGATAAATTTTTTTAATGTAATTTTTTTAATAGAAAACCATAAAGAATCATGCCACAGGGTCACTGGACAATTTTTTATATGATTTTTCATTCCTCCAATCAAAAATTTTCAAATATTACGATGAAACAGTTTTTGATGTCATGCACTGTAAAAAAGTGTCATTTAAAGAAGATTCATTTTTTTACTAGCTACCTAGCTGTGTTTTTTATAAGGAAATGTTTCTACTGCACAAATATAGCTTTTTTTATTGCAAATTTCAATTTTCAACCAAGGTTCACCAAGTTTAAATTAAAATTTTCGTGTTGTAAATTAGAGTTTTTGTGGAAAAATATTGAATTTTTTACCAAAAATTATTTTTTACAAGTTATGCAGAATAAATGTACACTGCTAAATCCCAGTCAGTTCTGTATAATCTTTTATCCAACTTTTTACCTTATTTTCTTAAGCATCTTAATAAAACTTACGCACATGCACATAATAAAACTAATAAAACTTTATTTTTAAAATTGAAATTATTTTTTTATTTTGTGTTTGTTTTAAAACAAACTCTCTCCTCCTTAAAAAAAATAATAAATGAAAAAATATTGTATTTTAAATTAGCTTTCAATGGTTTTATTAATCATGCAAATTGGTTGGTAAATAAAAACGTTATAGTGCGTTAAGCGGTGGTGGATCAAAATGGGGATATTCGTGGATGAACCCCCTTCTAAATACCTACTAAATACCAAACCAAATGAAAGCTTTTTTAAAATAGAACATCTTTGTTAATTACACTTTTTTTCAAAAAATGCTTCCTTACGCCAGTATCAGCCGGGAATCTTAATAAAATCAAACATTCGTTTAAGAAAAACAAAAGAAAATTTTCTCAAAGTTTTCAGCAGGATATTTTTTATGGTTAGTTTTACTTAAAACTGATCAATAAATATAAATTTATAAGAATGTTTTTTGGAAACGAAAATTTTAGAATTTTTTTTAGACGAACTGTGATTATGCCAATTAAATTAACATATTTCTCTATAAACAACGAAGGAACAACTTTTTGCAGAAATTGACTCATATTACAAATAAATAAAAGAAAATCTTGGTTGTCAGATGACCAAAAAAAAATACCCTAAAAATTCACCGTATGTCATAAGCTAAAAAAATCTAAAGATCAATAAAGAAATAGCCTAAGAATTAAGTACACAAATACCTTTTTATATATATTATTACAATAAATTCTAGTGCATATAATGATTTAAGTCTACAACAAAAAGAAGGAGAGGTACAACTACTGCGTAAGAGAATATACAATTTACAAAATGAAAATTTAAACGAAATTTTTAAGTTTGAATCAGACTCAGGCATAAAGTACCTAATAAATTTATTTTATATTGATGGTAAACATGTTAACATAGTTTAACTATCCAAAATTATAAAGACAGTTTTGAAGTCTCAGTTTTAAGTCGAATTAATGACAAAAATGAGAGCTTCCCGGACCATAGTGCAAACGTCCAAATATGTTAGTCCGATCGTGGTAGATCCGAAAATGCTTGTCCATTTACATAGTTTTAACAAATTAATATTTTAACTTATTTTTAATAACATTTTTATTCGATTGATTCTAAAAGCGACTCTTTTTGTACAAATTAACAATTGTTCATGTTTTGCAGGCGAAAATTTAGACTTTGTAGCCCTAGGGCCAAAAAGTCTTTTTTGGCCCGCTAATTAAAACTTGATTTTTAAGCTATTTTTAAACAAGATGCTTTACCTTTACTGTTATATTAATAAAGAAATATGACCTTTTTGTCTTTTACTATATGTTCTTTTTGTGCAGACACAAGTTTCATAATGATTTCATATAAATAAAAGTTTCTTCTATAACATAACCTCAAAACATATGGTTAACCGGTTAATCCGGATGCATCTACTAAAATAAATCACAACCACAAAATTTCAATTTTAAAAACAATTTCAATATTTATAATATTTATAGAACGGTTGCAGAAGTATTAATATTTTCATAACAAATACATTTTAACAATAATTAATCAAAACACTAAGCTCATTTGAAAATGAAACCTCAGGCATAAGAAAAGATTCAATTGCGATTTCTCCCGTTAGATTAGACAGGGACAAAAGTTCTACCCAAAAAGGATAGAAGACATACATACACTCCCACTTCCACCCAACCAAACAAATTCTGTATTTGTTCCTTGTTGAACAAATACAATATTTACTTGGCCGGGCGAAAAGTGTAACTATATTATTTTTATTAAAGAAATTACTGGCGCCATCTAAATTTTAGTAGAATTATCTTATTCTTCAGATTCACATTAGCTATGTTCTTTCGTGCCGCTCAGTGCTACACTTTCCGGCCAACCAAATAAATACTGTATTTGTTGTATGAAAAACAAATACAGTATTTATTTGGTTGGCTGGAAAGTGTAGCACAAATGAGATAGAGATAGGGTAGACGTCTTTTGTTTCATAATTCTAGTTGTAGAGAGCTCCATTGTTTCTTTACCGATTTGATTGGATAGAAATTTGTCATGGATAACTGGATAGATAATAAGACAGTAACAAGTAATATTTTTTGCAATTTAGAACTAAATATATTTTAATAATTTATTATAATTAGTAAAAATCGAAGAAAAAATATTGTATAATACACGGGCGAAAAGTTACATTCTGATTTCGTAGGCTTATACCCTCGGGCCGCATGCCCTCGGCTTCTAAAAACCTACTCAATCGAAAACATGAACTTTTCACACTTGTATTATAAATAACTATTATTTTTATATTTCAGTTATACTTCAGAAAAATGAATACGTATATTATTAACTTTTTGTTAATTGCTGTTGTTTATTCATGGGACTATGATCATTTAGGTATGTAAAATTTTTTTGTTCGCAACATACATAACATGTATTAATAAAGTTGGGAAGTACGTGATTTCTTATCCCACTGTTTTCCACTCCTAGACCGAACCTGTTACTGGTCTAGACCAGTAACCATAGGCGTGCTCACAGGTTAATAATAAACAATTTTGGTTTCATACTAATTTTAGGGCCATATAATTTTTCGTATTTGATTTGGCAATTTACTTTCAATTGGGCATTTTCTTGGTTGGCACCCACAAAAGTAAAATCCTGCCCACGCCTATGCCAGTAAGCTAAATATTAATGCAGAGTCTTAAATTTAAAAACCCTTTTTTGCTTATGTAGGATAATTTAAATAAAATTTGTACTTATCCAGTGATTATCAAATTTTATAATAAATTTATTACCACCTCATCTCCCCGTTACCCCCATATGCGTTAACGGCAAATTTGATACACATGCTTAACTCTGATACGGGCATAAAAGGTTTTTTTGTGTTTATCTCAAAACAACAATTTTGGACTAGTACTGTTTTTCAACTGACGGTTTAAATTTAAAAACTTGATTTTAGGGTTTTACCTTATCATGGTAAATTTAACATTCAGTTGTCAAATTTCCTATAAAACAGTACAAAGGACCAGGTACATTTCTTATCGGAAATGGCCCCCGGTTAAATTTGCTGAAATTCATGTATGTTCTCAACTGACTGATTAAAAGTCTTCATGGGCACAAAGCTCTAAGTCTTATAGTTTTCATGCTAGAGCATTTTGTAGATACATCTTTTGACATAACTCCCAAACGAAACAAGATTTTTAAATGGAAGGACTCCACTGGTTAAATTATGTAAAGTATAAGTCCCCAATGTCCTTCAATGTATTAAACAGTTTAAAAATGAGTGGTGTCTCAACAATTAAGTAAAAAGGGTTAAATAAAAAAAAAAAAATTTTGTCGGACTCCACTGTCTTTCAAAATAAAGGTGTTATTATTTTAAGTAACTCAGTTCAAGTTGCATTTAAAAATCTTGTTTCGTTCGGGAGTTATATCAAAAGATGTATCTACAAAAGCCATTTTTGTTAAACTCTAGCACGGAAACTATAAGATACGACTTAGAGCTTTGTGCCCATGGAGACTTTTAATCCGTCAGTTCGACATACTTGAATTTTAGCAAATTTAACCGGGGGCCATTTCCCATACGTGATTCTTTCGATTTAAATCATATGAATTTTATAATTTAATCTTAATATTACCCCCATAAAAAGGATCAGGTTGCAAGTCTTTGAAACTTAAAGACTCAACTAAGAGGAACCCCTGGGCCAATATTCTGACCTTTATTGAAAGGACGGGTAGGTTCAAGGAGGACTCAAATTAGTAAATGGCTGGGATTGCCTGGGGTGACAAAAAGGGCCAGAAATGGCCCAGTTGTCCGGCTTTGGCCAACCCAAAAATTTACTACTACTACTACCCCCATATTTTACAGTGTAGGTGCTGAAAAAAAGAGTATTACTTATATTTATTGTTTTATTTTTAAACTTTAGATGACTGGCCCGAATTATGTAAATCAGGAAAGGCTGGGTCTCCAATAAATTTCGTAAATACTATACCGAAAAAATTCCCACGATTTGTGTTTCAAAGATATAATGAACCAAGAATGGCTACTATAACAAATAATGGACACGCAAGTAATAAAAACTAGAAATTATATACCAAGGTAGAGAAGTATTTTTTATATCCGAGCATATTATATCCCGAGTGCGAGGCTATAATAGGCTTCTCTATCGTGGTTTATATATTATTTTTTTCACTACTAGCACATTTATTCATATTTTTTAAACATCGCCATTTTTAAAAACAAATCAATAAATTAAATCACTTTCTAAAAGTTGACAGTACCAGCGTTTTTTATATTTTTTCCTACGACCTAGTTAGTAGTTAGTGCTTATTTTACACCCCTTGCCATGAGAGCGGTCGTAAAGTGACAGTCAGCTGATTTTACATATCTGCTGTCAGAAAACAAGTGAATGTCAAACACAAAATATCAAATTAATAAAATTAATTTTAGGACAATTTTTGCGTTTTTTGGATGTTTAAGTGTTAGGTCGTAGGAAAAATAGTATAGGCACCTCGACGCCAACCTATTTCATTGCACTTCGAGTGCTTTTTTTTACTCAGCTAAGCTTTGTAAAAAAATAAGCACTGGAAACTAGGTTTGGATACTCGGTCGTATACGCATACGCATACTCATACGCATACGCATACGCATACGCATACGCATACGCATACGCATACGCATACGCATACGCATACGCATACGCATACGCATACGCATACGCATACGCATACGCATACGCATACGCATACGCATACGCATACGCATACGCATATGCATACGCATACGCATACGCATACGCATACGTATAATATACCTACTATTAAATGTGTGAATATATTACGCACCGAGGAAGCGAACCTAGTTTTTAGTGCTCGATGTGCACTGAAATGGTTTGCGTCGAGGTGTATATACTATTTTTCCTACGACCTAATACCTAAACATCAAAAAAAACGCAAAAATTACTTTGTCAATTTGAGGTTATGTGTTCGACGTTTACTAATTTAATATTTAATATTTTTTTGCATATTTCATGGATAAAAAATATAAAAGTTGCATATTTTTTCATGGGATAAACATAATAAAATAATACATTTTTAATTTTGGGAAAAAAGTGGGACCTTTTTTTTTAGTCATGAACCTTTTTTTGTCGAGGAAAATAAGTTGTTTTTGGGCTAAAAAAAGTTGTAATTTTTGACCTCCTCCCCCCCACCAAATCTCCTTCGCTACGGCCCTGGTTCTAAAGGTAGTAGTAAAAAAATTATAATATCTACTCTATACCTTGCAGTCCAAAAGCAAGGTTTTCATGTTTTTTTTTAGTTATGAATTTTTGTTGGAAAAAAAAATAACAGTTTTAAAGGGAAAGTCCAAACGAATATATTATTTTTTAAATCGCCGCGATTCGACCCATAGGAGCCGAGAAAATCAAAATAAACTAAAACCGAAAAACAAAAAAAATATTTTATCCAATACATGCATATAATAAGACAATTACCAGCTTTATTTTAAATAGATAAACTCAATAATAACCCCCGCGTGGCTTTTACTTTATTAAGTGGATAATTATATATTTTACCCACTCAACTGTCACTTGTCAAATTATTTTCTTGTAAATGTCATTAAAATTTTTAATAAAAATATGAATTCCTAAGCTATTTATTGGATAAAACCTTGTATGGCACTCATGGGTAAACCGATATTGCCCTCTCGAAAATTAACCTACTTGGCTGACGCCTCGCAGGTTAATTTTCTCATGGGCAATATCTTACTTTACCCACTAGTACTATAAATGACTATTTTTAAGTTTAAAAAAAAAGAAAATGAAAAAAAAATCGAGTTACATACGCTTTTGGATGTCTAGAAATACCCGGACTTTACCTTATTAATAAAATTCTCCGGTTATATGACTCTACTAATAAAATACTTATCTCTTGAGGCTTTGCGTGCAAATGTCAATGTCGATTTAAAGTTTAATTTTTTACAAAATTTTGTGTTTGGGTTAGTTTTTACCGTATTAAAATTGTGGACTTTTTTGCAGTGAAAAAAGAAGAGATGACTGTAAAATATATCAAAATATCATTTGTTCTAAGAATTTTAAACATAGTGTAAACTGTAATACCAACCCAAAACAAAAATCCCTAAATCAGTCATCAATTTAAATGTTTTTTAAATTTTAGAGCAAAATAAAAAAATTGTATAAAGCACTCGTTTCATAACACGTTTTTAGAGCACTAGTACTTTAGAAAACTCGCCGCAAGCGGCTCGTGGGCTAAAAACGTATGTTATGAAACTAGTACTTTAATATACTATAAATTCGACATCTTAACTGGTTAAAAAGTTAAGAGGGGGGTGAGTTTTGTACCTCACTATATATCATATGTAAATATTATTTATGTAATATATTTAATTTTCTGCTTTTTCCAAAAGCTAATTTTAACCAATTTATTTTTTCATTGTTGGAAGAAAGAAAAATTGTATGTACCTCCAAATCGATTTCTTGACTACTAATATAATATTAATTATTGTTTTTTTAGTTAAAGTGGAGTTAAAAGAATCTCGTAATATTCCCGAAGTATCTGGTGGTGGGTTAAAACAAACTTATAATTTTGACTCATTACATTGGCACTGGAAGTCGGAACACACAATTAACCACAAATAGTAAATATATATTTTTATCTATTTGCTTTTCATAATTAAGTTTTTGTAGTTTGGTTTGAGAGTACAATAAGCTTAATTGCAAAGTAGTTTCAGTAAGAACCTTTTAAATAGTTTCAGTAACTTTTTTATTAATTGTAAAACAGTTTTGGGGACTTTTTTGTTTATACGTTGGTAACAAAAACAAAAGAAAATTGACATGATATTTCTAAAAATATTGGTATTATACACGGTGTATTTGAAATAGGGTAGGAAATTTTAACAGGTGATTCTACATCATAAAATATGACAAAAAGTTCCTATAAACATATGTCTAAAAATGCGTCATAAGGGAGCTACGCCCCTTTGAAAGTGGCTAAAAAAATCTGTTTTTATTTAATAACTCAGGACCCTTTGAGATATATCAACGAGGTTTTGCACGTCAACTAATCCTACCAAGGCCCATTTTTATGTGTTATTTTCATGTACTTATTTCAAGGGTTTGGTTTTCAACATTTTAGTATTTAATTTTTCGTCCTCGAACCGTGAAATTTCACCTACAAATGAACTTTTCTCGAAAACGGTTAATCCTACAGTATTACAACAAGAGTACCTTTTTTATGTATTATGACCTGAGGAATCATATTTCAAAAATAAAATTGCAAAAAAGTTACACAGAAAAATGTTTGGGACAAAAAACTAATAAGGCCCCCCCGTTTCGCACACCCTTGGTTTAAATAAGTACGTGAAAATGACATACAAAGATGGGCCTTATTAGGATTAATTCACGTGCAAAACTTAATATATCTCAAAGGGTTCCTGAGTTATTAAATAAAAACCGATTCTTTTAGCCAATTTCAAAGGGGCGTAGCTCCCTTATGACGCATTTTTAGACATATGTTTATAGGAATTTTTTGTCATATTTTATGATGTAGAATCACCTGTTAAAATTTCCTACCCTATTTCAAATACACCCTGTATATCTACAGTATCTAAAGATTAATAACAGGTAAAATTCTCATAAAGTATTAATAAATATGTATGTATAGTGTTGGTTTGTGTGTGATTTTGGGCTATGTTTGATTTTGTGTCAGTTAAGTTCAAGTTTTTCTCAGGTAAGTCCCAAACAGTAGAGTTGGAGGTGCTCAGTAGGCACAATAAGATCATTGTACAAACTGGTTCGAAAGTCAGTATAAGCCGGTGGTTCTCTGTACTACTAACACACAGAGGTCCTGGATTTAGGGGATACTTAATTAAGTAGAATAGTACGAGGTTACACAAACATGTAATGTAATTTAAAACACCTCTATACACTGAATTACACTGATAAAACAGCTTATTTGTATCAACTAAATATTTGGTTGGATATGGCCAATTAAATTATGTGGTTGTGACAAATAAATTTTATTTCTGTCAAATAAATTATTTTGTTCCCAATAATAAATCATTTTGAAATTAAAATATTTGTATACATGGGCTAAATATCGCTAAATATTTATTTGACTCAAATAAAATTTGTTACAACGAAATAATTTAATTGGCCATATCCAAATAAATCCTTTTTATCAGTGTAGGTACATTTTAACTCTTCCTCGTCGAATTTTATTTAAAATAACTATAAAAATACACTTAAAACTCTCGGTATGAATTTTTAATAAAAAAAAACAAATAATAGTAATTATATACCAAGGTAGAGAAGACATTTTTTATAGCCGAGCGTATTAGATTGCGAGGCTATAATAGTCTTCTCTACCGTAGTTTATATATTAGTTTTTTCACTACTAGCACTATTTATATATTATAAATTATATTTCTTGATCAATAACATTTGCTCAAATAAATACTTTGAACTGAAGCTTTAAGATTTAGTTTTTTTTTATTTCTTTTTCATAATATTTAGCTAATTATTGATTGTATTATTTGGTAATAAATATAATTAATTACATTTAATAAATAGAAAGTTATTTCAAGCTATTTTCTATGGGTTTAATTAGTAAAAATTGCACAAAGAACTGAAACATCTAAAGTGACAGTAATCAATTGTTTATAAAATTTACTCCTACTAGGAGAGAAAAATTTAAAAACATGTGTATTGTTGGCAACAATTTGTTGCATTTACAATGTCAGTGACAGGTAACATTTTCTTCAGCTTAAAGCCATCCATATCCATATACGTCAAGATGTCGCCACCGCCGGATGACCCGGGCGAATCTGCTAGTCAAAAAATACTTAAAAAGTGCGAATTTTGCGGAAATAATTTTCGAAACTATGTGAGGTGCAAAGGTTGTGGTTTTGTAATTCATAGTAAGTGTTATGAACAAATTTTTAAGCTGATAAACATCCCTACGAGTTGGTGCAAAAAATGTAAACAATGTGAAGATGAGCTGTGTGAAATCGAAGTGGAAAAAGAAAAAGCAACACAAAATGAGGCATTAACACGTGAGTTACTATTGTATAAGAAGTTAGTCGGTGAATTAGAAAATGTAAACAAGCTGCAAAAAGAAAAAATTGAAGACATGTCTGCAAAAAACAACGCTATCGTTCCGAGTCCCGCCGGTGCGCTGTATAGTGATAAGGCAAAAACTGCAGTAAACAAGCGGTCGGCTGCTTTGTTTATTAAATCTAATAACGGCGAGGAATCTATCAAGATTATGAAAGAATTACGAACCAATATAAACCCTTTAGCCTTAGACATCCAAATTAATAGTACAAAAATTACACAAACCGGAATATTAATTAATTGTGATGGGGAAACTTCTATGAAAAAACTAAAAAGCAACTTGGAAAATCATTTTGGTGGAAATCTTTCTGTAAGAGGCGCTAATAAATTAAATCCACGTATTTTAATTCAAAACGTTGATAGTGCTATTGCTTCGCTCCAGGATGAAACGTTTATATCTGAGTTGTCCGACAATAATAACCTACAGGGGGAAATCAAAATAATCAATCGGATTAAACTAAAATATAGTCACCATGTCGTCATACAAACGGATGTTGCTACTAGAAATCAGATTATGTCAAATGGTTACTTAAACATGGTTTGGCAGAGATACGCATGTGAAGATTATATAATTCCTAGACGATGTTTTAAGTGCTCCAGGTTTGGCCATATTGCGAAAAATTGTTTAAAGGATATTTGTTGTCCCATTTGCGCCGAAAATCACGAATTAAAAGACTGTCCTAAAACTTCAAAAAAATGTATTAATTGTGATTTGTATAATATTAAACATAAAACGAATTTTCCGTGCGATCATGAATCGAGAGATAATAAGACCTGTCCAATTTTAAAACACCAGACCGATATTCTTAAATTAAAAATAATTAATGGATAAAAACCATAACTTAAAACTAAAATTATGTCACTTAAATGTTAGATCTTTAATAAAACATTTTACTGAGGTAACGCAGTTTGTTACTAAAAATGATTTTATGGGTATGTCGGAGACACGGTTGTCTGACGCGATCGACTCAAATTTAGTAAATATAAAAAATTACACTCTTTTTCGCAGAGACAGAAATAGAAATGGTGGCGGGGTCGCCCTTTATGTTGATAATAAATATTTTTGCTCACCTATCGAACTCGACTTAACTGTTTCGGACATGGAAATCGAGTGTTTGTGGGTGAGTATAAAAATACAGGAAGAGTATTTTGCAATCGGAACTATTTATTGCCCTAACGAAGTTACACGAAACTCATTATTTAATTATTTTGAAAATGTATTAGCGCAGTTGTATCCTAAATTCGACAATATAATCCTTTTCGGGGATTTTAACATAGATTTCTCAGTTCCTAATGACTCAGTAAGGGCGCGGTTAGATGCATTGGGTATGCAAAAACTTATTTTTGAGCCGACTCATTTTACAGAAACATCAGCGCGGGAAATTGATCAAATATTTATTCATACAAAACATAGGGTCACCCAGTCGGGCGCCCTTTTGGTTGATACAGTTGCCGACCATATGGCGGTTTTTTGTGAGATTGAAATTCCATCGAAAAAAATTACACCCCGTATGCATACCTACAGAAACTTTTCACATTTTAATCCAGATAATTTTTACAGCGATCTTCAGGGCCTGCCTCTTGATGATATTTTTTATTGTGAAAACATTTTTGACAAAGTAGATTTGCTTACTGGTTATATAAATAATCTATTTGACGCCCACGCACCTATTTGTACTAAGCGTATTTCCAAAGCGCCTTCACCATGGCTTACAGACAATTTAAAACGCATTTTAGCCGAGAAAAACAAAGCTTTCTCGAAATATAAACAGTATAGGTCTCCCGAAAACTGGTTAGCCTATACAAATATGAGAAACTTTGCTTTAACAGCCATTAGAAATGAAAAACAAGCATATTTAAAATACTTAGATGAGCAAAAAAATAGTAAAAAACTTTGGAAAGGATTAAAAAGTATGAATATATGTGCAGATAAAAATAATGATATACCCAGTGTGCTTAGAGATCCCTGTAAAATAAATAATCATTTTTTGGACAATTTTAGTGATAACGTCACAGATGAAACTTTCAACTATTATAATACAAATCGCCACAGCGATAGCACTTTTAAATTTCAGCTTACAGATATAGACACTGTAAAAAAAGCTATTTATTCATTAAAATCTAACTCAGCGGGTATTGACAATATTTCTCTTGATATGCTTAAATATTGCATGCCGCATATAAGTACTTATCTGTTACATATTTTTAACTGTTGTTTTGAAAAAGGTTATTTTCCATCGCAATGGAAAACTGCAGTGGTACATCCGCTGGCGAAAAAATCCAATCCGAAAACGTATAATGACTTAAGACCCATAAGCTTGTTACCCATTTTTTCAAAAATTCTAGAAAAAATTATACATGCGCAGCTTTATGAATACTGCCTACAAAATAATATTTTGCCGGATAATCAATTTGGTTTCAGAAAAAATCACAGTACGGCGGGCGCACTTCTAGAGTTAAATGATAATATACTCCGTGATATAGACCAACACCTTGTCTCAATCATACTCATGTTAGATTTTTCTAAAGCCTTTAATACAATTAACCCAAGATTATTAGTTGCTAAACTCAAGTATTATGGATTGGATGACAATGCTCGGCGTTTTTTTCTTAGTTACCTTCTAGAAAGGCTTCAGATGGTAAAAATTGATGAAAAGTTTTCTGATACAAAAGGTGTGCCCCTAGGTGTTCCTCAGGGTTCCATTTTAGGCCCCCTTTTGTTTATAATTTATATAGCCGATATGTTCCGAAATGTTCTGTATGCTATAATTCAAGGCTATGCGGATGATACCCAAATGAGATTTTCTTTTCCTTTTGATCTATTAGACGGTGCGGTCGAAAATATAAATTCTGACCTAAATTTAATTTTTGAATATGCTACAAAAAACAATTTAAAATTAAACTCGGAAAAAACGGTAGGTATAATATTTTGTAATAGTGCCAAATATGCTTATTTAAAAAATAACGTAAATATTCAGATAAACGGTGTAAAAATTGAGTTTTCAGATACTGCAAAAAACCTGGGAGTACACTATGACCATGAGCTTAAATTTACGAATCACGTAAGCAAACTCGTTCAGTCTAGTTATTTAAAGTTAAGGCTTCTTTACGCGAGCCAAGATTTTTTAAGCTTAAAGTTGCGAAAACAGTTGTGTGAAAGTCTAATTTTATCTAATCTTTTATATTGTATAGTAGTATATTTTCCGTTTTTAGACGTAACTGATAAAAATCGCATACAAAAGCTTCAAAATAGTTGTTGCAGATTTGTTTTTGGCTTACGTAAGTATGATCATGTGACCGTAAAAATTAACGAGCTTAAGTGGTTAAAAATGGAAAATCAGTGGAAAATCTCACACGTAATCTTTTCTCTAAAAGTTTTAGCTAACTCGGTTCCTTTGTCTCTGCGTCAAAAGTTAATCTTTAGATATGATGCGCATGATGTAAACTTAGGCAGACTAACAGGTTAACTATGCCTCGACATACAACTGCTTTATTTACAAAGTCTTTTACGTATCACACTGTGACACTTTATAATGAATTTTGTGATTCTCTTAGAGGTCTCAGCATTAACTCTAGCAGAAAAAAATTAAAAAACATTTTTTTAGCAATTCAGCAATAAATTGTTATTTTTTTTTTTTCAGTGTATCGGTCTGGTTTACTTGAAGTTTTTTTATTGGTTAGATTTTTTCATGTTTGTAGCTATAATTGTTTTTTTTTTATTATTTTGAAGATAATTTTTTCTGATTATTTTTTATATATTATATATATAAATATTTGTAGTTGATTTAAGATTTATATTTATTGTTAATGAATTGTAAATTTTATTGAGTAATATGGGTTAAGTGTAAGAGTAGCGTTAGCTAAACTTCGCCCATTTTCCTAATAAAGACCATTTATTATTATTATTATTATTATTATCCAATGTTTTCATATTTGCAGTCGAAGAAAAAGTATAGTGTATAAAATGTATGGAATAATCAATCCGCACTCGCGAAACTGCCATCCTCTCCTTACGGCTCGTATTCCAAACTTTCGGCCAGCTCGGAATATTTTCTCTTCCATACTAGTTATAGAACATACTATTTTAGCTATTACATTATTTTCAGTCTACAGCTAAAATTCAAAGCGTGGCGTACCATATATTTTTAAAATATTACCCATGCTTTTTAATTCAGTTTAAGTCTGAAAAACTGCTAGATACATAATTTTATAATTTTTAGTGCATTACTGCCTAAATAATAACTTCGCTACGACAACATGGCTGTAGACCTGTGTAATTACACATTTAAGCAAACTAATGTTTGAACTATTTACGAACTTACAGAAAAATGTGTAAATTTCACAATAAATATACACATTTTTTGGTAAAAATATATATTTTTTAGTTATCCGATGGAAGTACATATGGTACATTATGCAAAAAAATATAATAATCTTAAAAATGCGTCAAAATATAAAGATGGTATTATGGTATTAGGAATTCTAGTTAAGGTAACTTATTGCAAGTCATATCTAAATAAAGTAGATATTTAATGTCATTTTTAAAAATATACATTAGGGTGCTGCCTAAAATGCGAAAATTCTAAATGTTAGCGGGCTAACCCTCATTTAATTTTTTCTTATAAAAAAATACTTCAGGCCAAACTTTGCCAAAATCGAACAATTTCGAGATCGCTACCAAAAAAAGCATTTATTTATAAAATGCATATATTTTTTCTAAAATTATTAAAAACTTCTATTATACATCATGTATAGTGTCCCAAAACTCGCGAATATCCTTAAAGGTACACATACTACATCAAAAAATATAAAAAAAAGTTTATATAAACTTAGACTCGCAAATTGCTCCTAAGTGAGTTATGGCCCATTAAAGAGGATACCAAAATTGTTTTTATTTCATGTCTCTGGAGCCCTTTGAGCTAGAGGGACAAGGTTTTGCATGTGGTTTAGTATTAATAAGGTAAGTTATTTTAGTTTTGTAAATTTTACCGAAAGCGCGTCTAGGCGTGCGAAATGTGTGTGGTTTGCCACATTTTAGCCCAAAACGTTTTTCAGTGTAAATTGTTTGCATTATTTTTACAAATTATAGATTCTTTAAGTAAAAATACGCCAAAAGATTCTCTTAGTGTATTACCGTAAAAGCAACTGTTTCGAGCAAAAAGCATTTAAAAAAAAATACAGGGCATGCCCCTAAAAATTGTTAGTATTTAAAAAGTCCATAACTCACTGAATATTTATTTTTGGGCCAGGGTGTAACAAACTTTTTTTCTTAGTTTTTTATGTGGAATCGCTATGCAGTGTCATATTGTTTTATCGCTTTTTCGAGGTCCTCACCACTGAAGTTTTACTTGCTTCATACAAAGGCCGGCTATGGGGGAGGGCGCCCAAACCGTAGGTGGTCCCCAACACTGGGTCGGTCGCTAGGACGGTCGGTCGATTTATTTTTGTCGCTCGGTCTGCCCGCGAAATCTTGTGGGCACGATAACTTATGAACGCCTTAAGCTAGATAATAATAGTCTGTATTTTATTTAAAGTCAGTTATATCACGATTTGCTGGAATAACCCCATACATAAGAAATATTTTCAACAATTTTAGAAACAATATATGCATTGGACAAAAAAATGTTTTTTTTACTTGTAGCGACCTCTAGGAATTGTTCGATTTTAGCAAAATTTGGTCTGAAGCTTTTTTTAAGGGGAAACATAAAATGAGTGGGTAGCCCGTTAACATTTCAAATTTTCGTATTTTAAGAAGCACCCTACTATACATTTTTTTTCCTATTTAAGTGCCTATTCACAGGCTCGCATAAGAATATAAAACATAACAATGCGATGCGTGATTGGCTTGGCGGCACGTCAAATGTATCTTGTAAGCCAATTTAATTGGCCGTAATACGGCATCGCATTCTTATGTCTAATGTTCTTATGCAAGCTTCTCGATAGGCCTTAATACGGCTAACTTTTTAACTATTTAACTCTGGGAACATTGAGAAATGTAATTACATCTAAAATTTGTTTCTCTGTTTTAAATTTTTTAACACATTTTATTAACTATTTTTAGAAAGGCGGGCCATGTAGAAAAAATGCCTTTAAACAAATAGCTGACCAAACCAATAAAATAGCTAATTTTGAAAACCAAACTGTCACCTTATCAAACAAAATTAGAATTGCCGACTTTTTACCGGTTGATGTAAATAGTTTCTATAGATATTCTGGTTCTTTGACAACTCCAGATTGTAACGAAGATGTGACTTGGACTGTGTTTCGTGAAAAAACGTCAATTTGTTCACGTCAGGTAAAAACAAAACAAAATTTTATTTTTACTAACATTAAAACTGCTCTACAAAAATAGACTTTATTATTACCGGGCCCCGCGGGGGATTTAGTTGATTCTGCCTATATTTGATGGGCTCATTTCGGAACTTTTTCCTGTTTTTCATGCACTCAGAATACGTTACCGTAGTAGGGGTGACCGGGGCTAATTGTCGCACTTTTCATTCAAAGTCAGTTTTTTCCTTTATTTTTGTATTTTTTTTTTAAATTGATGGAATGGTAATTTTAGCTGCATGTTTCAGTAACATTATTTAAAGAAAAAACATAAAAAATTTTATAGGGTATTAGAGTTATGTTTTTTTTTGTGAAGTCTTGAAAATTGAGACAACGTGCCCCATCACGGGGCACGTTGTCGCGGCACTTCGAGTATATTTTTTTGAAGAAATATAAAGGCATTTATAAAAATTATAATTAACTAATAAGACATGAGCCTCCCGACAAGCTGATTGTTATCTAACTTTTTACTTTTGTGCCAAAATTTCCAACTTTATAATTAAATAATATTTTTTTTATTTTTTTTTTAAATTTAATATAATTTAATAAACGAATTTATTTGCTATTCGACAAAGTTTCACTTTTTTAGACAGTTTTGAATAAAAAAAATGCCAAAAAGGAAATGTTATACCATGAACATATCTCCAGATCATGCGACAACTAGCCCCAAACCAAATGCGACAACTAGCCCCAGTGCTCAATTTTACGTTATGTATCAAGTACTTTCTAATTAACGAATAAACACTCCTAAGACAATATCAACAAATAATATCAAATTATATTAGTGTCCTTTGATTATACAATTAATAAACAAATATCGGGACTAGGACTTATTATAAAATACCAAAAAGTAGATGTTAATTGACATGCTATTCATTAAGGGGTACGTGTAGGAGGGGAGGGGGGTAGTAAACAAAAAAGAATAAAAAGGGAACAATTGAAGGGGTTAAAAAGGGGGAGAAAAAGACAAAAAAAATCATGTAACCTAGCCTTTTGATGGGTAGTTATTTTTTTTTTCTCTTCTTTTTTTTTTTTTTTCTCTTTTTGTTTTCTTTTTTAGTTTTTTTTTTTAGTTGATAGTTTGCGATGTGTTATATGCATTCATTTGTTATATGATAAGTTGGTATTTAGCTTTTACTATTATATTTTATATAAAGGCGCCTTCAGCATTTGTCTTTGATATAAATATAGTTCACTATAGTCTACCAAGAATACATATAGGTGTTCTTGTGATAAGAAAGAGGAAGAAAAAACATATACAGTTAATTTGAAATATGTCTACGTGTACGGTTCTATAGTTTTGTTTATTGTTCGTAATTGTTTATTTAAATAATATTTATGTTAAATGTAGTGTTTTAAGTATGCTAAGGTAAATGTTTTTCGTATTATCTAGGCATAAGATTAAAAAGTAGACGTTTTTAATTTTTTTAATATTTTTTTTTAAGTTATATATTTTTTTATGTTATTATTACATAAGGTCTTTTTCTCTCTTTTAGCTTGATAAAGTCTTGATTAAAGACGAAACGTCGCTAGTGCATAAAAGTTAGTGTTTTTATTTAAAGTCCTAGTCCCGATATTTGTTTATTAATCAACAAATAATATACACCTTAAACTATTATTATACATAAAATTCTCTTATCTTAATGCTTTTAATCAGTAACAATAAGAAAAAATATTTACCACAAAAAAATTACTGGGCTCTTTAATTTTTACATTTTTTGGTTTATCTGGATGTTCTTTTAATTTATTGCATTTAAGTTAACAAATGATAAATGGCACTGTTGTAACGCAGCGGTTAATCTTGGTTTGGCGCAGAAAAATATTTTACTTTTTAAGATATAAACACTTCGACAACTTACCCCTGCCACAACTAGCCCCGGTCACCCCTAAATACTGAACGTGTTTGCCTATTTGGAACCCCAGGCAACATTTGTTATTAATTACAAGTTGTTACAGTAAAAAATAACGTTGTTCTGTTATATTTTACTGTAACAACTTGTAATTAATAAAAAATGTTGCCTGGGGTTCCAAATAGGCAAAAACGTTTAGTATTTACTACGATAAAAAATTTTCATTGTGATCAGCTCATTTTTTCTTGAGATAAATACAATGTCCATTGTTGTCAATAAAAAAAAGTCTAAGAATATTTTTTTTTTCGTGGATTTGTTCTTAATTTAAGAGGCTTTAAGATTAAAAAAAGGCGGATTTGAAATTTGTTTATTTTTATAGGCCTCTAAATTCAAAAATTAGTTTTTTTCGAATTTTTTCGATATATTTTGATAAAATTTTTATATAAATACTAAAGATATGGCTCTAATTTTTATACGCAATACTAACAAATATGTGCGGTTTATAAAAATAAAAGTTTTAGATTTAATCTAGTAAGGGAGATTTTACCGAAAATAGAAAAAAAAATAGTGAAGTATTTTAAGGGTGGGACTATCTTTTAACTCTTTTGACTCCATTGATAACTTCACGGCAACTGTCTTTGTCATTGTCGTTGATGAAAGTCAACAATGGAGTCAAAAGAGTTCAAATATCGTCCTACCCGAACGCTCCATTTATTATATTATTCACAGCGCCTGCGCTAGGATAATATTATACGGTAGTTTCGAATTTTCAAAAAAAAAATCAAAAATCGTTCTAGACAAAAAATTCTTGGATATAAATTTGTTTCATGAAAAATAAGCAACTTTTTTTTGAAATGTCCGTCTGTCTGTCCGTCTGTTTTGTAGACACGATAACTCAATAACGAATAATCCTATGGACTTTAAATTTTCAGAAAAAATCAAGTTCTATTGTATATAAATAATACACAAGGGGTGTTTTTATGTCACATTATACCTTTTGTATATATTAATATACAGTTCATGTCTAAAGTCCTTTAACATTTGAACGGCTTAAGATACCAACCTGAAAGTAACATAACCCAAATAATCTGTTGGTATATATTTTATATGCCTACGGGAGGCAGGAGGGCAAGAGGGTGATTTTTTTTAGGGAAAAGGGGGTCGTTTAATACATCATCTTAAATCTCATAAAATGCTCTCTTTATATTTTTTAACATTAGAAAAGTGTTAAAAATAGAAAACTGCTTCAAAATTTTTTAAATCAAACAATTTTTGTTTAATAATTATAATTAATTTCATGATACAAAAACGTAAATTATTATATTACACTAATTTTATATGATAAAAACGGAAATTAAAAATTAAAAATTATATGGTCAAAAAGAGAATTTAATAAGCTTTAAACGAATCACATGACGCACCTTTCATCAAAAAAATTATCCCCATCGTCCCACTGCCCCCTAAAAATATCAAATATATACCAGAAAAATATTTGGGTGTTTCATATTTCCAAGTTAATATCTTAATCAGTCCAAATTAAAGGACGGCGAAATTTCAACAAGCACTGAATTGTATTTTTTTTGCAGTACAATATTGTAACAAAAATCAACACAACACACGGATATTTAAAAAGGAATAATAGGCCTATACAAAAACTAAACAATCGAAAAGTTTATGAATCAAATAAATAGTCAATTTATTATTAATTTACTTAAAAGTGTAAATCATTAAATTATTAATTTACTTAAAGGTGTAAGTTCTTAGTTTTATGTTCGTTTACCCTATAATTAAACCAGTGTCGGACTGGGCAGTCCCAGGCTGGTGAGATTTGTAACAAGTGAGGGGACCCCAAGTTGAGAATAGTTTTTTTTTAACCAGAAAATAAAAGCGATGTCTAAAAAACGTCATTTTGGTTCCTTTACACTCAAGCCTACAAAAAGGGACTCCAGTCACAGTGGGCCAGAACTAAAAGTAAACTGAAAAAAACACTGCAAACAGTAGGTACTTATATTTTCGATACCGCTGATTACAAATATCATAATGAAAAATTACAGCCAAATTAAATGACCAGTTTCAGAGAAAAACGCTTTTTACAATATAATTAATTAACACTAAACTAACATGGAATTTGACTAATGAAATGTAATAATTATTTAACACTTTTAATTTCATTAGTCAAATTCCATGTTAGTTTAGTGTTGATCACTGGGTAATTCATCCATTAGTTTTTAACCAATAAAATGAAAAATGACAAATAAGAAATATTTTATTGGTCAAAATCTTAGTGAAACTCACAATTTTATTAAATTCTGGCATAAATAAACCTATAATAAAGTTTATAAAAAGTAATAAAAAAAATGTTTTATTTAACAATAATCCATAGGTACCTATTATTAGTATTACTTTACCTACTATAGGTATAGGTGGTGATTCTACATCAGAAAATATGAAAAAGTTCCTATAAACACAAGGGCGTAAATGAGGGGGGTAATGGGGGGGGTAATTAAAAGCCAAGTTTGGTAGAAACCGTCAGGGACAAAGGTTTTTTCTTGAAGGGTATATTTTTGGGCGCCAATTTTTTTTGCAGGGGCGCCAATTTTTTTTTGTAGGGGCGCCAACCTGTTTATCATTATTATTATATTATTCACAGCACCTGCCCTAGAATAATATTATACAGTAGTTTATATTTTTAAAAAAATTCAAAAATCATCCTAGAATTCATGAAAAATTAAATTCTACGAGGGGAAGATCCCTATTATTTTAAAAATGAACGCCTCCCCCCCCCAAAAAAAAAAACAGAACAGAAGAAGAAAATTCCGTAACATTTTCGGAAAAAATTACTTTTATTATAATGATAAATTCTACTAATTTTAAAAGTAATCCCCCCAAAAACAAAAAAAAGTGATTGGGGGTTAAACAAAAAATAAAATACTATAATTTACAAAATAATTTTTTTTTTCCTTTTTTACAAAAAGAGAATAAAAAAAAAGTAAAAAATTTAAAAAAAAATTGAGTTTTTTTTTGAAAAAAAATTTTTCTACTAAATTTTTTCGTTTTTCGCAAGAAAAAAATTAAAAAAAATAATTTGCAAAATTGGATTATAAAGCAATTATTTAGCTTTGAAATGTGACCAAAAACAAAAAATCGAGTATAAATTGAGATATTTCAGGTAATAAAATTTTGCTCCAATAGTAAAAATACCTCCATTTTGGTGACGTCATATCATCTAGAGCCAATTATCTGCCAGAGTGGCTCATAGTGAATTTTTAATGCAAAATGTGTCTAGAAGACGCCCTGAAAGTTTGGTAGCTGTATCATAGTTTGAAATGTTTTTCCGCTTATTCCACGCACTAATATACCATTTTACTGTGAATAGTATATAATGGAATGCGTAGCATTTTTGTTTAAAATTAAGGTTGGAATACATAGTTCAAAGGCTCACCCATATTTCAAAGGAAAAATCTTAATTCTACTCTGAATGGGGAAAACTCCATCCATTTTCCAGGCGGAAACATACTCCATAAAAATTTGTGCTCCAGAATGCCTGAATAAGGGCAAAAGAGGGCAAACAATATGCATATTCTCGGATAGCCAAACAGCTTTAAAGGCACTAAATTCATGTACATTTGGGTCAAAGCTTGCCTGGGAATGCTACGAAACCCTCAAACAACTGGCAGAAACCAACAAGGTTTCCTTGATGTGGGTGCCAGGACACGAGGGTGTTGAGGGCAATGAGGCTGCGGACTCTCTCGCGAGAGAGGGAGCATGCTCTCAATTTATTGGCTCTGAACCTTTCTGTGGCTTTAACAAAAGCCATCAGGTAGAGATTAATTAAGATTAATTAAGAGATGGGAAACCAAAATCAAAACTCGATATTGGAAAGACCAAAACTTAAGACAGGCCAAAATATTCATAAAATATGAACCTAAACGAACAAGAAAATTACTCGATCTCAGCAAGGTGGACCTAAAGACCTATACAGGGCTGTTAACCGGACACTGCCCGTTAAGATATCATCTTAAAAAAATGGGAAAGTCTGAAATCGACATTTGCCGTCTATGCTCAGAAGCACCAGAAACGGCAGAACACATTATGTGCTTCTGCGAAGCCATTGCTCGCAAAAGGCTACAATATCTAGAACAGGTATACTCAAGACCTGCAGATATATCCCAAATAGCCCCCAAAAAACTCTTAGGCTTCTTTGAAAGCCTAAAGTTTGATGTGGACTAAATTGCAAAGGGGATTCACAATAGATCTCATTGGTCGCAGTGATTTGAAAGGCAGTACCATGCCTCACAACCCCACTTATATTGTATTGTATTGTAAGGTAATCCTACTTTGAAAAGTAAAGAAGTTATAGCTCTCAAAAGTTCTTGAATTTCGGGGAGTAGAACAACGCTTAGAATATGACTCATAGTGTTAAAACCAATAGAGCACGATCACAATCTAAAACTCGTTCTATCAGTCGTTCTACTCCCCGGTTTTGAAGAATACTTCTCCAGTTTCGTTCCTAATCGCCCCGTTTTACGGTAGCAGCATTTCTTCTCAGCAAGATATACACGCAGCTATAATTACTGTAGGAATATTGTGTATAAATAATAACAATAATTTGTTAAACAATAGGTACATTATCTCTAAATGTATCAATGAAATGGTTTCATTGAAATCTGCGTAAATTATACATAAGTATGGCCTTTTTAAGAAAAGTTAATCTTTGTTATTAGTTAAGTAGTTGTACGTTAGAAATATGTATATTTTTATATTTTTGTTAATTGTTGGGATTTATTTATGAAATTATGAATATTTAAGTACCTATATATTTTTTTCAAAAATAAAAACTTATACTTAAATCACAAGGCCAGACCTTATGGAAAATACTCTAGCGCTGAATTGTCTATGTATGTTGCCTTGACTTCCTGATTCGGGATCTGGAGATAGCGAACTAACTGAATCTCGATGATTTTTGTGTACAAATCGGGATCGGGATTAAATTTCACCAATCCCGAGATATATTTCGGGATCGGAATTACATTTAGTTTCATTATACCTATCTATTAAAATTTAATATAAACATTATAAAATTTTTTATTTTCTGACAAACTGGATTAAAACCGACTAGGTTAAAAAATAATTTAACTTAGTTGGCTTATATTTGATATGTTTAGGAATCAGGGAACAAGGGTACGCACAGTGGTACCAGAAAAAAAGTGACAAAATTTTTTTTTTTGCATCGCAATTACGCAGCGCTAATTACGAAAAAAATAGTGAAAAATCTGAATCCAGAAAAATCTAAAAAATTAGGGTGGTTCAAAATTTTTCAAAAATTTGGATTTAGCTGAAATTTGGTACAATGGCTTCTTTTGTTAATCTTAATGTGGACCAATACCCAAAAACTTAAAATTCAAAATGGCGGAATAAATATGGTCCATTTGTTTTTTATTTTTTTTTTTTCAAAATTAACAAAAATATGGCATAAAATAAAAAAAAAGATCAGCCCATTTTTTATGGGTTATTTTCCTGATATGTACTAGTAATAAATGTAAAAAAATCATGAATTGTACCTGCCCTTTTTTTACTAAAAAAAAAAATTAAAAATTTAGCAAAATATGAGAAATGTTTCTATTCGATTCATATATTAAACAAAATTAGCCTAAAATAATTACAAATTTACAAAGAAAAACTGTTAAGTTCCAAACATAATTTATTTTTAATATTTAAGAAAGGAAAATCGTAATAAAAAACATCTATTTTGGTCCCAGAAAAAAAAATATTTTTATAGAAAAACCAAAACCAAAAAGTCCAAACCCCTCGAGTTTTTTTGCTCATATTTCCAGACACCCTGTATAAGGAATATAACCCATAAAAGTAGGCTGGTTTTCATAATTTTTTGTTTATGCTAAGGTTTATGCCATATTTTTGTTAATTCTGGCAACATTTAAAAAATAAATCGGTCATATTTATTCCGCCATTTCGAGTTGTAGGATTTAGGATATTGGTCCGCATTAATACTAACGAAATAAGCCATTATACCAAATTTCAGCTAAATCGGATATATTTGAAAAATTTTTGTTCAGATTTTTCACTATTTTTTTCGTAATCGAGGTACAAAACATAGCACTAACAGAATTTTGTCACTTTTTTTTCTGGGACCACTGTGGAACGTACGTAACTTACGTTACACGGAATGACTCTGGTCCATAGATCCATAGTGGACAAATATTTCAAAAATCTCCTACTGTTATGTTTGTCTATTTTTTTTGTATTTTTATTTCAGTTTAATATCGTAACAAAAATAAAATCAGGACATGAATATTTAAAAATAATAAAATACTAGACCCATACAAAAACAATATAATCGAAAAGTTTATAAATCCAAACCTACAAGTAAATCTAAAACTAAAAATCAAATCAAACTGAATCTAAATTAAACAGATATGTAAATACTAATAAATATATTATTATACTCGATAAATTTTTAAATTAAAAAAATATGTGTTGTTTGTTTTAATAGGAGATCGTATGTAAAGATGGGTTATCAAGTTGACAGAAGAATAAAAACCAGAAATTAAATACCGGAGATACAAAATTTGTAATTTTATTATTGTTTTGGTGTTTTTTGATGAATTGTACATTTCTATGACATATAATAAATTATTTCAAACATATTTTAGCCCTTGAGGTTCTTTTCGTGTAAGGACTTACATACCCAGACAGCACAAAGATATCTTAAAGAGATCTACGTTTTTGAAAAAAAGATCTTTAAAAAGTAGTTTTTTATTTTTTTTTTTTTTTTAATTATTTTTTTTTTCAGTTTTTTTTTTAATTATATTTTGAATTTTTTTGATTTTCAAATTAAGATCTTTTTAAATTAAGATCTTTTAAAAAAAATCGTATTTGGAAATGCAGTATACCATTTACTGTGAATAGTATAACGGAATGAGTATCTATAGTATTACGTAATGTATGTATGTATGTATGTATGTATGTATGTATGTATGTATGTACATATCTTCACGGCTTGTTTTTTATTCATCAGTTCTAAGAATAGAATATATAAAATCTATAGTAAGTAAGTAAGTAAGTAAGTAATTTATTTGTGATACAATGTTTTCACACGTCAAATAATAAATAAATGTTACATTAACATAATTAAAATAGGTTAATTTAAATCAAAATTCAAAATACAAAATTTCACGGCACAATTTAGTACAGCCAAACATATATTCAAAATTTGTAATTTAAAAAATCACTCGTACTATACAGGGCCTTTTCAATCAAAAACTCCTTCAATTTAATTTTAAATTGCCTTGTTGGAAGATTGCGCATATTTAATGGCAAATGATTAAAAAAAGTAGGTCCATAGAAGTTAAAGCCAAGTTTACTGCTCTGAAGTCTAAAATTGGGCAATCTAATATTATGAGAGAATCGAGTATTTCTCTCATGGATATCTAATTGTTGAGAAAAATCAGAAAAATTTTCTTTAACATAACAGGCAGTAACATAAATAAACAAAGATGGTACAGTTAAAATCTTAAGTTCAACAAATTTATGCTTTATATCAGCCCTATAACCCATATTGCATAAAACCCTTATTAAACGCCTTTGAATCCCAAAAATTCTATCCAACCCTGAAGCACTCCCCCAGGCCACAAGGCCATAACTTACCCTAGACTCAAATAATGCATGGTATGCTGTTTTTAAAACGTCAGGAGAGACCATCCTAACAAGGGAGCGGAAAACAAAAACACTTTTTGACAGAGAGCCCGCCACAGCATTTACATGAGAATTCCAATTTAGGTCCGGGTCAAGGAGTAAACCAAGATATTTTACATTCGTAGGGTTATTAAAAGTATATAGTGGTCGATGAGTAAAGAATATATGAACAGTTTTATTAATATTTAACGAAAGCCTATTTGTTGAAAACCAATTTTTTGCACATGCTAGTCCCTCACCCATAAGCTCAATAGTTGATCTCAAGTTAAATTTACTAGAAATAATGTTCGAGTCATCCGCAAATAGAAGATTTTCCCAAAAGGGAAGGGCAACTTTCAGATCATTAATAAAAATAAGGAAGAGTAGCGGACCCAGGACAGAGCCTTGAGGAACGCCACTCTTTATCTTTTTAAAATTTGAGCCTTTACCATTTAAAAAAGTATATTGACATCTATTGCTAAGATAAGAGGACACGAGTTGAATACTAAGAGAATCAAAACCATAAAATTTTAATTTATCTATTAGCTCTGGGTGAGGAACGCAGTCAAAAGCTTTTTGTAAGTCGCAAAGAGTAACACCTACATACTCGCCCTTTTCTTGCTTTTCAACTATCAGATCCAATAATTTAATAAATGCATTTTTGGTTGACATCCCTGGCCTGAACCCAAATTGGTTCTCATAAAATAACTTTTTTTCCTCAAAGTATTCTAAAATTTGTCTTTTCAAGATAACTTCAAAAATTTTTGAAAAAGTTGGGACTAATGATATTGGTCTAAAATTGTTAGGTATTGTAGGACCACCCTTATGTATCGGTATGACTTTGGAAATCTTTAAAGACTCCGGAAAAACACCTTGTAGAATACTCATATTTATAAGTTTAGTTAATGGTATGATAATATGATTTTTAATGTTTTTAATTAAATAAGAAGACATATTATAGTGGTCCATACACCTTTTGTTTTTTAGTTCATTTATAGCTTCTCTGACTTGATTAAAACTAACTTCTTTAAAGGAAAAACTATTAGAATCGTTATTATTTTTGTTAAGAAAAGAATGAACACATGAATTTGCTTTTGGCAGGCTCTCTGCCAATTTGTCAGGGATAGTGACAAAAAAATCATTTAGCACGTCAATGTCCATATCATGACATTGACTCTGTTTTTTCCCTTTTCTATTCAGATTAATAATTTCCCAGTAGGTTTTAGCATTTTTACCTTTTTCTTGAATATATTTTTGGTAATAATTATTTTTTGCCTTAGTAAGCTCTGTTTTATATTCAATTTTTAACTTAGTGACTAGGTTTTTTATGTTTTCTATAGGAAAATTTTGATAAAACTCAGAAAAAAACCTTAAATTTTCTCTTAACCTCGCAAGATGTATGTTGTACCATCTGCATTTTTTGGTCTTTCTTATAATAATTTTCTTTTCTTTAAGGGGAAAAACAGAGAAACCCTTATACAGTTGATTGTGGTTAATTTATTTTAAGCGATGAATATCAAAGTTAAGACGTCTTGTAACAATACTTAAAAGAGATCTTAGAAACATCATAATTAGATGTATTTTTATGTCTTTAGGCGTCCAAACATAATTAAGATTCAAAAAAGGCATCTTTAAGATATTATGTGCTGTCTGGGTACACATTTTGATTGTGTAATGAAACAAATAATTTTGAATCTAGTCCAGCAAGACTTAGGGTCACTCGATCGGTGGATGCTTTGTCTAGTTGGTGTGTTAGTATGTTTTGGTGGTTGGAGGTTTTAGGCTTTTTTTCAGGCGAAAACTTCCAGAAACCCAAACGGCTAACCACCAAAATACTAGATAAAGTGCCGATTTTTTTTTAAAAGCATTAATAGGCTTTGTCAAGGTGAAATCGTACATTTTGATTTAGTTTGACAGGTAAGAATTAATTTTTAAAGTAAGGTTATTTGTTTTTTAATTTCAAAACATATCAAAGCAAAAACACAGTATCCGCTTTGATTTTTTTTTTCTAAAAATTAAAATTAGAATAAAATTTATAGAAAAAATAAAACAACCTAATTTACATAACTTTTTTATTATAAGGCATAATAAGAATAATTTAAATAGTACAATACAAAAAACTAACAAAAAATCCAGTACTTACTGTATTTTACTCTAGACGGTTTTTGTCAAAAGCTTAACCCAACTTTTAAAATCTCTTGACAAAATGATATGATGTTGTAAAATTTACGATTTCAATATCTGATCGAGTGACCCTAGCAAGACTAAATTTGTAGGTACTGTAAAATTTAAAATGAGGATACCCCATCTTCTCACCCTTGTGATTTCGCCTCACTATACCTTCAACAACTATTATTAGTATGTTTTATTACTTAGTTGTGTCTTATAAAACTTATCAGTTTGCAACTTATTCTTTAATGATTCGGAATCTTCTTTACCAACTAAATTGTAAGCAATTTCTTCAGTATCCTCTGACTTTCTACTTTTTTCTGAATTATAAACAGGTTTAACCATTCCGGAAAATTTAAAATAGAATTTCAGTTCTTCTTTCAGTTCATTTCTAAATGGTGTTTTTGCTTTAATGGACTTCTTTGCTACATGTAGCACTAATTCGATAAATACCAAGAAGCAGGCTAAAACTGTTCCTCCTATAGTTACCCAAAACACACCCCCAACATTTTTTAAGTCCAAAGGTTTCGCATCACTACCTTCATCTTCAGCCTGAAAATCAAGAAAAATAACAATTACAGTCTGTTCAACAAGAGCGTGTCTTCAATATATTTTTTTTTCTATGAAAGATATTTATTTATTCATTTTTTTACATTAAAGTAGATAAAAAGTATTTCTTTCCTACTAAGTACACCGTGAAATCTATGTTGTTATCCAGAATGGCTTGAAACCTTTTTGGCATACTTTCTGCGTATTTTACTGTCACGACCTCCATTTATCACAAATGGCTGCTGCGAGCTGCTTCAAATTCAGCAGTTTTGTTCCTTCAAGTTTGAACTTTAAAAGCCCCCACACGTTTTCGATCGGATTTGCATTCGGTGGTTGCAGTATAAACTTTACCTTTTATGGATATACTCTCCATCACGTACACTGGTCTACAAAAAAAAAATCTTCTCCAAGGACTAAACATATTATGCCTTAAGTATTTTTGAGTGCTGAAATCGAATTTTAAATTTAAATAACTTTCTACCGCGTAGATTTCGAGTAAATCCCCTTTTTTAGAGTTCGGTTATACTGGAAATTCAATAAAACCTGCAGTGACTCAATTTCGAATATGTGGTAAAAGGCGAAGATCATACCAGTTTGGGTGCTACTCGCTTAATTTCGTCGGACCCCTTATACGAAATTAGCAGAGGTATGAGTCACTGCAGGTTTTATTGAATTTCCAGTATAGACGAGACCAAAAAAGTAAACTTTTTCGGAAAAATTTAAATCCTGTGCTAGAGTGTGGGGGTTACGTGAGTCCCATTTTTTTGAAAATCGGTAACGATTTTAGGGGGCATCGAACAAAATAGTTATATGCTTTTCGTAATCGCTTATAATTTGGGATTTTTTTAAGAGAGATTCATTAACTTTTTATCTTTTTCTAAGCTTTAGAGTTCTGCAGTTATAATGAATGCTTAAAATCCAGTGTTGGACCAGAGGGGCGGCCAGGGGCGATAAAAACTTGAAAAGTAGGTTATAGCCCCTGGCCGTCCCCTTAGTCTGACACTGGATTTTGAGCATTGCAATATAACTGTAGACCTCTAAATCTTAGGAAACGACAAAAAGTTAATTAATCTCTCTTAAAAAGTACAAGTTATAAGCGATAACGAAAAGAATATAATTAAAACCAAGGCGCCATGGCGCGCCACCACTATTTTGCTCGGTGCCACCTGAAATCGTAACCGATTTACAAAAAAAAAATGGCATTTACGTAATCCCCACACCGAAAAAGTTTACTTTTTTGGGTTCCTATAACCGATCTCTAATAAAAACCGCGATTTACTTAAAACCTACAGTAGAAAGTTTTTTAAATTAAAAATTCGATTTCAGAAGGTTGGAGAAGATTTTTTTTAGTAAAGAACCAAAGTCACACTCTTGGTGCTATTTGATACATTTTCACACAGTTCTAAACTGCTTTTACTTAGTGATTAAGTTTATATCTACAAGATCAAAAGTAATGTTAGTTTTTTCACAACGTAGGTAGTCTATAAAATAACCTGTGTAATCACAGATCTTATATTATATCTTATATAAAGGGTGTTTTTTTTAGGTATAGAACTTTAAAATAAAATAAAACACATAAAAATCGTGGTGATGGCCATGGTATTGGCTTTATTGGAAAGATAATTTTATGCCATTACTGTTTAAATATGTTTTCGGGCATATGGGCGCCAAAGGTGTTAGATCACAGGATCTTGGAGGCCAATTCACAGGGCCGGTACGCGAAATTATGCGCTCATCGAATGTTTCATTCAATAAATTAATGGTGGAGTGTGCTGTGTGGCATGTTGCGCCATCTTGCTGAAACCACAGCTCTTCCACATTAATGCCATTTAATTGAGAAACGAAAAAGTCAGTAATCATGGATCTATAGCTGTAAAATTCTGGCCGGCATAATTTTTGAAGAAATATGGACTAAAATCAACCTACGAATTTGTTTTTGTGTAAAAAGTTTCGTCTTATAGTACTCAATATGTGGTTAAAATTTCAGAACGATTCATTCAATAGTTTTTGCAAAATTGTAATTGTTTATCTGAGTTGTTTTTTTGCAATATCATTATAGGTACAAAAAATTTAAAAAAAAATGTTTAAACATTTTTACAATTTGTTTTTTTTGAAAAATATCAATATTTTTGTGTTATTGGTGTTATTGTTATTGGCAAATATAGAAATGGGTAATTTATACTTTAATATACAAAATATTGTTATAAATAATTAATTTTTATTCAATTTTATGTAAACAAAGTAGCTGCGAATTAAAAAAAAAAGTGGTTAACCTTGCCCTATATTAACCTAAAACAATTTTTTTTTCTAAATTCGTGTAAAAATGCCAGCTTTTTGAAAATAAAAAAATTATGCTGCTAAAAGTAATTGCAACAAAGTTATTTAAATTGTTTATAAGGTAAAAATTACGGTTTTTGTAACGAGATTTTGCAATGCTAAAAGTCGTTTTTTTTATTAATAATTTTTTTGATAAAACAACTCTTCCCCTTTCATAAGATACCCGTAGAATCATTATATCTTCACTATTGTACGCATAATATTAGTGCAAACAAAAACATCACTGTGATAAACAGTTGAAAGCAGTAACTCCATTTGTCGCATAGCAATGTTTTCAAAATAATCAGAGTTGACGTGAAGAAGTTGCAATGCGACAAATGAAGTTAGTGCTTTCTAGCGTAGAAGGGCAGTATAAGACCCAACTTTTTACACAATAACAAAGTCGTAGGTTGATTTTTGCAAAATTTATTGTTTATTGAATAATATGCAAATTTTGACTGTTTTTTGAAGTTTTCTAAGCAAGAAATCATCCTATCGACATTTAAAAAACGCCCTTTTAAAAGTTTTTTAATTTTCTACAAGATGGTTACTTTGATTGTTGATAAAAAAACTCAACTTTTTTTACTGGTATGCAAAAATGTGCAACAATAGACATTTTCTGACCTTTAATTGTTAATATCTTTAAAACCACACCAAATCCACCGCAGCAAATACATAGGTTTCGCTTCTATACACCTGTATTACCTGAAAAACTTGACAGACCTCTGGCTGAGCCACAGCCCCCAACAGGGATTTTTTTTGCTCATATCCCTGGACTTTTTATTATACGTATACGGCTTTTAGAAGCGCAGAAACTCTACTTACAGCACATTGTCCTCCACCTCTTCTTTCTTCCCACCATTTTCTTTTTAAGTTTGCTAGTACTCCAGATTCTTGTAGTTTTAATATAGCTTTGCTTAAAGTGTTTCTATAAGGAGAATCTAAAATATTAAAAAAAAAAATCTTTTAGTAACTATTTAAAGCTAGAAAAATTATAACTGAGATAGTACACTAGTGTACATTTTTCATATCCACAATACGGGCATTATGCCTAGAGTGAATAAATAAATAAGTTTATATTGTAAATTATAATTTAGAAATAAAGAATTTTGAATTTTGAATAGTGTACATAATAGAAGTTTATAAATCATAAATTATGATACAAGGACGAAAAATACTGTTTTTAGTTCGATTACAGAGATTGCCACCCGAGCACGGAGAGTGAGGTTGCTAATAGTAATCTCCCTAAAAACAGTTTTCATCCTTGTATCATACACTTATTTTGGACCAAAATAAAATTAACTCAAATGCCATAAGTTTTAGTATAAATTAACCAATCAACGTCGATTGTTATACTTTTCGCACACTTATTACACAAAAAGTTTTACCTTTTATGTACTTTTTATATACATTTTATAAAACTTATTTAGTTCTCTTCATGCCTATGTAATATTTTGCAAGAAATAAAATAAACTATAACTATAATGGGAGAATTGGGGTAGTGGTCTACCGCGTCTGTACATGACAAGTCTACTACAACTAGCGTGAGTTCGATTCTCACTGGTGCCGATTTGCCTTTTTCAGTTAATTATTTAATTGAAATTTGGAGAAGGCGTAAGTGAAGTGGACACTCCCTATAAAAACGGGTTCGAAAGTCAGTATAAGCCGGCGGTTCCCTCTACTACTAGCCCACACAAGTCCTGGACTTAGGGGATGCTTATTTAGTAGAATAGTACGACTATAAACTATATACAATCGAATAAAAAAAAACTGCTGCCAACAAAATAATACCTTTCCCTATAGACCTAGGGTCATTCAAAATTAAAAACAAAAAAAAATCAAAAAAAATTAAATAAATATGTTATTCCAAAAAAAAAAAAAATTCAAAAAAAGTTTACTTTTTCGTAAAACGAAATGTTTTTGAAAATAATTGTTTTTACCGCATTTTAACCCTTTGCCCCAATCCGATCTTTACCAAAAATAATCCCAGCTTAGAACTTTGAATAATCAACCTATGGTCCAAATTTGAAGTCTTTAGCCCGACGCGTTCTTGAGTTATCGTGGTCACAAATTTTCCGGACACACAGACAGACCGATAGACCGACTAATCGACCGACAGACAGAATTTTTGTTTACGGAAATCATAATTTTTGGATATAAAACGTCCAGAAATGTAAAAAAAGCAAGAAAAAAAATCGAATTTTTTTTACCAACGCAAGACTTTCCTTGGGGAAAGTAATAGATAAAAATAACATTAACTATTTTTGATGCAAGCTTGCTATAATGGTATATATTATTTCATTTATTGATATATTGGAGGGGAAACTGGAAGGTAGGCAAGCCTAGAATGGAGTATTAGGGTGGTCCAAGAAAAAATTATTTATTTAATCTTTTCTATGTGTATTGGTTAGAACGCCCATAGAGTAAATTTATAGAGACAACCCTAAGGGGTACTTTTAGGGCCCTAAAAACCCTAAAATCGTGCAAATATCGATAAAATTCGTATAAAACCAGCCCTAGTGTTTTTAATTTTATAAAATTTAAAAACCTTGATATCTGTATTTTTTCTTTTTGAGTATCAAAATAATCCTGTAAAATCTTAGCCTGATCAAAAGTTTCTAACCCGTGCCAACAAGGCCCCGAAATTACCCCTAAATACCAAAAGAGTGCATTTTCTATTAATTTTTGCTACTGACGAATTATAAATATTAAATAAAGAAGTTTTTATGTCACTTTTTTTTCTATATGAGCCTATTTCAGTTATTTTAAAATATTACGTTAATCTACGCAACGAGTATGGGGTCTAACATCAACATTTTAACAAAAATCGCATCATTAAATGGCGCTTAGACCCCATACTCGTTGTGTAGATTATCGTAATATTCTAAAATAACTAAAATAGCTTAATGTAGAAAAAAAATGTGACATATAAACTTTTTTATTTAATATTTATAATTCGTCAGTTACAAAAATTAATAAAAATGCACTTTTTCCGAATTTAGAGGCAATTTCGGGTCCTTGGTCCGGGTTAGAAACTTTTGATCAGGTTAAGATTTTGTGGGCTTATCTTTATACTCAAAAAGAAAAAATATTAATATGTAGGCTTTTAAATTTCATAAAATTACAAATACTAGGGCTGGTTTTATACGAATTTTATATATATTTGAATGATTTTAGGGTTTTTAGGGCCCTAAAAGTACCACTTAGGATTGTCTATATATATTTCTACTTTAAGAGCGTTCTACCCATGACAAATAGAAGAGATTCAGTAATTAAATTTTTTTGGGCCACCCTAATGGAGTATACAATAACAAAGAATGAAGTGTGTAGAATACTCCTAGTTACTTGTCTAAAAAAAACTATACTGAATTAAATAATTTTTCGTTCAGTTCAAAGCTTTAGCATATTTATTTTTTAGACATCTTATTATACTATTCACAGCGCCTGCGTTAGAATATTCTACGGTAGTAGCGAATTTTCCAAAATTTTCAAAAATCGTATTAGACAAAATTTTATTCGATATAACTTTTTTCAAGAAAATAAGAAACTTTTCTTTTTTTTTACTTCATCAGTCCGACCGTCCGTCTGTATTTCAGATTTCAGATTTTTGTAGACACGATAACTCAAGAACAAATATTCCGATCCGATTACGATTTTTATAAAGGGAAGGAAGGTTCATATTGTTTTTGAAAGTAATCCCCCCAAAATCAAAAAGTATGTGGGGTTAAACTTTTAAAAAAATCGAAAAAAGCTGAAAGAAAATTCCGACGTAACTTTTTTAGGAAAAATTACTTTTATTATAAGGATCAATTTTACCAGTTGAGAAAGTAATCAAAAAAAAAATTGAAAATTTTTAAATTTTTTTTTCTTAAACTTTTTTTTTTCGTTTTTCAAAAAATATAAGATCTTGTTTGAAAAAAAAATGTTTTTTTAACGGGCAATACACCATATTACTGTGAATTACTGTGAATAGTATAACGGATTGTTTATTTTTAAATTATTCACATATTTTTGTATTATTTTTATCACCTTTTTTTAAAGCAATTCCATATCCTTTTTCATCCAACAAATTTCCCACCTGATTCAGCTCGCACCTGCGCTGAGTTTCATATTCAATTGATGTTGACTCCATGAAAAAGGCATATTTTTCATTTTCAGCTTTTTTTACACCGTCCTTGTTATCATTTACCATAACCTCGGCTTCATGTTCTTGCATATAGGCCCAAATCTTTTGATAATTTTCGTTATGTTTGGAATCCTTTAAAAAAAATCAGATGTTAAACTTGTTTTTATTTTATCGTGGGTCAAGTGGCATTAGCCAGCATTTTATACTAATTTTCATTCGTTAAATAATTATTTTTTCTACGAGCGTACGGAAAGATGGCTCTTTGCTCACGCATATGCGTGTGGAAAGAAGGGCTTTTCCGCAGGCATAATTATTTCATAAAAACAAGTAGCTTGGTTATACAAACGTGTAACATTATTGGCTAAGACACTTGTTTCCATGGCGACCGATCAACATGATAGCGTCCTAAGCTAGTTTAGTCGTGTCAATTGTGTTGTCAATTTTAGTTGTAAAGTTTTTATAAAAGAAAATTATGAACCTTAAAGCAGAAGATGGAAGTTACCTGAAGGAATAATAGAAATGGCAAATGCAACTGAAAACTGCAACAAATTAATCATTAATATTCAACCAAAATAGAATTGGTAATGGTAATAACTAATTTTAGATTATTTTCAATAATTTTAAAAACTGTTAATATCTTAATATTGTCGTGTTATTGTTGTTATATTTATTCACAAAATAATAAAAATGTTTAATATTTTTAATTGTTAATTGTTTTTCTATTGGAAAAAGATAAAAAAATAAAATTTATTCAATTAAGTATACTTATATGCTCGTAGAAAAAATATTGTTCCTAACGCATGCGTAAAGAGGCTTTTCCGCACTCGATTGCTTGTTTGAACTGTGCTACGCGTCGTTCAGGCAAATGCAATCTAGTGCGGAAAAGAGCCTCTTTCCACACTTGTTAGGAAAATAGCTATAACTCACCCGAAAAAAGTTGGCTGTGGCACCACCCTTTTTAGCACCATACTTAATTCCTTTTTCTTCCGCATATTTCACCAGTTCTGCAACGTTTGTAAATTGATTGTCTGGACTTTCTGTTGTTAAAAAAGCAGCCAAATTAGCTGTATATGAGGAAACCATGATAAGCGTAAAAAACCACCAACTACCAGCAACCAAACGAGTTGAATAAGCTCTGAAATTAAAAGTTTATGAACAAGGTGGTCTAGGAAAACGTTCAAAGTTGTATTTCTTCAAAGTTCCAGGTGTACCTAGTATTTCTTAAAATAATTAAAAAAGTTTCTGGTCTTTAAAATTCCTAATTTAAGAATTAAGTGTTAAACCACTGACTGATATCAGTCATCTATTAAAAAAAAAAAACGATAAATTGACTTATGCTTTATCTATGATTTCTGGCATGCCATTGTACTTAGAAAAAATGCAGTGGTACCCTATTCTTTATTTATACTTACAGTGGAGCAATTTCGGAACCTTGCTGCATAATACTTCCAGTAACGAACCAGAAGCAATTTCTTAAGTCCAAAGAATTTTCAAGGTACTCAGGTTCTTCTATGCATGGGTATGGATTTATCCATTCATCTGGGCATATCCTCGCAATAATCCAAAGGGCAAAAGATACTCCAAAATATGCTGAGGCCAATAATTTCCAAACGTCAACAGCGAACGGGTCGGCAAAAGAGAAAAAGCTTGGAGGTGCTTTTGTGGGTTTTTGGTAAAGAATACTGATACCTTAAATCATTTAAATACATTTTTTTAATATTGCTTCCTTTACAACAGAGGATCAATTTGTATAATTTAGTTTTTCCTAGTAACACAGATATACAAATATTCTGAGAATTATGAATTCTGAGAAAATAAATATCTCCTCAAAGATTTTTCATTTTTTTGCTTAAAATATTTTTACATTGAAAAAAGAGCCAAAGGGTTTTTATATTTAGAAACCTAGTTGTACCAACTAATTATATAGTAATAAGTCCAGAAGTGTTACAAGAACTATTAGGCTGGATTGTTCAACTAATCTAATAGTAACCATAACTAGATTTCTGATTGTACCAATGTGATTTCTGGTTATATAAATCATATTTCTGGATGCACCAACCACATAAAATAGTAAAATACGAAACAACTATAAAAATAGGCATATCTTATCCATGGATAGGAAAGCTAAATAAATGGTTAATATCAACCAGATTTCTGTCTTTTTTAACTAATTTTCTGGATGTATCAACTAAATAATATTAGTTGTAACGTTCATAATTAGGCCAACTATTTTAGTTTTTTCAGCATACAATTATTCTCTATCTAATATTTTCAAAAATTGCCTAATTATCATTGCTCAGAAAATATGTATGCTAACTTGCATTTAGATTACTAGAAGTTGTTGCTAATACGTCGCTAATACGCTAAAACGTTGCTTTAAGGCCTATTTACAAATATGACGTAAAAATGTAAAACCAAACGACTTTACATTTACTTTTTCGTCGTGTTTGTAAATAGCAAAAATATTTACTAAGCACTTTAGGAATGTATGACGTTCATCAATAAAAGCCATAAAAAATTTATACCTAAATTCATGAAAGGTGTGGTGAAATCCACAACATCCTGTCTTTCTAATGTAATTGTTAAATCTGTTATAGCCAAATCCACTACACCATACATTACATCACCAATCATTCCCGTCCATTTTTCTTGATTTTCGTCATATTCGCCGTTTTTCTTGTCTGCCCTGAGTTGAAATGTATAATTAAATCCCTCCATCACGGATAACTCGTGTATTAAATCAATTCCAAATCCTTCGTATTGATCATTTCCTTCTAATGGCTTGTGGGATTCTTTTAACATACCATAAGGTTCTGTCTAGAAAATCCGATTGATAGATTTAATTGCTTGCTACTAATGAGTTTTGTAGAAGAATTTATAATTTCTTCTACAAAACTCATTAGTAATAATAATTATTTGCCTAATTAATACCTTCCGCTCCAGCCGGTTTTGCAAAGTACAGGTCCCTATACCAGATTAAAATGCATATGGAAAACCGCGTAAACAAATATTCAAATGTGGATATTGTGGTATATTTTGCTATACCTACAAATACGTGGATACAATGGACCGATAGGGGTTAAGGGAGGTGATTGAAGTAATAAGCCATCTCAAGATTTTGCATTTTGACTTGCATCAACCCTCTTGATTTGAGTCTAGATTCAAATCTGGGTAATTACATGACTCAACAAAAAAAAAATTGTTCTTAGTCCTAAAGTTTATATTATGATTTTTCGGTTCATTATGCACAAAAACGAAAAGAAAATACCTTCTTTTAGTTTAAAGTTTGCTTTTGTGATAGTTGTGGTAATAATACTCATTTTTGATTTTTTTTATGAATTTAAATTAGTTTAAATACATTCAAAAATACCGCAAGATATGAGTGGGGTTTTTACTTCGAGAAAATGTTAAAATGGCATCGCGAAAGTGTAAATATGATGCTGATGCATTTTGCTACGTATGTGGTCAATTTATTAAAGTTCGAGACATGAAATATGAACTAAAAACATCTCACGTTCTCTGTGAAGCCTACGAAGCATATTTTGACTGTCCTGTTCGGAATTAAGATAAGCCATGGGCTCCAAATATTGCTCGTAGTTATTGTAAAAGATGTTTGGAAGGTGAGCAATTTTTAATTAAGCAGTGAATTTTATGTAATGGACATATTAACGTTATAAAGTATTGGCCAATGAAAACATGATGGGAGACTATATCTGGGGTTTATTGAGAGAAAGTACTTATGAACATAAAAGAACGAGTAAGAGTGTACACTTTTAAAGTATTTTCTACTTTTTAGTAAGTTATTTTGATAGTAAAACTTAATAAAAAAGATAAACAAATTTATTTCGATGGTTCTATCTTCCAATAAAAAATAATACCACAGATTTTGAAAAATATCGTTCAATCGGTCTTCTAAATACAAAAGCAAACTTTTTTATGCCATATAATTTTTTTTCGTGTAATTACGACCTAAACTATCGAAATTTTATACTTTAGAGTCAAAGTCAAATTTTGTGTTGACCCGTGTTATAGATATACGGGGCATAGAAACACGAGGTTTCCGATATGGGATATAAGGCCTTAGTGTAAAGTACACAAGAGAATAACAGTTAACTAGTTACTTACAATGGTTGTAATAACTCTAAACGTCTTATTGACCAATGAAAACTCATCCAGTTCAGCAGCCGATTGTGGACGTTCTCTGGCAATTTTCAAACCTTCTGATGTATTCCAGGTTCCTACTTTAGTTATTCCTCCTTCCTTTAGTTCTATTAGATCCAAACCGAAATCGGTCCTTAGTCCTTTAGTATCAAATTTTATCCTTCCTGTAAGTCCTTGATAAACTAACTACAAGTAAATAAATGGGGTCTATAGAAACATTACATATTTAGTTAAAATAAACAAGATTAACAGAGGTTTTACCTTAGATTCATAGATTAGTAAATGCTGTCACACACTGGCGGATTTGGCCAGATTCATGGCCGAAAGTCTAAATAAGCTGGCTTCTACTTCAAAACTTGTAAATAAGTGTTTTCGAGGTCGTCCTTTACGATTTCGGTATCAAAATTAGTTTTCGCAAAATGGCTGATCCAATATGGCGGACATAAATGTCAGATTTTTAACACAAGTTGGTCAAAATTGGTATAGGGGGGTTTTTGAGGTCACTGATCACGATTCAGCTATCAAAACTAATTTAAGAAAAATTACCGATCCAATATGGCCGACATAAATGTCAAATTTTTAAAATTAATTAGTAAAAATGTGCATAGGTCGGTTTGTTAGGTCATTGATCACGATTTCCGTGCGATAATTAATTTTCGCAAAATGTCGGATCCAATATGGCGGACATAAGTGTCAAATTTCTAAAAATATGCATATGCACAAGATCATTAGCAAAAATTTAAATTTTCTAAGCTTAAATGCACCATTAGAACAAATAAAAATGTCATTTAAAAAACAAATTATATTTATAAACCAATATTGGAATCACGTGGAATCGCAAACTAAAACTCTACATAAAGATAAAATAGCTATTAGTGTGTCCATTTTTGCATAGCTGAATTTAAACTAAGATGCACTAAAATATAGTTGATGTCAGTCAAATATTTTTTAATAAAACACTATTTAGCAGACCCAGAATATATATTCATTACTAAAATTGAGAGCATTTTGCTTAAAAAAGTTAAAATTATTACTTTTAAAATATGTGTTTTTATTCTCGTCTACAGTAAAAAATATTATCCGCAAAATTGTCAATTAACTTATGCCAGAAATCAATTATTCAATACAGGGGCCTTATTATACATTACATACATATTGGTGATTTGTTTAAGTAATTTCATCGGTTTTTTATCGATCGCTTTAATTTGGTTTGCTAGGTATTGGCCATGACTCTGGTCAAATCCGCCATAGTGTGCCATGAGGTTTAATTTACTAAATCCGTATCTTACATCCTTAAAAAAGGGATTTCAAATTAAAACGAATCAAAATTAAAAGAATCTTTCATCGGGCCAGGGGCCCTTACTTAAACAAACTATGCCAAATCCTCGGTCAAATAAGTAAGAAATAAACACTATTTTAGATTCAGATATTACTTACACCCTTCATAAAATTTACAACAGTCTGTCCATTCGACCACCCATTAGCTAGATTATCGCAGTTGATGTTAGAAGGTAGACTGTGAGGGGCATCTTTTAGTGCTTCTCCAAACATCAATATGGCGTCATATATAAGAGCAGAATTAAGCTGTAATTTCCAACCAATCATAAATTCTGATCCATCGTTCTGTGGTTCAAATATATCATTTGCCACATTTATTATATTTTCGTCAAGTGGGTCTATAAATCTCATCTGAAATATCAAATTGAGTATATTCAATGAAAACATTGACCATGATCCAGTGACCCTACATGTAGGGTCACTGGATCGTTTGCTTTGTGTATTTAGTTTTTTTTGTGTTTTGTTAGTGGTCCCTTTGGGAGTCCGACGAGAACTTCCAAAACCCAACTGGCTAACCATGAAAATACAAGAAGACTATCAAACTAAACAAATAACGTAAAAAAAGATTGACTCTAATTTAGGGAAAATTATTATCAGTTTAAAAATGGTTGCCATGTTTAAAAATGTATAATATTTTTTATACAATATTTTATCAATATTTACAAAGAAAAAAAGAAAAAAGTCCAAACCAATCATAAATTCTTATCCATCGTTCTATGGTTCAAATAGATGATTTGCCACATTTATTATATTTTCGTCAAGTGTATAGTATAGTATAAATCTCATAAATAAATATAGGATTTTTGAGGTTGCTGAAACCGAATACTATGTTAAACATTTAAATTTTAAAATGGAGATCCAATATGGCGTAAAAATTTAAAAAAAATAATTAGTTTCAGAATTCGTTGAGAGAACCAAGAAACTTTGAAATGTGTTTTATTTTGTACCTATGCAGCTGTAGATGTGTAATAGCTATAAATTTTAGGTACCTCTTTAGCGGTTAAAATTTAATGTAATGTAATGTGATTTTAAAATTAAAAGTCACATTACATTTAACTGTGTATTATTTTATTCACAGCGCCTGGGCTAGAATAATTATTATATGGTAGTTTCGATTTTTCAAAAATTTTCAAAAATCCTCCTAGACAAAAAATTATTGGATATAAACTTGTTTAATGAAAAAATAAAAAACTTTTTTTTTAATGTCCATCTGTCCGTCTGTGCGTCTGTCCGTCTGTCCGTCCGTCCGTCCGTCCGTCCGATGTCACGTTTTTGTGTAGACGATAACTCAAAAACGAATAATTCGATAAACTTTAAGTTTTCAGGAAAATCCAGTTCAACGAGGGGAATATCCCTATTGTTTTTAAACGTAATCCCCCCAAAAACAAAAAAGTTATGGGTGGTTAAAAAAATCAAAAAAAAAAGTTATAGGCGGTTTAAAAAAAAATATTAAAAAAATATTTTTTTTTTCGTTTTTTGCAAAAAGAAAGTAAAGAAAAAATAATTGAAAAACTTTTCTTTTTGATTTTTTTTTATTTATTCTTTGTTTTTCAAAAAAAGTTCTTATTTCAAAAAAAAACTTGTTTTTTTGGTAAAATATATATTTTTTGAGCAAAAAGGAAAAAACTTGTTAAAAAATGTTTTAAATTTTTTTTTTTGAAAAATCTTTTTCAAGTATTTGGGAAAATGCAATATACCATTTACTGTGAATAATATATAATGGAATGCGTAGCATTACATATCTTTACGGCTTGTTTTTTTTTTTAATATACTTACCCCCGTAATGTTTGTTTCACTATGTTGGTATGGCGTTAACTCAATAGTGTGCAAATCCAGATTTGTGATGATGTAGTGATGGAGGTTGGTCATCAGGCCCACTTGTTGTGCTTGACGAAGAACTTCTTCCAGTATCTCCACAGAACAATCCAACACGAAATGTGTCGCTCCAGATCTCCACAGTTCTTTTAGAACTGTTCTAAATCACAAATAAGATTTTGTTTATCAAGTTCCAAAAAAAACTCGTCTAGGTTCATCAAAAAAGACGAAACTAAATCATATTAAAAATTAAGAGGGCAAATTTTTTTCTCCTTTGGCCATGGCGATCGCATTATTAATATTTTAGCAAAATCTTGCCTTTTTATGTTTCTTTCCATCTTTCCACAGAAACTTGAAATTTGGTATGTAGGGTGGTATGTATTTGGTATGTAATAATAAACAAAAATTAACAAAACAAAAACACAAGATAGCACACCTATTATAGGTCGGCCATCTTGTTTAATTAAATCCTTCGAACAGGAGGTTGTAGAAACATCAAATTTGATATGTAGGTAATTAACAATAAATCGATAAAATAATAAAAATTAGATAAAGCCGTAATCAAAAAAACATATTTATGTGCAAAAAAAAATAAAAAAAGTTTAATGTTTCAAATTTAAGGATTATTTACCCCATTTTATATACGCCATTTTATATTTTTTATTCTTATTATCAAATTGAATTTAAGTATCCCAAAAAAGCACATTACCAATTTAAAGTAAAACTTTATTTATAAATTTGACTATTATATTTTATTATATTCATATTGGACCCGCCATTTTAAATTTTTAACTTTCAATGCCATATTCGGTTTTGCCATTCTAAAAAATCACCCTACACCAATTTTTAAACCTGTAGCGTAAACAGCCCAATTAATGCCATTTTTGGGTATCGCCCAGATCATAGTGCATTGTTAATAATATCTTAAATCGCATTGTGTGTGGGTTCTAAGGTTTACATGACAGCGACAAGCCTTAAAAAGTATATTCCTAAAACATTATACTACCCACTATGTACCAAGATCATCTGGGCAAGATAGGTTTACATTTGCTATGGTCTGTTTCATCAAGCAAGATAGTAAATTAAAAATTTCAATATTTTCAAAACAGATTCGAATATTGGATGTGAGAATATACTGCGTAGTTTATTTTATAAAACATAGCTATATTCTATACACAAACATATAGTATTCAAACTTGTTGTAAAAATATTTACTGTGCGATTTTTAATTTACTATCTTGTTTGAAAAAACATACCATAGTTACAATATGATTTTATTTATGGTCTATTTTTTTAAGATAGTAAATTAAAAATGGGACAGTAAATATTTTTACAACAGGTTTGAATAGTATATGATTGTGTATAGAATATAGTTTGTGTTTTATAAAATAAACTACGCAGTATATTCCCACATCCAATATTCGAATCTGTTTTGAAAATATTCACTGTGAGATTTGTCATTTTCTATCTTGCTTCAAGAAACAGACCATAGTAAGAAAAATACCTATAAATGCCGCTTTTGTATTTATCCAACTGCCGAACAATAATACGATGTCCATATGAATCATACAATTTTAAAAGTTCAGCAACTCTTTTTAAGCTTTCATTATTCTCATAAAGAATAACAAAGGTTTCCCAGTCCCATGCATCCAGTATATCCAAGTAGACTCTGGTCATTATATCGGGATAGGGATTAACATTGACAATTGTTCCATTAATGGGCTCGTCGTCCCATCGAATATCTATTTGTGGGATTTCTTTTGAATCCAGGATAGATTGCATAACGTTTGAATTATCCTCCGATGTGGGACCTACAATTTGTTTTTATTAATATCAAATTTATAAATTTTGAAAATATTGATTTTTAGTTTTAGAAAATATTTTAAAGGCACGCTCAAATGTTTTATTACATTTCTGTGTTTTTAGCATATTTATTTGCAAATGATTACCATGTATATGTTATGTAAGTCCTTTCTATGCAATAAATATTATTATTATTATTATTATTATTACTATTATTATTATTATTATATTAAATAGGTATGCAAAATTAGGTTTATTAATGTCCACGTTATGTCCAAAAAGTTTTATAATTTTTATGTCTTTTTAGCCTAAATATTAGGTGAAACGTTGGCATGGTTATGTAATGCAATACAGTTTTTATTTGCTTCATTTGGGAGTGTTTATCACAAGTAACCCTAAATAAATTTCAAGAAGCATACTGTAGGAAATATTATTATATTTATTAAAAGTTTCTTGCATCCAGAAAGTAAAATTATTGGTATGCTGATTCCAAAAATCACTTCCAATTTTTTTCTGTCTCACCAGAATTTTATTTAAATTTTATTTAAAAAATCAAGAAAAAAAAATTAATAAATGAACGTTTTCTTTGCTTAAATCATTTTTTTTGTTTTAAAAGTTCTTAGGAGATTTTGGTACCTACTTTTAGGAATGCTGATTTTAAAAATTAGCCAAAAAAATCAATTTTATTTCATTTCCATCACATTTTTTTTATTAAATTGATCTAAAAAACAAACTTCTAAACTAAAAAATTAGTTTTTATATTAATACCTAGTAAGATGATTAAAAAATGTATATAGTTAATTCTTAAAATCAGCGTATTAAAAAGTAAAAAAACATGTTCATGTTATTCGAATAAAAAACCTAAATTTGTTAATTTACTGCTAAAGTGACAAAAAAAAATGGAAGTGATTTTCATAATTACGATACCAAAACTATAAACTCTATAGTATAAGCTAATCTTAAATACAAATGAAGTTTTAATGACTTTCCAACTCAATCCAAGAGTTAATCCTGTTAGAAGTTCTACGCATTATAAAACCATTAACAGTAGAATTTAAGGTACTCGGTTTCGGAAGATAATGGACTAAAGCAATATCCTTACTCCAGTTACAATAATACTATCTACTAGCCACACGTCCCTCTAAGTGGAAATAGGTTTAAAAAAAATAGCAAGCTTAGATGATGATAAATCATGGGAGCAAAGAGTCTGTATAATTCTGAGAACGAAAACCTAATGAGCGCCAGTTCGTAAATAGTGGTAAAAGTTCTTCCGCAGGCTGCATGCTAAACAACGTTAACAAACTGCAAATTATTTTGTACAATTCTAATAGTGTTTTTGTTGCTGATTTCGATTCTATTTAGATCAAATCTGTATCTCTTTCCATTTTTGAGAAATACTCTGCCGAAAATTCGAAAAAATTAAAAAATGTAAAATTAGGTAAAATAAATAAATTATTGAAGCACCTACAAAGGTTTTCTATAGCTTGAATTCAAGTTACATATTTGTTCTATAAAACCGTATAGAAAAGTATCTGGATTTCATTTTTGGTGTCCAAGTGAAGACTAGTTTTTAAGACATCTGTAATGTGATTCAGTGTTGCTGATTAAGATTACACAGCCACACAAAAAAATAAAAGTGGAGTTTACTTTTGATGCGATATATTGCCTGCTGATCACGAATCCGATGTCATAATTGGTCTTTAAGAGTCATAAAAATTCAAAGATTTGGACTAAATCCATTTTTCCAATATTTCAACTTTTATTCTAGATCTTGGGTATTTTTTGTATAAGTTGTTCTCTGTATGTTTATCCTTCTGCCTGAATCCAGGGCACCTCCACGTGGTGACGGTGGGCAACGGAGTTGTTCCACTATCCGGCAAAGTGCCTGGATAATGGCTTTCATGCCGTCATGGCAGGCAAAAGGGAAAGAATTACGATGCAGGGACTTGGAAAGAACGAGATATAGCCACAAAAAGATAGATTAGACAAGTATATTGTCAAAATTTTGCATATCTGACCACAGATCAGCGACCCCAAAAACCCCCGGGTACTAAATTTGGTAAAAATCGGTTGAATTTTCAAAAATCATGATATCCAGCTAACTTTTTGAGGTTAGGAAAAAAACAAGATGGTCTGACCCAATTCTGGCAGTGGATTTGAGTTAAGCGGGTTCAAATATATAAGAATATAGATTTAGATATGAAAAATATTTTTTTTTTCATTTTCTCGAGTGCATTTTCCTTGATTTTTACCAATTTTCACCTATTTTTTGAGTTCAAAAAGTATACCCCACTTTTATTTTTTTGTGTGGCTGTGTTATTTTGGGCAATATATGTCATATTTAGCATGATTGACAAACACATAGGCTTGACAAATATAACAAATTTGACGTTAAATTTATAAAAACTGCCTAACAAAGATAAATTTGCCTACTTTTAAACATCATTGCAGATGCATCAAAATCTATTCATTAGTTTGTTAGTGTTCTTAGCATGCAGTCTGTGAAAGAACCTTTACCACTATTTAAGAACTGGCGCTCATTAGGATTTTGTTCTCAAAGGTTTTGAATTGTACAGACCCTTTGCTTACATGATTTATCATCCCCTAAGTTTGACATTTTTTTTAACCTATTTCCACATGGGGGGAAGTGTGTAGCAAAACCAATTCAAAAGCTTAAAACATCAACTTTGTTTTCTTTGATTTCAAAAATGTTAAACCAAATCAGGTTCGTACCTAATATCCCAACAACATTTTCTCCCAACAAATCACATGTTGCTTTCATACATTCATATGGATTGTCATATTCTACATGTTTTACTATTCCTTGAAAATGATTATTTCTCATTACTGTTTTATCGTTTAAAGCTTGTATGGCCGTGTAAAAAGCTTTTTCATTGGCTTCATTATCCTTATCAAATATGGCTCCTAAAAAAGGTACATAATATATAATCAAAATAATAATAATAATATTTAAAACAGTGAAAACAATATGGTTGGGGCAACTAGATCAACAGTTGAATACGAACCAACTATTTTACTGGTTGCTGCAACCAAAAAATGTTTTGGTTACTATGTAGGAACAAAACTTTGATTTTGATGATCTGGTAATTACGTAAGCTCAACAATTTGTCTTGCTTTTAGTTATTTTAAAATATGGGGTCTAAGCGCCATTTAACATCAACATTTTGATGCAATTTTTGTTAAAATGTTGATGTTAGTTAAATGGCCCTAAGACCCTATACTCGTTGAGTACATTAACGTAATATTTTAAAATAACTAAAATAGGTTTATATAGAAAAAACAAATATGATAAAAACTTTTTTATTTAATATTTATTACTACGTTTACACATAGCGCTAACTACCAGAATATATAACTTCTCTATCATTCTCTCTTTCTCTGAAACAACTTGACAGAAAGAGACAGATTGCTGTCAAAATTTATAAATACTGGTAGTTAGCGCTACGTGTAAACGTAGTCTATAATGACGAATTAATAGAAAATGCACTTTTTCGAAATTTGGGGGTAATTTCGGGGCATTGTTGGCAAGGGTTAGATACTTTTGATCCATCTAAGTGCCTTTTCACAAGCTCGCATAAGAACATATTATGTTATTATGTTTTAAAAACATAACAATGCGATGCCGTGATTGGCTTGATAGGCCGACATGTATCTTGTAAGCCAATCACGGCATCGCAATCTTATGTTTTATGTTCTTATGCAAGCTTCTGGATATGCCTTAAGATTTTGCAGGCTTATTTTGATACATAAAAAGAAAAAAAATATAGATATGAAAGTTTTAAAATTTTATAAAATTGCAAACACTAGGGGTTGGTTTTATACGAACTTTATCGATATTTGTGTGATTTTAGGGTTTTTATGGCCCTAAAAGTACTCCTTAGGGTTGTCTCTATCAATTTTTACTCTAAGGGCGTTCTAACTATGACACATAGAAAAGATTGAGTAAGTAATTTTTTTCTGAACCACCCTAATGTAATATACAAGTCATGTATTATTGGAAAATTATTTTTAGAGCACTTATAAGCTATTTAAGTAAAATTGTATAAGGAATCTACATATCATATATGATGATGATGATGATGATGATATTAACAATTTTACGTATACTTAAAATTGTTAATATGCGTAGATATAAACTAAGAACCTGAAAAGTATGAAAAATTGAGTTAGGATATTTCCAAACAAATCAGTCGATATGTTAATTTATATTTAGCTACTATCATGGAGTAAAAACTACTAATAACACTGGTCGACAAATCTGAAGATTTCTCTAACTGAGATACCATAAATAGGTTTATACTAATTTTGGGTCGCTCAATCCAAATCCGAAGGCCGTTTGTCTCCATCACCCTCAAATTTTTTGATATCATAAAAAAAGTTAAAATTAGGAAAATTGATTTTGTGTAATTACAAGAAAATGCTTTGACTTATCACATTAAAATTTAGTACGGTTAATAGTGGTAATATAAGTTATTTATTCCCCTACTTACCCAAAAATACAATTGTGTGTATGTCAGAGGCGTGCGTTCTAAAGTGTTTCTGTAATATATTTCTCCAACAAAATTTATGTTCAAGAATTTTACAATTTCGATAAAAAAATATTATTTATTGATTAATTTTACGTAAAAAACATATTGGACCTTATTGGAGAAATATATTACAGAAACACTTTAGAACGCACGCCTCTGACATACACACAATTGTATTTTTGGGTAAGTAGGGGAATAAATAACTTATATTACCACTATTAACCGTACTTAATTTTAATGTGATAAGTCAAAGCATTTTCTTGTAATTACACAAAATCGATTTTCCTAATTTTAACTTTTTTTATGATATAAAAAAATCTGAGGGTGATGGAGACAAACGGTCTTCGGATTTGGATTCAGCAACCCAAAATTAGTATAAACCTATGTCTGGAATCTCAGTTAGAGAAATCTTCAGATTTGTCGACCAGTGTAATTAATAACCTGTTAATAATTACCTCACGACATAAATTATAAATAAAAGTTGCCAAGTAATATAAAATAGAAATTTTAATTCATAAAATGTATATACAATGTTAAATCATGATCTGCTTACAAACATTATACAGAGCGGTCCAAAAGTCACTCCCCCACTCTTAACTTTTGAACTAGTTGAGATATCGACTTTAAATTTGGAACTTTTAAATAAGGCAACTTAAACTATCTTTTAGCATATATTTAATACTTTCAGCTCTTAAAAAGTGGGCAGGGGGCATGGGGGCACATTTTTTTAAATGGAAAGGGGGGTCGTGTAATACATTATTTTAAAGCTTATAAAATTCTCCATTTAACTCCATATTTTTAAATCAAAAAAAAAAATTGGGTTTAAAATGGGGTTGAAAATGGGTTTTAATGTCAAAATTCATCTAAAAAAAACAAATAATTTTTTAAAAATAACTAATTTCATCATAAAAAAATGTTAACTATACTTTTAAACTAATTTTAGTTGACATAAATAAAAATTTATAAAAAAAAAACTTAAAAATCGAATGTTTTAGCACAAAAAATTAAAAAATCAAAACCTTAAAAAACATTTTTAAAAAATTTAAAAATGTTAGTTTAAATAGAGAAATTTATAAGCTTTAAAATGATGTATCATACGACCCCCCTTTCCATTCAAAAAAATGTCCCCCCATGCCCCCCTGTCCACATTTTAAGAGCTGAAAATATCAAATATATGCTAAAAGATAGTTTAAGTTGTCTTATTTAAGAGTTCTAAATTTGAAGTTGGTATCTCAACTCGTTCAAAAGTTAAAAGGAGGGGGGTGACTTTTGGACAGCACTGTATTATTGTTTTCATATATATTTTCAGGTTGTTTTAAAAATATCTACAAAAACATACCGATTTTGATAGAATCCACAAAAATTTCCTCTCGACTAATAAGTAAAAATATACTTAACACTAACAAGACCTTTTCACGCATTTTATTAATAATTTTTTTCACTTAATGTATTATTTCTTTGTAAATTTACACTAAATTTTAAAGCAACATTTCACGACGGCATGTCGCGCATCTCATTAGCTTGTTTTTCAGTCGTAAAATATCAGAGTGTGCTATTTTGAGAACGAAAGTCACTTTCTTCTAGCGTATTCGATCCCTAAAGTTTTAGTTTCATCATATGATACGTTCATTCAAAAATATGCTAAAAAAAATATTACAAAAAAACATTTTGAAACTAAAAAAAAAATTTTGTATTTTTTAGTTTCCAAGAGAAGTTGGAGCAGGGGCGGATTTATTTCATTTTAAGGGGGGCATCAATAAGGAAATAAATTGCGCATTCACCATAAATATAATTTTGAAGGTATTTCTATGCTATTATATCTTTCATCAGATTTGATGTGTGATAAACAGGGTGTCCCGAAAACATAACGACAAACTTTAGGGGGTGGTAGAGGACATCAAAACCAACCTTTTTTTGTTTAGTAAACATATGTCAGCAAATGAGCCGCTTGGGCTGTAGAGCAAAAAAATTATTTGGTATTATGTTACAAAAAATGTTTAGGAGGACTTTAATTAAATCACTTTTTGCTCATTTAGGACTTTGCAAACATGTTTTATTGACAAATAAATTATGGTGAATGTTGACCATTTGTTGAAAATTTACAATCACAAATTTTCAGGACAATCTGTATGAGGTTATAAATCTGTATGGGGCTAGGAAAAATTATTTTATACTTTTTAGTCCATTTTAAAAACGTGTTATATTAAAAAAATTGTTTTTATTTAAATAATTATTTTTGCTCTACAGCTCAAACGGCTCATTTGAGGACATATGTTTACTAAACAAAAATTTTATGTTTTAATGTCCTCTACAACTCCTTAACCCTTTGCAGGTGGATTCATGAATTCATGAAAAATAAATATTTATTTTACTATACTTTTTGACTCAAAAAAAAGTTGAAAACGTCAAAAAATATTAATTAAAAAACTCAAAAATATCCAAAAATGGTAATCTACTATAAAAAAATCTTTTTTCAAAAAGTTTTTTTTTTCAAAAAAGATCTTTTTTTAAACAAAATGTATTTTTTATTATTATTTTTTTTCAAAATCAAAAAAAAAAGTCCAAACTTTTTGTTCATTTTTTTTCATATTTCGTAAAAAAATACATTTATGTTTATAAACTAATTTCGCTTATTGATACTAGTATATGTGTAAAACCTTGTCGCTTTATCTCAAAGAGTAGCAGAGTTATTAATAAAAAACACCGTATATGCGCTCGACGCGCTTTTGTCGCGTTTATAGCTCTAGTAGGTACAAATTACTAAGGGTAGATCTAATGTACACGAACTGTACCTATAGAAAGTGTCTTTTTCGAGAATTTAGAATTATAAGTTACCTAACCAACGTAGGTTAAAAAACGGGAGGAAAAAAATATATATAAGGGACGCGGGTCAAATCTATAAAATTTTGTTTTAAAATGCTTCAAAAAAAGCCCATATGCCCCCATAAATTATAGGCTTTAATACGTATACGTATAGTATACTATGAACGTCCTAAAAAACTTAAAATATTAAAACGCTAATTTTCTCAAGGATTTTTTTAAATTTTAATTAGAACAACGAAACCATGGAACCCTCTTTGTACGAACTATACATACTTGGTCTACGAATTTAACTTCTATTTCAAATCTAGCATTTTAGACACAGGATTCTGTAAAAAGAACGCATGTCGCCATCTATAATCTAATGCTCTTATTACGTTTATAGGCCAGCCTTTTTTAACGACTTCTATTTACTTCAAATGTAGGCGATAAGTGTAGAATGCTGTGTATGAAACAGTATTCTACACTTATCACCATCTATCGGTCAATAGTTCTACTACATTTATAACCGAGCCTTTTTTAACGTATTCTACTTCAAATTGATCCTTTCCCTCACAGTATTCTGTAAACAGCTGTCCTTCAGAACTGTGTTGATAACCCAGCCACAAATAACTCAACGATCCAAGCGAGTCGCTTTAAAATTCAGTACATATAAGAAATACACTATAAGAGAAAGTCAAATGATAGAGATAGAAAACTATTGTACCGCCATTAGCCGTTGTTTTTTAAAATTCACTAAATTCACGGTCAACGACAGCCGATCATACAGATAACCTACGGAAGTCGGTAATAAAGATTACTATTGCTTTCCCAAATCAATTTTGTAAAAAATGGGAAAAGCTCTGTATTTTTATTTAAAACTTTAAGTTTATTCACCAAAACATAAAACAAATTTTTAAAGTCTAACAAGTGGGTTATCTAACCCGCACATTAATTAAAAATAACAATATATGAATCGAAATTTTAATTAAATGTAAAATTTGTTAAACTTTAAAAATATGAAATTTTATCTTTTGCTAAATAAAGCTATATAATTAAAAAAAAACACTTGGCTTTGATTTTTATATATTTTATTTTAAACGTAAATAGGAAATTAAAACAATTATGTCGTACTTTTAACAGTTAACTTTTTATTATAAATAAATATATATGAGGAGTAAACATTTGCCTTCATATATAATTGAGTGTCATACAGAATATACTGCCTAAAGGCAGAGCACATTTGCAAAGTTTTTATAATTAGTATTCCTACATTTAACAGATAAACAATATGAATCAGTTAAACCGATAAGCTTCTCTGGCCAGGGGCTATCCCAGCCCTAAACAGCTGTTTAAGGCTAGCTCAGTCAAACTGATAAGCTCTTTTCGATAGGGGCCATCCCTGCCCTAAACATATCAGTAAAAATGGTAAGAAGCTTTTTAGGGCATTTGTCCCAGCCCTAAACAGCTCAGTCAAATCGATAAGTTTTTTTTGTGTAGGGGCTGTCCCTGCCCTAAATAGCTCAGTCAAAATAATAAGAAGCTTTTCAAGACAGGGTCAGTCCCTGCCTTTAGTCATTTTATTTAACTTGGCACTATTAATGTTTTTGACTCACACATTAAATAAGTTTGCATCACTAGGAAAACGGTGACGTTTACTTAACTGATCCTTGCAAAACGGTACAATACACATTTTGTATTACATCACAATAAAAGTTCGGTATAAAAGCACAATAAATTGCAAATCACGAGTAAAATTTCACGAGTAAAATTTCAATTGTTTTGACAGATATACTACCCCTCACCCCACTTCCACTAAACAATCAAGTTCATATACAGCTGGCGCCATCGCTCAGTCGTACCTAGAAGCCAAAACACAGGTTCGGGTCCTGGATACTTTTCACGGTCACGTATCTGACTTTCTCTTATAGTGTATTTCTTATATGATTCAGTAAAACATCAGCTGCTACGGCGGATTGTTGCTGAAAGTATGGCCGTCTAGTTGTTGTTAAATTTGCTTTTAATAACAAAATTTCGTGCTTTGTTCAGTGAAAAGTTTTTACAAAAATGGATTACAAAAGCGTGGTGTACAATGCAGCCAGAGATGGGAACTTAAATCGACTCAAGGTAAGTAAGAAAATCGTTTGACACAGACTTTTTTACCAACCGCTGAGAATCTCTGGGATGTAAAAAGGACAATGCCTTCTAGATAATGTTTAAAACATTGTTGCTTGATGCAGAATACAAATAATTAAAATGATTTTCTTTATTTCGAAAGGTTTGTTATTGTTTTTCTTAGAAAAATGTCACTTTGTGTCAAAAAAATTGACATTTATTACATCTGACATTTAAAAGTGTTTTGATTTCTTGAAAATTTTTTAAAATATTTTTTATAAACTAGATTTCATCGGTAATACCTAATTGATTGCTGAATTCGCAGTTTATGCTTATTGGGTCAACCCATTTTTGCTCGTGTTTTCCCATTTTTTTTAACCTAATTCTTTAGTTTATTTTGGTTTTTTCGTTTGTTTGGACTTTGTTTGGAGAAAATTCGATGTAACGTTAGTTTTTGTGGAGAAACAAACGAAAAAACCAAAACAAACCAAAGAATTAGGTTATGTTACGTCTGTCGTCAAAATAGCCACTTCGTAAAGGTAAATTATGAACTCCGGGAGGGTCAAAACGTTAAAAAAATTGGAAAAACACGAGCAAAAATGGGTTGACCCAATGAGCATAAACCGCGAATTCAGTAATCAATTAGGTATTACCGATAAAATTTTGTTTATAAAAAATATTTAAAAACATTTTCAATGTCAAATGTAATAAATGCCAATTTTTTTGACACAAAGTGACATTTTTCTAAGGAAAACAAAAACAAATCTTTCGAAATAATCTCTTTCATTTATTTACTTTTTAGGAACAAACTAAGCAAAATAAAAAAGTATTTGTATAAATATTTTTGTAGAGAATTTTATAATCTACAAATTAAGTTCTATAAAGTTTTTAAAAAAAATTGATAGTTTTGCCACAAATGAGCAATTAAGTAAACTCTGCACTTTCATTTTAACCTTTTTATTTTTTTTTCGCGTACTTACTCTGACAGTAGGTTCTTGACATATAGATTTTTGAATTCCTCGTATTTTTTTAATATACACTAAAATTTTCAAAATTCTACTCTTTTTTTTAAAGATTTTGAAAAAAAACGTCATTATTACCTGAACTTATATCTCAAAAATTTTAGGTGCTGGAATTTTTCTAAGGTCAGATTCGGATTCTACGCCCTCGAATTAGTAAGAAAAATTTACTTTCTGATCGGGGCAAAAAAAAAAGTTGCGATTTGTTGCCTAGTGTTATCAGTCACAATAATTTATTTGTCTGAAAACTAAAATATTAACATTTGATAAATGTCTAAGCTATTTTCGTCATATTTTATTAGAAATTTCGTAAAATATAAATTTTTTGTCATATTTTGTTTTCTGTTTTAAATATTTGCGTGGGTAGATAAGGTATTATTAAATAAATTTTATAGTTTCTAGAATTTTTTCAGAATAGTTATATTTAACAAACTAATTTAATTTTAAATTAACAATTCAAAATGGATGAAGCTGAAGTTTGCAACGTTTTTCTGCATCGAAAATTCAAATAGCATATTAAAGCACTTATTCCATAATACGTTCTTAGTGCACTAGTACCTTCGAAAACTCGCCGCAAGCGGCTTGCTTTCTAAACTTGTACTCGTGCGCTAAAAATTATTAAATATAGTCGAGTGAGTGACAGTGAAGAGGTCAGACGTCGCCCAGCAGATTTCCATTGAGTAAGATTATTTTGGTATATAATTATTCTAACTAACATATGCTCACTTGTAAGCTTGCTTGCTAAGTGTTGCAGCCCTTTTCACACTGTGGACTTAAGCCAATTCCCACGAACCGCTGAGGCTGGCGGTTTGGTGTGTTAAAGGTTCCCTGAGACCCCAACCACTAACAATTAGTGCTTAACACTACACCCCCCCCCGCCCGGGGCCACCCAGGCCCCCGAGAACACTACTTCTATTTTTTTTTTTTTTCCCCAATCAAAAATCACTATGGCTGATACCCCCGAAAAACCCAACAGCGACGCCACCATGGCAAATTTCCCAAATCAACAAATGTCCGTCTACTTCCAAGACCAAATTAAGGCCCAGGCAGAACACTACAAAATCCAAGCTGAACAACATAAAGATCAGCTTGAATTCCTTCAGACTCAATTAGCCACCGCAAACGAAACCATAAGCGGACTCCGAGAGGAAATTTCCCGCCTCTCCTCTCAAATAGGGACACTAATAGCCCAAAAAGACAAAACCCCCGCTCAAGAGCCCTCCGACGCCCCCGATCAATTCGAAACGGACATGTCCGTAGTAGAGACCGATTCGGACGCAGTCCGATCCCCCCTTGCCTCCCCGCGCAAGCGCCTAAACCGGCGCAGAAGGAAACACAAATTGAATTCAGACCACGAAAACAAACCCGCTAAGACTCAAAAAACCCCCTGTTAAGCGACTGCTTCCGAAGAAGTCGCTAACCCCTCCGGATCAGGGCCCCAACCCCCCGTTACGGCCCCTGTAAACCAAATCCAAGCTACTGGCCCAGGAACCCCCCCCGACCAGGAAGCCCACAAAACCCCCAAAATCCCCCCCATCATCATCCGAGCCCCTGAAAAATGGCTAGCTTTGTCCCGCCATTTCAACTCGCAAAAAGTTAACATCCTCCACGCGAAAAATACCTCCGAAGGAGTTCAAATTCGCACACAGACCAGTGACGACTTCCGCAAAGTCACTAGGCACTTAGATGCCGAAAAAATCCCATATCATAGTTTTACCCTCCCGGAGGACAAGGCAATCCACGCCGTAATCCGGGGAATCCCCACCCAGATAGACGTCGCAGACGTCCAAGCCGCTCTTATCGAGCGTGGCTACCTCCCCACGTCAGTCGCGAGAATGACGCGTACTAAAGACAAGACCCCCATGCCCCTGATCCTAGTCATCCTTCCCAAGGTGACAGGACAACAGCACCCCATATTCAAAGAGACTAGGCTTTTACACCTAGTCATAAAGGTCGAAAGTCAGACCTATAAACCCAAATTCAGGCAATGTCACAAATGCCAACTCTTCGGCCACTCCCAGGCCAATTGCAACGCCCCGGCCAAATGCGTAAAATGCGCACAAGACCACCACACAACAAAATGTGAAAAACCCCGCCACACGGACGCAAAATGCGCCAACTGCCTGGGCCCCCACACGGCAAACTATCATAAATGCCCCAAACACCCATCAAACATCGCTCCAACCCGTACAAGGGTCATACCCCCAACCCAAAAATTCACCCCGGGCATCTCCTACGCCCAAAAGGCAACTAACGCCGCCACCCCACAACAACCCAAGGCGGCCCCAGGTCCCAGCGCAAATCCCCCCAATATTTTTGACCAATCCCAAATTTCAAAAATCCACACCTTCATGCAAGAATTCGCCAGCTTCATGCAGGCTTTTGGCTCCCTTCAACTACCCAATCTAGGCCCCCATAATGTCTAGACAAACAAAACCTAGAGCCCTTAAAATAGTCACCTGGAACGCTGATAGCCTCAATTCAAAAAAACCGGAACTCATAGAATTTCTACACGAAAATCAAATAGATATAGCCCTCATCCAAGAGACTGGTCTTAAACCACATCATAGGGGTACCATACCCAACTATTCCTGCTACCGTAACGATAGACTCCAGGACCGCAAAGGAGGCACAGCAATCTATATCAAAAAACACATATCTCACGATCTTCTTCATGCGCCCCCCACACAAAGCGATCAAGTCGAAACTACCTCCATATTCGTCAACATGCACGACAATTCCAAATTCAGGATCGTGTCCCTCTACAAACCCCCAAATAAGGAGGTCAGACCCGCCGACTTCGAAGGCTACTTTAACGACAATCATCCAACAATCCTAGCCGGAGACTTGAATTGCAAACACGCCCTTTGGCATTCTAGAACAACTACGGCCAACGGCCGTAGGCTTTACGAAATATTACAACGTAACCATATAATGGTTACCGCACCCGATTCCCCAACCCACTATGGCCACGGCCTTCCTGATATCCTTGACATCGTTTTGTATAAAAACACGACACTAAACATTAACATCGAACTAAGACACGAACTAAGCTCCGACCACCTTCCAATCATTATCACGGCAGGAGGCATACCAACCGCAAATCACACCAAAAAAACCGTTTACAACTTCTCCTATATTTCCGAACTCCTAGAAAGCAACACCAAAATCAATTCAATAAATTCCGTCCAAGAACTAGATATTGCAGTAACCACCCTCACCAATACCATAAAATCCGCAATGGACAGCGCCAAATTAATCAAAAAAGTAGATATCCAAAACCCACAGGACCTTCCCCGAGATCTCAAAGACTTAATCAGAGAGAAAAACCGACTTCTTCGTCGTGCACGCACCCTCCAAGACCCCCATATTAAACGCGAAGCAAACAGACTTACCCAGGAAGTCAAAGACCGACTAAACGTACTAGCAAATTCCCGCTGGGAGGGAAAAATAAAGTCACTCAACCCCCAGGATAGATCACTTTGGAGAATGGCCAAAACCCTATCCCTCGACCACCAACGAGGCATGCCCCCAATTCACGGCGAAAGAGGAGTCGTCTACTCCACCCCCGAAAAAGCCGAAGCATTTGCTGACGCAATGCGGAAACAATTTCAACCAAACCCTCCAATCCCCCCCGACTCCGACTCCGAATCAGAGACCGACTCCGAGCCCGACTCGGACGACGAGAACTACGAGCAACTCATGCATGAAAGAGACATAAACCACATCTATAATAGAGTCACTAACCAAGTCGAAAACGACATTATCACCCCCACATCCCCCGAGGAAATCAAACGCATCATCAAAAATCTCCCAAAAAGGAAAGCCCCCGGTCCCGACCAAATACCGAATAAAATTCTTAAAATACTCCCCCGGAAAACCATTATGGAAATCGTTAACATTGTTAACGCAATGCTCAGACTGCGCCACTTTCCAAAGCCCTGGAAAAACGCAGACGTAATAGTAATCAAAAAACCCGGACAAAATCCAACTTTTGCTGAAAGCTACCGCCCCATAAGCCTCCTTTCCTCCCTAGGCAAAATAGCCGAGAAAGTCATACTAACCAGACTTCAAACTCTAGTTGAAGAACTAAATCTCCTTCCAAATGAGCAATTCGGCTTCCGAAGCAGACACTCCACAGTCCACCAGGTAGCTCGCCTGGTAGACTCTGTAACGGACGGACTAAATAGGCGCGAAGCCGCGGGACTGATCCTCCTGGACATCGCAAAAGCCTTCGATAAGGTTTGGCACAAAGGTCTTGTAGCCAAACTCCACTTTCTCGGCCTCCCCCCAGGCATCACCAAACTCATAGCCTCCTTCCTCAAAGGCAGAGATTTTCAGATAAAAATAGGCGACTGTAAGTCCAACACCCGCCGCATCAGAGCTGGCGTTCCACAAGGTTCCCCACTATCCCCCCTTCTGTACAACCTCTTTACGGCAGATATTCCAAAAACACAGGGCGCTGAACTAGCCCTGTTCGCCGATGACACCGGCATCCTAGCAAAAGCCAGAAACCCCCAGCGCATCCATATCGCCCTCCAGCGCCAAATGGATGCCCTAATCAAATGGTTCTCCAAATGGAAAATCAAAGTAAACGCCAATAAAACCAAAGGCATCCTAATCTCTAGGATTAGAAGAGGCCCACCTCAACCCATTCAGATAAATGGCCAACCCATTAACTGGGAAAACCATGCCAAATACCTCGGCATTACAATCTCCAAAAACTTGACGTGGGATCAGCACGTCAAAAACACCCTCCAAATAGCAAATTGCCGCCTCTCCAAACTCTACCCCTTAATAGGCAGAAAGAGTCCCCTATCCATTAAAAACAAACTTCTTCTCTACAACCAAACCCTAAAGCCGGTACTTCTTTACGGAGCCCCAGCCTGGAATAAAATCACCCTTAACAAAGCGCTCTCAGCAAAACTTCAGGCCTTCCAAAACAAGGCACTCAGAATATGCCTCGATGCCCCCTGGTTCATGAGGAACAACCAGATACACAGAGATCTCGAAATGCCCCTCCTAAAAACGGAAATCATCCGCTACAGCACGTCTTTTATACAAGACAATTTAGATCACCCAAACCCCCTCATTTCAAACTTTCTAGATTACGATCATGAAATACACAACACTCACAAAAAGATCAAAAACGTCCTCAACCAGTAATGGTACCCACTAATACAGGACAGATGCATTCCCAGCATCAGTGAGATAGTCTCACTCCTCCCGCACATCCCTCCTCTCCCTATCACATCCCTCCCCATCCCCCTCCCACCCACTCCTCAGCGCCAAATTATGACAGATGCAACTCGCATCAGTGAGCAGAGACTCACTCCCCCCCAAATTATGACAGATGCAACTCGCATCAGTGAGCATAGACTCACTGCCCCAAATTTCAATTCAGATTAAGTATTTTTTTAGATAAATGAGCCATAGGCTGCGCCTGTCTCTTAAAGACCCAAACAAACTATTGATGACGTGCGCTAAAAACGTATGTTATGATATCGACTTCAAATTTAGAACTCTTAAATAAGACAACTTAAACTATCTTTTAGCATATATTTGATATTTTCAGCTCTTAAAATGTGAGCAGGGGGCATAGGGGGACATTTTTTTAAATGGAAAGGGGGGTCGTGTGATACATCATTTTAAAGCTTATAAAATTCTCTATTTAAACTAACGTTTTTAAATTTTTAATATATGTTTTTTAAGGTTTTGATTTTTCAATTTTTTGTGCTAAAACATTCGAGTTTTTTTTATAAATTTTTATTTATGTCAACTAAAATTAGTTTAAAAGTATAATTAACATTCTTTTATGATGAAATTAGGCATTTTTAAAAAATTATTTGTTTTTTTTTAGAGGAATTTTAACATTAATACCCATTTTCGTTTGGACTTTTTTTTTTTAAT
>OY294047.1:35280499-35328459 GCA_958510825.1 Brachypterus glaber
CAGATCACCCAGTTGTAGTGATTTTGAATAATGTCTGGTAAGTTGGTCAGTTTGCAGAATATCTAGTCATTTCGCACATTGCCGAATTTTTTACATTGCCGGTAACACATAAAAAGCCTCTTTTAAACATTGGTAAAAAGATAATGATTATTTCTTTACCTATAGAATATTTTTTTTATAATACTTTGTATTTAAATACATTCGAGGTGAGGCTAGACAATAATTTTTGGCACAGCTAGCCACAGCTGCAATGTGATTTGTATATATTTATCAAAAACCTTGAAATTTTAATTAATTAGTAAAATGTCACTTGACTTTATTAACCATCTATATTGTATAATATAACTAGTATTGCTATGACTATTTTTTTCAACTATCATATTATCGGTTTCAACCCATAAAAAACAAGGCATTACCATACAGGATATTTTCGTCTCGAATATTTACCAAAAAATCGAATATATACCAGGTGTCTAGTTCTTTGATATAACAAGCTTGATAATTTAATATTATAACAAAATATCAATTAAAATGCAAAATTAAGGCAATTTTTATGTCTTATTAGCTTATTTGTATTAAATATTAATAAAATTTAACGAGTTTAGATCTTTTTTATTACAAAAATTAGAAATGTCAAACATGAATTATTGTGTCAAAATAAATTAAAATCAAATTAATTATTATTAATTATTTATTCAAATTACTTTTGAAGATTTAAATTGTTAAAAAAATTGTTTCAAAAAATAGTCCTGCAAATATACCTCTCTGTCGGTGTATTACATATGAAAATTTGTTTATATATTATCAACCATATTTAAAACGACATATTTAACGGTATACAAAACTAAAAACATACAAAATGAAATAAAATAATAAAAAAAAGATAAAACACTACAGTTACCGTTAATGCGTTAGATTTTGCAAAACACAAAAACTAATTTTCTTAGATTAAGAATCTAATTCTTCCAAAATGAGTTTCTGTGCGCATCCCAAAATAATCCATCCAGAATTCGACCTATTTTGCCCTAATTTGCCTGGTCCACTATCCCGGGCTTGATATTAGGGTAGGAGAGTTAAGTGAAAGAGATTGCTGGTTTGTATTGATCTTGACCTGAGAAACTCTTAAAACGCTGACTGGAAATATCAAATTTAATATTAAGAAGTGATTAATCTTAATATGTCATGGCCATACTATTAACAGGTATTTGTTGTTATTCTAATTAAAATATAATAAGCTCTAAAAATGTATTACAATAATTGCATTTTGTCACTACACTGTAAAAAATTGTTTAAAATTTAATTCGAATACCTGTAAATCTTAGAAAAAGGTTTAAAAGTACACTATATATACATATCATATCATATTTTACATCGGCACTTAGTGCTACTAAGAGTGCCGATGTATTGAAATCTTCGCCGAAAAGTCAAAATCTTTGACCACGTTTTTTTCACATTTCTCGACGTTTTAGAGTCGAAATCAATAAAAAAATGTTTTGCGTCCGTCCGTCTGTCTGTCTGTCTGTATACTCACTAACTCCATTTCTACATGAGATATCGACTTGCGGTTTTTTGCATATTGTTTCTTATCGTATTCCGAAAAGCTGATTAAATTTTGGGGGTAAACGATTGGGGGTAAGGGGGTAAAAATAGGGTAAAACTCCTATTTTTAGCGTTTTTTGTTTATAATTAAGGCAATTATTATTGTATTTGGTTAATTTAGCACTTATATAAAAGATAATTTTAAATTGGTCAAAAAATGTTATAAACGTTTTGCTATAATGAATTGTTTTCGAGATATTGGCGTTTGGACTTTGGAAAAAGCAGCAAAAGGTTTTTTTAGCTTATCTCACATATTTATAACACGATTTTAAAAAATTATATTTTAAATAAAAGCTCTTTTTAAGCCCTATAAAAAATGTTATATACAGTTTTTTGTTTAAAATATACAGAATTTAAAATCAAACAAAACACCTAGTTTGAAATTTGCAAACTAGATGGCTCTAGTGTACAATAGTGCCGATGTTTTGACAGGGTGCTTGCAACGTTTCATCTAGTTTTTAGATTGAAAAATATAAATTTACACGCTGATCTCATGAGATGATGAGCACATTGTACTCATGATCTTAAGTGCACATTGTATAGGTCGATTAATTACGATGTGGTATTGTGCCTCTCACTTGCACGCATCCTGTCTTACGACGCTTTAGCCGTCGATTGAAAGGTTGCCAACGCATCCATTAAAATCGGGTTATACTTATGTTTATAATAGCAGAGCAGTGCTTACATTCTAAAAATAATAAAAAATACTGCTGTCTACAAAACAATACTTTCCCCTGAAAAACGAATTTATGATATCACAGATCATGATATCACAGATCTGTGATATCATGATATTAACCACATTACATGGGAGATTAGCTCAGTAGTCTAAGGCATCGATATAGCATTGACACTGAGCTAATGATCGTGAGTTCAAACCTCACTGGCGTCGATTGCCTTTTTCAGTTAATTAATAATTGAAATTTGGCGAAGCCGTACTCCCTAGATATATTGGTTCGAAAGTCAATTAAAGCCGGTTGTTCCCTCTACTACTAGCCCACACAAGTCCTGGACTTAGGGAATGCTTAATTAAGTAGAATAGTACGAGGTTAAAAATAAAAATAAACAGCGAATAGTATACACAAACTATGGAATACAAAGCATGTTTTTAGCTTGTTTCATTAACCCCTTCTGCTGCAGCCGGGTTTTCAAGGTACAAGTCCCTACACCAGATTAAAATGTATAAGGAAAATTCCGTAAACAAATATCCAACTGTGGATATTGTGGTATATTTTGCTATACATACAAATATCCAGTATGGATCCACGTATACGTGGATACAATGGAGCGAAAGGGGTTAAGTGTTGACAAACAAAGATCCCAAAAAGCAGAAAGAATTTTGAAAATACTCTTTTTGCTGAAAGGTTGCGAAGAATAATAAGCGCAAATACCAACGAAACGAATAAAGAAGTTGCGACGAGCGACGTGACCTTGTGACGGAAAAGCTGACGCATTATAACTATTTTCACGTTTGAATAAACGGAATTTCATCGAGTTCTTTTGTTTCAATGGGTTGGAAATGATCAAGAGTCACTGACATTTTCATTTTCAGAATAGTCTATTGTTATAAGGGCAGTTTTTTTTTTAATTTTAATCAAATTTATAAAAATTTAATTAAATATTCCATCAGCCCATTTCTTAATCGTCGTGATATTATTGGTAGATTGTACAGTTTCGGGCTGCGGGCCAGCAGCAACATACTGTTTACCAATATCACTCACCAATATCACTAGATCCATAATGGACGATATATATATATATATATATATATATATATATATATATATATATATATATTTTTTTTTTTTTTTTTTTCGTTTGCGTTGCTTGTTTTAACAAGCCTAAAAGCTTTTTGTTGAAGTGTACTGCAGTTCCTTTGTGATACTTTAAAATTTCATCGAATACCTTTCATGCAATGGTTTGGATAAGATAAAAGGTAATTCATAAAAATTCCAGATTAAGAAAAAAATTAAATATACAGCCTTTCCCTGACGTATAAAATTTTCTGATATTTCCCTAATTTTTCCAGAATGTATCCCTTGCTTATACCATGTTCTAATTACGTTAATATAATTAGTTTTTAAAACTTAAAGAAACCTGCTGCCAATTTTAAACAAAATCGGCATCAAATTAGATGAAGTAAGTCCTCGGCAAATCCCTAAACGTTCCTAAAAAATTCTATTCATCTACAATGTATGTTTAATTGTTTTAAATATTTCTTAAAACTAAACTTAGGGACCATACTCTTGCCAAAGTTAGCTGCAGTTTTTCTCGGAATTTCATCGAGTTTCTTTGACGAAATGCTTTGAAACTGATCAAAAGTCAATGACATCCTTTGGTTTAAGATTTTTTAAAATACAGTAGTTTTACTAATTATTATATTATTCACAGCGCCTGCGCTAGAATAATATAAATAAAATCGTCAAAAAACGTCCTAGACAAAAAATTCTTGGATTCAAATGTGTTTCATGGAAAAATAAGAAACTTTGAAAATGTCCGTCTGTTCGTCCGTCTGTCCGCCCGTCCGTCCGTCCGTCTGTCCGATGTCACGATGAAACGAAAAATTATTTTTATAAGGATCAATTCTACATAAAAAAAATAATAAATAAGTAAATAAAATAAATAAATAAATAAAAAAAATTGAAAAATTTTGATATTTTTTTGTTTTTTTAGAAAAAAAAATTTTTGATCATTTTTTTTTTAATTTTTCGCAAAAAAATAAATTAATAAAAAAATTTGTGTTTTTTTTTTTTTTGAAAACTTTTTTTTGAAAAATTTTTTTTTCAATAATTGTTTTTCAAAAAAAAGTATTTTTTTTTGTTATTTTTTTTGAAAATACATTTTTTAGTATTTAGACTTGAAGTGCAATATACCATTTACTGTGAAATATAATAAATATATAATGGAATGCGTAGCATTACAAATCTTCACGGCTTATTAATTTCTTAAACCGATATGACCTGCCTGGCGTATATTGAATGAATAATAACTTTTCATAAATAGTTTCAGAGTTTTATAACGTTATAACTCCTCTTGTTAATTTATAGTTCTGTAATCCTTCAGATTTTATAGAGTTGTTTAATAACATGTTACTGCCTATCTCAGGAGTGTTAAAAGGATACATAGCATGTAGTTAATAATTCTAGTAATTAATTATAATAATTAATTTTGAATGATTTAAACCAATATGACCTGTTTAGTGGAAAATATTGCATAAATAATTGACCTGATTAAACAACAATAATAATTTGTTATTCACCTGACCACACAATGTAGCTCTATATTTTTATTTAAAAATTAGTTATCTTTTATCAGAGAACATAATTTTACCAATATATTGGTAAAAATGATGTTATTGCAATAACATAATTTTCTGAAACCGGGATAAAAACAATCTTTATTTTTAAGGCTAGCAGACGAAGAAAAATAAAAAAATTAATAGTAAAAAAATATTTTTTAAGAACAAGCTTTTATTTAACTTGCAATTTTTGATAGTATGTTTGTTTTGGGCTTTTTCGACCACTTAGAATATACTTAGAAAGCTAAAATTTGATATACATGCTTAACTCGGCTGACAATATAAATTAATATAAAACTTACCCCAACAACCCACCCCTAAAATAAAAAAAAAAATTTTTTACCCATACAAGATAATTTTAAACTAAAATTAGGCTACATACTCATTTAGTGATAATAAAATTTTAGAATAATTTTTTTTTGTCTCCCCATCATCCTCATACGTTTATAAGGCTAAGTTAACCCCCCTCTCTGTTTCACCCACTTAAAATATACTTAGAAAGCTAAAATTTGGTACACATGCTTAACCCGGTTGACAAAATAATTTTATATAAAAATTGCCCCCCAATCCCCAAAATAAAAAAATCCATTTTTTACACAAAATAAGATAATTTAAAACTAAAATAAGTTTACATATTATCCAGTGATAATAAAATTTTAAAATAAATTTTACATGCTCCCTTATCTCCACAAAAACAATACATAGAAAAATAAGAGGGACAAGAATAATAAGCAGCAGAAAAAAAAGATTAAGTTAGATTGGCAAAATAAACATTTTTTTTAATTATGAATAAGTTTTAATTTAAAATTTTTAAATAAATAAATAACTATTTAGTCAGTGTAAGTATAATACAATATACTTTAATATAGTTCTGTAAAATTAAAAAAAAAAAAATCTGAATCATAAAATTTAGTATTCATAATAACACTTGAAAAAACCCATGTACTTTTTATTTGATTATAAATATAATCATACAAATGTACAAATAAATAATAATTATTATAATAATAATTAAAATTATTTTTAAGTTTTTGTCTGTAAATTAATTATACTGTAGTAGTGATAAGCTTATTTGTATTTCGGAAACAATATTTGGGATAAGAGTATTATGTCCAAAATGCCAATAACCGTATAATTGCATTATAATTAAAATCCATAATACGTGAATATACACGGTATATTTGATATAGGGTCCAAAATTTTAAGAAGTGATTCTACATCATAAAATATGACAAAAAGTACCTATAAACATACAGAGCGGTCCAAAGGTCACCCTCCCTCCTAACTTTTGAACGAGTTGAGTAATCGATTTCAAAGTTAGAACTTTTAAATAAGACAACTTAAACTATCTTTTACCATACATTTGATACTTTTAGCTCTTAAAATATGGGCAGGGAGGCATGGGGGACATTATACATATATATTTTTTAGTTTTTTTTATTTTTTTTTGGTTTAAAATAGGGTTGAAAAGGGGTTTATTTGTCAAAATTTCTCTAAAAAAATAAAACAATTTAAAAAAAATTATATAATAAAAAAATAAAAATATAATTGGTTATATGCATTTTTATCGTAAGATGTATATTAAGCAAGCCACCCTTAAAATTCAAGATAGCGGACATCCCTTAAGCAAATCACCCGGTAAAAAACTAACAGGAGTGTTCTGTTACCATCCACTACTACCCTTTAAAATATCAGCCCGTGTACATTTATTTCAATCTACATTTATTATTTGACTGGACTATATGCTTATCAACCAAACCGTTTACATATCTTCACGGTTTATTTTTAACTTAAATATTTTTGGTTAACGGCTACATGTGAATATATTTAAGCAATATTTGCTATAAATCGACCATGAATAAAACGTATATTTAATTACCAAGGTCAAGATGGTACCTATTTATAAATTTAATACCAAGGAAAGTGAAATTAATTTATTTAACCCTTTCGCTACTGTAGGGACATATATGTCCCAGCAGATGTTTATAAATACCTTTCGCTCATGTAGGGACATATATGTCCCAGCAGATGTTTATAAATACCTTTCGCTCATGTAGGGACATATATGTCCCAGCAGATGTTTAAAAAATTCTATAGCCAAACATAACATTTAAAATGCGCATAGTGCCAAACGCTTTGGTGTGCTATACAGACGGCTCGCGTATGGAAGGCATCCAAAGCTCTGGGGCAGGACTCTTCGTGGAGGACCTGGACTTGCAAAAGAGTTTTCTACTTGGACGCTTTTCCACTGTCTTCCAAGCTGAGGTCTATACAGGAAGCGGCAAATTGCAGGGAAATAAGGCAGCACCGGGGGCACGATATATACATCTGCTCGGACAGTCAAGCCGCTCTAAAGGCATTGTGCAATCCCAGCACTAGGTCACTCCTAGTCAGGGAGTGTGCAGAAGCCTTGGAAGAGCTAGCAAGGACCAAAAACGTTCAACTGGTATGGGTACCGGGTCATAGTGGAATTCCCGGAAACGAGAAGGCAGATGAACTTGCAAGACTCGGATCAGGGATGGCCTGCACGGGGCCGGAACCTATATTGGGTGTTACAAGGAAGCAGGTAAAGACCGCTCTCGATGAGTGGGCTTATACCAAGCTAAAGGAGCAATGGAGAGCGGTCGACGGTTGCCGGCAAGCTAGGGACTTCCTGGCTGGCCCAAGCAAATCAAAGACCGACTGGTTGCTGGAAAAAGGAAGAACTGCACTCAGACAACTTGTAGGGGTCCTCACGGGCCACTGCAGGCTAAGGAAGCACCTGGCAACAATGCGGATTCTAGAGAGTCCGCTATGCCCAGAGTGCGAAGAGGATGAAACATCCTCTCATTACTTAGCCGAGTGTGTCAGATACGACAGGATCAGGTTGCAAGTCTCAAAGCCTCAACCAAGAGGAACTAAGAGATCTCCCATGGGCCAATATCCTGACCTTTATTGAAAGGACGGGCAGGTTCAAGGATGACTCAAATTAGTAAATGGCTGGGATTGCCTGGGGTGACAAAAAGGGCCAGAAATGGCCTAGTTGTCCGGCTTTGGCCAACCCAAAAATTTACTACTACTACTAAATGTACATAACAGGGACATTTTAGTATTTTATAGTCCAAACTTGATATCAAATGTAACTGTCAGTACTGTCAGTAACTGTCAGTACTGTCAGTAACTGTCAGTACTGTCAGTAACTGTCAGTAACTGTAGCCTACAGGGAAAGTATTCTTTTGTTGGCAGCTATATTTTATTTTGCGTTTTGAATAGTTTTAACTTGTGTTATTTAGGAAAATACAATATATAATCATCCACTGTAGTTATAGTATATAATGGAATGCGTAGTATTAGATATCTTCACTTGTTAAATTCAATACTAGAAAACTACAAAAAACTAAATTAAATTCATTTTTCCATTTACATGTCATGTGCTTTTTTACGTCGACAAACGGCATTACAAATCTCTCTATTTCTTCAATTTCTGATGAATATGTCGATTTTTTAAATGTTTAATTTTTTTGTTTTTTAGGGATTTTTTTTAAACAATTCATATTTATTGTTTTGAAGTTGGTATACATGTGCATATTAGTAAAGACTTACTTACAAATACGACGTAAAAACGTAAACGTAAAATCGTAAGAAACGCTGGTTAGTTCAATTTCAAGGTTGAACCAATCAGAGTACTGGGTTTCTTAAGATTTTACGTTTTCACGTCTTATTTGTAAATATGTCGATAGTGAAGAATTGACAATAGATGACTCTTAATTTGAATTTTGACGTTATATCTGGTGACAGTTACAATTTTTACTGTCAACAGATAATACAAATTAATTACACAGGCACACAAAAAAAGGTTTGATTCCACAGACGAGAAAAAAATTTCTATGCGTTTTTGGGTTCCGTATCTTGGGTTGGTTTGACTCGGTCAGGTCGCATTTCGTTGCTAATCTCAAAAAAGTGATGAAAGTTGAAACACATTTTATCACTTACCGTATTATATTCTTCTAGCGCATGCTCGTTATGAAGAGTATAATAAAAAACTACATGTGTTATTTATCGCATTACATTTATTAGCTAACCGGGTTTTTAGCGGTTTTGATATTAATTAAAGTTAATAATAATTATTATATTATTCTAGCTTTCCACGTTTAATATAAAACTATCATCACGTGGATTTAAGTTGTTTAATTTATGTTAATTATTAAGTATTTGTTATAAAATTGGCATACCTACTAATAAGGAAGATTCTGGACCTCCAATTTTATTAAGATATGCTTTGGGAACTAGTTTTTTTTTTAAATTAGGTTTTGAAACTACTATAACCATAAAGGGCTATTCTGCAATTTATAATAACTTTATCATCAAATTAAATAAAATAAGTTCTTAGCGAACACCGAAACATTCCTTAAAAATTCGTTTTTATCAATTACTAAAATCCCTAAATTCACTAAAGTTTAAAGATTCGAAATAAAATAAATTGGCGCCCAACGAGTTGCTCCCTGTTGGAATTGTAAAGCAACTGGCATCAAATTTATGAGTCCTTTAAAAGTCCATAGGGGTCATACTTTAAATACGCAACGTAAAATTTTGCAAATGTTGGCCTTCCTCTCCCATGTAACGCTTCGTTAGATTTACCCCCCTATAAATAGGTAACTCTAACAGTCTAAAGGACATTTTTAAGTAAAAAAACGAACCGTTTTTATTGCTTTAAAAATAATAAAGAGCGTTATGTAACGCTACTGCATTCCCCCTTACCCTCGTAGCGCATCCCAATGCTTAGCACTACCCCCTCCCCCCTGCGTTACATATTTTAAATATGGCCCCTTAACGAACACCTAAAAATTCATTCATGAGAATTTTTTTTAACATTTACCAAGGTCCCTAAAAGAATTATGACGCCCAAACATTACTCCCTGCTGGAATTTTTAGTAACTTGGCATTAAATAAATAACAAAAAAAGTCCTTAGCGAACACTGAAACATTTATGAAAAATTTTCTTTTTGTAAGAAAAACTATAAATGTTGTTTATAAAATATAAGGCGTTGGGCGCCAATATATTTTATGTACAAATTTTTAATTGACTTTCTAACGTTGGAAAATTTAAAAACCAATAAACTAAAAAAACACTGAAGTTCATACTATAATAAAAATTGCGCGTTTTTTAAACAATAAAGTTAAAGTAGTTCGTGCAAAATTTTGTAAGATAGAATAACAGTTTATTGCTCTTTTATTGTAAATTGTAATTATTACTTCTATGACATAAGAATAAGAAAATATATATTTATTTCGGTTAAAAAAATACATTGTTTGTTAGTTTTTTTTTTAACAAGATATAATTATACATATTATTTACAATTTGGTTCAAAATTCTTCCTCTCAACCTTTAAACACGTTAAAATAAGGTGGAAAATGATGATTTTCGTCAAAATTCCTTTAAAAAAAATCAATCAGTTTTTAAAAAATTATAAATTTCATGACGCAGAAACGTAAACATATCTTTAAAATGGCACTTAAGAATGATAAAAATGTATAAAAAAAAATTAAACATTTTGTTAATAAACATCGTGAACTCGCCTTTTGATTTTTTCGCTGAGGAGCGAACCGTAAAATGCTTATATTTAAAATTAAATTCTGGAAAGATATGACTTGGTTATATAAAGTTTAAAATTTTAATTCATTTGGTAAATGAAATCAATGTTATTGATTAACTTAGTTAAACTAAGTTAACAATTTTTTTTTTAATGAGATCCTGCAATCCTGCAGAGGGGAAAGTACGTTTACTAATTAAAATATTTTTTCTTCATTTTTATGTTACATTGTTACATTTATACAATATGCTTTTAAAAAGTTAAACTATATTAAAATGAAGTAACTTATTTTACACAAAGAAAACTGGCTGTTGTCGTTTTAATAAAAAATCTATGCACCTTTTATTTTGTTTTAGGTTTGAAATATCTTAATCATCATCATCTTCTTCTTCTTCTTCTTCGTCTTATTTTTATTCGAAAGAAGTGTCGGCATTTTATTTAGTTTTTTTTTAAAGCAGACGGTTTCTGGATATTATCTTAAGTTCTTTTAATGACTTTCCTTTCATTCCTGATATTTTTTTTTGCATCTATTCAAATTTTAATTACAACAGCTTTAAATAAAAGTTACTTTGAATTAAATACATTAAATTCATAAATTTTTGAAATTAATACCATTGTTACAGTAAACGATATTATAACAGCAACTTTAGAGACAGATTTATTGATTAATTTACCGTATCTTATATCTAATAATCAGCAGTCGGCGAATTTCCAGTACTTGCATAGGCGCCGCGTCGACGCGACCTTTAAAACATTACATTTTTATTTCTTTTATCTTGATTTTTTTAATTATTCTATTAAAGCGAATAAGGTGGGCAAAAAAGTTATCGATAAATAAAGATTAAAAACTTTCGTATTCTTAAAAGATAAAAATCGAATGTCATTTTTTTCTTTAAAAAACACCGATATATGGTCAATATTTATGTGTGTAACAAATCAGTCGTGAGATGGTTTGATTACCGTTGTAACGATTTTCTTAGTGTATATACACTTTCAATCACATTGCTTTAATTGCAAACTTTCAAATATTTTATCAAAGGAGATCAAGCAATCAAAAAACATGTTCCATTTCTATTTCGACAAAGATTTCGATTTAAAAATTATGCAAACAAAATTTACGTAAAACGTTTTTCTTATTTTGTTAAAGTGTTATATTAGTCCAATGACAGAAGTACTATAGCTAAGGGCGTAAGTTTGGTGTTAATAGGGCCAGATAGTAATGACAATTGCTATTCCTGTTTATTTTTTGACGCCTCTAAAAAAATCTTTGCATGACTCCCCTATTTTATTTAAAATTTTAAAGCTTTAAGTCGTAAACGAACGATAAAGTTTGTAAGTTTGTCATAAACTAATTTTTTCTACCATCCCTAAAACTAAAATTACACCTCTGTTAATATCAGATAAAGTCGCAATACCTTGCACGCCAAGACTTGAAAGAATTTAAAAAAAATTTTAAGGGTGGAAAAACCCGCTATTTTTTTTAGGTTATCATATACTATATATTTCAAATGGATCAAAATAATAATACCTACAATGACTTATAAGTCAAGTGTTAAGTGTTATAACATTAAATTGAAACATTGGAGAAAATATATTTTTGATTCTTTTTGTATGTATTTTAATGTTCTATTAAAAGATTCTAAGATTATATTGCAGTAATTGTTATACAGGGTGATCCATAACTGGCATGCCAAAATTTAAGAGGTGATTCTAAAATCCAAAAATATAAAAAAAGTTCCTATAAAGGTTGGTCCGGAAATGAGCCCTAAGGGATCTAGGGCCCTTTAAAATTGTAATAAAAATAAGGTTTTTAATTAATAACTCGGGTACCGTTTAAGCTAGAGCGGCGAGCTTTTGCATGTATACTAGTATTAATAAGGGCAATAAGTTTATGTTAATTTATTTTTTTAATTTTTCCAGAGGCGTGCCCAGACGGACAAAATATATGAGGCTTAAAACATTTTTGCCCCAAACTTTTCTATGTGTATGTTTTTTGGATTTGTTGTAAAAAATATAGATTTCTAGAGTAAAAATACATATAAAATATCATATAGTGTAACACTGTAGGAGCAACCGTTATCAAAAAAAAAATGCAATTAAGAGGAAGTAACATTTTGTGCCACCAAAACCGTTACTTTTTAAAAGGCTATTACTCCTTTAATATTAAATTTAGGTGTTTTGGTGTATAATACTTTTTTGCTCAGTTTTAAATGAAGAATCACCCTGCAGCATTAAAATTTTATTGGTGCTTTTTTTTGTTCCCCATTCAATACGTCATCTTCGAAGGGCCGTAGCTCCTTTAGGGCTCATTTCCGGACCAACCTTTATAGAAACTTTTTTTCATATTTTTGGATGTAGAATCACCTCTTAAATTTCGGTACGCGAGTTCTGGAACAGGCTGTATATCGATTAAATTAATAGAATATTAGTCTTAGAAACCTCCGAATAATTCGGAAGTTTCAGCCGAATAAAGCAAAAATTAAAATTCTAGGAAATTGGATTTAATTCTGTTATGTACAAAATAAACTTAAAAATACTTTGGACTTTACCCCAACTCCAAAAACACTATTCACTTGTGGTACCCACTATTATAATAATACTGAAAATTATATGCAGTGCATTTAGGTAGGTATTTGCAAAAACCTTGACATTGATATTATATTTAGATTTAATTTATAGAGTTATTTTATGCAGATAACGTGTAGCTCGTAAATGTTTCTATTTTTAACAATTTTAAAACAATTTAAGTAAAATATATGTAGATAATAACTAAATTTTTAGGTTGCCACCCAAATGTAATAATGCAGAAATAAACTATTTCCTACGATGCTCTATGAAAATGACATTTAGCACACTCTTTTGTTCTTTAGAAACCGCCTTATATCACACTAGTTTGATATTTTCATATCACCCTAGTGTGATATTTATGTATGGAGGGTTGGCTAATTTTACTTAGATATTTACCTCGTAGATTTTATGAATTTTATTCACCTTGTTTTATAAGCCATTTTCCACCTTTCACCACAGCCTTTTTTGATATATTTTATGTTTTTTAATCCAAATATTTCTGTTTTTCATGTCAAAAATAGAAACTATAGTTATAACGTTACTAATTTGACCATTACTGTCTAGATTTTATAAAAATTACTTAATCTTGATTCAGTTACCTTACATTTTATAAAAAACATCAAAATACACACTATTTTTCTTATGAAATGTAAAACAGTACAATTTTACTGTCTTATATGGCAGCATAACCACATAAATCTAATTTAACTAGCAAACTGTCAATATTTCCTTCATTTAGGACAAGATATAGGCAACCCATTAAACAGCTATGTACATTACTATAGTATTAAATATAAAACCAAGAAAACTAAAGCTAAATGAAAATTATATTTCCTGTTTCACATACATATATAAATTTGTATTCTATTTATTATTATTTTGTGCTTTGCTTTTCTTAAATATTAATAAAAATAAGAAAATTTTAAAATAAGAAACTTCATATTTTTTCGGGATCGTAGGAAAAATACTTAGTGTAAATAACTTGGAAAGTGTATTTCATACACTAGTGGGGTTTCCTCACTAGCCTGTCGGCTTGTTTGTAAACCTTCTCACTAGCGTGAAATATGTCACTTTCCACACTACTTATGTAATATACTATACTACTACTATATGTATATATATATATATATATATATATATATATATATATATATATATATAAATATATATATATGTAAATATGTATGTATATATATAGACAACATGTAGGACGTCATTTAAAGTGGTATGTGTGTGTTGCTTATTTCAACAGTGTATAAAATAACGGATTCGTGTGACGTTTATTAATGTATTTGAATTTTAAGGATATATCTTGACAGTTACAATTGTAACAGTCAACAGATATAACCTCAAAATTTAAAATTAAGTAATTTGTCGATAATTCTTTACTCACTTAAACTAACATACGCATGTATACCAACTTTAAAACTTTAAAAAAATCGTCACTTTTTTGCCCCAAACTCTTTTATCTGTAGATTTCTTGACATTTTCTCAATAACATATTAAACTTTAATTAAAATTAAGCCCACTACATATATGTATATATAAAAATTATATGCGTAATTTTACTTTTATAGTTTGATTTGGGGGTGGCTTAGCAAAATTTGCGGGGGCTTAGTGCCCCTAAATTCCCCCTAGTTACGCCTATGATTCTGAGAATCAAAAAACCGAACTAAAAAATGCAATAATAAAAATTTTAATGCCGCAGGGAGATTCTACATCAAAATTTATAAAAAAAGTTTCCATACACAAATATCTACAAATCCCTTTTAAGGGTCCTTATTTCTGAATCACCCCGTAAACATAAGTGAAAATTACTTGCTTGGAGATAGGAGGCTGAGAAATATACATTGTTCCCAAGATGCGTTTACTGACCTATTGCCAAAATAAAAAAGTTGTTAAAATGTTTCTTGTTAAAATAACCATGTCAAATCAACAAAAACAATAAATACCAATGGTAAAACATTTTTGACTTAAACTGGTGGGCCCTTATACATTAAAAAAGAATATAACGCACACTCCAGTTCAGTATAAAAAAACTTTATGTAAGAGTCATTACTTCTATAGAATATATAGCATGAAATAAGCCAGCTTAGCTTTTAGTCAACCTAAAGATACCACTAACCTTATAAAATTAAACACTTTTCTCTTTCGTAATTTTATCCTGTTTTTATTGCGGTTACACATAAAAAAAAAACTAAATTTACACTAAAAACTGTTCAAAAATTTGCATCTCGCTCTGGTGAACACAAAACTCGATTATTCTTGATTTATTTTTTCACTTTTTATGAGAACACTTTCACATTTCGGCCAAAAATGTGATTATTGTCCAAAAACCGTAAAAATATCTAAACAACGGTGGCACACTTGACGACGACTATACGGTTTGAAATAACCATTGCTATAAGAAAATTATATAATAAAATATGTACTTCCGCCAAATACTACCAAGTTGTGACAACTTGTCTTGAACTATAGAAAATAGATACTAAAAATAAAACATTAATAAAAAGATACTTGTATACCAACGAACTAAAAACTCTTCTCTTTAGAATAGGCATTTCATTCGTAAAAACTGACAAAAACGTAGCCAGCATATAGATTTTTTGTCTGTCTTACTCGCACAGCTTTGTTCTAACAGAGACAACATTAACAGTTACTGGTAACTGTTATTGTTCAGGCCTGAATATACTTACTATTGTTTACAAACAAACCGAGATGTTGGCGATACTTTATATTAACGGTATGCGTATTCTAGAGAGAAGAGTTATTAGTTCGTTGTATACCCATAATAGTCCGAGAGCTGGTGGCCATTTTTATTTTATTATTTTCTCCCGGCTGTATTTTATATATGTCTTAAAGTACATTTAAATTAAGCTATTTTCAAATTGCTAGACACCGCATCCGGTTCCTTTGAGTGCTAGAAGCTAAAGAAACCAAAAGCTACTAACAAATCTATTTTTAACTTCATTTATACATTACATTTATTACATTAAGCCGTATTAAGCTATTTTTATACACAATTTTAATTAAATGAAAATTTTTTAGATTTTTTGGTGTTGACATATGTCAAATAAAGTTTTTAAAACCTTTTTTTACCCCTTGGCCTACTTAATAATTGTGTAAAACTGTGAAAATAGACTAATCTAAATTTGATAAATGTAATGTGTTCGACTCGGTAAGTTAAAAATATATTTTTCGCGGACCCCATTTCACCATCTCTTCGCGGCTTCTAGAATCCAAAGGAATCCGATCCAGGACCTGGCGATTTGCAAATAGCTTAATTTGAATGTAATTTACGACATATATAAAATACAGCTGGGAGAAAATAATGAAATAAAAATGGTCACCAGCTCTTAGACTATAACTTTTTCATAACACCAGAGCAGCCAAAGCAAAGTTTTTTCTAATTTTCTCAAATCAATCAATCAAATATCAAAAGCAGAAACTTTGTTTTGGAACTTAGCCGAAGTTTCCCTTATTCACTAAAAATCTAAAATAATATAACTTTTTTAAAAGTTTTTTAAAAGTCGGAACAAAATGACAATTACTGTAAAATTTGGTTAAAATATTGGTATTGAAAACTTTGGTCAAATTTTATCGAAGCTTACCATAAGTAACAACATGTAGTTAACAACTATAAAAACACAGTAGCATTCAGTGAAAATAAATCCACCTTAAAACTGTATTATTTCAATTGATTAAATTGATTATTCTAAAATATAATTTAAGTTATGTTTGAAGTTAACACTTAAAAATTGAAATGAAACTTTTAAAAGTTAAGAAATGGCTTTGAAACTACATTAATACTGCTTTAACTCGATTTTTATTGATTTATTAAAAAAAAGGTTTCCAAACAAAAATCGTTAGGAAATGATCCTAAAAAAAAATTGGTAATACGCATAAAAGCAAGATGCATATTTAGCGAGATAACCGCACTCACTCCTAAAATTCAAGATAGCGGACACCCCTTACGCAAATCACCCGGTGAAAAACTAACAGGAATGTTCTGTTACCATCCACGACTACCCTTTTAAAGATTAGCTCGTGTGCATTTATTGCAATGTCAACATATGAATTCCTCGTTATTTGACTGGACTATAAGGTTTTCATGAAAACCAGGTTAATTTACCTAGTAAAAAAAGTTAATTTTTCCAAGCAGGAATTCATTTAAATATTTTACATTAGTGTATCGAGTCCCAAGTTGGGACCATTTCTGGTGAAAGTACACAAATAAAATGTGTATTGGAGGCGAAGCAAACCTGCAAATGTTTCCGATAGTTTCACTTCCTGGTTACTAGATACATTTGAACTAAAACCATTAAAGTTAGTTTCCATAATGATGTATTTAAACATTAAGGGCACAGGTTTGCATAAGACCGTAATACATAACAATGCGATGTCGTGATTGGATTGATTTTCCACCATGTATCTTGTAAGCCAATCACGGCATCGCATTTTTTGTGTGTTATGTTCTTATGCAAGCTTCTGGATGGGCCCTAAACCCACATGTTATATAAAATCTTGCACTAGATAATGGTATATTATAGTTATTTAGGTTCTTCATATTCAACTGCATTACATGGATGTGTAGTACAAACCTTGTTACCATAAAACACAAAAAACATAAATAAGAAAATACAGAATTTAGGAAGAAATGTTATACTTCGGTGGATAATTATTGGTAATAAAAAAAACTTTATGTAATTCACATTGTAAGTACCTTTATTATCTAATATCCGCAAGGCACGTCCTTCAAAACTAAAAAACGTAGGTAAAAGAAATCATTCTTCCCTGTAAAGTATTAATCATTATTATATTATGTTAGTTAGTTAATTAATTCAATGAAGTATATTTTTTAGTTCAAAAAATATATAATTAGGAATCTCAAATGAATCTTATGAGTCCATAAGTTTAAAGTGGAAGGTGTGTGGAAAGTAAAATAGTATATTCTATAACTAGTATAGAATACAATATTCCGCGCGAGCGGAAGCTTTGTCATACGAGCCGGCAGGCGAGTATGACGGTCCCGCCAGCGCGGAATGACTATTCCATACGTGTTGTAGACTATACTTTTTCTTCGACTGCAAATATAAAACACTGTATGGCTTTAAACTGCGGACAAGGTTAAAAACAATGTTTTTTGTGACTCGACATTGTAAATGCAATAAAACACATATTTTTAAATAAAGCAATTAATGTTATTTAATAATTTTATCAAATCAGTACCTAAAAAAGATTTTTATTTAATTTTAGCACATATTTACAAATTATAATGCAAAAATTGAAGGTTATGTCAGATTGTTGAAGGTTGTGACAGATATCAGGTTTAAATATTTAACAATAGATGGAGCAGTTTTAATTTTTTGAACTAAATTGATAAAAACTGTAATTTTAACGCAAAACTTTAAATTGCATTAAATTATTCAATGTTTCATGGTAAAATATATATTTTTTTGCTAATTTTGCTTCAGTTTTTACTTTTATTAACAATGGCACAACATGTGATCATTCTAACACTTGATAGGGAATATTTATACCGTATCTAGAGCTAGAATGGATTCATTCTGTTTGAAAAGTGTGTGTATTTGATTACATTCTAAAGCAGTCGTAGAAAAAAGTTATTCAAGAGTCGAAAAGTCCAATTCTTGATCAATAGTCTCACCTCTCGATGACGAAACTGAGTTGCGGCAACTCTCTCTGGTTTTGATTTTTTAAACTACACACTTTTCTTGATATTTTCTCGAAATCGAGACAAGACGATAAATCTCGATTTTTCGATTATCGTGAAACCCTATAGGCCTGGGTATTTGTAAAAATATATAATCAAGTCTTGCTTCCTGACGATTTATACACTGATTGAAGCAGTTTAAATAAATTAATAGTGAAAAAAAACATTTTTAAGAACAAGTGCTCTAAAAGAAGAAGATAATTTTTCAAGTAAATCAATAAGTAAATCATTTTGTTACATTATACAATTTTATATGATATAAAAGCTTGTCACGATGTAAATTTCTTTTATAAAAAATACATAAATTTCCACTTAGAATTAATTGTCTCAATATATATTCTCGTGACAAGCTTTTATATCATATAAAATTGTATAATGTAACAAAATGATGATTTACTTGAAAATTTATTTTCTTCTCTTTAGAGCACTTAAATAAAAGCTTGTTATTAAAAATGTTTTTTTACTATTAATTTATTTTTTCTTTTTTTAGTCGTCAAAATTTTATAGGATACAATTTTTTTTCAAAATGGGGCGCCTAACCAAAGCCTTGATTCAGGGCGCCGAAAGGGGCGCCGAAAGGCAAAGGTGGGCCCTGTGTATTATTCAATGCATTGTAATCCTTACATCTATATGATTGACTCACAGAAATTTTGATAACTAAAAAAAAGATCTAACATCTAATAAAAAGATGTGGGTAAAAAAGGGATTTTTCAAATTTTAGGGGTGGGAGGTTGAGGGTAAATTTTATATAAAATTGTTTTGTCAACCGAGTTAAGCATGTGTACCAAATTTTAGCTTTCTATGTATATTCTAAGTGGGTGAAACAGAGAGGGGGTTTAACTTAGCCTTATACGCATATGGGAGGTGACGGTGAGAAGAGGGATGTAAAATTTATTGTAAAATTTTATTATCACTAAATGAGTATGTCACCTAATTTTAGATTTAAATTATCTTGTGTGGGTAAAAAATTAATTTTTTTAATTTTAGGGGTGGGGTGGGTTGGGGTGTAAGTTTTATATAAAATTGTATTGTCAGCGGAGTTAAACATGTGTAACAAATTTTAGCTTTTTAAGTATATTCTAATAGGTCGACAAAGCCTTTGGCAGATTTGCCTTAAACAAACAAATAAATAGACAAACATTGTAAGTTAAATAAAAGCTTGTAAAAATATACACCAGCCTAGGACCGGACAATGTCCGGCGGACATCGGCCGCAAATGAAAGGAGAAAAACACACTTTTCACACGGTCGCAACTGTTTTTTTATAAATAAATTAAAATATAGAATACAACAAATATATACTTCAGTGGATAACTGGTGGTATTGAAATATTTATGCAAATATTTTTATTAGCTTGTATACAGTAGCTAACCGCAAAATTTGTTTTTTAATCTGTTCGTGCTTTTCTTATACAAAAAATAGTAATTTATAAAACAGTTATCTAAAAAATCTTAAAAAATAAAAAAACTGGTTAAATAGAGAATTTTATGAGCTTTAAAATAATATATCACACGACCTCCTCTTCATTAAAAAAAAACTCACCCCTGCTCACAATTTAAAAGCTGAAAATATTAAATATGGTCAAAAATATAGTTTGACTTGTCTTATTTACGTGTTCTAAACTTGAAGTCGATATCTCAACTCGTTCAAAACTTACGAGGAAGGGTTACTCTTGGACCGCTCTGTATGATAATAAATAATTTATTTTACTTGTATAAAAAAATTGAGTTATTTGAAATGTGGTACTATAGGAATATGTTAGAGGCAAGATAGAGGGCCAGAGTGTAATGAAGAGAATTGGGAAAATTTGTATTTTCTACAAAGGACTAGTTAGGAGAAGGGATCAAATGGTGGGTAACATATTGAAACATTAGATCACACGCTCTGTATGATAATAAATAATTTATTTTACTTGTATAAAAAAAATGAGTTATTTGAAATGTGGTACTATAGGAATATGTTAGAGGCAAGATAGAGGGCCAGAGTGTAATGAAGAGAATTGGGAAAATTTGTATTTTCTACAAAGGACTAGTTAGGAGAAGGGATCAAATGGTGGGTAACATATTGAAACATTAGATCACACAGCCTATTTGAAATTATACAAAACGGAGAAAACAAAGATCAAGGCTGGCGTGATTTTTTTTTAATGAAACACAGCGCATCGGACGGGCCACACTACAATCAAGTCAGCCTTGATCTAATCGTTTTATTTTTGTATAATCTCAAACACACGGTTTATTCCCTCTCTCTAGATGCGCCTTGAGTCCACGCCAAAGCGAAATGCTTTGAGTGCAAATTTAGGTAGACTTCACCTCCCCGCCACCTCATCGCTATATATAGTGGTTTGTTTACAATTAGCTTTGTTTTAGGTAGACTTTACCTCCCCGCCACCTCCCGCTACAGTGGCTTGTTTAAAATTAACTTTGAATATGTTGTACTGAAAACAAATCAATATTAATGCCATAATATTATTATCGATAAAGAGGATATATGATTTAATATTGAAACACGATCTCGAGAGCTTATTAAGAAATCGAGCTGAGAGTGAAAAGACAGGTGGCAGGCGTAAAATGGGATACAAAATGTTAGAGAGGAGCTGTTTGACAACTATATCACCTAGGGGGGAAGGGGGTCTAGCTGAAAGTGACAGGCAGTATAGTCAACGCCACAAATTTAAGAGTTTTTTTTAGCAGCAAATTTTTCTGGCGCTTGTCAAGGTTTATTGACCCTACTCGTCCAGTCAGAACGTCTACTACACCTAGTACGTCCTTTACGAACTTTTTATAATATAAATTAGGCCCTTATCTCACATTAATATGTTTCAAATGTAAACATCCTACTATATCTATGGCGTCTAGTATATAAAATGTTTAAATTATACGTGATGAAATGGTGACAACGGGGGTGGAGGGGGTCTAAAAATAGCAAAAATTTGGTGACATAATGTTTAAACAGCCCCAGAATTAAAGGAATCGACTAGGGATAGGGTGGGATGGAGAGTTATCTCAAACCAGTCTTGGGTCTCATAAGTTGATGATAATGATGATTATGTAAATACTCATTTTCTAGAACAATAAGCATTAAAATTTTCAATAGGAAAGTGTAAATCTCATAAAAATAAAAATAGAATAAAAACTAACTATCCATACATTGTTTGATGTTATTTTATGTATCCGTTGTAAAAATAGTAAAATAATACAATTTAAATTAAGCATTTTATCTTTCTCCAGTAAAAATATGCAATCAACAAACCGTCATACCCTATTTAACCCTTTCAAGACGGATTATGTAAGGCTGCTAAACTAAAATTTGTTAAACATTTGCGTTTTTATGTTTCATTCTAAAGTCATAAAAATTTATGATGTTAAAAGGCTCGGATTGGCATTCAACCTTGGGGCGTTTGGCCTATTTAAAATGGGGAATTAGTAGTTGCAAGCTGTAATTAAGACTCCACAAATTCCATGCCCCAGGCGGGAATCGAACCCGCGTTTTCGACGTTGAAAAACAAATGTGATCCATCCTACACCACCGAGGCCGGCAAGTGGTATATGCATTTTTAGTTTTTTTTTTTGTGCTAAAAAGTCACATGACGTATGGTGTTAACATATTATTTGACAATTTATTGCAATGGCGAAAAAGTCAAGATGCACAGTAAAATTGACGACGATATGACATAAAAGCTAAGCCATAGATTAGCTTAGAAATACCAACATTTAATAGTCGTAACTTGCGACTTACAAGTGTGACAAAACTTCTATTGCTTTCCCATTTTATTCCTTTTTACTTTGGGAAAACTTTGTTTTTTAGTAATGATTATTAAAACAGTTTTCTCAGTACATACTTTTTGGCAGCAATATTTTTATTCAGTTTAAAATATCTTTTAAAATTTACTATGTTATATATCGATAAAAATTCATTTGCATTATGTTTGGCTACTAATTGCAATTAATTTAGAGGCATCATAAATTAAATAAGTACATTCTAAATTAGAATTTCTAATAGCTATTGTTTGTATTAGTTGGCCACGAACTTGTTGGCAGCCAATTGTTTAAAAGATAAGTGGGTATTGCAAATTTTCACTATCGGAAAAGTTATCGTAAATACACGTTAGATTTGGCACGGGTAGATAGAAGGCCTTTAGAGGTGGCTAGAAATATCTAGGTCAAATACCAGTAGAAATGCTATACTGAGAAAAATTAAGCTTTATTTTGATAAAATATTTGTAATTTTCTAGGGTATTACTAGCTCACGAAGCGAGGCTATAGAAATAGAAATATTTTATTCAGTACTTATGCCATTGTAAAATGGATATACAGGTCAAATTTATGTAACAAGAAACAAAAAATGCCAACCTAAAATAAAAAATTTAGGCTGTTAGTCATATTTAAAAATAATATATAAATAAGGATAAGATAAAAACATGTAAAATTAATCAAAGAACAATATAAATACGTTAAAATATATTACAATTTATTTACTTTTTTTTTCCTAAAAAAGCATATAAAATGGAAAATTGTATACAGGAAACCTGGGCGATATTTGCTGCCAGGAATTCCCTAACAGAATAAAAGTGGTTTTGAAGTAAAATTTCTTTGACTGACTTTTTAGAAGAATTTAAATTACTAATTTGCCTAACTCTATTTGGTAATTTGTTGTATAACACGATGCCACTGTAAGTAGGTGAATTTTCGTACAAGACTGTTTTGTGTTTAGGTACTGTTAGCGAGTTCTGATAACGCAAACTAAAACCCTGACTGAGACCTCCTAATTTTGGTTTAATATACGACAGCTTCTTGTATATGTATAAGCAAGGTAACGTCATTATTTTGTGGTTTAAAAACACATCTTTACAAGATTCTCTGGATTTTAATCCAAAGATCAGTCTTATGATCCTTTTTTGTTGGATAAAAACTCTGTCGCTATCAGATGCAGTACCCCACAAAATAACGTATAATAGCTATCGTAATAACCCGACGAGTCGGTTGGTTATTAATCAAAGGAAATATTGTTCATTTGTTGTAGGAATAAATTGTGATAATAAACGAGAAAAATATAGAAAATAAGGCACGACAAATCATCACGTATCAACCCGAAACTGGTTGGAATCTGTACTCACACTTAAATTGTTATAATTTTCTTTTGAAATACTTAATTTATGTTCCATTTTATGTTCTGATTTATTAAAATGCCTAAAAATTTGATATTATTTATTGTCAAAAGCTTTACTTTCAGAAATAAATATGTATGTATATGCTCTTTTGTCTGCATAATTTTTTTTCAATATTTATAGAAAGAAGATCAGTTATGATTAAAAGATTTTTTATTTTAATTATCAATACAGTAATTTTAGTCTATGTAAGATTCTCCCGACAACAGCTCTCATAAAATATTGTCGTCATCTGTAAAACTTATTTTTCTTTCTATTTAAAAGATTATTTACAAAGATGGTGGGAGTATTGGTGTAGTGGTCTACCGCGTCTGTACATGACAAGTCTACTAGCCAACTAGCGTGAGTTCGATTCTCACTGGCGCCAATTTGCCTTTTTCAGTTAATTAATAATTGAAATTTGGCGAAGGCCTAAGTGAAGTGGACAATCCCTATAAAAACTGGTTCGAAAGTCAGTATAAGCCGGTGGTTCCCTCTACTACTATCCCACACAAGTTCCGGACTTTGCTTAATTAAGTAGAATAGTACGAGGTTAAACAAAAATGTAATGTAAGTTGGGAGGATTGGTGTAGTGGACTACCGCGTCGTACTTGACGAGTTTACTACCCAAAATAGCGTGAGTTCGATTCTCATCGGCGCCGATTTGCCTTTTTCAGTTAATTAATAATTGTAATTTGGCGAAGGCGTAAGTGAAGGGGACACTCCCTATAAATTGGTTCGAAAGTCAATTAAAGCCGGTGGTTCCCTTTACTACTAGCCCACACAAGTCCTGGACTTAGGGGATGCTTAATTAAGTAGAATAGTACGAGGTTAAACAAAATGTAAATGTAAAAAAATGTAAAATGTAAGATAATAAAAATAAGTGGCCCTAATATAGTCCATGAGGTAAGCCACATTCAGGGCTTAATTAATAACTTGTAAAGCCTATGATTTCTAAAAACTGATTTTTATTTTTTATTTTGCAATTCATTTTCCACATACCCAACTTTCGGAAGTATGAGCTTCTTGTAACTTACCGTATCGAAGGCATTTGCTGTCCAAGAATAAGGTCAAAACAATATAAATTAATCATCATCAATTATTAATCGTTCCGTATCGAAGGCATTTGCTAAGTCCAAGAATATAGCCCAAATAATCCAAATTGATTATTAATAATCGTAAAGTATCAAAGGCTTTTGCTAAGCAAAAAATATAGCCCAATTAAATGCAATTTCATTATTTATAATTTAATATTTATATTATAATCAATTTGTATTTATGTTGGTTACATTCGTGGACATATCAAAGGCCTTTGATATTTTAAGTCACAAGAAGCTCATTAATAATAAGAAAGCAATAATTATTAATTATAATTATCGCCACAACCGTGGCGTTTTGCTGTATTTGTTTTGGTACCTTTAAGTAGATTTTACGTCGTAAAATTTTAGAAAAATATTTAACGATACTTAAACTGGTAGACGCCTAGGCCTGTATACAATACACGCGGAAATAGATATTTAAAGAAAATTTAAAAATAAAAAGTCAGGTGACATGTAAATTTAGTCAATACGCCAACTTATAAACAATTTGTGTATCAACATTCGATTTCAATTCAAGTATTTTTATCTCGTAATTGTTGGAATTAAATATTTGTCGAGTCGATGAAGGCGCACAAATTAAGTAAGGTATCCAAATAATTTGCTTAAATGCCTCCATTGGAATGTATGGAAGCAAATCAATGTCAACTTTGGGATAAACAGCCCAGAGGGTTAATTTTGTTTTTATTAAGGTGCGCTCATAAAATTTATGGAAGCAGGAACGCACTAAAATACTACTTTTTTTTAGGGCTGGAACCCAAATTAATTTTAATTGAGAGAGGCCATGAAACCTTTGGGATCCAGAAATTGACCAACTTTTTAAGTTGACTTCCCGAACATTTGAGGGGGGCATTTATTTTACCGAGAAGGGGTCCTAAAACGTATGATCTAATCTATAATCCAAAAGAAAACTTGAAAAACCAGAGGGGTTACCCGACCACCTAACCGCCGCAGTGTGCAATAAGAAAAATTCAGAATAATATTATGTATTTTATTTCTTTGTTGTAAAAAAAAGAAAGGAAAAATCTGTTTAGAGTATAAGAAAAAATGTGAAGCATTTTATTCACTACTTGTTTATTTTTATCAGGTTATTTAATTTGTACTCTTTCCAGTTGTAATTAATATTTATGTTGTTATGATGTTTTTCTAAAAATATATTATTTATAAAAGGAACATGTGCAATAAAAAAATACAATTGTTAGTTATTGGCAAGGCCTGAATTTACTGACGTGCGTGAAACTTCCCAGTCAAGTGAAGCGATACGAGCTACAGACGAGGTTGGTAATGCTGAAAATGTAAAAAAGTGTCATAAAATGTCATTTTTTATGGGTAGAACAAAGGTTGACAGCTCTTATTCTATTGGTAACATTGTTTTAGATTCGGTTGATACCGTTAAAGATCTTGGTATTTTATTAGAACTGGATTTTAACTGTCATATTACCTCTATTGTTCAAAAGGCTAACAAAATGTTAGGCTTTGTAAAAAGAAATTGTAAAGTTTTTTCTGTTAAGTCTATTATAATAGTCTACAATTCCCTTGTTAGATCTCATCTCATCTTGAATTTGATTGAGTCTGTTCAACGTAAACTATTACGATTTTGTGCTAACAAACTAAATATTCCAATAAATATTCCAATTTATGATCATAATTACTCTCATGTGTATGAAGCATTGAATGTTGAATTACTTTGTCATAGAAGACTTAAATCAGATTTATTTTTGTTGTTTAAACTTATTAAATATTTACTTAATTGTCCAGAAATAATGTATAAAATTCGGTTTTATATCCCTACAAGAAATCTTAGACAAAGTTCTCCAACATTTAATATACCCTTTCATAGAACTAACTACGGATCTCATACACCTTTGGATAGAGCTATGCTTTTGGCTAATAACAATAACAATTATTTAATTTTTTTTAATTTGTCTTTAAATTCTTTTAAAACTTCTTTAAATAACCTTAATTTTTGATATTATTGGTATCAAAAATTTATATACTTATGCATTTATTTATATTTTGTACTTTTTTTATGTATTGGGGTCCCGTTAACAAATAAATAAAAAAAATAAACCATCAATTAGAGTTATTGTCTCTAGTGGATGTCGACTGGTTTAGTGCCTGAGGCTCATTTATCCAAATAGAGATTAATTTGAATAAAGAATCTTTATTAGAGATTAGAGATTAGGGAGTAAGACTGATGCTGTAGTTGCATCGGTCATAAATTGGGGGGCACCATTACTGGTTAAGAACATTTTTATTTATTTTTGTGGGTGGTGAGAGTTTCGTGATCGCAATGCAGGAAGTTTGTAATGAGGGGGTTAGAGTGATATTTGCTGCCCTGGATGAAATACTTGCTATGACAGATGTTTTCCGTTTTGAGGAGAGGAATGCCAAGAACTGTATGAATTCGGCTGTTCCCCATCAACCGTGGAGCAGTACCTTCTTTTGGAAGGCCTGAAGTTTGGATGAAAGAGTTTTGTTGCGGTGCGGTCCAAAAGTTTTAAACGAGTTGAGACATCAACTTTAATTTCGAATCACTAAATAACACAGCAAACAACCCAGAAAACACAAAGGCCATTTTTTTTTGTTAAAATATTCGTTGATTGATGTTTATTGGGAAGACAAGTTTGAAAACAGTAACTATAAGTATAATTATTATACTTATAGTTTCTATTTTCAAACTAAAATGTTGTCTTTCCAATAAAAATCAAGGAGTTCTTAAGAACTCCTTTAATTTTAGCAAATATTAGCATGCTTCACCAAACTCCTAAACTTTTTGTATTGACTGTTAGATTTTTGGTTTAAGAAAATCTTACGAAATCTTGCATATAAAGGGGAGTTAAAAAATCCTTAAAAAATATCTTACTTAATTTATTAAGGATAGGGAGGGATCGATTAAACAAAATTTTTACCACAAAACAATAACACATTTTGTTTATTTTACGATTATAACATAAAAATAAAGTTGAATATAATAAATACTATGTCACGAATATCTCAATCTTATAGTATATTAAAGTACTAGTTTCATAACATACGTTTTTATCGCACGAGTACAAGTTTAGAAAACGAGCCGCTTGCGGCGAGTTTTCTAAAGTACGTGTTACGTGTTACGTGTTATGAAACGAGTGCTTTATACAATTTTTTCTATTTTGCTCTAAAATAAAAAAAAAAACTTACATTTTGATGACTGATTTAGGGATTTTTGTTTTGGATTGGCATTACAGTTAACACCATGTTTAAAATTCTAAGAACAAATGATATTTTGATATATTTTACAGTCATCTCTTCTCTTTTTTACTGCAATTAACCAAGCCACAATTTTAACATGGTAAAAATAACCTAAACACAAAATTTTGTAGAAAATTCAACTTTAAAGCGACATTGACATTTGCACGGAAAACGTCAAGCGATAGGCCAGGTCTGTTGCCAACCCAAAAGAACAAAAAGTACAGACCTCTTATGGGCCTATAAGAACACGCAAAATGCGTGTGATTATGAGCTTATAAGAGTCGCAAAATAGAAAAAAATCATATTAGTAGCTAGTATTTTAATAGGTTTTTCACACTTCCCACGAAAATATTTACGCAGAGAGCCCACGCGATGAAAAATTTCTTGGGGGAGTGGAAATAGAGTTACATTTTATTTAATTTAGTTCGTAAAAAGAATATAAAATATGATTAGTGTATTAATAATATTATTACACACAGAGAAATATTAGGTAAAAACAAGTACGTAATATAAATATCAAGTAACTCAAACGTGTGTAATACACACTGTGTATATCCGCAAGCATGTTGAGTACAACAAAACATTTGATTTAACTACTTAACCCAGTAAGGAGTTATTGTATAGTTCTCCGCATGAAAGAAAGTCTCCGACATAAGGGGGATGAATCATTCGCGCTCTCTTCTTTCCGTCAAGAGCACACACATTCAAAACATATTTCCCGTAGCCACAGATCCGTACGACAAACTATACCTTCAAACTTTAAAAATATATATTTTTTTAACATTTTTTTTATATAGAAAGAAATAAGTTATCATTGTAAATTTTTTTTAGATTTTTAAAGTGTCATTTTTTGGCCATAAAAAAAAAGATCAAAAAACGGTGGTCGCCATTTCGACTGAAAAAAAAAAACGGGATATTATTCACAATTGAAGTCGCTATAGCCCGAACTAGAAGATTTTCTTTTATTTGGCCAAAAAATAACAACATGGGTTTAGATGCTTGCGGATATACATCTGAATATTACATACTTGTGTTTAGTAATCATTTCTTTGTTTGTACCATGTGCTTCAGAAAAATTTAGAAAACATTTCTTTACTTACGGACAGATATCTTGTAAAGTACGTACCTGAAAAAAAAAAAAGAATTAATAAATATAATAAAATCAAATATACCGGGTGTTTTTTTTTAACCTGAAACTTTCAAATATCCCGAATACTATGCATTTTAGAAAAAAGATGTCGGAAAAAAGTTAATGTCAATTATTAATTTATTTAAAGTAACATTAAATAAAATTAGGGGATACCTAAAACGAAAAAAATAATAGCTTTCTCTTTGTAAATTAAATACAGGCACGCGCAGGTCGACTAGTATGGGCGCTGCTAAATAAATGTGTAACTTTTTGTCATTTTCTCATTGTTTAGGTTTCGTTCAAATAATAAATATAAATTTACTATTTCCCTTTAAAATAACATACAGTTCCACTTCAACACAACATTTTCGCGTTACTGAATATAGAGACAGGGCCTATCCATCACCACTTCTGAGCTCAGACATCACCAGAAAATCTAACATCAAGGTAAGTCCTATCTCTATGTTTCACGCATTTTCTTAACTCAAATTGTCGTTTTGAGACCCCAGGGTCCAACACTCATAAACCGTGTATTTTTTGAAAATATTATAAAAAAGTGTGCATAGTCATTAAAGAATAAATTATTAAAGTTAATATATTTAAAAAAATATTCTGGTGACGACTTTGTTTTCATTTCGGTTTTCATTGATTAGTTAAAAAATTTCCTCCATAACAAATAAATTCAAATAAATCCCGATTAATTTCTGTTTATTTTCAATACATTTAATAAACATAGTCTATATTTATTAATGACATTAAAAAAATTCTAAAGAAATCATTGAATTAATTTATGAATAATAAATTTTAGATTATTTTTTAAGTTTATTTTTTTTTGTGAAAATACACATTTTCATGGATATTTGGTAAAAATATATAAAATTATATTTAAAATTATATAGAAAATTATTGGTAACGCGTAGTCATGCATTAATATTAAAAATACAATTCAAATTACTTCAAATTAATTTATATAATAATAATATTTCCTACAGGATGCTTCTTGAAATTTATTTAGGGTTATTTGTAAAACATCCATTTCGCATGATCTTTTCGGGAACCCAAGAAGATTTTGTAAAGCGCATAGTGATTTTAAAAGTACCTACGATGTCTCCCCATTAAAAAAATTTACATTAATTTGTAGGTAAATTTAAACTCATTTTTTACAGTGCAAAGAACAACTTTTTGTATGTTTTTAGCATGTCCGTGCCCACGTTGACCTGTAAATTTGCTTCGGAATTTTGGGTTATTTTCAGATTTCATAATTCGTCTAAGGAATTTACTTTCAATCTCTTTCTTCACGGTATTTATTTTTGGCGGAATGCAAATTTATAAAAATACACACAAACATAAAATATTTATAAATGCACGCTGCCGACCCATTTATTTATTTTATCTTGAGTAGTTTTTATGCAGATGGGAAGGCGACCACTTTAAATTTCCGCATAAATATTTTGTTTAAGATCTTTAGAAAATACTTATTTCCTTCAGAAAGTTAAGCATACACGAAAAAACAGTTGGGTTTCTTAATCTCATTAACAGCAAAACATGGCAAAGTTGTTTTAAATAAATATTTGCATATGACCATATACAGAAAATTGGTCGCAAAGGAGTCCCTGCAAAAACCAAAGATTTCTGGACTTTCTGGACTCTACGCATGAAAAACTTTATTTAATAGAATATTGTCTTCGTATTCCTACGATTTTCAAGAAATTCTAAAGACGCAGAGATTTTTAAAAAAGTTCTAAGAGTTTTAACAGTTACTTAAAGACTTCCTTGCCAAGTGCATTGCTACATCATAATTGGAGGGATCTTCCAACAGCTTGCAAGTTGCGTTGCTACTTCCAAACCGGAAGTCTTTCTCTAGACTTCCTGTAAAAGTGTAGTACAGTAGTACGATTTCTTAAAGACCAAAATGTGAATAATTCCAAAGACTTCCTGAGATTTTAAATGCCTTCCTAGACATGAAGTCTTAAATTTTCTCGACTTCAAAACTATTAAAAAATAAATAAATTTCCCATTATTTTCTGGACACACATTTTCTCAAAGACTTCTTATATTAGGATAATTTAGTAAATATACGCATGCGTAATAAAAATATTTAATAAGATATTGTCCTCGAATTTCTAGGATTTTTTAAATACTTCCTACGACTTTCAATGATTCCAAAGACTTTCAAACATTTCTAAAAGACTTCCACATCCTACGATTTCTTAAACCTGTTCTTGGCAAGTGCGTAACTACTTACCAATTAGAGAGACTCTCGAAACGAATGAACTAAAAAATCTTGGCAGATTCGAATTTAGCACGGAAAATCATATAAAAAAAATTAATAAAATTGTAAATTCGTAAAAAATTAATTAAATAAAGTAGCAGGCATTATTTAGAAAACTATCGATAGTGATAAATCACTGCCTTAAAATTAAGAGATAATAAAATTTAATATTTATTATAATTGAGGGGATTGGAAGTAAAATGGTATAAGTGCATTTTTGTTCAAAAATGAGATTATTGCATATTTTGATTGCCTTATAAACCAGTAAAATAAATAACTTAAATACAAATAAAATACAATAAAGTCCAAACCAAAAAATCCAAACCCAATTTTTTTAAGCGCAATTTAGGTGTAGGCTAGAAGTTCATAACAAAATAACCCTAAAATGACAAAAGTCAATCTTTATTATCAGAAAATGGCTGTTTAAAACGAAATTCCTATCGGAGTCATATTTTTATATAGATCGATATTGCCTTTGAACTGGGAGCCTTATAGATCTAATTAATTGTAAAATAATTTGTAGCAAAGTTTGGTTACCGGCATAAAATTTTTTTTTTCAAAATTTTAAACATACCGATAAAATAAAAACACAAAACACCTCTTTATTTCACTGTTTAATATTTTAAATAAATTGTCGAACTTTAAAGCTCGGAATCTTATACCCTTTAACTTCCAACCCCCTCAATTATAATCGATTATAATTATTATTGAAACAATACTTTAATTATAATTATTATTAGACTATACAGATAACTTATAGATTGTACTATTAATAAACAAATATATATTTTCCAAATATCAATAAACAGTCAATACTTCAAATAACAACAGATACAAATAGACCTGTACACTTATTCAAAAATAGAAAAAAGTCTGAAATAATATAAAAATGTAGGTCACCACTTAATTTCAACCTAATTGATCTAATTATGAAAACCACTAACGTTTATTTATGTTTAATTTTTGGAAAAAGCATCTAAGTTTATAAAGCAGGTATTTACATAAGTGCCCACGAAAACATTTACGCATTTTTTTTTTGTGTTAAAAACTAATATAAAAGTATCTGATCGAGTATCGAGTATTGTTAAAGCCTTTTTCTACGAGCGTGCGGAAAGATGTCTCTTTCCGCACGCATAATTATTTCATAAAAACAAGTAGCTTGATTATAGAAACGTGTAACATTATTGGCTAAGACACTTGTTTCCATGGCGACCGATCAACATGATAGCGTCCTAAGCTAGTTTGTGTATGTGTCAATTTTAATTGTAAAGTTTTTATAAAAGAAATTATGAATCTTAAAAAAGAAGATGAAGGTACCTGAAGGAATAATAGAAATGGCAAATGCAAATGAAAACTGCAACAAATTTATCATTATTGTTCAACCATAAGAGAATTGGTAATAACTAACGTTAGATTCTTTTCAATAATTGTTAAAACTGTTAATATGATAATTATGTCATGTGATTCTTGTTATATTTATCACAAAATTATAAAAATGTTTAAATTTCTTAATTGTTAATTATTTTTCTATTGGGAAAAGGTATAAAAATAAAATTTATTCAATTAAGTATACTTATATATAAAAGAAAAAAAATATTGTTCCTAACGCATGCGTAAAGAGGATTTTCCGCACTGGACTGCTTGCTTGCTTCGCTACGCATCGTTCAGGCAAATGCAATCTAGTGAGGAAAAGAGCCTCTTGCCACCCTTGTTAGGAAAAAAGCTATTTCATACTGCTTATAGTTGGAGAGCTGGTGACCATTTTTATTTCATTATTTGCTCCCGGCTATATTTTATATATGTCTAAAAGTACATTCAAATTAAGCTATTTTAAAATTGGTAGACTCCGGATCCGGTTCCTTTGGGTGCTAGAAGCTCCAAAAGCTATGGCAATGACCTACCAAAAAATCTATGTTTAACTTGCCGAGTCATATACATTTCATTGAATACTTTCATATTAAGCTATTTTCATAGATATACACAATAATTCTGGGGCCAAGGGGCGAGGACAGTCTATAAAAAGTGCCTTTAAAATATTTGATAGGTACCGAATTTCTTAAAGAAATGAGAATTTATAAAATTACATTTTGATTAAATGTGAAATTAAAGAGAGTTTTTAGTGTTGACATATGTCAAATAAAGTTTTTAAAGTCTCTTTTTAACTCTTAGCCTAGTTAATAATTGTGTAAAACTGTGAAAATAGACCAATCTAAATGTAAAAAATGTAATTTGTTTGGCTCGGTAAGTTAAAAATATATTTTTCGGTGACCCCATTTTACCACCTTTTCGAGGCTTATAGCATCCAAAGGAATCCGATCCAGGACCTGGCGATTTGCAAATAGCTTAATTTGAATGTACTTTAGGACATATATAAAATACATCTGGGAGCAAATAATGAAATAAAAATGGTCACCAGCTCTTAGACTATAAGAAAGAAAGAAGTTATTACAAAAGGATGTAATAATAACCAAACGCTATAACCGCTCTTAAAGCACGGTTACAGATTTTATTACCAGTTGTTTCAACCGCACGTAACCAAAGCATTCCGAAATGAAACGGTAAATCCCAAACATATAACTAAAACTTCGGTAACTAAAACGAAAAGGCCTTTAGAGATTTTTAAACAGTGAATCCGAATATGGCCGAAGAATAACGCTATCATGTCTGGGTTTCGAGAAAGACAGTCAGACTCAATTTTGGTGTTTTTGGGCTAATTTTCTTGAACACCTTACGTGATAGTGACATTCTTCGTTCAGATTTGGATTCAACATCCCAAAAGTCTTAACTATATTATAACCCTATTGTAATTCGATTTTTTTTAGAGCTCTAACAAATATCGATGTAATTGATGTAAGTATCTTAATGAAAAATCTATTGGATTTACCTTTAATTTAAAATAAATCACTTCATACACTCAAAAAACACGCACGTAAAAAAAAACTATATTTTATCGCCAACTGTCTAGTCTAGAATGGCAGAATCGTAAATGGCCGATAAAACAAAATATTGGAAATATGTATTTTGATTTGTCAAGGATGTATGTAAATTTTTAATTGTCATAATATTTTTATGCATACATATTTATAAATATGTTTGTATTATACACAAATAAAAATAATATCTTAATCCAACAAGAATTATTTATTTGGACATGAGGAGCAACTTTTCAAATCTCATTTTGTCCAAAAAATAATTTTTTGGGTATTAACGAAAAACGATTTTCTCTTAAACCCTGTCATATATTTTTAGGACATCGAGTTTTTTGCTAAAAACCCCAATAGAAACTAACATCTAGACGTAATAAGTTACCTTATCAGAAAGACTGGAAAAACCTAAAAAATGTTTGGACTCAATGCGTTTTGTTTCGTCACAATGTATAAAATTAGTTTTGTTTCGGACATAATGCTGAATTGCAGGTTTTAATAAAGAAAATTAACACTTCCATATCAGCTGTTTTGTTCGAAATTGTCTCCCTCTAGCGGCAAAATAACATAATGCGTTTTGATCCGACTACATTTGTGGACAAAAAGCGTTTAGATGTGAACCTTATACTTTGCGCCTGAATTACACAGGGACATAATGCTGTTTTAAACGTTTCGTTTATACAGGATTGTAGAGCACAAAAAAATATTTTCAAATCCGCTTTAAACTCAATTTTGTATAAACTGGACAAAATGCGCTTTAAAAAGTTGCTCCTCATATATTGTTCTATTAAAATAATAATAATTAACTCGTTCAAAGATTAAGATGAGGGGGTAACTTTTGAACGAGTTAAGATATCGACTTAAAATTTGAAGCATTTAAATAAGACAACCCAAACTATTTTTTCGCATATACAGGATGTCCAGTAAATGATCTCATTAATTTTAAGGGGTGATTCTATGTAGGAAGGGAGCTAAGCCCCTTTGAAAGTTGTTAATTTTTTTTTTTCAAAATTTTTTAGTTTTTCGCAAAAAGAAAATTTAAACAAAAATTTTGAATTTTTTTTTTGATTTTTTTTTTATTTTTCGTTTCTCAAAAGAGACCTTTTTTTAAATTAATTTTTTAATTATTTGTTTTTTAATGTATTTGGGAAAATATACTATACATTTATTTTAATTACATTTACTGTGAATAATATATGATGAAATGCGTAGCATTACATATCTTTACGGCTTGTTTTTAAAGATGATATAGGTATTTATTTGCCATTAATTTTGTTTATTTTCAATAAAAATTTAAACCGTTAAAGAAAAATATGTTAGTTTGTGAAAAAAAAAAATATCGACTAAAACTAAAACTTTATTAAATTATAAAGGACGAGTCTGTTATTCTAAGAAATAATTTCGTTAAATTACAGTTGAATTTGTATTTTTTTTTTGTACCAAAACACAGAATATTTAATTTTTAATTTGGGGCATAAAAATTCAATATTTTTGAGTTGGGATATTTCTGTTCGTGCACCATTTGATCCCTTCTCCAAACTAGCCCTTTCCACAAGTGTGGATTTATTTCATTTTAAGGGGGGGGGTGCATCCATAAGGAAAAAATTGCACATTCACCAAAAATATAATTTTGAAGGTATTTCTATGCTAATATCTCGCTGGGGAGGGCCATGCCCCCCTAAATCCGCCGGTGGTCATAGGGCATATAAAAAATGGAGGATTGGAGAAAAATATATATATATATTTTAACTTGTTCAGTGGCAAGTGCTACCTACCATTTAAAATTCCGAAAAGAGGGTATAGTTTTTAAAATAATTTTTATGCTTTTTATAAAATAGTTTGAAAATTTAAAAAACGCTGACTCTGTTACTGATTTTAAATAAATGTAAACAAATTTACTTGTTTCGTATTGTAATTATTCATCATTGTAATATTTAGTTACAAACAATACGGTTATTATTGAATTTAATTAACCAATATTGCACTTTTTTCCAGACATAATTGTGTAAGTGAACTAAAATATGGCTGACAAGTGTAATTTATGTAAAACCTAATCCAATTTATTCAAAATTCTATTTGATTTTATTGAGAAGCAAATTACAATACTAACTAGATATAGATTAAAATTCAAAATTTTCGAATTAAAATGGAGGGTCGATTTGGGCGGTTTTTACCTCAAATTATTTTTGGGTAAAAAACCAGGAAATATTTTTTTTAATGTCTACTAACAATAATACGTCGATTTTACCCCAAACGGACCATCTCTCACCCCCCTAGCACCCCCTCCATCCTGAATATGCCATAACTTGCATTCTTGGAGAGATATATCGCTTTCAAACTTATATTTGCTTGATAAAATACCACACTAACTCCCTTTTTACTGTATTCGCTCTCATTTATCATTTTTTCTCTTTTTACCCTCCCCCCCTAGGGTGGAGAAGAGAGTGGCTCTCAATGAACCATTCTCACATCCACCCTCTCCAGTCCATAAAAAACCTCTAGATGAATATAAGAAATGAAAACTCTCCACCCCCCTAGGAGAGGAGGGGGGGGGGTAAAGAGAAAAAAAGATAGTCCGTTTAGGGTAAAATCGACTTATTATTGTTATTAGACATTAAAAATTATATTTCCTGATTTTTTTATAAAAATAATTTGGGGCAAAAACCGCCCAAATCGACCCTCTTCAGGGTTCCCACCAAAAACTGACATTCAAATTCCAGGTATTTTCCAGGTTTTCCAGGTAAAAATTATTAAAATTCTAGGTATAGTAAAATAGTTTTAGTATATAATAGGTAATATTAAAGTAACAAAAAATTAAAAAAAAAATGTTTTTTTTTTCGTTTTTTTTTTTTCGAAAAAAATCATTTCGGGTAATTGATTGTTATACCTCGTGCATATGTTTTTAGACAATTTCAATCATAATAAAAAAAATTGCAGCGGTTTGAACGTTTGAGGGTTTTTTTTGAGATACTTTGAGGTTGAAAAAAAAAACAAAAAATAATTTTTTTACTCGGCTGCGCCACGTGCACTTAAAACTAGGTTCGCGTACTCGGTACGTAATATACTATTTTATTATTGCTCTACGACCATTTTTCGCCAAGTTACAGGTTTCAAAATCACCTAAAAGTTTAGGATGTTTTTTATATCCTTTAATTTTTGTGCCAAGGCTATTTCATTTTTCTTAAAAAAATATATATTTTTGTGTTAAATTCCAGGTGCTATTACAAAATTCCAGATAAAAAACGTGTTTTTTAAGAAAAAAATGTTAAATTCCAGGTATTCCAGGTGGAAATCTAAATTCCATGCGTTTTCCAGGTTTTCAAGGTTTTCCAGGATTGGTGGCAACCCTGCTCTTCCTTTGTTAAGAAACTAAAAACCATTCTATAGAATAGTATACTGGCTATTTTAATTAAGTTTAAAAGCAATCAAGATAGGTAATTCGTAATAAAAAATAAGCATATGTTTCGTATCCCGATAAATGGAAATATTGGTCAGCAACATAGTTTTTAGCTGGGCGCCACCTATACATTTTTTTTTAATTCTGAAAAAATAGGGTGGTAATCTACTCACCCTAATGAACACCTTTGGGGGGTAAGACCTTTAAATTAAAAAAAATTTATTTGTCCCAACCAAATAATTTAATTGACCATATCCAACCAAATATTTAGTTGACGCAAATAAACTCTTTTATCAGTGTGGGAGGGAATCTAAAATCCTTAAAAAATGTAAAACGTAATTTGTGCACGGCCCCTTAATAATTTTCGTGATGACCTTTGCCAGAACATCTTTAAAGAAAACTTATCAAAGGTTTGAATTAATTAATTATCAACTAAGTTGAACACGACGTGGGAGATCGTTTAATTTGATTCGTTGAACCAGATTAATTAAAATTAAACAAAAAAAGTAAACTGGGGTAAAAAGTCTACTTTTTAACCTCTTCCGCTCCATTGTATATGAATATTTTTAGGTAGGGGTGACCGGGGCTAATTGTCGCACTTTTCATTCAAAATCAGTTTTTTCCTTTATTTTTGTATTTTTTTTATTGACCTAACGGTAATTTTATCTGCATGTTTTAGTAACATTATTTAAAGGAAAAACATGGAAAAATTTATAGGGTATTAGAGTTATTTTTTTTTTGTGAAGTCTTGAAAATTGCGACAACGTGCCCCATCACGTTGTCGCGGCACTTCGAGTATATTTTTTTGAAGAAATATAAAGGCATTTATAAAAATTATAAATAACTAATAAGACATGTGCCTCTCCACAAGCTGATTGTTATCTAACTTTTTACTTTTGTGCCAAAATTTCCAACTTTATAATTAAATAATATTTTTTTGATTTTTTTTTAATTTAATATAATTTAATAAACGAATTTATTTGCTATTCGACAAAGTTTCACTTTTTTAGACAGTTTTGAATAAAAAAATGACAAAAAGGAAATGTTATACCATGAACATATCTCCAGATCATGCGACAACTAGCCCCAAATCAAATGCGACAACTAGCCCCAGTAGTCAATTTTACGTTATGTATCAAGTACTTTCTAATTAACTAATAAACACTCCTAAATGACAATATAAACAAATAATATACACCTTAAACTATTATTATTCATAAAATTCTCGTATCTTAATGCTTTAAATCAGTAACAATAAGAAAAAATGTTTACCAAAAAAAAATTACTGGGCTCTTTAATTTTTACATTTTTTGGTTTTTCTGGATGTTCTTTTAATTTATTGCATTTAAGTTTACAAATGATAAATGGCACTGTTGTAACGCAGCGGTTAATCTTGGTTTGGCTCAGAAAAATATTTTACTTTTTAAGATATAAGCACTTCGACAACTTACCCCTGCGACAACTAGCCCCGGTCACCCCTATAGCAAAATTTACCACAATATCCACAGTTGGATATTCGTATACGGCGCAATATATTTTAGTGGTATTAAACTTAGTACTTTCATTTAGAGCGTGGTAGGAGCCTGCATGTCCCTGCGTGGATATAATGGTTATTTAATTTACTAAGCAAAATTTTAATGTGTATTTTTAATTTTAATCTGGTAAAGGTCCCTATACCTTGAAAAAAAAACAACATTTAAATCTAAAGTGAACTACTAATGTAGTTTTGGAGTTAAGCAGATAGATAAACAGGGTTATTCTTTTAAATGGTACACCCACCGTAACTTTTGAACGGGATGAGATATAAACTTTATATTTGGAATATGCATATCAAAGTCGGTATGGCGGCGCCAGGGGAGCAGTGGTGGACAGTATTTTAAATGGCACCCTAGCTCTTGCGATACGTCATTTTAAAGAGCTTAAAATTCTTTATGTAATTTTTAATTAACTTTTTAATATTTTTTTTCTTAAAAATTGATGAAATTTTCAGTATTTTTGAAAAATTAATTTTGGAAATATTGCGCAAAAAGGTCAAAATAGTTAATACATGGTGTATTATCATGTTAAGACTAATTATTTATCATTTTCATGTGAAATTTTTAATATTTATGCACAAAATATTAAAAAGCTCAATAAAAAATTACTACAAATTTGATGTTTGTATATAATAGAATTTGTTTAGATACAATAAAAAAACTTTAAAAACCCTAACCTATATCACTTATATTAGATATTATTCCATCAATTTATTTTCTAATCATCGTACAGAGTGATATTGGTAGACTGACAGTTTCGGGCTGCTGGCCCTCTTCAGTAAAATAGATTGATGGAATAATAAATTAATATTTTTATAATTTTGTTTAAAATTAAAAATTTCTGTCCTTCCTATATCGCCTTGTAAATTCCGAAACATCGCATCTGAAAAATGGGAACTTGCCAGAGACTAGAAATTATACTTTTTTTATGGAATTAGTAGGGTAGTAATTAAATAATTGACTAATTTATATGAATCAGAACTTATTCTTATTTATATGTAATTAATAAAGTTCTAAATAAATACCTTATTAATTGTTTAAAAAAGGATAATTTGTTATACCTGTTAAGTGGTCATTTTTCAGAAACGATGTTTCGGAATTTACAAGGCGATATGTATAAAAATATCATTACACATTTTTCTACAAAAAGGACAGAAGAGTAAAAAAAGCAAACATTAACGTGATGTAATTTATGGATGTTCCCTTCAATTGATATTATAGTTAAAAGTCAATGACATGGAGTTTAATTAGTGCCTGGTCGTCCAAACGGTGAAAATATATTTGACGTCATTGGTTACTTGTTTTTGTTTTTGCAATTAGTTTCGGAAAAAAATATACCTCCAGCAATAAAGGTCTCAAGTCGTCGTTTATAATTTAAGATATAATACAGGACTATCAAAATATCAGGCGAAAAAAAAAATTAAAAAATATCTAGTCCGTAGTGAATAAAAATGCGCTTTAAATAAGATTTTATTTTATTTTCCGGGAACCTTTTGTTTGCTTCTGGCTGCTTCCGTTTTTCTCCATCAGCTCGTTTTTTTGAGATATAGCGCACGTACTAGTTGTAGTGAAAAAATTATTAAGGTCTTATTAATTTTTTTTTCGCTGTGTATTGGCACGCTGTTCTAGAAGAACTTTTAAATGACATGACAACTTCCATTTTTTTTTCTTTTTGGAATTTTTTATATAAGCTCTAATTAAAAAAATAAGACCCAAATTTTAAAAATCGTTATAGCCGTTTTTGAAAAAAATGTGTTTTTTAGAAAATATCTCTGATATTTCAGGCTAACATACTCGGTTTGCCCTCGATATCTCGGATTTTGACCAAACTTGGCATAGTGGTATCACTATGGTACCTAAGCACTCCATCCAAATTTTTTTCAAAGCGGTCCATCCGTTCACGATACCGGGTGTCCCACCAACCAGGTTCTTGACAAGTTATATCTCCGTTATTTGAAAAGGTAATTTTTTTGTAAAAATAGCGTTAAATGGGAGTCAAAAAAGATTTTATTGACTTATTTAACCCCCCCCCCTCCATTGCTTACTCACTTCCTTGTAACCACCCCACCCTCTGATTTTCAAATAACACCTTTCACCCCCATTTTTATCTAACAATATGAAATTACATTTCATTTTGAATTAAACCATGTATTATAATTAGTATCTTATTCTTTTAAGGGGCTTCCAATAACAATTATTATTTAGTAATAATAATATCCCACCAGGTTTTAGACAGGCTATATCTCCGTTATTTAAAAATATAAAATAAATTAAATTGGAGTCAAAGTAGAACTTACTGACAGTCTCCTAGAACTACCCGCAATTTTGTTTTAAATACCACCCTTCTAATAATAAATAATAATTGTTATTTAAAGCCCCTTAAAATCTAAGATACCACATATCGTCGGCTTACAAGTAAAGAGCACTAAGTCCAAAAACATGGTTCTGAGATATTGACAAATTTAACTTTCACTGTTGTTTTTTAATTTTTGTAATAATTGTTACAAAAATGCACGTTTCGCCAAACAAGCTCTAAGTCGCTTAGTGCAGAAATATTTGAAATAATCTACAAGCAAAACGCACTAAGTGCACTTAGTGACTTAGTGCCTATTGCCAGATAAAATTTTATTCAAAATCGTCAGGTCCGTTTTGTATAGTGGGTAACTCTCTTGGCAGTCCACCTAGAAGTTAGTTCGGTTTACCTGTACATAGATCATCAAAAATTAATTACAGTACCATAAAAATCCCATTTTTGCAAAAAAGTGACTTAGTGCCTTTTACTTGTAAGCCGACGATATAATAAATGGTTGAATTCAGAATAAAGTTCACTTTCATAGTCTTTAATAAGATTTAGGGGGTGTTATTTGAAAAACAGAAGTTGGGGGTAGTTTCAAGGGAGTGGGTAAGCAAGGGGCGGTTTTGAATAAGTCAGTAAAATCTCCTTTGGCTTTGATTTAATGCTATTTTTTCCAAATTTTAATACCTTTTCAAATAAAGGGGGTAAGCTATTTCAAGAATTTGGTGGGACACCCAGTATAGTGAACGGATGGACCGTTTTGAAAAAAAATTGGATGAAGTGCTTAGGTACCATAGTGGTACCACTATGCCAAGTTTGGTCAAAATCGGAGACATCAAGGGAAAACCGAGTATGTTAGCCTGAAATATCAGAGATATTTTCTAAAAACACATTTTTTTCAAAAACGGCTCTAACGATTTTTAAAATTTTGGTCTTATTTTTTTAATTAGAGCTCATATAACAAATTCCAAAAAGAACAAAACATGGAAGTTGTCATGTCATTTAAAAGTTTTTCTAGAACACCGTGTTGGTTAATGGGGCACTAAACCAAAAAACAAAAATAATGAATTAATTTATTTTTATAAGAGCAACACAATAAATTAAACTTTTTATGAAAAAAACAAAATGAAAAATTAAAAAAAACTTTTTCTCCTTGCTTTAAAACATAAAAAAACATTAAATAAACATTAAATAATTCAAAATATTGTTGTTCTGCTTTCAATAACTCCCCGTAAAATCTCCGTTACTGGATTCAATTTAAAACTTTTTATATTTTTAAAAACCAGAGCCATATCTTTAGTATTTGTATAAAATTTTTATGAAAATATAGCGAAAAAATGCGAAAAAATCTCATTTTTGAATTTAGCAGCCTATAAAAAACAAACGAATAAAGAAATATATTTTAAATCTGTTTTTTTTTTTTTTGGTTTAAAGCCGTATTAATAAAGAACCAATACAGCGCAAAAAACATTAATTGAACCTTACTTTTTTACTACAACTATACTGCCCTACTACGCTCGAAAGCAGCAACTCCATTTGTCGCATAGCAACGTTTTCACGTCAACTCTGATGTAATATTTTGAAAACGCTGCTATGGTACAAATGGAGTTACTGCTTTCTAGCGTAGTGAGGCAACCCAGCCCATCCTGTGACATTTCAACCCATGGGCAAATTAAATCTTTTTGATATATTCCCCATTATGTACATTGTGTTTATGTGCCTGAAATGTTTTCCGCAGATGGTTAATTTGTGTACAATCTTATATAAAACTAAATACCGACAACTTATGACCTTTTACTGGTGAATTAACTGGAATATTGGCAATTTCCAGAATCATTAGAAAACAGTTTTTTTTTCAAGGTTTTTTTTTATAAGAGAGTAATTTTCTTTTCAGCACTTTTTATAAGGGTTATAAATAGATACAATACGTAGTCTAGCTAGTTAGTCAACAATTTTTTTTTGGACCAGACCACGCGTGGTCACGCAGCGTGACTCACGCTTCGAGTTATTAACCCTTTCGCTTCTGTTGGGACATATATGTCTCAGCAGATGTTTAAAAATACCTTTCGCTCCTGTAGTGACATATATGTCCCAGCAGATGTTTAAAAAATCCTATAGCCAAAAAGAACATTTAAAATGTACAGGGACATTGTAGTATTTTATAGTCCAAACTTGATATCAAATGATATCAATACTTAACTATAAGTTACTAATGGGATATATTTGTACAGCTTTAAAACACTATATGTGACCCTGCACAAAAAAAATCAGTTTGTCAAATTAACATATTTCTTTTTTTTTTGTCGGATTCTGATGTAGAAAAGATTTTTACATAAGAATGCAAAATTTTTATTTATTTTTTTAAATTTGACACACTAACTGGGTTTGTTTGTGCAGGGTCACATAATATTTTATATTAAATTATTAAATTAAATTATTTATTAGTAGATTGGTAATTACAGGATGATAATTATGTACATACAATGTGACTTGATTATACCAATTTTAATTTTCTTAATTTTACTACATACGTGTATCGATAACAGCGAGTGAAACAAAAAAAATTAAATTAAAATGTATACAAAATGTATGTAAAAAATCTAGAAGAGAAAAAAAAAGAAGGCGTATTGATTAGAGTACTAAGGTACTAGAATGGGTCCTGGAAATTTAACGTTTTATTAAGAATTGCATTTTTTACTGTTTTTTTATAAACCGAGTAATTTTTAATAGATCTAATGTTGAAAGGTAATTGGTTATAAAGTTTTGGAGCAGCAAATAATATGAATCTTTGCGTCAAACATTTTTTAAAAAACGGAATAGGCAGGGGATCAGTAAGTGCAGCTCTTGTGATTGACGGTGTACAAAAAGGGATCTTATTTTTAAATGCATACAGTAAACAGTTGAAAAAGTAGTGATTGCGAATATCGAAAACGTTAGCCTCCACATAAAGTAGGTCGGTGCTAAACAAACGGTTTTTAAATAAAATAATTTTAAGTAGAGTATTTTGAGCAACTTGCAAGGAGTTTAAAGAGTTTTTATGCAGGCCTCCCCATAAGGCAACGCAGTAGCTTAATACAGATTCGACCAATGATTTGTATATGAGAATAATTTCCCTTTTGTGTAGCATATTTCTCAAGATGTAAAATTTTTTGATTAACTGTCGTAGTTTTTTTGTCAAGTGCGTCACATGTTCATCCCAGCGCAAGTGATGGTCAACTAATAAACCTAGATATTTAATTTTGCTAGCTTTCCCTATATTTGGACAATTACACAACATTTTTGAACAATTTTCTTTGTGGATAGATAAGGTATTAAAGTTAGGTTGACCGTTACTTAGTGCTGAGAATGACAGAAATTTGGTCTTGTCTATATTAAGTGAAAGTTCACTTATGTTAAGCCAATTAAAAACAGAGGAAATTCCAACCTCACACTTCACCTTGACCCCTTCCCAAGAGTCGTTAAAGAAAACCAGAGCTGTGTCGTCCGCAAAAGACACCAAGTGACCTTTAAAATTTTTTAATGCTGCTAATGGTAATCTCCGACCTGGACACAGTGTTCAAAATTTTTTGCAAAATTACTGATAATGGATATAGGTATTTATTGGGACTAGAGGGGTCTCGCGCTTTGAAAATTGGTACAACCGTTGATTCTTTACATTCGCGAGGAACCATGCCAGAGGTTAAAGTCGAGTTAATTATGTGAAGTAGGGGTTTCAAAATGGCAGAATGAGTAATTTTAATTAGAAGGGTAGAAATATCATCAGGACCAGGCGCTGACTTATTTTTTAACCTTCCAATTATAGAAATTAACTCAGCCTCTGTGACTGGTTCTAAATAAATAGATTCATTTATACACCTTTTCGCATAAACTTGGGACAAACATATCCCACTTGTTTTTTGTATAAGAACATTTAAAAAAAATCACTTGTTCGTACTTTTGATAGCATTTTATTTTATATACACAAAAAATAAAGTTTCCTAAATTCAAAGGAAACAAATCTGGAGCGAAAGGGTTAAACTGAAAAAAACGTACATGTAAAGAAAATTAGGTTTTATAAAGTATAAAAAATTAAAAAATCATCCATATTTTTTTTTAATTAAAAATTTAGAGTAACGAGGTTTTGCTAATTAAGATTCCCTAACTTTTCTCTAATATTTCCTTGATTTCCCTAATTAAAATTTCAGTATAGCATGTTTTAGTAGATTTTTACTTTAATAGTTTCGAGAACGACTTTAACCCTTAATTACTAACATCTCATATTTGTAACGTAAGCACTACCGTCTCTCGGACGGCTTGAAATAAAAAAATAAAACAGCAATGTATTTATTTTTGTTATTTTAAACGATAAGTTTTTTTTATTGTTTCTAATGTGTTCTAAATTAGTATTGAGCGAAGCGTGTTTGCCTATCGAGTGAAATTACATTTTGTGGGGATAAATTAATATGCGCGTTTTCCATAATATTAACAAAAAAAAAACTTTTCGCAAAATTTTAACAAAGATTTTCTTTAGTATTTCGTTTAAAATAAGGTTGGTTGGACTCTTGGGCGCTGAAATAAAAATATTACTTTTATTTTTTAGAAATTTATCTTTAAGATAATGACGTCACAACGCACTAACAGTGCTTTGTAACGTCAGAAGCTTACCGAGATGGAAGAACAACTATAATTTAGCTTAGATGACGTTACAAATCTACAAGTTCTGTGTCTCTATGGAGTAAAAAATAAAAACTTTTTGCAAAAAAAAATGAACCGACTTCTATGTCTCTAAAAAGTAAAAAATAAAAAATACTTAAGTCGGTTTAATTACTATCAATTATTTTTTTAATTATTTTATTATTGTTTGCTGTAAAATTGGCATCGCATTTTTTTATTTTTTACTTTTTAGAAATACAGAACTTGTAGATTTTTAACGTCATTTAAGCTAAATTATAGTTGTCCTTTCATCTCGGCAAGCTGCTGACGTCACAAAGCACTGTTAGTGCGTTGTGACGTCATTATATTAACGATAAATTTCTTAAAAATAAAAGTAATATTTTTATTTCATCGCCCAAGAGTCCAACCAACCTTATTTTAAACGAAATACTAAAGAAAATCTTTCTTAAACTTTAAGCGTTAAGTTATAATCAAATAACGCCTTATGGTAAAATCACAAATTTTATAATTCTCTCTTGGTATTTTAATATTACAGGTCCAGAGAATTAAGTTTAACGGCATTTAAAAGATTTTTAGTCTGCCGTAATATTTGAGTGACCCCTTAATCAAGTTATCTGGCTTATTCGAGTTATCCGGTATTTCTCTAAAAATTTGGTTAGTATTAGTATCAAATTAAGCCGCTTTTAAGTGAAATTGCGTTAAAATTATTAGATTTATCTTAATTATCCGGCTTACCCGGTATTATCCGAGCGTCAAATTAAAACGGGACCACCTCATGAATGCCCTCTTTAAGTTGCAAAAAGTTTCATCAAATTCCGGTCATTGCTTCCAAAGTTATGCGGGAATAAACATAAAAAAAACAAAGTCACACGTCAAATTGATAACCTCCTCCTTTTTGGAAGTCGGTTAATGAGTTTTGTTTGCGTCTGTGAGACGGGTTGTTAGTAATTAAGGGTTAAACAACGAACTAAACTAAAGAGAAGAGAGAGAACAGTGATAACTAGTAAATTCAAAAAAAAATCTATTTTATAAGTACATTTACCGAGACAGTTACTTAATCAAAATAAGCATACATTGACGTAGAAATTAGTAACTATTAACATAGACGTCTTCTTGGACGGTTCTCTGTTTTAAACAGGACTGTTTATTGACAAATGATTGACATGTCAAGTTATTAAAATAACGCCAATTTGTTCGAGTTAGGAAAGCAATATAGATCTTGATGCTGTTAGTATACCTTTTTGGGGATACACCAATTTGAATTATCTATAGATACGCCACTATGCAATAATAGCGTCGACATGATGGCCTGGTTAGTAAAATATAATTTTTCTATTTTGCGACTCTTATAAGCTTATAATCACAAGCATTTTGCGTGTTCTTATAGGTCCATAAGAGGTCTCTACTTTTTTTTCTGTTGGGTTGGCAACATACAAAAGCCTATCTCTTGACGTTTTGCGTGCAAATGTCAATGTCGATTTAAAGTTTAATTTTTTACAAAATTTTGTGTTTGGG
>OY294047.1:35328659-35809546 GCA_958510825.1 Brachypterus glaber
GACTTTACTTACGTAACATATTTTAGAACAAAAGAAGGCTAAAATATTTTACCACTTTTGTCGCATTTTTCTCAGAAATATGAGGTAGTAGAAAAATTCTGAGGCCAGATTCGGCCTCAGCGACCCAAAATTAGAGACAAAAAACATATGATTGCAATCAGGGCAAGAAACCGTGTTGCCTAGTGTTATTTTATTGATGTAGCTCCAAAGTAATCACATTACTAAAATATAAAGGACTAAAATTCTGCTGTGAGTAGTGACTTTATTTTAAATGGTTCACCCTAATAGATTAGTATTTATCTATAAGGATAAACAAATAAACAATTATAATGTATACAATGTATACTATACATATACATAGATAAATCAAGCATATTTTCATAGTTTTCTTGAAAATTTATTGAAATGGATATGACTTTGAGCATTGAATAGGTTTACTCAAAGTCAGATACATTTCAATAAATTTTTAATACTTGAACATTTGTTCAATAACAACTAGAGCATGATCAAAAGAAAAGCGCAGTTTAATTATTTGCTTTTAATATAATACATTTTAAATAGTTATAATAATTACAATTATTTAATTTCATTTGTATGGATATATAATAAATAATTTTATTTAGGTTATTATTGAGAATTAGTTATTACAATTTATTGCAAAATTAATCATTTAAATGGTAAAAATAATATTTATGTGACATGACAATTTTTCATCACGAAAGGATATGAGTCAACTATAATGTGTTAATTAACGTATTAATAATTAAAATTAAGAAAAAAAATTATATAAGATCAGAATAAAAATTATCATTTAATTTGATACACAGTTAAAAGTTAATCTAAAACTTTAAATTCAAACGTAACTAATAGTTATTAACCATACCACAACCAATGATAAATGACCAAAAATCTATAAATAACTGGGTTATTTGTTTGAGGTCTTTTAGGAACCACAGTTTTTATTGTTGTATTGTTTCTTTTTTGTATGATCTGCAAAATATAAAACTCTTAGTGAACCAGCTTTAACTAATAAATATAGTCTAGTAATTAGGACGTTAACGTTAATTTTCTACCTTTTAACCATTTCGGCAAAGTTTTAATAATATTAGTGCTATATTATAGCACTATATATCATGCTGATTTATTACTGTGTATTAAATATTACATAATTTAGGAATTTACCAATATTTCAGTTTATTAAAAGTTGTTTGTTATAATTATATGCTATTAAAATATTTAGGTTATTTATTAACCTTCGCCGGTGTATGGATCTGTTGCACGACAACTATTTTTATTCATGTTTAAGTAGTTAACGATCGTTAAAATTTCGAAAATCTACTCCACCCTAGGGTGGAGTAGCTTAACAATTTAAATTAATTATTAATCCTTTTTTTAATAGTTTAGTTTAGTTTAGTTCAGTGCGGGGTTCACAGCCCTCAACACCTGGTCCCTAGGGACTTTTGTGTTAACCGCACAGATCTCCTCATATCATCCCTGTTTCTTTTAAAAGTCCAGGTACGGTTTCAGGGGAGTGTTCATGAACTCGTTTGGTTCCAGCGAGTCGCTCCCAAAGTACCTCCATGTTAGGCGTATTAGAGATGGACATTCACATATGAGGTGGTAGGGCTCTTCGTCCCCTTCCCCACATCTCCTGCACACGGGGCTCGTAGTCTGTCCCATTTGGTGTCGGTGCTTGTTCAGTAAGCAGTAACCAGTTATTATACTCGTTATTGCTCTCAGTTGACTCCTGGACATGCCTAGAAGTAAGCTAGTTCTTTTCTTGGTTGGCCCCCCTAGAAAGAGTTTAGAGTGCCTCATTTTAGGTGCATCTATCCAATGTTGCTGGTGTTCATTCCTCAACATTTTCCTGACCTCGTGTCTGGCAGTGGAATAAGATACCCCACAGCACGGTTCTGGTCCTGTGAATACGCTCCCCTTTCTTGCAAGATCGTCTGCCTTCTCATTACCATCTATTCCTTGATGTCCTGGTACCCATATCAAATTTACTTTGTTATGTTCAGCCAGTTTACATAACTCGCTGTGGCATTCATATACCAGTTCCGAACTAAAGGCATATGAATCTAATGCCTTTATTGCTGCCTGGCTGTCTGAAATGATATTTACTGTCCTATCCGTGTAGGACTCCGATACCATTTCTTGTGCGCAGACATAAATCGCATAGATTTCCGCTTGGAAAACGGTTGCCTAGGTTCCCAGGTTTAAGCTTATTTCTTTGCCCGGTCCATGGATTCCTGCTCCCGTCCCTTCCTACATTTTGGATCCATCTGTGTACCAGGTTTCACCTTTTAATAGTTTAGGGTATAGTCCATATTTCCATGCATCCCGGCTAGGTATTTCAGCCTTTGCCGGTTGCCTGAAATCATAGACTATAGCAACCTGTCTTCATGGATAGTATGTCTGTATTGTCAATTTTCTCAAAGATTTTGGTGTGTTCTAGCCCACTATGGCGGTCTCCCATGCCGTTAATTCTTAGTCTGGACGCTGCCATAAGTCCCTCTGTTTTTGCCGCCAAATGTAATGGGGGCAGGTCCAGTAGGACTTTAAGTGCTGCGGTGGTGGTAGTTTTTTTTTAATAACATAGTGGTTATTCTTGTGCTAAATAATTTTCTCCTGCAGAATTTCTGTATTTATTTTGAATAAAGAATATTTTTATAATAGTTACAATGGGGTACTAGGGTGGACCTTATTGTTTTCTTAAAATTTTCATTTAGGTGTAACTAGAAAATTCTGAAAATATGAGAGTGATCAAACTTCTCTAAGGGTGCTAAGGGAACGTTCAAGTATTACGTAATGCAAATTGTACCAAAATTCATACACTTCATACCCCGGTTCTCGCGTTATTATAGATTATAGAGATTTCATATTTTGACTACCCCCCCTAATAGGGGTGTGTTATGGGGGATAGCCAAAATATGAAATCTCTACAGCCTTCAATAAGGCAAGAACCGAGGTATGAAGTGTGGTACATTTTGCGTTACGTAATACTTGAACGTTCCCTAATTAGGGTGTTTCAAAAAATCCCAAATTTCGAAATCGTCCAAACGAAAACGCTCTCTGACTCAAAAGTTGCTCCTTGGTAAAAAACGGTGGTCACTCAACAATGATCCAAATCGATTAATGTTTAGAGGTAGCTCAAAGCAATCAAACTCAAAAAATCGGTACTTGTTTTTCGGATAAAAACTTATTATATAAAATTGAGGAAATTTTGGAGGGTTTCTTTGGTAATATTTAGAAACAATACTAGTTGGGAGAAACTAAAAAAATTATATCCCCCTTTCCCTTAAGTTAAAACATAAAAAAATCGACAATAATTTGAAGATTTCGCGAAAATTTCATTTTCGCAAGTTTTAAAAATAACATAAAAAATTGTTTTAAACAAAAACCTGAAAATTTATATATTCGTATACAAGCATATATACATGTTAACCCACCTGCGTATACAGAATACATTATTTGTTTCCGCAAGTCGGGTAAAAAAAAAAATAAATTTAAATTCGAAACCGAGTGAATTTTCTGTTTTTTGCCTAGAACTTTTTTCGGTTTAATTTTTTTGAATTTTTCTTATTGGAATATATAAAAATACACAAAAAAGTATGTGTGGTGTAACATCGCAGGATTAACCGGTTTGAAGATAAAAGCCCTTTAAATTGTTCACTTATAAAAAAAATCAGACAATTTTCAACGATTTTTTAGGATTTCTGGTAATTTAACGAATTTTAGGGTCCCTATTAGCACCCTTAGAGAAGTTTGATCACTCTCATATTTTCAGAATTTTCTATTTACGCCTAGATGAAGATTTTAAGATAATAAAAATATATAAGGTCCACCCTAATGCGGTACATATCTACTATTTCTGAATATTCAGGGAATTTCGTAATCCTGAAAAGATCAGGGAAAGAAATAAAATATTTTGTGATCAAAGAACTCAGGAAAAGGGAATTCAACGAAGCAGAACTGGCTAGAACCCTGAAAAAATATGGCACATTTCGCAATTAAAATTTGTTTTCGTGTCTTACTTAAATAACCTAAGGCAAAACGGTCGTTAATTCAAATGTAATTCATAGTATTTTAATATTAAAAAGAAGTGTAATTCTGACCTTGGCATTTTTAATTCATGAACTTGTGCAAAAACAAACAATAACGGATTGAATTAACGTCAATATTTAAAAAAAAAATGTTATTAAGGATTTTTTATCGATGAAATTAATTTAAATACGTAATTGGTACATAAACTAAATATATCATTTATTAGGAGAAAATAACATTTTTTTAGTAAAATTATGCTTTTATAAATATCCGGATTAGGGTACAAAAAGAAAAACATTGATTGAAAAATTGTCATAATAGAACTTAATTCTAATACACATAAACTCTAGAAGGACATGAATTCTTCTAATGTATAGGGCTCCATATGGCAAATATAATTAAATAATTCTTTCTTAAAACTATTAAAATTAATATTGGTTTTTAAATTTAGGGGAAGTTTATTATACAATATCACCGATGAATAATAGGAAACCTTTTCATATGCAACTAAGTTGTGTTTAGGTACATTATAATCTAGTACCATATTAGATTTTGGCTTAAGTTTAACAAATAAATGTTGATTTTTCTTTAAAAATAAAATTGTTTCATACACGTAAAGACCTACCACAGTTAAAACTTTATTATCTTTAAAAATTTCTCTACAAAAGTCTCTATAGCCTTATTTTAAAATTGAACGAATCGCGCTTTTTTCAATGCCCCAAAAGATTATGCCATATTTTAGTATACTTTGAAAGTTAAAGTAGTAAACCATCTTTAACGCATTAATATCTAAATAACGCCTCAGTATATATAATGAGTAATTTACTGAACTCAATCTCTTTCTTAGATGACATATGTGTGAGGATCAGCTTAGGGTTTTGTCTATAAAAAGGCCTAGAAATTTAACAGAGTTTGATAGTTGATAGTCTGAATTGCATATATCAATAACTTCGCTTGTATGATTTGAACTTCTCACCGCTTTAAACCTCAAAAAATTTGTCTTGGATTCGTTTAAAATCATTTTATTTTTCTCTAACCACTCCTTAATAGACAAGTACAATATTTCTACTGTTATAATTTTTGTTGAATCTGCTATATGTATTGTATTTAAAATATTTTTTATGAAATAAATCGAGTTATTATTATTATTATTAAGTAGTTCGAATCATCAGCAAAATTATATGTCTTAACACGCGAGTCTTCTAAGATCTCTAAGATTTCCTGTGTTATTATTACAAAAAATCGTTTAAAATCATTTTATTTTTCTCTAACCACTCCTTAATAGACAAGTACAATATTTCTACTGTTATAATTTTTGTTGAATCTGCTATATGTATTGTATTTAAAATATTTTTTATGAAATAAATCGAGTTATTATTATTATTATTAAGTAGTTCGAATCATCAGCAAAATTATATGTCTTAACACGCGAGTCTTCTAAGATCTCTAAGATTTCCTGTGTTATTATTACAAAAAATCTGCGTTCCTGTCGTAATTTAGTTTTAATAATATATTTTTATGAATAAATAGGTTCCAAAAATAGAGTTAATTTTTGTCATTAATAAATATATGTAGCATAATTAGCGTGTCAAAAGCCAATTATATGTGTGCTATTTCGTACCACGTTGAGTGCAGAAACTTAATTTGGCCTTATATAAATATGTATTATTTTGCTATTTGCAAACACTGAAATTTAGTGACTAAATTATGTCTAAAACGAATAAAATAAAATAAAAATTACTGAAATTAACTAAATTTGTTTCGAGCTACCTATACAGGGTTATTCAGAAATAAGTTCGATAAATTTAAGAGGTGATTCTACGTTAAAAAAATATGAAAAAAAGTTTCTATAAAGGTTGGTCCGGAAATAAGTCCTTTAAAACTGTAATAAAAATAATGTTTTTAATTAATAACTCTTGTACCCTTTAAGCTAAAGACGGACAAAATATGTGAGGCTTAACATTTTTTCCCCATCATAAAATATAAAAAAAATCCTATAAAGGTTGGTCTGCAAATAAGCTCTAAGGGAGCTACGGCCCTTTAAAATTGTAATTATTAACTCTGATGTCCTTTAAGCTAAAACGACGAGGTTTTGGATGTATACTACTATTAATAAGGGCAATAAGTTTATGTTAACTTATTTTTTTGAATTTATTCAGAGGCGTCCCTAGACGGAAAATGTATTAGGCTTTACACGTTTTTGCCCCAAACTTTTTTATGTGTACTCTTTTTGGATTTCTGTAAAAATATGGAATCCTTAAGTAAAAATACATAAAAATGTCATATAGTGTAACACTGTAGGAGCAAACGTTTTAAAAAAAATGCAATGAAGAGGAAGTAACATTTTGTGCCACTAAAAACGTTTGGACTTTTTAAAAGGCTATTACTCCTGTAATATTAAATTTAGGTGTTTTGGTGAGAGAATTATTTTTTGCTCAGTTTTAAATGAAGAATCACCCTGCAGCATTAAGATTTTATTGATGCTTTTTTTTTGTTCCCCATTCAATATATCATCTTCGAAGGGCCGTAGCTCCCTTGGGGCTTATTTCCGGACCAACCTTTATAGAATTTGTTTTCATATTTTTTTGATGTAGAATCACCTCTTAAATTTTGGCATGGCAGTTACTGATCACCCTGTATAAAACAAATCAAAAAGTCTAAAAACGTTTTCTTAATCAGCGTACAGAGTTGACTTTTGGTACTGAAGAGCCTGAAACGGTCAGTCTACAAATATCACTCTGTACAATGATTCTCCAGCAACAACAGCAACATGTTTATTTGATATATAATCTGTATTAAAGAACGAATTAATTAAACACCTTATTACATAAAAAAAAAGAATTGGAAAATAGACTGATGGAATATTTAATTAATATTTTTATAATTTTGATAAATTAAAAATTCCTGTACTTATAAACCTAATTATAGTTCTTGTTATTGATACTAAAAAATAGAGTTGTTTATTTAAAATATTATTCCGTTTGATATGGGACAATCAAGACAGTTGCATAGGTACATGGAAATACCGATGCACCTTTAGTTTTGCTCTTTTAGATACTAAAGACCCGGATCCAATGCAAATGATACTACAGATATTTAGTTAAATATCAAATTATGTTAATTCATTTAATTTATTATGTTTACGTGCGTAAGTCAGTTACGCATTTCTCACTAGTTTATTTTTTTTATTTTAATTCTTCTGATACTTCCATGAAATATTTTTCATTATTAGGAACTTTCAAAGAGAAGCTATTTTTAAAATTATGGGGCTGGTTGAATTATGATGATGGGGAGCTTTTTCAAAGGTACCACATATAATATGTTACATATTTTATTTATTTGTTAACAGTTTGTTTATCCCAAGTAATGGGAACCCCGAATTAGATTTAAGCTTGTTTTATGGGCTTTCCATTAATTTTGGCAAAAGATACAATTAAAAGAAATAATAAAGTAAATTCTTTTAAATAATTATCTGGAATTGTTAGAGGTTATTTTAGGGAGCTAAAGCTATACAAAAAAAATATTTATCTTTTTTATCAAAATATGTAGTTAAAAAAAGAAATAATACAAAATGGAGGCCTTTGGGTGCACCACTGTACCATACCAACCTCTTTCTGAATTTTTTAATATGCAAGTTAATTGATTAAATGATAATTATTAATTAATATTAATTATAATAAAACAGCTGATATTATGTGCGATGTGTGTTTTGCTATCTACGTCATTCAGATGCAATTAAGTAACACTGGCGCTAATAATGCAGGTCATTTTTATCAGGTTTAAATAAAATTTATCGTAAATAATAAGGGTATATTTTTCTTCCTTTCTTTGTTAGATTTAAAATAACACTCGTTTGTCAATGGACTGCCGTCTATTTAGATTAGATAAATAGAGAAGTTCTACAGAAAGAGATAAAAGTATAATTATTATTGTTTTAATATAAAATGCATATTTTAGGTAAAAATAACATTTTAGATTATATTTTAAATTACATTAAGGTAAGATATTTGTTTTTTTAAGTAGAAAACTATTTTTTTTTTTTTAATTTTTACACAGCTATGTGTGCAGTAGGTCTAAAGTTTCCTAGGGAACTTATGACCTACTCCTTAATTTGACAGTCATTGATAATAAACACCTCGTTGTGTGTAAAGATTTTGTACTTGTTTTTGTGTTTAATAAGCTGTTTTATGTATTCTTTAATAATTTTGCATATAATGCACATTTTTTGTTGCACTGTGATAAAATCCAAATATAATATTATTAGGGAATTTTCTTTTTGGGTTGGTATTGAAGACCTAAATTTATGTTTCCTAAAGTATTGGACTGCTGTCCATTGCCAACCTTTTCTCTCAAAGTAAACTTCTAAATTAAAAACGACTAAAACTATTTTAAAGTATTTTATTATGAGTATATAAAATACGTATAATAAAATAGTTTAAATATAAAATAAGTATTGCATATTTGTATAGAAATGTGATTCAATCTTTATATTAATGATTTATTTTTTAATAAAACAACTTGACTGAGTAATCAGTGTATTAATTTAAAAATCTTCGCCTAGCACTTTCGTTATTAAAACATCATCAGGGCAAGGCCCTAAAAATAAGTTTTTATAAGAAAATTTTTTAACATTTTTCGAAATTATAAAATTTGAAAAGGTTTATGAAAACATACTCGTCAGGGCTTCCTACATCAATACAATAGTTGAACATATATGTATATAACTAACAATTTACATTAACAATTTACATTACACTTTAAATATTAAAACTAAATCTTAAAAGTACGTAGATGCATGTCATTTAAAGAAGTGAGGTTATGTTGTCAGGGATCGCGAATTTTGTTGGGTAAGAATAAGAAAAATATAAGGAAGAAGAAGAAGAAGAAGAAGAGGAAGTATAAATGAGGGATGGTTAAATTAAATTTTTGAACATGGGGTTGGATTTTTTGTTTAAATTGAGCTGCTTATTTAAACAAAGATCCTGATTATGCTTTGTGGCCAGGAGTATTTCGAGGTCCTCATAAAAGTCTAATTTTGGGTCATTTCTATAAGTTACAATGTGATGCAAGAGTTTTAAATCATTGTTGAGGTCAATTGTGTGATTGTTATATTTTAAATGGTGACTTATTGTGGAAGTTTTAGGACGGTCGATATGCTCCTGCCCACGGACACGAATTTGGCGAATGCTTTGGCCTATGTAAAATTTTTGACAGTTACATGTTAATTTGTAAATACCGCTCTTTTCAAAAAAATTTTTCTCTATACCATATCTTGGACCTTTTTGTCACAAAATCTCAAAAGTTTTCAATAATACGGATTTGGCTATTGTTTTTAGGTCTAGAAACAAACTTTTCACTTAGTTCGCAATAAAGACCCCATACCAGTGCTTGAAAAGAGCGGTATTTACAAATTAACATGTAACTGTCAAAAATTTTACATAGGCCAAAGCATTCGCCAAATTCGTGTCCGTGGGCTGGAGGAATTTTATAATTTCGAAAAATGTTAAAAAATTTTCTTATAAAAACTTATTTTTAGGGCCTTGCCCTGATGATGTTTTAATAACGAAAGCGCTAGGCGAAGATTTTTAAATTAATACACTGATTACTCAGTCAAGTTGTTTTATTATTTCAACACAGTGTACTGTCACAAACCCAAATTTAATTTATTTATTTTTTACTTTCAGGTAAGGATCATTTAAAATTCAAAGGAAAGCATATGCAACATATTTACTCAGATTTTGTAAGTACTAGTATTATAATAAAGCATTAATGTTTTAATGTTAAAACATTATAATGTTTAATGAAGTAACAGCCGCTTCTCAATTGCGGGTACCTAATGGTACAATTATAATTAAGGAAATTCAAGGTTTAATTTTTAATTTTTATACGTTTTTTATGTGACTAAGTATTTTTTTTACTGATAATATCTTACATCGTCATATCTATGGGATAGATATTAATAAAAAAATATATAATACCTTTATTAAATAAAGAATAAATATTTTTTTTATATTTTATGATTTATAGATTAAATATAAAAAAAATCTATACTTTAAATAATATTATTAATTGGTTATTATTATCTTCATGGTTGCTTTATTGTATTACAAATAAAATTAAGATTATTATTTTCACGTTCTATTCATTTTAAAAGTAAATTGATATCTAGATATTCTTAATTTTATCATTACTTCAATTTATTTGATATTTGTTATTATTACTAATGTACCGGGTGTCCCAACTCTATTTACCCAGCGATTTTCTCGTAAACTGAGAGAGATAATCAAGTTCTGAGAAAACCATTTTAAATAAGACAACTTAAAGTATCTTTTAGCATATATTTGATACTTTCAGCTCTTGAAATGTGGGCAGGGGGAATAGAGGGACATTTTTTAAATGGAAAGGGGGTCGTGTGATACATCATTTTAAAGCTTATAAAATTCTCCATTTAAATATATATTTTTTAATTATTTTGAACATTTTTTTTGGGTTTTAAAATAGGGTTGAAAATGGGTATTTTTGGCAAAATTTCTCTAAAAACTCAAACAATTTTTTAAAAATTACTATTTTCATGATGATAAACGTAAATTATGTTTTTAAACTAATTTTAATTGACATAAATAAAAATTTACAAAAAAAACTTAAAAAATCGTATTTTTTACCGCAAAAAAAAATTAAAAAATCAAAACCTTAAAAAAATTGTTTAGAAAATTAAAAAATATACAGTCCAATAGAGAATTTCATTTGCTTTAATGCCCCCTGCCCCCCTGCCCACATTTTAAGAGCTGAAAGTATCAAATATATGCTAGTTTAAGTTGTCCAATTTAAGACGGTTTTCGCAGAACTTGATTATCTCTTTTAGTTTTCGAGAAAATCGCTGGGTAAATAGAGTTGTGACACTCGCTATAGCAATGATCTTTTTATTAATGGTATCAAGCAACAACACTATATAGTGTGAAGTTATAATAATTATACTTAATAGAAACGCTTAAAATCCTAAACCATAGTTGTAATCTTTCTTTTCGTGCTAATATAAACAAATTTTTAATGTCTGCAAGTTTGTTCTAACCATGCGTGCATGCTTATATTCATTTTTATTTAGCTGTAGATAAAAATAGCCGTATGTAATTTATGTTATGGTAGTGGTACGATATATTAAAAATTACACCTAGCGTAGTCAGGTTAAATTGGCTTGTCCTTGAAATCTATATCTTTATCTAGCGTTGCTTTAAAAAGATAACAGGAATAGTAGATGACAAATACGTTAATTTAGTTTGAAAATACTATATTTAAATTTGTCTGTAAAATAAACAAAAATCTATTTCCTAAGGGCTTTTATTATATCAAATTATAAAACACTAATCGTGCGCTTATTTGTTTAAATACCAGTCACCTTACAAACTTATGGTAATAAGAAGGAAAGCTAAATAAAAATCTGATAAAGTTGCATTAACTTACTGCTAAGTGCGCGATGCAAGTAGCCATTAGCGTCCCCCAAAAAAAAAATAAGAAGAAAAAGAAGAAGAAGTGTATTAACTAGAATTTTTTTCCTAATTTTCATTTAATGTTTTTTCTGACTGACAATATTTTTAAAAAATCATCTCGGAACTCCCCGAAGCGTCTAAATAATAAATTAAACTAATTATAAATTGAACAATTTAGTTTTTTGTTATAGATCTTGATAGATCCATAAGTCTATGCACATAATAATATTAATAAATCTATAAAATACTATAAATAAATTAATTATATATGTATGTCATTAGCGCACGCCAAGAAATTTGCAATTCAAATTGGTATATAAATTCATCATTAAATGCTTTATAAAAAAATGGACAATTTAAAAAAAAAACTAGCATTTGGAAGAAGCAATGTTAAAAAAAATGTTCTAAATTATAACATCTGTTAGTTTAAAAAAAAAAAGTTAAACAGAAAATTGAAGTTAAAAAACAATCAGATATTGCTTATATATTAAAAATAAATAGATATGTAATAGCTACCAACATTGAAATGGAGTTATGCCGATTTTTAGTACAAAACCGACTAAAAGAATAAAACTATCTCCCTGTAATTATGATAAGTTGTCAGTGTTTTTGCTGAAGCATCAAAGACTACTCTAAGCTTAGTCGTTCGCTTGTAAACAGCAGGATGCGGAAGAAAAGACTGGGGGTCACTGAAACTACATGCATACTAGAGCAAATGGAATAAATAGAGCTAGAATAACTTTAGTATATAACTTTAGTATATAACTTTAGTATATAACTTTTGAAAAGAATCTTTCCCATGAAAACTTTTTCATTATAATGGAATCATTTGAGAGACATCGATTTATTAAGTTTTTTATTGCAAGATACAATTAACAAATTTAGATTTATAATAAAAACCAAATGGATTATTATTATTAATTAAAAAATATAAAGTTGATGAAATCCAGATTAATCCATTTTATTTTGCAATACCTAAAAGCAGTTTTCCGCGTTTTCCCACATCTATAGAAATAAGCTGTAAGTTTGCGAGGCTTCTTATTCCAATGTATAATACTCGCTTTGGATATTACATAATAATAGGATTTCGTGTAGGTTTATACATCTTTTTTTTTTAATTTGACATGTTTTAAATATTTTGATTATCCGAAGCAGTAGAATATTTCCTTTCTATAAACAGCTATCTCGTTCTGAAAAACTTACGTTCGTTCCTGAATTTACAGTAAACATCTTGGTTCCTAAATAACGCCGGAAAAGTATTGTGGCGTCCACAATAGTTATTTGTGTGAGGCCCAAAAGATCGTCTTTTCTGGGCGAGTCTGACGAGACGAAGTACGAGGCTCGCAAAAAAAAGTCCAGCAAAGAAGTAGTTTCGGCCATAGCGCACACAATGTTTTTTAGATAAGATAATGAGTTGATAATAAAAATAAGTAGGTTTTAGAGGTTATGTTGTTGACAGCAAACATGTATTTTACATGGATTTGCCTGCTAATGGACGAACCAAAAGCGTTCTGCCGAGAAGGAGACGTCTTTTGTTTTACTTTTGCGTATGGAATTATTAGCTCTTTTCTATAAAAATATAAAATGACTACCGATTTTTCAGGATTGATTATCTAGCTTAAGTGCTGCGGAGAGTAGTGTAATAATTATTATTATCATTAATTCAGTTTTTTCCTCGATCTAGTCTGCACTTTGCACCATGGTGTGATTCTACACTACCTTGCGGTTTTTCTTTCAAATTCGCTACGGTATCAACTTTTTATCTATCTCGTTATAGGGTTTAGACATAAAAAAGAGATTGTATTTGCGTGCGTTTGTACACAAGAATCAAATAACTGCAAGTCATCGTTGCCTTGCTTAATATAAAATTTATTGTGCTATGTCAGAATAGAAGGTGTATATCAGGATGGCCACAGGGTCAGGAAAATGTCAGGGAATTTTTAGTCAGGGAAAATGTCAGTCTGATTTAATTTATGCTCCCTAGTTTTATAACATTTTATTGCGTGATGTGATGGTTGGATTTTATTGAAATGGTAGATTTACGAAGCACTTTAAACGTAATCTGGTTTTTCGCCTCAGGCTAAAAAAAAGTTATATAAATATTTTAATTAGATTATATCGATTCAGTCCTTAAATTCTAGTAGTTTGTTACTGGAAGATTTAAAAAGTCAGGGGATAGTCGAAATTTGTAAAACAAATTTTTGTGACCACCCTTATATGTGAGTATAAATCTTTATAAATTTTTTTCCCGTAGTATAATATTGTAGGTTAGGTTTTTGGGGTATCGGGGGGTACTCAATTAAAAAACTTCTTTTCTCTAAATTTTGACGTTTCGATAGGGCCTTTCTATCGTTTTCGAACAAATTAAAATTCAAAGTCTCTCATTTGTCAACACATTTACAAACATTTTACCATAAAGTTGGACGTTATACATCCTAATGTGTTGACAAATGAGTGACTTTAAATTTCAATTTGGTCCAAAACGATAGAAATGCCCTATCGAAACGTCACAATTTAAAGAAAAGAAGTTTTTTAATTGAATACCCCCCGATACCCCAAAAACCTAACCTACAATCTTTGTAAAAGGAAATTCCTAATACATAAATTATTTTTTTTTAGAAAATAAGATAAAATAAGATATTTACATTAAAATAATTAAACAGTCAGCTATGACATGAGCAATTTTTTCAGATGTAAGATTACTATGTATAAGTTAGACATCATCTATATTTTTAAACGTAAATATCACTATTAGTCTATTAGACCATCAAAGTGTGAGACATCGTTTTAAATACATTTAAATTTAGAGGTTCACAAAATTAATTTAAAAAAACTATAGAAATGGACTAATGTAGAAGTTTTTTTTAAAGGTACATTGAAAAAAATGACGTTTTTGGCTCAAAGTAGTCAACACTCTTGGCAGTTATTTTTTTAGTTTAAAAGATGTGTATCTTCAAACAAAAGTATTTATCTTGTCCCAAAAAAAGTGTCGCTTTTGAAATATTTTTAAAATTCTCTTGGACCTGGCGCATTTGAGGCAAAAACCATTTATCTTGTTTTAAGATTGTTAAAAATTAAATAATTTTAAATACTTTGGCTTAAGAATTTTTCTTTTGAGACAAAACCACTTGCATTTCACACAAGATCAAAGAATTTTAAGTTAAAGAATCACAAAGATCTTGGCAAGTGAATTATATTTTCACGTTAAGAGAAGGCGCTTTTGGACGTATTCAAGAGTGCGAAGCATTTGGCCTAATTTCATATGCCATTACCGCAAAGGATCCTTTTTTTCAGTGTAGGTACACCCCGGCATTCAACTGGTTATGGCCTATTTATATGTAGTTCAAATTAGTAAGTAATAATGTAGAACTACGGAGTTACAGAACAGAATAAGAAACAAATCATGGTTTTTACTTGTTCTCTAGTTTATTACAGGAATTAAATTACTGAATAAAATGCTATTGCTACGTATTTCAAAAGAAAATCCGTTTTTATCATCCACGAAAATTTCAGCAAGTTAGAAAAAGCAGATTGCTCAAATATTAGTTCAAGTACTGTAGGAAGAAGGATACTTGCTGCTGACTTAACTGCCCTTCGCCCTACTAAGAAACCCTTACTTTCGAAGAAGAACGTCAAAGCCCGACTTTATTTTGCAGAAACGCATATAAACTGGTCTGTAACTAACTGGAAACAAGTAGTTTTTAGCGACGAATCAAAGTATAATTTATCCTATACACAGAGTCATGGGTAAAATGGATCGTTTCATGTATAGATATATTAGAGACCCTATATATAATGACCTAAACTTCACACTTGTGTGAAGTTAAATGTCACTTTATTTAGGGTCCCTAAGATATATTAGACAAACCCACTTAGTACTATAAGTGGATGAAGTATGTCAATAACAGAAAATTTTCAACATGATTCAAAACTTGCATCTCAGCTTCTTAAGAAATGGTTATCTGATGAAAACATTAATGTAATGTGCTGGCCATTTTAATAGCCCGATCTAAATTCTATAAACAACTTGTGGCAATATTTAGATACCAAAATTAGACATGAAACCTATAGAAACTGAGTAATGCTGAAGCTGCCTTTGCGGCAATCGAGAAGGCTTCGAAAGAATTGGATCAAGACTATAAAAATAAGTTAATCGATTCAGTGCCAAGACGATGATATGAAGTCATTAGGGAAAAAGGGTGCTCCACAAAATATTAACTTTTTAATTTTATTTTTTAGTACAAAAAGGAAACAATATCTAGTTACTGTATAAAGGTACCATAAACAACAGCCACTACACAGTAATTTTAAAACATCCCTTTGATCGCATGATATGAGTTTAATGATTTTAGGGTTTTCTTCATCAACAGTCTTCTGAACAAAGGAGTTTGTTTTTAATAAATGATTGTTTCCATTTTTTATGTAATAATGTTACATTTAAAATTATAAAGTCCAAACGCATTTTAATTTTAAATGTAATAATTGCTAATTAATATTTATTATATCTGTAATTTATAGATAATTTAATTAACCTTAAGACTGGGTTTTGGTACAAAGGTCAACATTCTGTGGGACATGTGTGAAATTTACATACATACGTTTTTAAGAAAACAAATCACTATTTTAATGAAAAAAAGCCAGCAGCCTAAAGGTTAATTAAAGTACTGGGATTTTAAGATAAATGAAGAATATTTCTGAAACAACTAATATTAATTTATTATTCCATCTATCTATTTTCTAATCATCGTACCGAGTGATATTGGTTGACTGACAGTTTCGGGCTGCTGGCTCTCTTCAGTACCAAGAGTCAACTCTGCACGCTGATTAAGAAAACGTTTTTAGACTTTATTCGCAAAAGGAATATATCATTAGGTTGATGTAGACTTGTGCGCCATCTATTGCTAGATGTAGACAACTACTCATACCTCTCCTTGTCTAGAGACTTTGAATGGTAGCAAGTTGAAGACTTGTGTATTCAAGCACATAGTACCACTAACGTGTGGTTAGACGTAGAATTAGTTAGGACAGAAATTTTTAATTTTAAACAAAATTATAAAAATATTAATTTATTATTCCATCAATCTACATACGATTGATGTAATAATAAAATAATATTTTTATAATTTTGTTTAAAATTAAAAATTTCTGTTCTTACTAATATTTATTAATTTGTTGCAGAAATGTTCATTTAAATAAATTGTTGAGAACTATAATTTTGCCACAGAGGAAATAATCTTTTAAAAATGTACATATCGTCCTTAGCCTTCCTTATAAAGGGGCTTATGCAAAATACCGACATGTCTATTGATTTGCCAATGAACATGTCACTTTATGTATGTGTCATTTTGAGATAAGGAAGGCGACGATATGTAAAAAATGCTAAAAATAGTTAAATATGTACTTTATAATAAAGAGAAACTGACTTTCAGTAAAAAATAAAAATTTAACTATTCATATGCTACTATACTTCAAGAATTATTTTTAATTAAATTAATTAACAGCTTAATTAAATGTATTTATGATTATTAATACATATATAAAAACTCTTCCTGATTCCAATGTTATAAAATGTAAAAAATAATATAATAATTATTATATTGATATTGTTTAAAAAATGTTAATCCTTTAGCGTAAAATCCTCGGTTCAAGGAAATGTTATAAATTATTTTCTATTTTTAACACAACAACATTAAAATAAGCTGATAAGGATTATTACTGTATTATTAATTTCCCATTTACCGTCCTTTATATAATTTAATGATAGTTGTTACAGCTAAATACCTGTTGTTTGTTTTGTTTAGTGATATTTTGTTCTAATGTAGTACATAATCAACATCTTAGGGCATATCCACAGGCTCGCATAACACAGTATATAGGAGTGCGATGCCGTGATTGGCTTGATGTGCCGCCAATCACGTTACCACATTCTTATGTATTATGTTGTTATACGAGCTTGTGGATATACCTTTACTTGAAATAGGCCCAAATATTATCGTCACTCAAAGTGCAAATGGTCGTATGTCAAAATTTTACTTTGTTTTATTTTGATGCTAATTGTGGTATTTTTTTATATAAAAGGTTTATATACAGCCTGTTCCAGAACTCGCGTACCGAAATTTGAGGGTATATTAAAAACCCTCTGGAATATATGAAAAAAATTTCAAAAAAAAAACATCTTCGTTCAATTCAAAAATAAAAAACCACCGCCGGATGGAGTGACCCTATAAAAATAGAATATTTGATAGCCTCTGTCGGTTTTGTCAGAATATAATAACCTAAAAAGATTCTAAAGTTGAAAGTCTTAAACAATGCACGAGTCAACCATTAAAATGCAACCATAGTTACTAATAAGTAGGGAAAACTAATTTTTAGGTAATTTAACATCAGCAACAGGAGTGGTCAGATTAAATAGCTTCCTTTTTAATTAGTATTGAAGATGGATTTTTTTTTTAATTTTTTTCATATTTTCCAGAGGGTTTTTAATATACCCTTAAATTTCGGTACGCGAGTTCTGGAACAGGCTGTATAATGTGTAATAGTTAAATATTATATCAAGTATTTGTATACTTGCAACACGTATCTAACACAAGTATCACAAATACTTCATACTATATATTTTTTTCTCTGTGTATATATAAATATATAATAATTATGAATAATGATAATAATTATTTATTCTAATCATTAGGTAAATGCTAAATAACAAAACTCATCCGGGATCTAGTGTTAACCTTTACTTCTCTTGCCTGATGGCGCCAAAGGGTTAACATTTGTTTTATTCTTAATTATGATTAATTGACTCATTATACACATTTTTTTATTATATAATTTATAATAAACACATATTTCTATAATATATAATATTATTATAGAAACAGTCCGTGAAGATATACAACACTTCGCATTCCATATTTAATAATATATTCTTTTCAGATTGATATTTTATTTTTTACCATAAACTTATTAAACTATTACCTTCTCAAAATTTATTTTCTGTCCCTTAAGAAAATTTTATTCGTTTTTATAATTTATTAATTTTTTAATTGGAATGATTCTCATTTTTATCTATAATTCAGTCAACAGACCAAAAGGGACAGACAGGGCTTTAGCAAATTAGATTACATACCCAATTTACTCCAATTCATGGAAAAATCACACTAATATAATCAACCACTCTTTTCGTAGACTTCAAGAATGCTTTCGACACAGTCGAGGATTGAGCGACTCTCTCCATTAAAATGATGTTAAATAAATCACTTATTCATGCTTATAATGAAAGATGTAAGCAGAAACACTAACCGTGATAAAATCGCGGAAAACACATGTGTCTCTGTCTGCAGACAAAGGTAGAGATGAGATATTGACAAAACAGCAAGAAAATACCGGCTAACCGCGGATCGGAAAGAATAGGTGGAACCCGAGAAGGAATATGGCCCATATTAGGTTAATTACAATGTAAAAAATATATCCTGCAATTTAGTTACCGGCTATCGGTACCAGATTTTTTAAAAAACTTTTTGTCGAATTTAGTACCGTACTTTTAAAATAACTAATATTGTAATTTTCAAACATGATTTTAGGATATTACGTCGTCATTATAAATTAAAAGATTCAGTTAAATTTTCTAAGAGTAAAAGAGAGTAAAAAATTGGTTTAAGGGGTCTTTCTATCTTAGAAATTATAAAAATAATCTTTTTTTTAACATTTTTATTTATATAGAAAGAAAAAAGATAAAATTGTGAAATTTTGTAGGTATGTTTATTCATATTTAAAGAATATAAATAAAATTTCTTTAGATTTTTAGTTCCATTTTCTGGCCATAATTTTTTATTGAAAAAAACATCAAAAAACGGTGGTCGCTATAGCCCTATCTAGAAGAAAAGATTTTGGCCAAAAAATAACAAAATGGCGGACGTGTTTGTTTAAAAATGTTTGAAAATTTTTGAAAAACGTCCACTATTTTGTTATTTTTTGGCCAAAAAAAAATTCTTCTAGATAGGGATATACGACTTCAGTACGGAATAATATGCTGTTTTGTTTTTTTTTTCAGTAGATTCAAACGGCCGGAATCATGGCGACCACCGTTTTTTTCAAAAAAAAATTATGGCCAGAAAATGGCACTTTAAAAATCTAAAGAAATTTTATTTATATTCTTTGAATATAAATAAACATACCTACAAAATTTCACAATGATATCTTTTTTCTTTCTGTATAAAAAAATGTTTAAAAAATATTATTTTTAAAATTCCTAATTATATTAATTTTATAGTTTAATCTTAATATCTTTATCTAATTTTACCCACATTTTTTAAGGTGTAGCATAAACATGTAGTTGCCAAGTAAATTTACTTGAATTTAGAATATATTTCTCTGTATGTATGTTATAATTGTTTGTTAAACATATATGAATAATGTTCTTCCTGATTCAAATGCTAATCAGATAAATAGCAAAGTTAACCTCGACGATGGTCATACCAAACATAAAAAATAACACTGCACAATGCCAGAGCAGAACTCATGTAAAAATATATATTTATCACTTGTAAGTCTGATATTAATCATTTCATTATGGTAAAATAGTATAAGGAATAATTCAATGTCTTTATTTGGTTTTTGAAATTAATTAAAAATAATACGTATTTTAGATTTTTTGTTAAATATTGTGGTTAGGGAAATAATTATTTAATTAAAAATGCTTGAAAAAATATTAATTACCGTTTCCTATATTTTTTGATAATTGAAATGGATGTTTCCCTGTGATTTGGCCTCATTAGCTTTATAAAATATGTTAGATTAGAATTCTATTACTATTTATATCAAGTAATAGGAACTTTGCTCAAGAACGTTTTATTGCAATAATAAGAATAATTTAAAAAGTAACATAATAACAATACATAACTATTAATTTTTTTCTGATAATATTAATTATAAATTATTAATTACAAATTTGATACTCATATTCAATTTAAAGAAAGTACCAAATATCTAGGTTTATATATAGATAATAATATAAAATGGGATATTCCATTACTATTGATTCAAACATTTTTAAATAATAGATATATTGCAATAATGTTTGCTTCACAAAAAAAAACAATGATAAGAAGCTGTAGTCAAAATTTGAAACAGAGACATATAATATTACCATCTCAATCAATGACATAAAGAAAACATTAAAGCTAAAGTTTTTAACAGAAATAAATTAAATTTTAACAAAACAGAGTACCTAGTAAATTTCTCATTTAAATAATAATGAAATTAAAATTTATTTAGATTAATATTATACTTATGAGTTAGGTTGATAACATAAAGAAATAAAAACAAATATCACTAAATGTACTAAATTATTATATTTGAGTTATCCGGTTAAAAACCTAATAGTTAATATTGTAAGTAAAACTTTTTTTAACCCCTTCCCGCTAATATTTACGAAAAATAAATATTTTATGTATTTTGACGTGCTAATACGGGAAAAATATTTTAAAACAAGGATTATTTTTTAATTCTTTTTTATAACTCGCCAACGAAACAAGATATTTAGATCGGACTTGGGCTAAAATACGAAAAATAAAAGTTCGGAATATTACACAAAATATTGAACTCTTAGAAGAGTCAGTGGCGTACCTGCAATTAAGTAAAAATGGAAAATAAAAAAAATCCTTTTTCGGACACCACTGACTTTTAAAATTAAGATTTTATTATTCTAAGTAATTCAGTTCAAGTTCCATCTAAATATCTTGCTTCGTTCGCGAGTTATATTAAAAGATAGATCCGTTTTATAAAATGCTTGTTAGGCTCTAGCACAGCAATTATTAGACTTAGAACTTGGTGCCCACGGAGACTTTTAATCAGTCAGTTAAGAACTAAAACATATTCAAATCTTAACCCGGGGTCATCTCCCATAAGGTATTAACATGGAACTTTATATATGACATACCGCAGCCATGATATAAACGTTTACAAAAGTCCATTAAAATAAATTTAGTTGACTAAATTATTTACATTTGTCTGTAATATTCTTCTTTATTCATTTGCATATGAGTAAACGTTTGTTTAAGATATGGCACTAGAGATATACTAAAAAAACCGTGTGTGCCATATATGGCACAGTGTGCGGGAAGGGGTTAATTTTAAAATCATTATTATTTTTTTTTCGCTACAGCCCCCGAAGGACTAAATTTTAAATTTAATCAAATATCTAATGGAATGGAGCTCTCTACAACTAGAATTTTGAAACAAAAGACGTCTACCCTATCTCTATCTCATTTGTGATACACTTTCCAGCCAACCAAATAAATACTGTATTTGTTTTTTATACAACAAATACAGTATTTATTTGGTTGGCCGGAAAGTGTAGCAGTGAGCGGCACGAACGAACATAGCTAATGTGAATCTGTAGAATAAGATAATTCTACTAAAATTTATATGGCGCCAGTAATTTCTTTAATAAAAATAATATAGTTACACTTTTCGCCCGGCCAATTAAATATTGTATTTGTTCAACAAAGAACAAATACAAAATTTGTTTGGTTGGGTGGAAGTGGGAGTGTATGTATATCTTCTATCCTTTTTGGGTAGAACTTTTGTCCCTGTCTAATCTAACGGGAGAAATCTCCATTTATAATTTAATTATAACTGCTTTAAAAGCTTTTAAATAATTTAATTAATTTTGTCACATTAAATCTATGTTAGAGCAAAGATGGTGTATAAGTACGTCAAAATATCGACGTACAAGAGGGTCAAGGTCACATTTCACCTATAATGATAATTTTTTCAAAGTCATGGTCTGAAGTTTTAAGAGCTTACTGCAAATTGCTTTTTGGACCTTTTTGTCTGAATGTTTCATTATATAAGGGTATTATGGATTTTAGGCTTTTAATAAAAAATATATGGAGCAATGTAGCATTCTCTATATATCTGAACTACTAAAATATATATTGAAAAGGCCAATTTTGCTTTTATTTATCCTGCTAGATAAGAAAAAAAGATCGATTTGTTTTATTGTATTTCTCTGAGTTTATTACTTTTTGTTTTACTAAAAAAAAACTAATTTTCTTAAAACTTTATTGAAAAGAGGGTTTTTTGTAATAATTTCAATCTTATTTCCGTAGTTTATAAAGTTAAATTTTGCCTTTTGGCAGCATTAGCAAGAAAATGCTGTTTCGACCAACTACACTATAATAATGGGGGTAAAATTAAGATTAAATTATAATTATAAAATTCATATAATTTAAACCGTATGTTTTTTAATGTTTTATAAAAAAATTAACTGGTTCCTTAAACAGCTGTTTTTTCATTACTTGTCTAGACCAGTGGCCTAAACTTTACTGGTCTGCGTTTAAATGATTTATTTCCGCTAGATGGCGCAACCGATTAATATGTCGTTGAGCTTTTATTCCTATTAATGAAAATAGACTAAATATTTTAATTTTAAAACGTTTATAATAAGTAATCAAATAATATAAATTTTATATTAAAATTAAAATTAAATAGATGTTAACAGTTTTCTCTTTTACCTACTTTAACTACAATAAACAAGATGGCTGAACTGTTGTTATCATCATGATAGAACACAAGCAAATATAGTTAACTGAGCTATTTAGGTATTATCAGTACATACCTAAATACCTTCAAGTAGTTCAGGTTTCTTTACTTTAAATACTTAAAACAATTACGGTAATTATCAAATATTTACCTAATTGATTTGTACACTTAATACTTTATCGACCGTAGAATGGACTAAACAGGAACGAAAGAATGAAGATAAATGGGAACATGGCTAAATAAAAAATTGAGGGTGGTCACATTCTGGAAAAATCAGGGAATTAAATACACCAGGGGAAAATCTATATATATATATATATATATATATATATATATATATATATATATATATATATATATTTTGAAAATCAGGGAGTCATGGAGAGGTCCTTATAATTTTTTGGCTTGTGCTGGGGGCTCTCCATTGATTTTGTCCACGTGAGGGGTTTAGATAGCTATAGCTATAGCTTTATAAAGCCCAACATGATTCTCGCAATTAATTTAAAAAAATCAGAAGTGAATTTTCGTCCATATTTGCCCCATTTTACGGTACGTGTTTAGTTGCATTCGTTTGCAGAGAACGGTAACAAATTGGAATCAATTGCACATTATGTTAGTAGTAAGTGAAAGCGAAGATTATTATATAATAGCAGTTTCAGTAAATGCCGTTACGACACTTAGATTCTAAAAGTGCTTGTTACAAAATCTGGGTTTTATGGGATTTCTTTGCGAGAACCGTGACACATCTTTTGCAAATTTTATTTGGTATATGAAATTTTTAATTTCTGCATAATAAAAAATTACCAAAGCAATCAGCGGTAACCAAGCAGAACATTTTTAGGGTTTCGTAAATTAAAAACCAGATACACTGTCCAGTAATACTAAATTACAGGTCGACTCGGAATGTAGTACTTTTCCGAGACCATTTATAGGTTAAGGAAAAGTACCATTTTCCGGGAGACCTGTATACTCTTTTATTTGCAACTGTTTTTATTTAAAAATAAAGTACTAATTTTTTTGAAACCTGGATGTTTGAATTCAAATGAAGAAAATAATACTATAATACTTAGTTTTTTAGTTCTTTTTATATTTTTTCCTGCATTTCACAAGAAAAGCACAACTATATAAAAATGAAGTTCCACATACGCGTAACCCAAATAAACAACTACATAAAACATTTGTTGATAGCTCACAAGGCACCGTTTATAACATTTATTATCCCTCTGAGTCTCAAAAGTAAAAAAACATTGACTAAAACTGCAAATTTAAGTTTTTTAAACGAAACGTATTAGATTATATTTGTGTCTTTCATGACAACAGCAGTTCAGCAATCTTGCTTTAAGCATTAATAATGATATTTTAATCGGTGGCGCCATCTAGCGAAAATTAATGATTTAAATTTCAGACCAGTAATAATTAGTTTACTGGTCTCTATTTTTCATTACAGGTCAGGTCCAGGCGTGGAAAACAGTGCACAATGCACATAATGTATGTGTTACATATACAGTTGCGAATAAAAGAGCTTTCCCATTTTTCACATCCACGCGTGAATTGGTTATTTTATTATCAGCATTCAGCAACCTTAAAAACCCCAATATACCAATTTTCACGGAAACTATCCCCCGCCCCTCTGGGCCATTTCTGATATTAAAATAAAGCTCTCTCTATTGTTCTATTTATAGAGAAAGGGGACTTGAAGGTAAAATAACAATTTTTGGGATTTTGTGTTTTTGGATTAATTGGACATTTCCAAACATTTTTTCCTTTTAGGTCCATTTTCGCATGCACACAAACATACTATTATGTTTTTCAAAAAACAAAAAGAAAGTTTTAAAACAAGTTTGATATAAACAAAAGTCTATAATTTTGTAGGAAACGTAAAGGTAATTAATTAAATTAATTAGGCACTACATGTAGTGCGTTGGCCCTATTAATTGGTTTAGTCACCTTTAATTAAACAAGTATTGTTCAAATCAATTTTATTAGTCACATAATTGTTATTAAGTGCAATGTTAAACAAAATTTGTAGTTTTTTTAACTTGTTTTGATAATCATAATTAATTACACAGGTCCACAAAAAAAAGTTGTCTTTGATGGGGTTGAGACCCACCTATTCTTATGTATTTTGGGATGCTGAATCTCTCATAAAAAAGCACTTCATGAGCTCATTTTTTTTTGCTACACTGAAATTTCAGATGAGATTTTCACAATTTTAGAAAGTTTTTTCAGTGTAGCAAAAAAATAAGCCCATGTGTTGCCTTTTATATGGCAGATTCGTGTTCAGAATCCCAAGATACATAAGAATAGGTGGGTCTCAACCCCAGCACAAACAACTTTTTGTTTGTGGGCTTTTATAAGCTCTCAAAAAAAAAGTTGTCTGTGCTGGGGTTGAGACCCACCTATTCTTATGTATTTTGGGATGCTGAACACAAATCTGTCATAAATTAGGGTAGGATCACCGGTTTTAGCCACTGCCCCGGTTTTAGCCAGTTAGAGTAGTTTTTTGGGTATAGCTAAGAAACAGGAGACTTTAGATCAAAATTTTCGTTTAAATCCGATTTGAATGATAAAAGTTGGGACAACAAATATGTTGAATAAGTTTTAACTATAGCGAAACGAATACAGCGCCTATTTAAAATTTTGATTTTGAAAAAAATGTAATTTCTTATGACTTTTCTTAATAAACCGCCAGAAAAATAATTTTAAATATCTAATTCAGGTAAAATTAAATTTGTAAAACATTTATATCAAATTAAAGTTAAGTCATTAAACAGTTACTTTATTAATATTTTAATACATATTTTGCAGAATTTATTCTTAAATTTGCATGGCGATAACTGGGACACTAATATGCTTGTCTTTCTAGCTATAGCCACAGAATTGGCTAAAACTGGAACCTAAGTAGTACCAGTTATAGCCAATGTCAAAAAATATCAATATGTCAAAATTACTGTACAAATAATAAAGATTTAAGCGAAAACTACCTTTAAATATTGGCCAATAATACATTTAAATTAAAAAAGGAGGAGTATTATACAAAATATAGTCGAGAACGGGCTATCAAAATAACTAAAATGATTCAAGACTGAAGCTGAAAACTAAACATGTCACAATGTGAAATTGTAACATACATGTAAAGTTTTTTGTAAAACTTATATTGTCGAATATGGTATAAACTACCAGCTGATTCAGATCCCAAAAAGACTCTAAACAAATAAATATAAATAAATAAAATTAATAAATATTTATAATTATCGGATAATTATCCAAGATGTATGTAAGAAAAAATGTAATAAAAATCGAAATCATTTTAAATATTGATTAAGAAGTATATATTTTTAAAAAACTATAAATTTTAAATGTTCTAAAACTGTTACAAAAATATAAATAATTTATTTTTAACATCTTTTTAGTTTTTTTTTAATGGTGGCTATATCTGGTGAATTTTTATGGCTAAAACCGGTGCTTGGGTGGCTAAAACTAGAGAATTAGTATTATTTTGTTTTTTTTTATTTTATAACATATCAGCTGAAGTTATATTGTTTAAACATTTATTTTATAGTAGAGATATATTGTAAGTTTCAGAAAAACCAAAACTTGCAACCTTAACATTAAAATGGAACATAATAAAAAGAAATAAAAACAGAATTTTTCTTAAGGTGGCTATAACTGGGGTATCTACCCTAGTCTTTTTGATATTTATATATTTTTTTATTTTAAAATAAACTGGGTTGGTTCATAATTTTAATTGTTTTGGGTTTTATTGTTTTATGTATAAAACTGGGTGCAAAGGAGGACACTATTTTAAATGTTAAAATTATATTTAACTATATAATGGTATATTTGTTTTTTTTATACATTTTACATTTAAATTTCGATAATTCATCAATAAAATGTGATTATGGCCGCTTTTTAACTTTCGAACTAAGCAAGATATCAAAATTCTACAAAATAATCAAATTTTATTGCAGGTTTTAAATCTGTTGCTAAATATATTTTTTTCTTTGTAGGTAAGCTGGTAACTTGTAATCCACTAAAATATGGTAAGATTTGCATGTAACATTTATATTCATTTATTAGCCATTAGAAAAAAAAAGTAGGGCTCTCTCTCTTACCGACTACACGTAATAGGAGACACGCTCTTACTTGACCGACTGTATCTAACACATATAGATGTGTTTTAAGCAATCAGAATTACACAGAGAATACTAAAAACAAGTTTGTAATATACAGATAAATTGGCTTAGGCGTTTTTATACTCGTAATTATGTAAATAGTCCAGTTGTTAAATTGCAAATAATGTAGGGCTGATATTTTAAAGGGTAGTTACGGTTACAGTGGGCGGTGAAATTAGAGTTGCGCCCTCTGTAACCGTACCAAAGTACCTATGAAAATTTATAAACTATGAAACTTATAAAGAATTTCAAGAGCTACAAGTTTGCTCATAACCACTTTTATCATCCGATGAACAATTTGACCGAAAAATGGAAAAAAACAAATTCACCTCCAACATGGCTTTTTTTAAATTAACTCGATTGTTATTAATATATTAAAAAAATCATTCAAACAAAAATTGTTGGAAATTTCCTCCTTAACAAAATTGGTTATATGCATTTTTATCTTAAGATACATATTTAGCAACTCACCCCTAAAATTCAAGATAGCGGAGACCCCTTATGCAAATCACCCTGTGAAAAACTAACAGGATTGTTCTGTTACCATCCACTACTACCCTTTGAAATATCAGCCCGTGTACATTTATTGCAATTTACATTTATTATTTGACTGGACTAAAAATACTTAATCAAAATCTATAACGTATTGTCAGATATCAGTTGGAATTTTTTCTGTTGCTCTGTGTTGTTTATCAAAGAATGGTTAATGCATCTCTAATGTTACTGTTCCACTTTTTAGATGAATTATTCGTGTCACGTTTGCAAACGTTTGTAGAGGTGGGTCAATCGATACAAAAACCCTAAATAAAGTATAAGGGTGCCATAATTGGGAAAATATCAATTCAGTTTAATATTTTACCTTAAAATAGCTAGCTGAAATTTCGATTTTCATTTGATAACACAGCCACACAAAAAAAAAATTATATCCAGAGACTAGACCATTTTTATATTTTCGGGGTCGCTGAAACCGAATCTGACCTCAGAATTGCTCCATCACATCGCAATTTTTTTTACACTTAAAAAAAGGGTGCGAACATTCCTTAAATTCAGATGTTTTTAAGTGTAGAAAAAAATTGTGACCTGATGGAACAATTCTGATCTCAGATTCGATTTCAGCGACCCCCAAAATATACAAAATGGGTTTTTCTAGTTTTTTGCACATAATTTTTTTTTGATGGCTGTGCATAGCCAAAAAAAAAATAAGTGCCAGGGACTAGTTGCTATTTAAGATTATTATGTTAGGGTATACCCTACTATAGTTAATAGTTAGGGGGTAACAGTTACAACCCCAAAAATATATACCTATTTAATTTTACCCCGAAAAAACATGTAAACCTGTCTTTTAGAATTTTTATAATGTGCCTAGTTTGCGAGGTTTCGGGTGGATCGTTTTCAAACAGTGCTTTATAATTACACAGCCACACAAAAAAAATATCCGGAGACTAGACCAATGCATTTTTATATTTTTGGGGTCGCTGAAACCGAATCTAACCTCAGAATTGCACCAACAGATCACAATTGTTTTCTACACTTAAAAAAGAAAATTCCTTAAATTCAAATGTTTTTATGGGTAGAAAAAAATTGGGATCTGATGGAGCAATTCTGAGATCATATTCGGTATGCATTGGTCTAGTCTCTGGATATTATTTTTTTTTGTGTGGCTGTGTAATTATAAAGCGCTTTTTGAAAACGATCCACACCAAATACCTCGCAAACTAGGCAAATTATAAAAATTCTAAAAGACAGGTTAAATTGTTTTTTCGGGGGGGGGGGATTTAAGTACGTATATATTTTTGGGGTTATAACTTTCACCCCCTAACTCCTAGCTACCCTAACATTAAAATCTTAAATAGCAACCTCCATCTTGTGATATCATTTAAAAGAGCTTAAAAATTGCTACATTTTGGTTGTTACTTCTACCCTTTAGCTACTAGCCGCCCTAACTTTATTTTTAATTAATTCTCAATTATTTATTTTGAGTAATTGTAAAGAATCCTACTTCCTTAATTCTAGTCCTTTTATTAGAAAAGATACTGAATTGTGCACATCTCTACAATTGGAGCAACCAAACGTTATCATTGTTCTTATATTCTTGTATTTAATGCACTAATAATTTTGCAGAATTACGATAGAATTATTTATATTTCCCATGTGTAAAATTATAGACAATGTCTTGGGTATAAAAAAAATTGAAGTTCAAATTTTAAGTGATTCCTACCCAGCAAAACTAAAACTATAAAAACATTAACAATAAAAAAATATATATAATAGCGTTTTCCAAAGGTACATCTACGATATAGTAGTGTCATTTTAAGAATGCGAATGGTAGGAATTATCATGGATAAATCTAATATTATCTATCTCTTTAATTACTACGGCGTATCACGAAGCGAGCGCTAAAACGTTGATTGAAGTAAGATACACCGTACGTCCATAGGAAATTGCGCTCACTCTTTAAAGGAATTTAATAAGAGTATCAGTGAACGGCTCGCCGTAACTTAAAATGTTTACAGTCAACATCTTATAGGCGCCGTGTTTTGTCATTTTATTTATTTTTTACAAGTGATTTTATAAATATTAGTATGCCACCCCAAGCAACAAAATAGGTAAAAAAGTGGACAAAAAGTTTAATTATTAATTGATAATTAGACTTTTTGTCCACTTTTTACCTTCTTTGGACTGGTCGATATCGGGCGATCTCGAGGCGATATGGGCGATATTGATTAATTTCAAAGGCGATATTAAGGCGATATTTTGTCCCATAAATGAAGAGTGATTTGCCTCTCGTCAAACACATAACCAAATTGACATACTAATTTTAAGATAATTTTTGCGTTTTTTTTTTAGGTGTTACGTCGTAAAAAAAATATTTTACGCACCTCGACGCAAACCTTTTCAGTACACATCGAGTGATTTTTTTACTCGGCTGCGCCTTGTAAATCGCTCTCGTGCACTAAAAACTATGTAAGTGCCTATTGGAAAGCGACAATCAGCTGATTTTACATATCTGCTGTCAGAAAATTAGTAAACGTCAAACACATAACCTCAATTTGACAAACTAATTTTAAGATAATTTTTGCATTTTCTTTTTGTTAGATCGTAGAAAAAATAGTATAAGCAATAACAATAATAATAATCAACCTATGGTCCAAATTTGAAGTCTAAAGACTTTTTGGAGTCTTGATTTATCGTCGTCACAAATTTCCCGGACATACAGACAGACCAACAGATCGACAGACAGACAGAATTTTTTTTTACAGAAGCAATAATTTTTTTTCTAAATTTTTTTACTTTTACGCAAGACTTTCCTGGCGAAAGTAAAATTGAAAATATGGTTTTTTTATTTTTTTTAAGTTTAACCCCCCATAACTTTTTTGTTTTGGGGGGGTTACTTTCAAAATTGGTAGAATTGATCCTTATAATAAAAGTAATTTTTCCTGAAAAAGTTACGTTAATCGGAATTTCCTTTCAGTTTTCTTTTTCGATTTTTTAAAAATTTAACCCCCCATAACTTTTTTTGGGGGATTGCTTTCAAAAACAATAGGGATCTTCCCCTTTTTCCTGAAAATTTCAAGTCGATCGGATTATTCGTTCTTGAGTTATTGTGTTAACAAAAATCGTGACATCGGACGGACGGACAAAGACTGACAGACATTTAAAAAAAAAGTTTCTTATTTCATTTCATGAAACGAATTTATATCCAAGAATTTTTTGTCTAGGTCGATTTTTGAATTTTTTTGACAATTCGAAACTACCGTATAATATTATTCTAGCGCAGGCGCTGTGAATAATATAATAAAAATCCGTGAAAATATGTAATGCTACGCATTCCATTATATATTATTCACAGTAAATAGTATATTGCATTTTCCCAAATACTTAAAAACTATTGTAGGTAATTTGTCTGTTTTCGATAAACTCGAGTGTTCATTTTTAACTAGTTGTTTTGTGTCTAGTCTTAGTTTGTACAAACAACTGTCAACTGTTCATAATAATTTTATTCAGAATCAGAAAAATACAAAAACAAGCCGTGAAGATATGTAATGCTACGCATTCTATTATATACTATTCACACTACACTAACTGCATTTTCCCAAAGACTTGAAAAAAATTAAAAAAAAAAACAAAAATATTAAAAAAAAAAATTCTTTTGGCAAAAAATGAAAAAAAAAATTGAAAAAATTTTTTTTTAAAAAGAACAAAATAAATAACGTTTTTTTTTTAATAAGATCTTTTCTTAACTTATACTCGTGCGCTAAAAACGTATGTTATGAAACTAGTACTTTAATATGCCATTTGAATTTTCTTTGCAACAAAATATCAAGTTTATATGAACTTTTTTTCATGTTTTGATAGCAATTTACCTCCCAAAGTTATGAAACGCTAACTTGAAAAATGGGTCTTGCATATTAGGGTGCATTGGAAACTTTAAATTAAAAAAAAAATCCATTAAATGACCTAAAGTAGTGAAACCCCTTGGGGACTCGACTATAGTGGTCCTAAGTTTACGACTAACTTTGACAGATCTCTTGCCTAAATTTTCTGTCGAACAGTGTAAGTTGTATCCGTTAAAAAGTTTAATTTGATTGAACTATGACTTTTATGTTTCAAAACACTTAATTTAATTTAATGCACGAGCTTTAAAATTTGCATGATTACTTATTAATTCATTTCCTATTTTTAAAATAAAAACCAATTTAGAATTTTATCTTAATTATTTAATTGAAATGAATTGTTTGTTGAGATTATTATTGTTTTTGTTTTATACTTACTGTTTAACGTCGTTTTTCGCTGCTATGGCCTAATTGACGGGACCGCTATCTTTACGTGCCCTCCGAAGCACGGTCCTCAACAGAACTCGCATCCACCCTGAAATGTGTTTACAGTTTCACCTGCAACTCACATTACAGTTAGTCATCGTAGTTCCATCTACTGATTATTTACACCATGCATCCATGCTCTATGTGGGACTCGAACCCACAACCCCGGGATCCGTAATCAAACGCGCTAACCATTGCGCCACCGGGGTCAGCGAGTTTATTATTGTTTGGACGTTTTTCTAATCTAGCCGCTAGGTCTGTTTTTTAACAGGCAAGCTCATAATTAGGCCTGGGGTAGTCGTGACGCATTCGCCAATTTTGTAAATGAATTTTTTTTTTTTTTGGGGGGTTCAGATTTTCCTCATCAGTGCACCCAGGTTCTTGACGTGCATGCCAAATTTTTGGATCTCCAGCTGTTTGGGAAGTATGAAAAAAACTTCTGAAAAGACCTCATTGATTTTTACTATATACATTAGGGGCTGTCCATATATAGCTGTCCTTACGTATTTCGTATTTATTAAAAATATATAATGTTATTTATTCATATAAAAAGCAAATTAAATTAAGTTCTCAAAACAGAACATATTATGTGAGATTTCAATTTTTACATTATTATAAATTATATCATACTTTATTATTATTTTGTAATTGGGTATGTGCATAAATAATATAAGATATTTTTTAAAGGATTTTTGACCCCTTCCCCCCTAACGTAGAATTTTGTAAAAATTTTCATGTGCTTTTTACTAAAACTAAAACTTTTATATGCTCCTCCTAATAATCTTACGTAATTTGTGCATGATCCCATTATACTTAATTTTTTTTTGAAAGTATGCCCTCAACACATGTCATTTATACTAGGATCTCCTAGCCGAGTTCTTAGATTTTTTGTAAATATGCCAGCAGCTGAAAATATAGATATTGTATGACTAGAGTTAGTCCAAACTCCAAGATTTTCTAGCTCTTAAATTTTTCTTTTAACTTTACTTAATATCAAAATCATTACTTAGATTTACATTATTTGCTGTTTCTCTATATAGTAATTTTATTTCTTACAAAGATAAAATAGGAGTTTCTAAAGAAACAACTAATTTGTTGCTTTCGGACTCATTTTCGGTTATTTTCGTCAGAAATCCGCACGTCATGTTTATTTTTTATCTGTAGTCAATCCCGCAAATCCCGCGGGATCCCGCGTGCCAATCCCGCACTTTTGTGGGTTGAAATGGCGCGAAATTCTGCGAGATTTGCGGAATCCCACATTGCGGGATTGCAATCCCTACGCGTTACTAAAGGTTGTAGAGATTGGCTACCCCCCATAACACTTCCCCTATTTGGGGGGTAGCCAAAATATGAAATCTCTACAGTCCAAACATGATGTCGAATTGTGACATGGATAGGTCCTAAGTTATGTTTTTAAAATAGGAATATTCAGGAATTATTTATCCATTCAAAGTTTATTTAATAACCTAATAATTAGTTGATTTATAGATTTTAATTATAGATTTTTTCTCACCACATTGCATGTGGTGTTTTTTATAAATATTATATTATTAAATAGTTTTAATAATTTTATTTTTTTAAACTAGGTGTATTATTAAGTTTTTAATTAATTTTTTTACAAGTATTTGAGAAAAATCAGCATAAAAATTAAATCGCTAGAACATTTTTCTACAGATAAAATTATTTTTTAACGATCGAATTATGCACTTGGGGAACGTTCAAGTATTACGTAACACAAATTGTACCAAAATTAATACACTTCATACCTCGGTTCTCGCGTTATTCAAGGCTGTGGAGATTTCATATTTTGGCTACCCCCCCTAATATACTAATTAAGGGGGGTTGCCAAAATATGAAATCTTTATAATCTATAATAACGCAAGAACCGGAGTATGAAGTGTATGAATTTGGGTACATTTTGCGTTACGTAATACTTGAACGTTCCCTTGTGCGGCGGATTACGCACATTGTGAAAAAAGAAGACAACATTTCCAGTCATTCTAACCGAATTTTTACCAAATATATTAAAATCCCGGTATCGATACAGGTAAAATTCCAGTATCAATATGGGTAAAGCAGAGTTCCAGTACGGATGAATGACACTTTTTCTTTTTTTAGAGTGCATGCCCCATAATTTGCCCCACAAGCAAATCATAATATCGTCGGCTTACAAGTAAAGAGCACTAAGTCCAAAAACATGGTTCTGAGATATTGACAAATTTAACTTTCACTGCTGTTTTTTAATTTTTGTAATAATTGTTACAAAAATGCACGTTTCGCCAAACAAACTCTAAGTCGCTTAGTGCAGAAATATTTGAAATAATCTACAAGTAAAACGCACTAAGTGCACTAAGTGACAGTGCCTATTGCCAGATAAAATTTTATTCAAAATCAAACTGGTGCGTTTTGTATAGTGGGTAACTCTCTTGGCAGTCCACCTAGGACTTAGTTCGGTTTACATGTACATAGATCATCAAAAATTAATTACAGTACTATAAAAATCCCATTTTTGCAAAAAAGTGACTTAGTGCCTTTTACTTGTAAGCCGACGATATGATCGCTGAAAAACAGTTTTAGCTGTATATAAAAGATTAAATCTAGTAAACGCGGAACATAATATGTTGTCATATTATCGCATAGTAATTTTACGTGAGAATTACATGTAAACTTCCTATGAGAAAATTATAGTTGCTTTTGTTTTTTATAAAAGTATGCGGATGAATAAATAAATAAAATATTAAAAATGCGATGTATGTATAATGTAATGTACATTTTATGTATATTAATATTTTATATTATATAGTGGGAATCTAACATCCGTTGATATTAGGTATTATACCTAGTATCAATACTAATAATAATAATAATAATAATAATACCAATATGTATTAGGAACTCTAAATAAATATCATTTAATGACCCTAAACCAGGGCTCCCACTTGTCATAAAATAATAAAATGTCATAAAACGACCCAGTTAGTCCTAAAATCGTCATAAAATTAAATCACTGTCATAAAAGTCATAAAATTTTGTAAAAATAGTCATATTTTTTACTTTTGAGGGACCTGGGAGATAATTTTATTTGTCTTTTTTGATGTTTCTGATTATTTATAAAAATTCTTGCAAAGTCTCGACATTTGTTTTCATAGGATAAAAATTTATTAAATAAGGAAAACGATCGGGCAGTGTTGAACTGCCATAGGCTGGTAGTGCAGTGCACTGTTTTAAAATTAAAAAAGACTATCAAATTGGTAAATATTTTCGCCTGCGGTGCTAGGGCTTTTAACATTTTTTCTTTAATTTAAGGCTGTAAAGACTCTTTAGTAAAAGTTAAAAAATATTAAATTAAAAAAAAAATGTCAGAAGTTAACAAAATTCGTAAAAAAAAATCGCCTGCGGCGCTAATTTGGTTAATGAAGGGCTAACGATCATGTTTTTAGTAGTCACTTTTTTTTAATTTGAGTTTGTAAGATTTAAGTGTGAAATTTTGGTGTAAAAAAATGTTCTTGTGAAAAAAAAATGACCGTTTCTTTGGTCATCAAAATACAAAATCTTTTTCGTTACAGCCCTGTTTATTTAGGTAATATTCAAGGTTTTTCTTAAGGATATTGAAGGAAATTTCAAGGAAATCTTACAAGATTACCTCCTAGAAGAAATTCAGTTGCTCACACCTCGATTTTGGTCACAAAGACATACTGTATACAGTCTGCATAATACAGACAAGTATGTTTGTTTATAAATCATCATTAAACTCACGCAATATATAACATTATTGCACTAGAAAGTATTTAATTTAAATATGTAAGTAAAATAATAATTTATCATATTTTAATAACTATGTTTATAGATCAAGTAGTATTGCATATATGCAAGAAAGAAATTTACATTTTAATAATTTATTATATATAAAATGCGAAGTTTTTACAGTCTGGGAAGATACCAGAGCCGTAACTAGAGCTATTTGCGTCTGTGGCGGCTTATCAATTTGCGCCCCCTAATTACATGTTTGTTTAACCTCATACTGTTCTACTTAGTTAAGCATCCCCTAAGTCCAGGACTTGCGTGGGCTAGTAGTAAAGGGAACCACCGGCTTATACTGACTTTCGAACCAGTTTAATATATATACTAATATAAAAACAACTGAAATTTTTAAAGTTTTTTATTAGATTAAGTAAACGAGGAAAAAAAGTAACAAAAATAAAAACGCCTCGTCTCATTTGACGCCGAAGTGGCGTCCTTCCTGACAAAAAGTAAGCGCCGCATACAATTTTTTTACGAATTTTGCTAAAATTTCAATTTTTTACGTTTTTTTTTGTTACGGTTATAAAAGCTTTATGTGTGCTTCAGCGCTGGGGAAATTTTTATAATAACTGTTTAAAATGTAACATTTTACAAAAGTATGAGAATGCTCTAGCGCCGCAGGCGAAAATTTTTGTGAATTTCAAGCTAAATTTTTAAAATCTTAAATTAAAAGAAAAAACACCTAAAAAAGCTCTAGCAATTTTTTTTTAATTATATGCATATTATGATGATCTGTTTTAATTTTAAAACAGCATAATTAGAAATTCACCAAATTCCAAGAAAGGTCTTCTACACTCCTAAATAAAAAAAAAGTCCTAGCACAAATTTGGTGGACTCTTTTAATTTTAAAACTGTCTTAAAACTTCACATAAACTGAAGAAATTATCAAGCGCCACAGGCTTGATTTTTTCTACAAATCGAGAAAAGACGAGACAAGAAATCTCGATTTTTCACTTCTCGATTCTCTTGAAACCATATTTCTCCATCATGCGGTATTCTTAATACGAATTGTTTACTCATTCAAAAGCAGTCAATCAATTATATGCAAATTATTACATGAATCAATTATTAATTTACAATTAATTTTCATATTTATAAACAATGCGATTCAATTAACTTACCTGAAAATTATTTTAATTTATTTTCTTTATAATTACCAGTATTTATTTACCCGGGGGCAAGCAAGCATTACACTTTGGTCCCAGAGAAAAAAAAAGTGACAAAAGTCTGTTTTTTGCATAGGGCCATTGTTTGCATCGCTGATTACGAAAAAAAATAGTAAAAAGTTTGAAAAAAAAAAATCGCGACATTAGGGTGGTCCAAATTTTTCAAAAAAATCCGATTTACCTGAAATTTGGTATAAAGGATTCTTTTGATAATACTAATGTAGACCAATATCTAAAAACTCAAAATTCGAAATGGCGGAAAAAATATGGCCAAATAATTTTTTTAATTTTTTCAGAAAATATGGCAGAAAAGAAAAAATATGCCAGCCAGCCCATTTTTTAGGGGTTATTTTTCTTATATGTACTAGTATTTACTGTAAAAAATTTATGATTTTTTATCAGCCTGTTTTTTTAAATAATTACCGATTTACATAATTTATTTTAAATATTTAAGAAAGAGAAATCGTAATAAAAAACATCTAAATTGGTCCCAGAAAAAAAGAGTTAGAAAGGTCTGATTTTTTGCATAGGGCCATTATTGACTACGAAAAAAATGGTAAAGATAATATTTTGATGTTTCTGGTAAATTTACATCTACATGAAGGTTATGTTATTTACTTGTTGTATTTTCTACTATTCTGGCTTCTAAAAAACCTGTCAAATGTTTTTCAATCTCTTTTTCCAACTATCCAAACAACTTAAAATGAACTTCTAAAAGCTAGGTTAATATTTTCTTGACGACCTCATTTTTAAATATTTCACACGACCAAAAAAGCAATTAATTGCTTTTTTTGCCCTGTGGAGTCAATATTGTTGATCTTTATTAACTTAATGTTTTCATGTTTCCTTCTTTTGATTGACTTGTGGTTTGGACTTTAAATTACATTAACCTACTAATTTCAAAATTAAATGAATGAAGTAAGGATACTAGAAAAAAAGTAGACACTGCTGCCAACAAAAGAATACTTTACCCTGTAGGTTCATTAAAGCAAAAAAAAAAAACAAAAAAAAGTATTTAAAAAAAAATCGGAATACGAATAATTTAAAATAAAATGATAAAAGTAGTATTTACCCCATTTTAGCCTCTTATCCCAGCCAGATTTTGATCAAAAACAATCATAACCTACTTAAGATAAGTAACTTATGGTATGTATTTAGCTTAAAGCGTTATTACGGTCACTTTCCCGAAGAGACAAATCGATAGACGACAGACAGACAATCATTTTAGGCATACCTAAAACGTCGAGAAACGTAAAAAAAAAACAAAATAATTTTTTTTTCTAATATTGGAGAAAGTAAAATTATATCTGATGTTTTTGTGCTGGTACATTGTACAATTTCAATTCGGAAGTTATTTTTTCCATATTTTTTTATAACAATTTATTTATTTGTTTTTAAAAAGTAAATGAGGAAATAAATTATATAAAGTCATGCGAACATTTTTTTCCGTAATCATCAATATTAAGTAGACTATGAATAAGAATGAGGAAGTTAAAATATTTCTCATAAATTTTAACTTATATCAACGTCTGCCAGTATTTACATTAGGGTATTTCACATAACGCGATTTTTTTTTAATTTTAAGATTGCCCCTTATGTTGTAAAAAATACAAAAATTAGATTCTGTGCCAAATTTTAACTAAAAAAATCAAATTGGGGTCCGCTGAATATTTAAAAATTTAAAAAATAAATAATGTTTTTTATAAGGCAAGATTTAGAGGGGGTTAATGTTATTACTTTAAACAAAAACTTGGCACAGTCTTGTTTTTAACGAGTTTTCGATTAAAAAATATACCGTGCGGTCCAAAAGTTACCCCCCCCCCCTCTTAACTTTTCAACCAGTTGAGATATGGACTTAAAATTTGGCTAATAAATAAGACAACTTAAACTATCTTTTTGTATATATTCAGATGTATCAAATGATATTTTTAGTTCCTAAAGTGGGGGCATGGGGGTCATTTTTTAAATAGAAAGGGGGTCATGTGATACACCATATTAAAACTAATAAAATTGGACCATATGTTTTAAAAATTTTTTAGACATTTTTTTTGGGGTTTAAAATAGGATTGTTTAATAGTATATAGTAAAGGTAGTAATAATCAAATAACACATCGAGTGAAAAAAGATTGAAAAAAAAAATAAAACTCTACCATAGTAGATATTTTAAAAGCGTGCAATGTACCTGGTTTCTAAATTTTGGCTTAGTTTAACAATGTTTAGTTTAAATTTTTTAGGATTTTTCATGCTTACATTATGTACGAGTATAAATAAATGACATGACTTGACTACACAGTAGATCGTATGTCCTAGCAGGACAGTCCTACACAGTATTATAAATGAAAATTATGATCTTCATTGTACTGCACGAATTCCTTTGTAACTTTTTTATGAGCATAATTTATCTCTACAGTAGGTGATATATTTTTTTTAAGTGAGGTTATGTCGTGTATGTACATTTTAGCCATTAATTTAAATTTCCCGGTTGAGTTATAATCAAAATGGCGGAATGTAAATTTGTATATGACCTTGAGACAGCTCATCTATGTTCTTTGTCTACATAGAAAAAACGGATTCCTTGAACCAAGGACACGTGTCTTTGGATATCAAAGCCATATTCTCTTGTTTCAAGGCTTGATCCAATTTCTACCACTATAAGAACCCTAACCAGGCCCAATTAAAAATTTTTTTTTCTGATAAATATTTTCCTAAATTAATTGAATTTTAATTTTACCACATTTTGAAGAATTAACTAATCTATATTTTTAATATATTGATGCATTGTGATTTTTTTGTAAAAAAATAGCTTTTCCTTGTGAAATTTTTTTAACACACGGTTTCCCACGAGTAAGTTTGGGTTAAAAAAAATAAAGTTTGGATCCTTGTAGTAATCGGTCTAGAGATAACACTTCCACCAAAAGTGAAATCCAAAAATATCGCTTTCGATATAAAAGTCTGGCAAAATTCATAAGTCTTGAAATTTATCCCATAAATATTCAATTAGTAATTACATCGGCACTTAGTGCTACTAAGAGTGCCGATGTATTGAAATCTTCGCGAAAAGTCAAAATCTTTGACCACGTTTTTTTCACATTTCTCGACGTTTTAGACCATTCTGAGTCGAAATCAGTAAAAAAAAATGTTGCGTCCGTCTGTCTGTCTGTCTGTCTGTCTGTCTATCTGTCTGGGTGTAAACTCTCTAACTCCATTTCTACATGAGATATCGACTTGCGGTTTTTTTGCATATTGTTTCTTATCGTATTCCGAAGAGCTGATTAGATTTTGGGGGTAAGGGGGTAAAAATAGGGTAAAACTCCTATTTTTAGCGCTTTTTGTTTATAATTAAGGCAAATATTATTGTATTTGGTTAATTTAGCACTTATATAAAAGATAATTTTAAATTGGTCAAAAAATGTTATAAACAACGTTTTCCTAAAACGCATTGTTTTCGAGATATTGGCGTTTAAAGCAGTAAAAGGTTTTTTTAGCATATCTTACATATTTATAACCCGATTTCATAAATTATATTTTAAATAAAAGCTCTTTTTAAGCCCTATATACAGTTTTTGCTAGAATATAATGTTTTAAAGATACAGAATTTAAAATCAAACAAAACACCTAGTTTGAAATTTGCAAACTAGATGGCTCTAGTGTACAATAGTGCCGATGTTTTGACAGGGTGCTTGCAACGTTTCATCTAGTTTCCTAAATTGAATAAAACTGGTAATGTATTATTTGTAGATATTGTAAATGAAGGTTAAGGCTTATTTAACTTAAATGTTAATGAAATCATTTCAGAAAGTAGTTACTGATATTAATTAGTTTCTTCACAAAAAAAATATTAACTGCATGAGTGTATATTAATTTTCTAAACTGCATTTTATCATAAATAATAATTATAATTATTGTGATTATGATTTATGTTTGATTTTCTTGAAAACTTTCGTAACAAAACGGATACACTAACAGTACGCAGGATGTGCAAAGGAATCTATAACATTCTTGGAATATTCCAGTTTACAGTCTGCGAAACAACCCCCCTTTCCGTTAAAAAAATTCCCCCATTGAACGGGGGTCACATCTTAAAAGCTGAAAATATCAAATATATGGAAAAAAAATATTTCATTTAACCTTCGCAATAAATTTGGTGGATGCATTATATGTAATTACTATAAAAAAATATCGTTATTACACCTCTTCCTATTTATCTAATTATAAATATTTCTGGCATAATAAACATTTAAAATATTCGCAACACAATAAGTACATGGCATTTAAACATTAAGTGAAGTTCTTTGGCAAAAACTGTACAAAATTAATCTTCTTAATACATATTTGTAAAATAGTATAGTATTGGTATATAAAATTCCATAGAAGTCGTTTTACTGCGTTAGTACAGATTCTGTTTTTAAAAGCTACTTTTAAGTAAAGGAGTACACAACCCTTTTATAGTGGGGAATAAATATTAATTAAATTGTAAATTCAAATTTTGTAATAGGTGTAAATCAATATAATGTAATTTTAAATCATTTTACATTATTGTTATAATTTTTTGTAATATTATATAAATTTACATCCCTTTACAAAATTTACCAGTCTTTTACATAATGTTACAATAAATTAAATTTATTAAATAGGTAGTATATTATTTAACGAGCGTATAATAACTGCTGTAATCACCCGAACGTTTAATAGCTATTATATGGGTAAAGAGTTAGATTATGTGGTGACAGAACTGTCACTGACAAAATATATCGAGGGTCTACGCATTGCCACCTACGCGCATGCGCGAGCCAGGGATATAAGGTTTGTTTTGGTTTCAAGTTCTGAACTGTCCAAATCAGACCTGGCCAACAGAGCTTTAAATTTGTTTTACCACGTGATTAAAATCTCTATTGGTCAGAACTGATTCGGACAGTTTAGAACTTGAAACCAAAACAAACCTATGGTAGAATGAAAAGCTGTCTCAAAGCAGTCTTGGGTCTTTTATAATATACTAATGCTAAATGTACTTAATTATGGGAGATTAGCTTAGCGGTCTAAGGCATCGATATAGCATTGACACTGAGCTAATGATCGTGAGTTCAAACCTCACTGGCGCGGATTGCGTTTTTCAGTTAATTAATAATTGAAATTTGGCGAAGGCGTACTCCCTAGATATATTGGTTCGAAAGTCAATTAAAGCCGGTGGTTCCCTCTACTACTAGCCCACACAAGTCCTGGACTTAGGGGATGCTTAATTAAGTAGAATAGTACGAGGTTAAAATAAACATAAACAAAACATAAACTTGTATTGTTTTTGGCAGATCGTCTTCAAGTAATCGTTGAACCAAAGAATAAATAAATCCGATCCAGAGAAAGATAATAATGACTCGACAGAATAATCTGCAGGACCGACCTTGTTGGTAGCGCTAAATATGGACAAATACTTTTTCCGCATATGCACTTTACAGATACATGTCGCTCTTTTTAAGCATGAGAGCACCTACTGCCAGTGTAGTGGAAGAAGGCATATATGTGAAAAAAAAAGGCATAGTCATATCCGCTCATTATCCAGTTATTACGATTTACTTAGCCTTTGTGTCTTATAAAGCCCTCTGCGTCCGTGCTAATATGTTAACCCGTCGTTTTTCCAAGTGTAACTCTGACATTAAAAAACTGTTATTTCAAACATATTGCTCAGAGATCTACATGTCTGAACTTTGGTGTAATTATACACTGGGATGGTGGAATAAGGTGCGCGTGTGCTATAATAATGCGTTTAGACTCTTAAATAACATACCGAGATTTTCTAGTGCTAGTGAAATGTTTGCTACGGCTCGTGTTAATGACTTCCTAGCTATTCGTAGATTTCGGGCTTTAGGGTTCCGCGATCGGCTGTATAAATCTTCCAACCTCTTTATTGTGGCTCTGCTGAGGAGTGACATTCTATGGAGTTCAAATCTATGGCAAACCTGGAGTAGAGTTTTAATGGGGGGACGGTAGCTCTTTTGAACTTTTGTATTGGCTAATTAATAATTTTCTTGTAGATATTTTGAATGTTTTGTATTTTTTTGTATATGGCCCTCTTGGCTGGAATAAAGGATTATTATTATTATTATGCCTTATTTAAATGAATTTTTGATGTAATGGAGCTCTCTACAACTAGAATTATGAAACAAAAGACGTCTACCCTATCTCTATCTCATTTGTGCTACACTTTCCAGACAACCAAATACTGTATTTGTTTTTCATACAACAAATACAGTATTTATTTGGTTGGCCGGAAAGTGTAGCACTGAGCGGCACGAACGAACATAGCTAATGTGAATCTGTAGTTTAAGATAATTCTACTAAAATTTAGATGGCGCCAGTAATTTCTTTAATTAAAATAAATAGTTACACTTTTCGCCCGGCCAAATAAATATTGTATTTGTTCAACAAAGAACAAATACAGAATTTGTTTGGTTGGGTGGAAGTGGGAGTGTATGTATGTCTTCTATCCTTTTTGGGTAGAACTTTTATCCCTGTCTAATCTAACGGGAGAAATCGCCATTGGATGTGGTGTTTCTTAGGGTGACTTAATCAAATGAACTTCCCAACCAAAATAAAAACAGACCAGGAATCAAAGAACAAAGACAGCTTAAATCAAGGATTTCGTCTAATATAATGCATAGAATCATACTGTACCTCTAAATTTTGTTCTCGCGCATACCAATGGATTAGAAATCTAAAATGTCTATAGTCTTCTAGATTTATAAAGCTCTGTATATTAAAAATGACTATTTGATATTGTAGTAAAAATTAGTCACTAATATAACTCACATTTGATATAGTCTCAGATGCATGCTCAGGTAGAGGAAAGTCGCCTAATTTCGGATACCATTTACAATGTATTCAATATTTAATACTCGGTATTACTTTTTGATATTTTTTTTATATAACCAGATACAACTTATTATAGCGAACCATGATTTATTATAAAAGCAATTTTATTACAGTTTATTTTTTCCAAAAAACAAGGTTAAAAAAAATCAGCGCATTTTTGTGCATTTGAAAAAGGGCTCCTAATTTCGGACATATCCGAAAAAATTTTTTCAAGAGTAGATTTGGATTCCATTGCTTATGTTTCTTGTTATTCCTTCACATTTAAGACGTAATTTAATCATTAAGCGATTTTCTACGAAATACTATAGGAACTATAATTTTAGATTCATAATTTCGAATATCTTAGTATCTTAGGTAATTTTCGTTTTTTCAAAAAAATTTATCTTAGTTTGTTGTATCATTATAAAAATAATAATTAAGGGTTGGTTATCCTGAATAATAATTACCTTGCGGATATCCGAAATTGGGAATCAAATGCACAAAAATGGTCTATCCAAAATTAGGCAACTTTCTGCTTTTTAGATTAGAAATTTGTAGAATGTTTACGTTTTCAAATTGCTTAATTATGAATAGTGGATCAACTTAACTAACATCATAACTTACCCAAGACAGAATCACGAACTTTTATAACGATTATTTATAAAATAAACAAGCATAATAATGCAACTGAGCACAAAACTGCCATTTGCAATATAAACAATTTGTGCTGCCATTTAAAGGGGAGAAGCTCTACCGTTATCATATTACAGGACGGATTTAGTTTGACTTTTGGCTTCACATAAAAGTAGGTTTCTGTTTACCTTTGCAGACAGTATCTTAAATACACTACTATCCGAAATTTGGAAACCATCCGAAATTAGGCGCATTTCCTCTATACTTTCTGTTGTGTTATTGATCTAGTTTAAAGTGGAAATTAATTTATTATTAATAAGTTTTAAAAATATGACCCCTTCAAGATAAATCCAATAAACTTCGTTGTAGTTTTAAAACATTTCGTACTTGGTACATAAAGAACTTTGTCATATACCAACTCTTTTAACTGTTAATGACAAACATGTGAAAAACAAAAAGTATGCGCTTATGAATAAGCAAACATAAAGAAACGAACAACAACATCCTCTTTGTTGACTGTTTTCAGTATATTTACAGGGCGAATACAATGAATGTATAATAAATTAGGTATACAAAGAAATTGTTGTGTTAAACAAATATAATTTTGTCTATGTTGGTAAGAAACATTCTGTTTTGGAGAAGATATTATGAAAATGCGAAATCTTGAACAACTTACTTAATCCATACGCCTTCTTGTACTTTATTTTTTTTTTTTATTTTTTTTTATTTTTAATCCGATTGAGAATTTTTTGTTGTATAGCAGGTATAAAGTGTGTTTTTTGCCCTGTCCATTCTCCTCGAATTTGGACTTCGCGAGCCAAAAACTGACCCTTTAGTTAGGTTATTTTACCAAAAAAACATTTTATTTTGGTTCAATAGGTAAAAATACTTGAGCCGAAATAGAGAAAGTCTCGTCTTAATAATAATATAGGTAGTATTTTTAATTTTTTAAACATTGCAGTTATATTTTCTTCAAAGATCCATATCCCAAATATTAGTAAAATCTATCGTGAAATATCAGAGATATAAAGGAATAATCTAGAAATGTATATCCTGTGTTTACCAATTATATCTCAATGGGATAATACCTTGCTAAAAATTCACCCTGTATTCTGTCAGTACTTTATACGAGACAAACTGCATAAAGTTCCTAATCGTGTGTCACGTTTTCCTTTTTTTTTTCCTTTTTTTTCAGCTTCTTTTTCTCGCTTCCACGTCATGATTAATACTGACACGAGAGACTCAAAAATAGATATTTTCTGCAGTGATCATTTCCAGAATGGAATTTTGCATTTTCATTCTCCAGAATTGCTCACAATTTATGGAAGTGAACTTATCATTTTAAACAAAGGGCAATTGTCTTGTATTTCGTTTGTATGTATACACAGAAAAACAATTTCTAAAAACAACAAAATATAAAATATATTCATTTAATAGAATTTAAAAAATCGTAGCTAATAATTATTTGTAGGGACTAAACTGGCTGTTTTAGTCCCGCTCCATCAGTGTTTCCTGAGCAAGCGTAGCGAGCGAGGGCAACAGGTAGGCTCAAGACTGGGGAGCTAAGGTAGCACCTTACCTCCTTAAAGGTGCTAATTCCTAACATGTATTCGAAACAAATTTTAGTAGCTGCCCTAGCGCACTCAATGAAAAATATTAAATTCAAACGGACGCAATGGAGCTCTCTACAAATAGAATTATGAAACAAAAGACGTCTACCCTATCTCTATCTCTATTGTGCTACACTTTTCAGCCAACCAAATAAATACTGTATTTGTTTTTCATACAACAAATTCAGTATTTATTTGGTTGACCGGAAAGTGTAGCACTGAGCGGCACGAACGAACATAGCTAATGTGAATCTGTAGAATAAGATAATTCTACTAAAATTTAGATGGCGCCAGTAATTTGTTTAATAAAAATAATATAGTTACACTTTTCGCCCGGCCAAGTAAATATTGTATTTGTTCGACAAAGAACAAATACAGAATTTGTTTGGCTGGGTGGAAGTGGGACTGTATGTATGTCTTCTATTCTTTTTGGGTAGAACTTTTGTCCCTGTCTAATCTAACGGGAGAAATCGCCATTTATTTTATCTGTTTAATGACTATTTTACAGTCATGGAAAGTCCCAAATAACTTTTAGCTTGTGTATTAATTTAATAAATTTATTTTCCCACCTAGTAGGAGTATTTTATAAACAATTGATTTCTGTCACTTTAGATAATAATAATATTTATTGCATTTAAGTTTCACAATATAAATAATAAATAATTTGCAACAAATATGCTAATATGCACTAAAATTTACAAAGTAGATTTGAATGTGCGTATATAAAAAAAAAAAAAAAAAAACATAGAATACATCAAATACATAATATTAAATACTACATTTTATACATAAAACAAAATAATTATAAGTGTTTGGGGAGGTAGATTGGGTAAGTATACACTTTAAGTAATGCTGTAGAATTTATATAGACAGAGTTATAAATAAGAAGATGTTTCAGTTCTTTGTGCAATTTTTACTAATTAAACCCAAGAAAATAGCTTTAAATAACTTTTTATTTATTAAATAATATTAATTATAATTATTACCGATTAATACAATCAATAATTAGCTAAATATTATGAACAAAATTAAAAAAAACTAAATTTTTAAACGTCAGTTCAAAGTATTTATTTGAGCAAATGTCATTGATCAAGGCTACTTCATTTTTATGAAAATTTCAAGAAATATCATTTCTGTTAATAATTTATTTTATTATTTGAATAAAAATAGTTAAATAGTGCTAGTAGTGAAAAAAACTAATATATAAACTACAGTAGAGAAGACTATTATAGCCTTCCACTGTCACAATGTCTTCTCTACCTTGGTATATTATTACTATTAATACTACATATTTTATGTAAGTAGTATTAAAATTTTAGATTTTAAGCTTTCACGGCCATTAAGATATAAAGAACTTTCACTTTCGGGTTTAGACCGTGTTAATGGATTTTCCCTTTCCGACGTTTCGTCTCTTACTACTAGAGACAACTTCAGGGATTAATCTGAAACTAAGTTTCGAATCAACTTGTGTCACTATTTATGACGAGTTGTGGTTATTCACCCGTGACGAGGTTTTTCCTATCAAAGACTTCCATATTGCAGGTAAGTGGTAACCAGTGTCCCGATTGATATTGTTGCTTGATGATTTCTATCGATTCCCGTATTTTCCTTGACATTTTTCTGTTTTCTGTTAATATTTGTTTTGTTTCAGACAAATTGATTTTATGACCTGTTTCATGTACATGTTCGGCTACTGCCGATAAGGAAATTTGTTTCTTTCTTATATTGCGCTCATGCTCTTGAAGTCTTGTAGAAATTTTTCTCTTAGTTTCACCTATGTAAACCGTACCACAGGAGCAGGGTATTTTATATACGCCTTCTGAACTCAGGGGTATTTTGTCTTTTGTTGAAGTCAAACATTGACCTAATTTTTGGTTGGACCGAAATATAGGCTTAATATTTGACTTCTTCAAAAGTTTACCTATTTTATCCGTGATACCGCTTACATAGGGAAGTATAACTTGTATAACAAGTTTGACTTCAACAAAAGACAAAATACCCCTGAGTTCAGAAGGCGTATATAAAATACCCTGCTCCTGTGGTACGGTTTACATAGGTGAAACTAAGAGAAAAATTTCTACAAGACTTCAAGAGCATGAGCGCAATATGAGAAAGAAACAAATTTCCTTATCGGCAGTAGCCGAACATGTACATGAAACAGGTCATAAAATCAATTTGTCTGAAACAAAACAAATATTAACAGAAAACAGAAAAATGTCAAGGAAGATACGGGAATCGATAGAAATCATCAAGCATCCTAACAATATCAATCGGGACACTGGTTACCACTTACCTGCAATATGGAAGTCTTTGATAGGAAAAACCTCGTCACGGGTGAATAACCACAACTCGTCATAAATAGTGACACAAGTTGATTCGAAACTTAGTTTCAGATTAATCCCTGAAGATGTCTCTAGTAGTAAGAGACGAAACGTCGGAAAGTGAAAATCCATTAACACGGTCTAAACCCGAAAGTGAAAGTTCTTTATAGTATTAAAATTATTCTTAAATTGAGAATAGTGTAAATATATTACATTATATTTGTCAAAGTAGCCAAAATAAATATTGCTCCTTTATTACATACAGTCCACTTATCCTTTGTTTACGTTTGTAATTTTACCAGTTAAATTAAATTACTTAAGGAATGTTAACCACTCATCAGTGAAAAATGAAAAATTTAAATAAAGTATGCGTGTCTCTGCTTCTGATTCATTGATTTTTTTTACATTTTTGCAATGAACCTGTATGGAATAAAATTAGCAATCTTATGAGTTGGTCGACCTCCAACTTAAATAGAAGATATACGCGGTATCTGAATTTTTATGTACAATTGTCTACTATTGTGTTAAACAGAAAAGTCGTATTTGCTTTTAAGGCACAACCATAATTTCTCAATTCTTAGAGTTATTATAAATAGGTATAGTTCATTAAAAAATTTATACAGAGCGGTCCAAAAGTCACCCCCCCCCCTCTTAACTTTTGAACCAGTTGAGATATCGACTTCAAATTTGGAACTTTTAAATAAGACAACTTAAACTATCTTTTAGCATATATTTAATACTTTCAGCTCTTAAAATGTGGGCAGGGGGGCATGGGGGCACATTTTTTTAAATGGAAAGGGGGGTCGTGTAATACATCATTTTAAAGCTTATAAAGTTCTCCATTTAACTTCATATTTTTAAATTAGAAAAAAAATTGGGTTTAAAATGGGGTTGAAAATGGGTGTTAATGTCAAAATTCCTCTAAAAAAACAAATAATTTTTTAAAAATGCCTAATTTCATCATAAAAAAATGTTAATTATACTTAAACTAATTTTAGTTGACATAAATAAAAATTTATAAAAAAAAAACTTAAAAAATCGAATGTTTTAGCACAAAAAATTGAAAAATCAAAACCTTAAAAAACATTTTTAAAAAATTTAATTTAAAATTTAAGAGCTGAAAATATCAAATATATGCTAAAAGATAGTTTAAGTTGTCTTATTTAAGAGTTCTAAATTTGAAGTCGATATCTCAACTCGTTCAAAAGTTAAAAGGCGGGGTGACTTTTGGACCGCACTGTATAAATAAAACAAATACAACCAAAAATTTATATACCCTGTATCAATAACTGACATGCCAAAATTTAAGAGGTGATTCTCCATCCAAAAATATCAAAAAAGTCGCGATAAAGGTTGGTCCGCAAATGAGCCCTAAGGGAGCTACAGCCCTTTAAATTGCAATAAAAATAATGTTTTTAATTAATAACTTTGGTACCCTTTAAGCTAGAGCAACGAGCTTTTGTATGTATACTAGTATTAATAAAGACAATAAGTTTATGTTAATTTATTTTTTGAATTTATCCAGAGGCATCCCTAGACGGAAAAATGTATTGGGCTTAACACATTTTTGCCCCAAATTTATTTTTGCGTACTTTTTTTTTAATTTTTTGTAAAAAATATGGATTCCTTGAGTAAAAATACATAAAAAATGTCATATGGTGTAACACTGTAGGAGCAACCGTTTTCAAAAAAATATATAAAGTAACATTTTGTGCCACCAAAAACGTTACTTTTTAAAAGGCTATTACTCATTTAATATTAAATTTAGGTGTTTTGGACTTTTTTTTGCTCAGTTTTAAATGAAGAATCACCCTGCAGCATTAAAATTTTATTGATGCTTTTTTTTTGTTCCCTATTCAATATGTAATCTTTGAAGGGCCGTATCTCCCTTAAGGCTCATTTCAGGATCAACCTTTATAGAAACTTTTTTTCATATTTTTGGATATAGAATCACCTCTTAAATTTTGGCATGGCAGTTACTGATATTTTTTTGCCTCGAATGCATACAAAAAAAACCATCGTGCTTAAAATTTTTAGGGTCCAGAATTTTTTTTATTGCCATATTCGTTTTCAGCGCCCAAAAATACGTAGAAAAAATTTAGTCTGATTTCTGAAAAACTGAATATTTTTTTTTGTGGTCCTGTGTACTTTTTAAATTTATTGTCCATAAGTTTTGATAACGTTATTGGCATTCGGACATAATATTTGAGATAAGAGTATTAAAAAAAAAGTTTCACAACGGGGATTTGAACCTGAACCGAAGACCAGTTTTTTAGAAAGAGGATCTCGAACATTGAAAGTACTATGTTTTAAAAATTATTCTAATTACACTAGGCAACAAATCGCAACTTTTTTGTCCCGATCGAAAAGTAATTTTTTCTTACTAATTCGAGGGCGTGGAATCCGAATCTGACCTTAGAAAAATTCCAGCACCTAAAATTTTTGAGATATAAGTTCAGGTAATAATGACGTTTTTTTTTTCAAAATCTTTAAAAAAAAAGAGTAGAATTTTGAAAATTTTAGTGTATATTAAAAAAAATATGAGGAATTCAAAAATCTATACGTCAAGAAGCTACTGTCAGAGTAAGTACGCGAAAAAAAATAAAAAGGTTAAAATGAAAGTGCAGAGTTTACTTAATTGCTCATTTGTGGCAAAACTATCAAATTTTTTTAAAAACTTTATAGAACTTAATTTGTAGTTTATAAAATTCTCTACAAAAATATTTATACAAATATTTTTTTATTTTGCTTAGTTTGTTCCTAAAAAGTAAATAAATGAAAAAGATATAAAATTAAAGTACACAGTGTAAACTTTTTTCCCGAGCCCAAAAAATATATTTTTCTTTTCAATTTAAAGGCGCAGAATCCAAATTTGACCTTAAAAAAAATTCAGCACGTCTTATTTTTTAAATTTTAGTACAGGCAATTATGCCAATTTAAAAATAATTTATAAAACAAAATATTTTGTATTTTTTTTTTTAATTTTTTTTTTAGTGGTTCTACATTATAAAAATGTTACTTTATTACATAAGAACCATAATACGTAACATTTTTTTAGTTCATTTTTGACCCCCTAGTTATGATTTTTGACAATTTTTAGCATGAGTACGTGGCGATAAGCTTGTCCCCTTATGCACCCTTCTTCTTACCCTCCACCCCTTCTTAGTTTTGTCACATTATCCATTTTTTTTTATTTTTTTTTTCATAATATCCCTATTTATTCTACCTATGAATTTAAAGTTTCTATGTTTTAAGTTGGGTATTTTTTAATTAATATTGAGTCGCCGAATCCAAATTTGTCCTTGGAATATTTTTGTCTCCCATGATTTTAGAACAAAAGAGGGATAAAATAATGATTTTTTAACATTTTTATCTTATTTTTCTTAGAAAACTTAGGTAATAGAAATATTCTGAGGCCAGATTCGGTTTCAGCGAACCAAAATTAGTTAAAAAACATATGACTCCAATCGGGGCAAGAAACCGTGTTGCCTAGTGTTATCTATTATGACATTGTACTTTTAAAGTTAAAAAATTTCTAATAGAAATCCTCCCTCTCAAAACCTTAACGAGTGTAAAACCAATTGACCAACAAAGTGCAATGAAAAAATTGTTTTTCGCATCCCTATAAAATCTAACTGTTTGAATTTATTTGAATCCGTTTTTGGAATTAAAACGGATTAAAAATATTTTATTTTCAATTTTAATTCGTATTCAAACAATCCGAATCAATTCGCAACAAAAAACGGATTCAAAAAGGTTCAAACAGTTAGATGTGTGAAATTGGAAGGCCTTAGCATATGTTGAGACCTTTATGCTATATGTAGGTATAGCATAAAAAGTTGCCGAGTCCGTGGTCTAAAGAAGTCCGCGGGCCGCGGCCCCGGGCAAAGGCAAAGCATCCTATCCATTGAAATTCGTATAATATGTATACAATTTCCTTTCGATAATTTACTTTACATACATCATCTAAAAGTTTATATCGACTTTTTTGATGCAAACGTCGGTGAGAAGCAATTCAAAATTTAATTCGCGTTTGCGAATTAAAACGGATTAAAAATATTTTATTTTATCGAAAATGACTTTTCAATTCGCAAAAACGGATTCAAACAGGTTGAAACGAATTAAATCAGATACGCATTTGCAAATAGTTGCTAACTGAAAATAATATTCTGCATACGCGAATAGAAACTAATTAAAACATGTTACGCATTTGCAAATAGTATCTAACAAGGAGCATGTTACTCTTCATTTGCGGGACGACATCTCGCCTTTACATTAATCAGTAATGCCCATATCGCCTTGAGATCGCTCGATATCGCCTCTTGAAGGGACGAAATACCACCCCTGTGACATGCCCCTCGGTATCTAAATTAAAAATGATATTACGCATATGCAAATAAAAACGAATTAAATCGGATACGCATTTGCAAATAGTATCTAATTGAAAATAATTTTCCGCATGTGCGAATAGAAACGAATTAAAACATGTTACGCATTTGCAAATAGTATCTGATTAAAAATGATATTCCGCATATGCGAGTAGAAACGAATTAAAATATGTTGCGCATTTGCAAATTGAAACGAATTAAAACATGATATTCTGCATGTGCGAATAGAAACGAATTAAAACATGTTACTCATTTGCAAATTGAAACGAATTAAAACATGATATTTCGCATGTGCAAATTAAACCGAATTAAATTTAAATAGCAAATGCAAATTAAAACAGGTTAACTAATTGAAACGGATAAATATTGATAATTTGCTGCAAATAGAAATAATTTAAACTACTTAATTTAAACTAATTCAAACGGGTTAAAAATATTTTATTTTTTATCCGTTTGAATCTGAGTTTTTTTATAGGCAATGCAAACACGCTACTTAAACTTCTTAGAGATATGTGTTAGTAGAGTTGTGTATGAGTAGAGATGTGTGTGAGTAGAGATGTGTGTGAGTAGAGATGTGATGAGTAGAGATGTGTGTCACCCATAAAAACATATATTATTAAACGTGCATAAAATTATATAAATACATGCACGTGTTTCATTATTAAAATTATAATAATGTGGTAAAAAGATGTTTATTGATTTATATTGTTCATTTAATATTTCGTAGAAATGCCGGTTAACTGTATAAAACTAATTGTTACGTCGATCTTGGGGTAAACCGCAAATAACTTGTATATATATATATATGTAATCCTATTATAATAGGATTACATCAACACAAAAATTACACTAGTGGCTGTAACTTTGTACTTTGTCATCTGATTTGTTTCTGCATAACTTCGTCGGAGGCTTATGATTAAAAGATATACCGTAATTTCACATAAAAATAGTCCAGAACCACAGAACTATAGTCCAGCCACACAAAAAAAATATTGAAAACTTTCATGAAGAATTGTAGACATTTAAAATTAATTACCCCTCGCCCCCTGAGAGGGAGTTAAAACGTGGACTATAGTTGTGTGGCTCGACTAAAGTTGTGTGAAATTACTCGAATTATTATAGTTTATATGTGTAAAACATAAACCCATGGTCCGGAGTTAAGATACTGGTCGTTGAGCACGTTAATTATTTTAGGGTTTTATTACCGCCAAGTTTTACAGCTAGTTAAAAAAATCAGCAGTTAAAAAAAAATAAGATGACTGTAAACAAAATAAGGGAAAGACTAGCAATGGGAGAGAGAAATATGGTAAATTATGAATAATAATTTCAACTGAAAAATATTATATTCTCTTCCCACATCATGTTGGACGTAAACAAACTCTGCATTCTTGTATAGGCATTACTAGTCTAGCTATCTTTTTTTTTGTCTAGGAGAACATGTAAACAAGCAAATAATTTTATAAAATACTTATTTTATTGGTATATATTACAGTGTTTGCGAGTGGAAAATTGCGACTAAGCAAATATTTTTGACTAATAATAAAACAAATGTTGATAAAAGCATCATATTTCTATAATATTCTATTTATTGCTTGTACAAAGATAACGCTATAGTACTAATAATATTTTTATTATTAAATTTTAACTTAGTTCAGTTTGTTTAAGACACAAGTATATATTACGCGAAAAAGAACACAACTGTTTTTGTTTTGTTTTGTTTTGTTTTGTTTTGTTGCTATTAAGACCCAAGTTTTTTAAGTTAAAAGTATAATTCTGTAAAAAGGATAAATTTATAGGTAAGTGATCTAAGGGATGTTTAACGCTTAAAGTATAGAATCACTTTATCAGTTTTTGCTTTGTTTAGTTGGTCTTCTTTTCTTTTGGTGGTTGGCTGGTTTGTACAAGTTTTCTTATGAAACGCTCAAACCGACAACTGATCAAGTGACCCTAAACACAAAAAACGTATGTTTAAACCAACAATATTGTTTTTTTTATAGTTAATTTAACCATATGGTATAGTCAGTCCAACATTAAATTTGATTCAACAATACCGTATGCTTGATTTAACCATATAACGTTTAACTTAACTATACTATGGTTATACACTGAGAATTCAGTAAAACACAACTGAACAACGTTATGTTTTACTGTAACAACTTGTAATTCGTTCAGTATTTACTACGGTAAAGAATTCTCAGTGTAGCATATATACCGGTTGTTTTTTTTAACCTGAAATACTATGCATTTTAGAAAAAAAAAATGTCGGACAAAATTTGTTTATTTTAATGGTGGAAACAAAATGGCATTATTATTTTTTACGGATATTTACGTTTTCAAGGTCAACTTTGTTTTATTAAGTACAAACATATATTTTTTTACTGTTATTTAATTCCCCTCAAAAAAATAAAAATCCTTTGTAAAAAACTTTTTTTGATCGGACCTTTAGTTGCAGAGATAACACAGCCACACAAAATTAAACAAGTTGCATCTCCGACGAACTTGACTAGTCAATGCCTCTGAATCGGAATCTGAGGTCGGAATTTGAAAGTTAGCTCCCATTTTCAACAGAACCTCAAAAAACTTTTCGCAATGATGTGATATGTTTTTTGAGGTTATGGTAAAAATGAGAGCTAACTTTTAAATTTCGACCTCAGATTCGGATTCTGCGGCTCAAAATACCATGGGATTGACTAGTCAAGTCCGTCGGAGATGCAACTTTTTTAATTTTGCGTGGCTGTGTTATCTCTGCAACTAAAAGTCCGATCAAAAAAAGTTTTTTACAAAGGATTTTTATTTTTTTGAGGGGAATTAAATAACAGTAAAAAAATATATGTTTGTACTTAATAAAACAAAGTTGACCTTGAAAACGTAAATATCCGTAAAAAATAATAATGCCATTTTGTTTCCACCATTAAAATAAACAAATTTTGTCCGACATTTTTTTTTCTAAAATGCATAGTATTTCAGGTTAAAAAAAAAACAACCGGTATATATGCTACACTGAGAATTCTTTACCGTAGTAAATACTGAACTGAAATGTTTGTACTTAAAAAAACAAAGTTGACCTTGAAATGACCTTGAAAACGTAAATATCCGTAAAAAATAAATACTCCATTTTGTTTCCACCATTAAAATAAAAAAATTTTGTCCGACATTTTTTTTTTTTTTTCTAAAATGCATAGTATTCGAGATATTTGAAAGTTTCAGGTTAAAAAAAAAACACCCGGTATATATTCTTTTATCTGCAACTATTAATTTATTTGTATAGGGCGGAAACCTACCCACCCAAAACTAGTTAGTGACTAGCCTATCTATCCGGTGCTCTATGCTTTATTAAAATTACCATGGTTGTTTTTCAGTGTATACCTACTGAGCAGGAACATAATATGGTATCACTTTTATGTCTTATAACTGTATTTGAGAATGGCGGAAGTCAGACTTTAACGTCTGCAGACCGTCTGAACACGATTGACGATGCCGGAAAGGCGTCATGATGGATTTATATAAAAAAATATGATTTACTTTCTGAAAACATTGATTAAGGTTATCCCCGGATAGAACACGTTTCTTAATAATGATAAATTTTGCAGACAATAATAATAATAATTATTATTATTATTATTATTATTGTCATATTTATTATACCCACACACTATAATTAGGTACCCGCAAATCAGTGTATTTAAAGCAAGTCGTACACTAAAAACAAAGTGAAAATTATACGGTTCAACCGCACTTACTTTCCCGCAAAGAAGTTTAATTTTTTTTATTTATTATATATATGCCTCTGCTAGAATAGTATTATACGGTAGTTTCGAATTTTACAAAATCGCCAAAAACCGTCTGGACAAAAAATTCTTGGTTAAATTTAATGTGTTTTATGAAAAAATTAGAAACTTTTTTTTTGTCAAGGACGAATATTTTAATCGACTTGAAATTTTCAGGAAAAATTAAGTTCTATGTGGGAAAGAACAATAGGGTTCTTTTAAAGAACCCTATTGTTTTTGAAAGTAATCCCCCCAAAAACCAAAAAAGTTATGGGGGGTGCCATAAATTTAAAAAAAGTCGAAAAAAAATTAAATCAAATTCAGATTAACGTAACTTTTTTAGGAAAAATTACTTTTATTATAAGGATCAATTAAGAAGAATTATAATTAGTAGAACATCAATTTTGAAAGTAATCCCCCCAAAAACAAAAGTTATGGGGGGTTTGGATGTTTGGAACTGTTTTTAAAAAGGAAAAAACTATCATTAAAAAAAATTTTTTATCCAGTACATACAGATAATAAGACAATTACCAGCTTTATTTAAAATAGATAAACTCAATAATAACCCCCGCGTGGCTTTTACTTTATTGAGTGGATAATTATTTATTTTACCCACTCAACTGTCACTTGTCAAATTGTTTTCTTGTAATGTCATTAAAATTTTTAATAAAAATATGAATTCCTAAGCTATTTATTGGATAAAACCTTGTATGGCACTCATGGGTAAACCGATATTGCCCTTTCGAAAATTATCCTGCTTGGATGACGCCTCGTTTGGAGGTTAATTTTCCCATGGGCAATATCTTACTTTACCCACTAGTACCATAAATAACTATTATTATAAGGATCAATTAGTAGAACTACCAATTTATAAAGTAATCCCCCCAATAACAAATGTTTGGAACTGTTTTTAAAAATGAAAAAACTATCATTAAAAAAAATATATATATTTTTTTTTTCAAAAAAATATCTTAGGGAACGTTCAAGTATTACGTAACGCAAAATGTACCAAAACTCATACACTTCATACCTCGGTTCTCGCGTTATTCAAGATTGTAGAGATTCATATTTTGGCTACCCCCCCCCCCCTAACACACCCCCTATTAGGGGGGGCAGCCAAAATATGAAATCTCTATAATCTATAATAACGCGAGAACCGGGGTATGAAGTGTATGAATTTTGGTACAATTTGCGTTACGTAATATTTGAACGTTCCCTTGTTTAAAAAAAAAAAATAGAAAAAAAATGTTAACATTTTACTCTTACAATCGCACAGTGAATTTCAATGTAGATAATTACCAATTTTTCCACAAAAATATTGTTCTCTTAAGAAGTAAGTACATATCCGTTGTCTTATAATTATTTCCATACAAGGAAGATCAAGTACACCTACTTACTCGGATCCAATCAAACCATCCAAGGTTCTTTGGATAATTTATCATTTTTATATATGAATTCCTGTTAAAAATTACTGTAGCAACTTTTATACTAAGAAAAATTAGTATTATCTAAACCGTACAAAACCTTATAATAAATGATAACACATAACTAGTGTGGAAAGTGACATTTTTCACGCGAGTGGGAAGGTTTACGAACAAGCCGTCAGGCGAGTGAGAAAACCCTACGAGTTTAAGAAATACACTTTCCAACGAGTTATGTACACTATTTTTCCTACGATCCCGAAAAAATATAAAGTTTCTTAATTTAATATTTTTCAATTTTTATTATATATTTCGAGAATTTTTGAGAAAAGCAAAGCACAAAATAGCATACAAATTTATATATAGGTTTGTTCGTTGGGACTGCACTTTTTTGCACTGACGTACACTTTTCATCCAACCAAAAAAAAAAGTACTGAATTTGTTCAACTGTAAAGTGCAAAAGTGCAGGAACCAACTAACCTACCTTATGTATGTCAAACAGGAAATATGATTTTTATTTACCTTTAGTTTTCTTGATTTTATATTTATTACAATATATTATTAGCTGTTTAGTGGGTTGCATACAAGCGCAAATCAAGGCAAATTTGACAGTTTGCTAATTCAGTTAGATTTCTGTGGATATGCTGCCATATGACAATAAGATTGTACTGTTTTACATTTCATAAAGAAAAGACCGTGTATTAAGTAATTTTTATAAAATCTAGACATTATTAAAACATCTCAAATGGTCAAAATAGTAAGGTTATATAGTAAGTATATATAGTTTTTATTTTTGACATGAAAAGCAGAAGTATTTGGATTGAAAACATAAAAAATATCAAAAAAGGCTGCCATGAAAGGTGGAAAATGGCATACAGAAATAGGCGAGTGAAATTCGTAGAATTTACAACGCAAATATCTATATAAAATTGTGCAAACCTACATACATAAATATCAAACTAGGGTGATATAAAAAATATCAAACTAGTGTGATATGAGGCGTTTTCTAAAGAACAAAGAGTGTACTAAATGTTATTTTCAAAGGGGGTCGTAGGAAAATTATATATTTAACTATGTTTTTTCTAACAAAAATTTCCTAACTAAATGTTAAAGAAATATCCAACAATTTTTAACAAAAAATACTTAACCCCTGAAAAGTTTTAAAGACAAAAAAAAGGTCCTCACCTCTCCAAATTTCATAACTCTGCCCTGCTGATAAATTTTGATGACCAAACAAAAAAAGGTGCTAACCCCTCCAAATTTTGATGACTAAAAAAAGGACCTTACCTCTCCAAATTTACCATTTCTACCACTCAGTTTTCCGAACTTATCTAAAAAAAAAAGCTGTACCCCTGCTAAAAATTTTTGATGACTAAAAAAAAAGGCAAAAGCAACTCTACCAGTGAATTTTTCCAACTGTACTGCAAATTTCCAAACTCTGCTACTTTTAGTAGATTTTCCCAAATCGAGGGTGTTTGGGGGGGTCGATATGTTTGGTTTAAAATTAATTTCATCCGAGGTTTTATATGGTTTTTAGTTAGCAGATTTTTATTTATGGACTTTTAAGTTAATTAAAAGTATACCGCGCGTTTCAGAAAGATGGTTCAACCTCCTTCACTATTTTATACTTTGAGCTATTAAAATAATATTTGGAGGTCATGCATAAAACAGAATTTTCGATTTTTTGACATAACCCTTTTTTTGACTTCCGGTTTCACTGGAAATTACCTTTAGGTAGTTTAGATTTTTAAATAGTACATCCTGTATATTTTTCGATATTTGCATTCAGCATGAAATTCTAAGTACAAAGATGCCATATTGTTCAATTTTTGACATGTCATATAATTTTTTATTTAATTTTTTTTTGTAACTGGAGTGCCATAAGTTTGGACTTTTTGCTTTTTGATCTAGAAGCATATGAAAAATAAAATTTGGCTGTTTTATCCTAAAATCTAAAAACAAATATTTTATTGAAGGTTAAAAAATTACATTTTATATGTTATCTCAATTTTTTTAAGCCACAGAGTGGCTCGTAAGTATAGGAAGATAGAGAATTTTCTTGCGATTATACTGGAAATTCAATAAAACCTGCAGTGACTCAGTTGCGTATGTGTGGTAAAAAGCTCGCGTAATTTCGTCGAAGCTTCGCAAAGGCGGACCCCTTATATGAAAGCAGCAGAGGTATGAGTCACTGCAGGTTTTATTGAATTTCCAGTATAATATGGTACGACATACATTTTCCCAGTATTTTATTAAAAAATTTTAAAAATAAAAATAAAAATTATATAATTTAATGCGAGGGGCTGACCGCGTCTGAAATTTGTACAAAAGAGTTCCTTTTTGCAAAGAGTTCCTCAGAGTTCCTTCTGTGTTCCTTAAGTTCCCCTCTAGAAGGGGTAATTTTTGGGGCAAATAAGCCGTAGAAATTACCGCTATACAAGCACTAAGGCACCCTCAAAAAAAAACCATTGTCCCTGACTGTTTCTACCAGGCGCCCCTTCAAAACAAAAATTGGCGCCCCAAAATTATATTCATGAAAAAAAGCCTTGTCCCTGACGGTTACTACCAAACTTGGCGCCCCTTCAAATAAAAAATGGCGCCAGATTTACCTTCAAGAAAAAAGCTTTGTCCCTGACGACGGTTTCTACCAAACTTAGCGCCCCTTCAAAAAAAAATTGGCGTCCAAAGGTAGGATGTTTTGATAAGGTGTTTGTAACGGCTCATCTAGTTTGAAAATAAAAACGTTAATCCGGGTAATGGGTAATAAATAATAATTGTTTCTGACCGCGTCTGAAATTTGTACAAAAGAGTTCCTTTTTGTAAAGAGTTCCACAGAGTTCCTCCAGAGTTCTTCAGAGTTCCTCCTGAGTTCCTTTGGCTTGTACAAAAGATTTCCTCGCGGTCAGTCCCTCGTTTTAATGTCAAAAACAAATGTCAGAAGTGTCATCTCGTAAAATTTTTGTGAACCTTAAAATATGAACTTTAAAATATGGCGCGCCGTTGAACTCGTATATTGGTTTCCATGCTGTAACTTATTGTTTTTAATACCGTCTAAACAATAATCGCGTGTCGATTGATACTTAGGTAAGTTTTTTGTGCACAAGAAAGGAAGTACTCAATTATATTTAATACAGGAAAACATTTTTGATTGATTGTGCTTTATACTTTTTTTTGATTTAATTATAACAGTCGGTATATCGGTCATTAGTAAAATAATTAAGAGAAAACGATCAGTTTAAAGTTTAAATTCATCTAGGTTTATGCATTTTTCAGATTTATTCACTTTATTAATTTACTTGTAGTTAACTAAACAATTAGTACATTCTGCACTTTTTTTCTGAATAATTACTTTTTTAGGGCATAATATGTAGTTAATAATACATAATATAATGTAGTTTTTTTTACCGAGGTTCCTTTAAAAAATATGTTTTTATTATTTGAAGTAAAGATTCACTTGATTGAACCAAACATTATTTAAACGAAAATTTAACTTGTTTTTAAATAATATTGTTATTATTTGAAATGAAAATAAAAAGTAATTAAATTAAAAAAATGTAATTGACAAAAAAATTAAACTATTACTAGAAATCTTGAAACAGTGATTGCTTTTATTTTTTTTATATACACGGTGTATTTGAAATTGTTATATTGGGGTTTTTGAGGTTGTTGAAAGTGAATCTGATTATAAAAAAAATCTAACTTTACCCCTAAAGGGGCAGAGGGTAGTTTTCGTGAAAATTGGTATATTAAGGTTTTTATGGTTGCTGAAAGTGAATTTGATAATAAAAAATCCATTTTACGGTCGGAGGCGAAAAACGGGAAAGCTCTTTTATTGGGCAGTGTATTTATAGTTTTTTTTCAGTTCAATTATTTCTAATACGCTAAATACGGCTATGGAAATATTTTAATTAGAAACATTTCATTTAATTTCTCTCGATCGATGCACAATAGACGTAATCTCGGTAATATATTATACAATATTATTGACATTAAAAATAAAGTTTATTGTCAAGGTTAGTTGCGAAAGTTTAAATGTGCTATGAAAATCGATATGTTGGTTTGGCAAGTCAAAAACGGCGAAGCGGTTAACAGCTTTGAAAAAAGCTCAGTGTAAAGCTCTATGTAGTTTTTATTAAGTTTGTCTGTATCCAAAGTCGGGCAAACTGTAAAAAATGGTGTTAAGAGTAAAATAAAAATTTAACTGAATCTTAAATTTACCCTTTACGATGACGACGTAATATCCTAAAATGAAGTTCTAAAACGACAATATTATTTTGAAATTACGGTATAAAATTTGGCAAAATTTTAATTTTTTTTTTAATTTTTGTACATCAAGCTTTTTAAAATTGCCGTTATTATACTATTCACAGCGCCTGCGCTAGAATAGTATACGGTAGTTTCGAATTTTTAAAAATCGTCCTAGACAAAAAAATCTTCGATGAAAATTGTTTTATGAAAAAATAACTTTTTTTAAATGTCCGTCCCTCCGTCTGTCCGATTTCACGGTTTTTGTGAAAACGATAACTCAAGAACGAATAATCTGATCAACTTAAAATGTTGAGTAAAAATCAAGTTCTGCGAGGGAAAGATTCCTTTTATTTTTGAAAGTGATTCCCCCAAAAACAAAAAAGTTATGGGAGTTAAACTTTTAAAAAAAAATCGATAAAACCTGACCGATTACGTAACTTTTTTAGAAAAAAATACTTTTATTATAAGGATTAACTTTACCAATTTTGAAAGAAATCCCCGCAAAAACAAAAATGTTTTGGTGAGTTAAACTTTCAAGAATAGTATATTAAAGTACTAGTTTCATAACATACGTTTTTAGCGCACGAGTACTATTTTGCTCTAAAATTTAAAAAAACTTAATTTAAATTGATGACTGATTTAGGGATTTTTGTTTTGGATTGGCATTACAGTTTATACCATGTTTAAAATTCTAAGAACAAATGATATATTGATATATTTTATAGTCATCTCTTCTCTTTTTTACTGCAATTAAACAAGCCACAATTTTAACATGGTAAAAATAACCTAAACACAAAATTTTGTAGAAAATTCATCTTAACGATTCAACGATATTGACATTTGCACGGAAAACGTCAAGCGAGCGACCAGGTCTTTTGCCAACCCAAAAGAACAAAAAGTATAGACCTCTTATGGGCCTATAAGAACACGCAAAATGCGTGTGATTATGAACTTATGAGTCGCAAAATAGAAAAAATATAGTAGATATTATTATTAGTTATTATATGATACAAGGATGAAAAAAACTGTTTTTAGGGCGATTACAGATATTGACACCCGAGCTCGTAGAGCGCGGTTGGAAACCGTAAACGCCCTAAAACTGTTTTTATTCGATTGCATCTAAAAGCGCCACTTTATTCAAAATAAATCTGTACGAAAAGTTTGACTTTTCGCACTGGTGGTAAACTAGTCGACGTTGATTTATATTAAAACTGATAACATTTGAGATCTAACATCAACTACTTTAGTAGTTGATGTTAGAGTTCTTGAAAAAAATAGTGCTAAACTTCTTTATAACTTTCCATAACAGCAATCATAACACTTACCTTAAAGTTCAGGTATGTTTACATAACATCCTAATGAGTAATTTATTTACGTTTTTAGGTGTATTTAACATCTACTGGCATTGGTCAAAACTAAATGTTCTTATATCAGTAACCGTTTAACATAGAACTTTAATAAGGACAGAAATTTTTAATTTTAAACAAAATTATAAAAATATTAATTTATTATTCCATCAATCTATTTTCTACATCTAGAAATAGATGGCGCACAAGTCTACATCAATCTAATGGCGAGTAAAGTCTAAAAACGTTTTCTTAATCAGCGTGCAGAGTTGACTCTTGGTACTGAAGAGGGCCAGCAGCCCGAAACTGTCAGTCTACCAATATCACTCTGTACGATGATTAGAAAATAGATTGATGGAATAATAAATAGAACTTTAATCTTTTGCAGAGCCATTTTTCATTGGTTTCCCGCTCCGACGCGAGTTACCGGACACCCTGTATTAGCGCTCTAAGCTATTATAAAAGTATCCTACTGGAGTCACAGACATCCAAATTTGAAAAAAACTGCATAGCAATTCAGTGTATTCGTTGTTCGAAAACATGATTAGAAAAAAATACAGAATTTTATACGGGTTTCTCTAATGTGGTTTTTCTTTGTGATAATTTTGTTAGAAACTTTGATTAAACATCGGTTGTGTCTGCTGGGTCTTAATAGTCCAGACTCTGCTCTTTTTATGTTTATCGGTGAAATTAGTTTTTGACGACCAAATCTGAAAGTATTCTTCTAGTATTTCTTTGTTTAGTTAAACTGCAGACTGCTTTCATAGAAGTTATAGTAATACAATTTTTTTATTTTCACCTAATCTTAAAAGAAGCACATTAATTGTGACAACTCCAAATCAAACCTAGAATCATCTCAAATCTCATTACCATTAATCGCAGGCTTACGGAATAATTTTGCCGAATTATAAGGGAAATTTTTATAAAGGTCACTAAATCGAAACATTTGACGACATTAACTATAAATATGTAAATATATCGGTGTTTTTCGAAGAAAATAATAATGTAAATATTTAAAACCTCGCGTCAACGATAGAATCGACGCGGCGCCTATGCGAGCACTGGACATTCGCCGATGACTGCTCATTACTTAGAATAATTTAATATACAGGGCGTCCAAAAACTCTCCTGCTAAATGGAAACTCTAGATAGATACTAGACGTGAAATGCTTTCTAAGGGAGCTAGAGCTCTTTGAATTTGACGTCACGTCGATTTTTTCAAAATATCTCCTTCATATTAAAAATAAAACGATACATTTGTAAAAGGCCTTATATTTTACTACCTAATTAACTGCTAGCTTACATATTATCTATCGTTGTCAAGCCTTGTTTTTTTTTGTTTTTTAACCTCGTACTATTCTACTTAATTAAGCATCCCCTAAGTCCAGGACTTGTGTGGGCTAGTAGTAGAGGGAACCACCGGCTTTAATTGACTTTCGAACCAATATATCTAGGGAGTACGCCTTCGCCAAATTTCAATTATTAATTAACTGAAAAAGGCAATCGGCGCCAGTGAGGTTTACTTTGACAACCAATAAAATCAGTGAACTCATTTATTATTGGCCGGTGTTAAGCATTGTTTATTGACGACGGTTAATAATGAAAAAATATGCAACTACTAACTTTTTAACTTATTTTTCAAACTTACAGCTATGCAACACTAGTTTTCGTAACAAGTAAGCGACTTTAGTTCTTAGTGCACGATAATGGAGTTTTTTTGACGAAGCGTAGCGAAGTGTGTTTAATTTTCACAATTAAAAATTTTATAAACGTCAAATAATTTTTGTCAAAATGAAAGCTGTCTAATCGTTTGGATAAATGAGTGTGCATTCAAATATGCAGTATGTACTCGTGCGATAGAAAAATATCGTAACGAGAATATATAGTGAACATGCATTTTTCTTTATTTCGTGTACAGACTATTTTTTAAACTATATTTTAAAATGATATTTGGAGTTACTAGCTTTAGGTAGCAGGACAAATTTTATATTCAAACTTTTTTAAGTGTTCTCGGCTGATTTTTTGCCTCAACTCCGTCAAAGCAAAAAAAAAATCTCTCTCGAACATTAAAGATTTAGTTAACATTCGGTTAACATACTACGTACATAAGGTACTATTAGATATTTATTATTGTTACTCATATAATTAATAATAATAATATTCTATATATTTGTTGCAGGTAATTTTCAAGCAATTTAGCAGTATATCTTTGTAAGTAGATACATTTTAAATAATTTGAGTTTGTACCAAGTTAAATTTTCTTTTTATTACATAAATAACATTAAATAATAATATTTTCATAATTTAATTAATAAAATAGCTTTTATATTAAATTATGTATATATTATACGTACTGTAATTATACAAATAATAAGGTTAAAAAAATAAAAATTGTAATTGTTAAAAAAAAATATCCAGAAATGAATTTGGATTGAATTGTTTCCATTTTTTTTTGTTTTCTGTATTGAAATTATAGATGTTATGAGATTTAATTATCTAATAGAAAAAAAATTGAATAATTAGGATTACCTGGTGTAAAAATCAAAACTAAAAAAAAATCTGATTAAGATAAAAAATTTCAGGTGTAAAACAATTTTAATTAATTCACCACAATTTTGCCGTTCTTTCACACGATTTTGGGGTATATTTTTGCAAGGGTGTTTGGAAATTTCTCTTTTTTTTGTGCGTTCCTACATGCAAGTCAATCCTGTTGCCAAAATTTTTCCTTGATCGGGCCTCAAACTCAGCCCCCAGCTACCAAAACATCATACCTTGTCAGAAAAGCCCCAATTTTTTTATTCTTGTTCAAAATTGTTATACTAAAATATATTGATTTAAAATTTAGGCAACAAATGAACCTTATGAGTGACTATAATTTTATAATATTTTCTTTTATTTTAACGCATAGGGGGCATTGTAATATATTTTTCTTAAAAGAATGCCTTTTTTGGGGGCCAAATTCTAGAGGGGGCAACAATGTTCAGAAAAACCATGGTACATGCGTGAAGTTATCGGTATCCAACTCTCTGGTTGTTATTTCTACAGACTAACGATGCCTCCGCTTCCTAGATCAATTATAGTGAAGGTTTGCACTTATGCCATTTTTCCTGTTTTTTTTTTTGTAAATTTGGTCAATTGCAGTCTTATTGCAAACAATCGTCGCATTTTGGATAGACATTTAACAAAATTTTGAAACTTTTATAATGTGGGGTGAAAAAGTGATTTTTTTTTGTTGTATTTTTGAATAAAAAGCGGCTTTTTGCCATTTTCTCGTTAACGGTGAGATATCAAAATTCAAAAAATATAACTTAACTTTTACTAAAAAAAGGTGCCTTAATTTTTTTTTGTCAAAAACGAGCTAAGCGCCGAAACTAGGCCGACAAATATTGCTTGGTTACTTGCAGTGAAAAAAGAGAAGAGCTGACTGTAAAAGATATCAAAATATCTTTTGTTCTTTGAATTTCAAACATAGCGAAAATTGTAATGCCAACCCAAAACAAAAATCCCTAAATAGATCATCAATTTAAATATAAGTTTTTTTTTATTTTAGAGCAAAATAAAAAATAGTATTAAGCACTGGTTTCATAACACGTTTTTAGCGCACTTATATTCGTGCGCTAAAAACGGGTAATTCCGCGCAACTGCTACCACAGCATAAACAAATAAATATTATTGTATATTTATTTAGATACTAGGTAAAGTTCTAGCTTAAAATGCATCCAGAATTTCCAAAACTGTTGTGGTTAAATACATATATAAAAAAGTCCAAAATAACTTGTAAAATACAAAAAATTGTTAGTTTCAGGGGACCTAAAAAGTCCAAACAACCCCTAAATGAACCACAATCGCCTGCTTTTTTTTTGTAGTATATTGCCCTACAGGATAATAATTTAACGTATAGTTTCCCCAAATTCAGTTTAAAATTTGGAGAAAACCCTCAGGTAACGTACGTAAAACAACTATAATAATTTTTGAAAATCATATTTATTTATTTTTGTATTATCCCATATTATCTTTCACAAATTAAGCAAACATAACTAAAAAACAAAAAATTAAATTGAATTAGCAGATTTTTATTATCATTTACTTAATTGCATAAAAAAGTCCAAACGCGCACATAAGCTGCATTATTTTTATTGCCTAATTGATTTTTTACAAGTAAACTAAAAGATGTAAAAAAGTGCCTGTAAGAATTATAACCTGAAATACAAATGAATGAACTATCGGGTTATTTTCTGTCACCTAAATTAAGGTGTACGAATGTAACGTACGTAACAACGGAATGGCCCTGTTATGAAACTAGTAACATAGATATTATTTATAATTATAATAGGTAATTATTATTGTCATATTTTTTTAAAGACAACAACATTATTAACAAAATTTGTAAATATTTATATTTCATATAAGCAGTGGGTTAAATGTCCTCAAGATTCTTCAACTTTCTACAACTCGCCAATAATTCAGGTCATTACCAGAGGTCGTGTGTGTTAATCAATGATTGTTTTATATTACAGCACCGCGTTAATTAGTTGTTTTAAAGAGAATTATCCAAAAATAAGTTTGTTTCTTTTTACTTTCCCGTAGAAAAGTCCTACTTTACAAAAATAAAATTAAAAATCATTGATTTTCTTTACGTTGCTTGCTGTTTTATATGTAAAAAATAGTTATTTATGGTACTAGTGGGTAAAGTAAAATATTATCCACGAGAGAATGTTTGACCCACGACGGCCGTAGGTTGAGTGGGTCAATATCTAATTACCCACGTGTGCCATACAAAATTTTATCCAATACATTAAATTTTGTAATCATAAGAAAACTCGATCTTTAATAATGCTTTTTTATGTACACACTATGTTTTATTTTATTATGCGTGTTTGACAAGATTTATTTTACCGCGTGGCGTCGGTTTCAAATTAAAATTGGATGAAAATAGTGTTGTTATCCCTGAGGACATACAAAAGAAACAAAAGTGGCTACTTTAAATACTATACCACCCAAATCAAAAGAAAAATACGAGCACGAGTATAAAATTTTTGATAATTATCAAAAATTATAATTGAAGGAATTTAAATTTTGAGGATATGATTGCAAGTTTATCGCACACACCCCAATCTCTAAAATGTAAGTATTTTGTGAAAAAACTGCCTTTTCTAAAAAAGTGGGGTATAGTTATTTATGGTACTAGTGGGTAAAGTAAGATATTGCCCATGAGAAAATTAACCTGCGAGGCGTCAGCCAAGCAGGTTAATTTTCGAGAGGGCAATATCGGTTTACCCATGAGTGCCATACAAGGTTTTATCCAATAAATAGCTTAGGAATTCATATTTTTTTTTAAAAATTTTATGACATTTACAAGAAAATAATTTGACAAGTGACAGTTAACTGGGTAAAATAAATAATTATCCACTCAATAAAGTAAAAGCCACGCGGGGGTTATTATTGAGTTTATCTATTTAAAATAAAGCTGGTAATTGTCTCATTATATGTATGTATTGGATAAAAAATATTACCTCACGTTGCTAGGGGAGACGTGAGACAATTTATAAACAATAAATAAAATGTCAATTTCCTTAGGAAAATTGACGAGAGTAATCTAAGTCTTTATATTAATGTATTGGATAAAGATTATTTTCGCGAAAAAAAATCTTGCTAGTCTGTCGGAGAAATTTCTGACCAAGATAACTCAAAAACACTTCGAGCTTCAACTTAATGTTTGGACATGTTCCTCATCATTAGTTCTCGGACGGGATTGTTTTTAGTAAACATCGAGCTCTGTTCAAACGGGGTAAAAACTATTTTTTAGCTGCGTTTATTTTTACGAAAAATTAAATTAAAAAAATATATGATATCATATATTTTTTATTTTCTCCTTGATTTTTTTTATTTTTAAAGAAAAAAAGTGATCTATAGAAGAATTTACCAGAAAGAATTATTTTGTTGACGTCATGGCATCAATATCTTTTAAAGAATTTTAATGGCATTGTTTTTTTTTGTTGTTTTCTTTATTAAAGAAAAATATCGTTTCTATTTTTAATCCACTTATAAAGTGCTTGTAGATTGTAGCGTAGATAGCGTAATTAATTTTAAATGGCTTTTAAAAATGAGGTTATAATTTCTTTACGAATTAAATTTAGTTTTGAATTGACATAAAATCATGTAATGTGGAATTCAAGTAAATATTATGAATACCGTAGTGAAAAAGTACCAAAAAAAATTAAAACGGTGTCTCGCACTAAAATTTTTATGCTCTGTGGACCTATATCCAGTTGAATTATAGTTGTCCTTTGACCTAGTGAGATCGAGCTCGACAAACTGCTGACATCACAGTCGCTATCTTTCTAAAATTTTGAATTTAAATACCTATTTTGGGAAAAAAAGTCGACTCTTTTTTCGGTAAGTTTTTTTTTAATTAATTAACATTACGTACAATTTAAAACTATAGTCTTTTTCATCAAGCAAGATAGTAAATTAAAAATCGCACAGTGAATATTTTCAAAACAGATGCGAATATTGGATGTGCGAATATACTGCGTAGTTTATTTTATAAAACATAATTATATTCTATAAACACATATTTGACAAAAACCGTCTAGGGTAAAACATAGTAAGTACTGGATTTTTGTTGGTTTTTTGTATTGTACTATTCAAATAAGTCTATAATACTTTATAATTAAAAAAGTTATGTAAATTATGTTGTTTTATTTTTTTCGATAAATTTTATTTTTATTTTTAGAAAAAAATCGAAGCGTATACTGTGTTTTTGCTTTGATATGTTTTAAATGTGACAGACAAATAACACTACTTTAAAAATTCATTCTTAGCTGTCAAACAAAATCAAACAATGCTGTAAAATTTACGATTTCAATGCCGGCCTTAATAAAAACTATTAATGCTTTTTAAAAAATTTAGTATAGGTAGTATCCTACATGTAAACTGAAAAAAAAATGTATTTTCGCGAATTTTGATATGTTTTAGTCCTTAGGTCACTGAATAAAACTGACTGGGCCACACCCTTGTTTGATCAACCGTTTTGGTGCGATAACCGTTTAAAAACAGACCTGTTTTCCTTACATTCGTGAATTGATGTTATCCCCCCATAGCTACGGCCCTGACTATACATGACAGCCACTATTATTTTTGTATTTTCAGGGGTAATATCATAAGTGATACTAGGTTAGGTATCGGTGGTTTTTTACATAAATTTTACGAATATTAATCCCAATGACGAAAATGCAACGACTGCTTTAGCAGGAGTTGCATTTTCCAAAAATTGGGATTAATATGAGTAAAATTTGAAAAAAAAGCACCGGTACCTAACCTAGTATCACGAATTGATATTTAGGAAGAGAATATAATTTATACTTAATACACATACCACTTAATTATAACGTATTAATCCACAAATAAATTATATTTTATAAATTAAAAAGCAAACAATAAGCACGATTTTAGATTAGAGAAAAGAGGGGTAAAAAAAACCATCGTAGGGGTAAGGTATTTTCACTTATCAGTACAGCATACTACATATATAGAAATTGTATTCTCACATTAAATTTTGATCAGGATCATTTTTTATTAATTCATCTTCTGTTTTCGTTGCTATTTGGAAAACTAATAATCAAATATGTAAAAAGTTTTTCTCATGAAACTTGGTTTATATTCCTCTATCAATCTTATGTTGGACCCAACCTGCCCCACCTTTCCACACTAAATTTTACCGTGTATTAGACTAGGTGCCGCTAATATAAGTAATTGATTGATTATCCGCAAACATTCAAATTATAAATCGTAAAAAATAAAAGTCAATAAATCACGAACTGCTACTTAAAATATCTGGCTCGATGCCAAAACTAATTTGACTATTTACAAATATCTTCTGTTTATACTCATCACAGCACGGAAGAGTATTATAGGATGCATTGTAATTTCACTCTGTGCGACAAAAATATTAGGCATAAGATCTGTCAACGTCAGTCATTAATTTAGGACCACTATTGCCAAAAGATTTAAGTCAATATGTTAAATAGTTTGTTTTTCTTAATTGCTGGAACCGTTTAGAAAAATGGCATTTTGAACGAGTGGAGATACCGACTTAATTTAAACCTTAAATAAGACAACCGCACTGTATAACTTTTTAAAGAAGAAGAATTTCGTCAAAATATTTTAGGAGTGTATTCTACACACATTAAGAAGTATAAAAAAGTAAAAAAAATGATGTTTTGAAACCAAAAATCAGAACATATATTGCAATATTGGGAAGCATATCTGCCGATTTTTTTTAAAAAGCATTAATAAGTTTTATCAAGGGTGGCATTGAAATCGTAAATTTTACAACATCATATCATTTTGACAAGATATTTTAAAAGTTGGGGGTTATGTACTGGATTTTTTGTTAGTCTTTTGTATTGTATTATTTAAATTATTATTATAATGCTTTATAATTAGAAAAGTTATGTAAATTAGGTTGTTTTATTTTTCCGATAAATTTTATTCTACTAATTTTAATTTTTAGAAAAAAAAAAATAATGCGGATACTGTGTTTTTGCTTTGATATGTTTTGAGTTTGACAAATAAATAACCTTAATAACTTTTAAAATGGTGGATATAGGTCTTTGTCCTTCAGAAAAACACGTTTTATAACTTGCCGACATTTTGAAAAATTTATTTTCTTCCTCATGGCTCTACAATTCAGAAAAACGCAGAAGTTACAATATGTTATACCATAAAAAAATATAAATATATAAAGATTTGTTACAAAATTAAAATATAAAACAAACAAAATAAATATCTATAGTATATGTAACTAGTTAAATTTAACAACAATCAAATTTATAAATTATTTTTATCAGTGAACTTTACTTTAATGTAATTTAAAGGAATAAAAACAAAAATGCTCCACTACAGGTGAAATGTATGTAAAACAACTTACTGTTAAAGGTGGATTTCCATCGTAAAGCTAACACTAAACATATATTTACAAAAATACGTAAATACATAATAAATAATTAAAACAATACACAGATATACAATGGAACTATCATCAGGAAAACAAAACATAATAAACAGATGTTAAGTACCCACAGTCTATAACTGATAACTTTTTTAAGCAAAAACATCAAAAGAGAAAAAAAAAACAACACAAAAAAAATTAATAATTAACAAAATCGAAAACTCCCAACCCTAATGAAAACAAATTCCAACCAAATAAAACCACACAACCTTACTTTAAAAATTAATTCTTACCTACCAAACTAAATTAAACTATGTTGTAAAATGTACGATTTCTTTACCCACCTTGATAATAGTTATTTATCCAATACATACAGATAATAAGACAATTACCAGCTTTATTTTAAATAGATAAACTCAATAATAATACTTTATTGAGTGGATAATTATTTATTTTACCCAGTCAACTGTCACTTGTCAAATTATTTTCTTGTAAATGTCATTAAAATTTTTAATAAAAATATGAATTCCTAAGCTATTTATTGGATAAAACCTTGTATGGCACTCATGGGTAAACCGATATTGTCCACTAGTACCATAAATAACCCATGAGTGCCATACAAGGTTTTATCCAATAAATAGCTTAGGTATTAATATTTTTATTAAAAATTTTAATGACATTTACAAGAAAATAATTTTATAAGTGACAGTTGAGTGGGTAAAATAAATAATTAGCCACTCAATAAAGTAAAATCCACGCGGGGGTTATTATTAAGTTTATCTATTTAAAATAAAGCTGGTAATTGTCTTATTATCTGTATGTATTGGATAAAACCTATTAATGCTTTTTAGAAAATTTCGGCAGATATCAAGATAAAATGCCATAATATGGCACTATCTACGTAAAGTATTCTGCGGAATGCAAAGCATTACATATTTTCACGGCTTGTTTTTTTTTCTACGAATTGTAAACTTGAAACAATTTCGTATATCTTGCACTTGCTATAATTAATATTGCTTATAAATAGGTCACTGTTAATAGGTTACGGTCTAGTTCTAAATTAATAAGTGTCGTCAATTTCAAATATTGCTATTATAAAGCTCAAGGGTTCATTATTTTGTAATTTTGGAAACTGAATCTAAATATTTCGAAAAACGAAACATTTTTGAAAAGATAATTTTTGACCCCCTTAGAGAACGTTCAAGTATTACGTAACGCTCCTAGGGGGCGGGTGGAGGTCATTTTGGAGTGTTACGCCCATGTTAATGGTATAGGAAAATAGCGTTACAGGGGGGTGGGGGTCCAAAATGATCAAAAATTGCGTTACGTAATACTTGAACGTGCCCTTACCCAACCCCAATTTTTACCAAAAACAATTCTAGCCGAAGACTTTCAATGAGGAGCCTATATTAGGGACACTAGATCTAGGTCTTAAGTTAGCAAGGCGACAGACAACTTTGTTGTGTCCCTAGCCTATATTCCAAATTTTAATTTATTCTTGAGTTATGGTCAAAATTTGCAGCAACCTGAAAAAAAGTTGGTCCATATTTAAGTATTAATATTAATCTGGTTGCCCCAACCACATCGTTTTTTTTTTTCGTACACATCACGTATAATGTACCACACTCAGAAAATATCATTGTAATTTTAATACTAAATTTTATTTGTAAATTCATATTTGTTATTTATATCGCCACCATTGGTATTATTTACTTGTGATATTAAATACTGCAATGTGTGTATTGTAAACAAAATGTTGTCATACTAACATAGAGACGGTGCTGGTACATTTGAATCCCCACGCAACATGTGTTTATTAATACTAGCATGTTATAGTAAAAATTACTGTAACATTTGGTAAAGCATATCACACTTATAGTATGGTATACTTTGAGGTGTTGTTAAGTTGTATTACTGATCTAGTTTAAAGTATGTTACAGTATTCAAAAAATTAACAACCGGTAAATAATACCAACATTTTGATTAGTAATAATATAAAGATTGTAACCACACAGAATTACACACTGATAAAATAATCATAAACATGTGTTTATTAATACTAACATGTTATAGTAAAAATTACTGTAACATTTGGTAAAGCATATCACACTTATAGTATGGTATACTTTGAGGTGTTGTTAAGTTGTATTACTGATCTAGTTTAAAGTATGTTACAGTATTCAAAAAATTAACAACCGGTAAATAATACCAACATTTTGATTAGTAATAATATAAAGATTGTAACCACACAGAATTACACACTGATAAAATATTCGATCCTTTTTTTTTACTTTTCTCTGTATTATTACTAATCAAAATTTTGGTATTATTTACCGATTGTTATTTTACTAAATATTGTAACATACTATAAACTACCTACTACTATAAACTACCAATAATACAACAGCTACCACTTAAAGTATACCAAACTATAACTGTGATATAATTTACCAAATGTTACAGTATTAATAAACACATGTTGCGTGGGGATCCAAATGTACCAGCATGTCTCTATGTTAGTATGACAACATTTTGTATACAATACATACATTGCAGTATTTAATATCACAAGTGAAGCATTAAATACCAATGGTGGCGATATAAATAAAAAATATGTATTAACAAATAACATTCAGTATTAAAAATACAATGATAACTAGCTTTTACTTAAAAAAAGCTTTCGCCAAATTTTTATTTACATTGCTCATTGACTAAGAGTACTCATTTTAATAAATGTATAAATATTTAAAAAAGTGAAATTTTCTTTTATTAAAGAAAATTTTATTTATCTGTTTCAGCATTTCTGTATATTATGATATTTTTATTAAAACTTATAAACTGTTTGGCAACGGGATGCAATATTGGGTTAAAATTATTTATTTACCAAACGGTAAGGTTGGTACCTCCGAATTGTACCTTTGTGGTTGTTACCGAGTAGTTTTTGAAGCGTAGGTTTTAGTAGAGTAGGTAATGGTGTACTAACGCTAGTCTGCTAAAATGATTATAAGATTTTCTGAAAGCCTTGAAACACAATTTTGCATGTCGTCAACTTGCGATAATATTATATTTCTATGCAAGAAGGTCAATGTTAGTAGCTTGTGATCTATTTTGAACCGAATGTTAACTCAATTTAAAATATTAACAAGAAGTGAAAATAAAGCAGACCCGGTAAAATAGCCGGTTTTTGGCATTCTAAGATTTATATGTTTTTTGAAAGAGTATTAATAGGCGAACTCAGCACTTGATTTCTTCTGAAAATTTCATCGATCGGATATTCCGTTCACGGAAAGAAATTAGTGGGCTCTGCGCTATACATTATAAGATATTTGGTAACAGTGGCAAATTATAGTGATTTAAGCTATAGATTATAAGGGACACAATAACTAATAATGTTAAAAATAAATTGGAAACGATAATATATATTACAGACACGATTATATTTATTACAGGCACTATTATAAATTTACAGAAATTTTATTATATTATAAAAATTATTAGCACGGATAATAATTAAATCTATTTAAGCTATAAATGCCATACTATTTGTTATATTTTATTATTCACTAAACAATTAAAGTATTTCATATAAATTTTTACACTGACTGCCATAATTGTAAGAGAAAGCCTTGTATTTATATAATAAGCGATTATAATTTGCTTGGTATGTGTGTTATAGCGCTCCTAGCTATAATTTTTTTTTCCGTGTTCTTGATCAATTCTAGCTCAATTAAGCTATCGCGCGCACAAAAAAAACGTGACACACAGAAAGATGATTAAGGATCATCGATTTATTGTACTTTGTCCAAAGAGTTTTTATTTATTTGGTTACGCTGTAGAAAATTTGGTAGGTGGGTAGAAAGGTGGGGTTGGTCTTAAACGATAGTTTGGTTCAGGGAAATTTAGTCACCATGCAGCGCTACACGGTAGAGTAGCGCTCGTTTTGTGTGTGCGAATATTATCGCAACAACAATTCCGCCACTATTTCGCGTCGTAGATTTCGACAGCATTTCAATTTTCCTTATTGTTCAGCAATGTTGATTAAGCAATGGGTTCGTAAGTTTGAGGAAACTGGTTTAACCTTAAATAATCGCGTCTCTGGCCGTCGTAGGTCAGCGAGAACCCATGAAAACATTGAGAGAGTTAGAGCGTCCGTGCGACAACAACCAAATGTATCGACTCGAAAGCGCGCAGCTGCTTTAAATGTGACGAGATCGTCAGTGCTCGCATCCTTCACAAAGATTCACACATGTGAGTCGATACATTTGGTTGTTGTCTCAAGGACGCTCTAACTCTCTCAATGTTTTCATGGGTTCTCGCTGACCTTCGACGGCCGCGGCCGGGGATGCGTGTATTTAACGTTGAACCAGTTTTCCCAAACTTACGAATCCATTGCTTAATCAACGGAAGGCTTGGACATTGCTGAACATCGTGCAAATTGAAAAATGCAGTCGAAATCTAGGGCGCGAAATAGTGGCGGAATTGTTGTTGCAGTAATATTCGCGCACACAAAACGAGCGATCCTCCACCGTGTAGCGCTGCATGGTGACTAAATTTTCCTGAACCAAACTATCGTTTAAGACCGACCCCACCTTTCTACCCCTCCTACCAAATTTTCTACAGCGCAACCAAATAAAAAAAAAACTCTTTGGACCACCCAGTATAATACACTTTAAGCTCTTGAGTGACGCATATGCCTCTACTATTTGTGGATGCATAAAAAACATTTGTGCACTACGATTAAAAAAAATATTTTATTACTTAATATTTTTTATTTATTATCAAAACAATATTGTTTTAATTACAATAGTTAATTATTCCAGACGTCAAAATAATAAACGCGTCTAGTATAATAACTATTAATGTTTTATAATACCAATTCAATTTACATAATGTTGTTTTTTTTTAAGATTTTCAATTAACCTTTTTACTGAATAAATTATGTTTACAAACGTAGTTTTTCTCGCTAAATTACGGCAAATTAAAATACACTGCCCAGTAAAAGTGCTTTCCCATTTTTCACATCCGCGCGTAAAATAGATTTTTTATTATCAGATTCACTTTTAGCAACCTTAAAAATATACCAATTTTCACGAAAACTACCCCCCGCCTCTTAGAGGATAGACTTAAATTTTTTTTATTGTCAGATTTACTTTTAAAAACCTCAAAAACCCCAATACACAAATTTTCACTGAAATACCCCCCGCCCCTCAGGGGGCGTAAAATAGATTTTTTATTATCAGATTCTCTTTGAGCAACCTTAAAAACCTCAATATACCAAATTATTATTATTATTATTATTTACTTTCAGCAACCTCAAAAACCCCTATATACCAATTTTCACAAAAACTACCACCCAACCCCTCAGGGGGTGGATTTAGAATTTTTTCATTATCAGATTCACTTTCAGCAACCTCAAAAACCCCAATATAGCATTTTTCACGAAAACTACCTCCCACCACTCAGGGGGTGAAATTAGAAAAAAAATATTATCAGATTCATATTCGTCGACCCCAAAAACCCCTATATACCAATTTTGACGAAAATATTTAAGAATATTTACTCCCTCAACCCTGCAGCGGTGGAGTTAGAAAAAATTTATTATTAGATTCAACTTCATCTTCCTTCATCTTCCTTAAAAACCACTATATAGCAATTTTCAAATTTTTGTAAAAAAAATGTATTTTTCCCCATTTGCCCTTGCCACACCCCAATGTTCACCAAAAACAATCCCGAACGAGAACTTTTGGTAACATACCTGTATGCCAAATTTCAAGTATCTAGCTTAAAGCGTTCTTAAGTTATCGTGCTTACAAGATTTTCCGGACAGAATGACCGAGCGACAATTTTTTTTTTGCTTGAAATTGATTTATATCGACAAAAAAAAGTCCAAACGTCATACAGCGCAAAAGTACGCAAAACAAAATACTGCGTCACATGGGTTATTTTAACGTGCAGGACAAAAAATGTACTGCGGGAAATTTAAATGTGCATTGGAAAATTAAAATTTGTGCAGTAAAAATTAAGATTTGTGCAGTATAAAACAGCCAAACCATTTGACTTTTATTTTTGGTGATTTTTCCCCGTTTTATTTTAAGTTTTAATGTTTAATGTACACAAATTATTTTTTAGTTTTTAAGGAATAAACTGATCACATGTGCACAGAGAAACTTTTAATTTTTGCTATGACAAAAAAGATTTTTATTTTTTTTCAATTGCGTATTTCAATATTTCAATCAGGAGGTTTTGATTTAAAGTCAGGCCTAAATTTAAAAACCTATATCAACTTATAATAGTTAATGTGACTGAAGCGAGATTTAGATTTTTAATTTTTTGCGCGGTTCTCAAACTATTGGCTCTGTTTCGTTTTCTTTGGACCACCCTGTATATAAAAAAGTATTTTTTTAAGAGAAATAAACTACAACGCGTTGTAGAAATAGTTAAAGACAAAATAATATTAAATACAAATGATGTAGATGATTATCTCCAACCTGCCTTTGATTTTTTAATTTGTGCGGGAGTATTTATTAGAGTCGCTCTATCTAGGGGCGTTAAAACCGCCTCACAGTAGTTCGTTTGGATCAAAAAGTGGTCACTGCCCCATAACTTTTTTGTCACGACAGATATTTACATTAAATTTTTACAACATTATCCCAAATAGTTATAGATTAGTTTACCTTATTCAAATTAAAATAATAGTGGCGTCCGTTATAAGCTTGTAAATTTAACAAAACCTGTATTTTTTTAGGAAAAAAAAAATAATCAATAGCTCATAACCTTTTTATTACGCAAGATTTTTTTATGAAAATTGCACAAAATCATATAATAAAGCTATAGTTGAAATAACTTAAGTCAAATTTTAAAAATAATTTCAGTGGTGTTCGTTAAAAGGCCTAAATTTAAAAACCTATATCAACCTATAATAGTTAATGCGACTGGAGCGAGATTTAGAATTTTAATTTTTTGCGCGGTTCTCAAACTATTGGCTGTTTCGTTTTCGTTGGAACACCCTGTATATGAAAAGGTTTTTTTAAGAGAAATAAACTACAAATCGTTGTAGAATAGTATTTATTAGAGTCGCTCTATCTAGGGGCGTTAAAACCGCCTGCAGTATTTATTGGTATTTTAATTTTATTAGAACATAATAAAATTATAAATACACATGTATAATATACATTGTACATGTCGTAAGTAAATAATATTTAAGTACGTTTTCATTAATTTTATCTATTAATTTATTATAATACAGCGATTAAAAATAATATTTGTTTAATAGCATAAATAATTAACCAATATTTATATGCAATAAATTTTCAATAAAATATAAAAATACATATTTGTTAACCTTCTCGGGACCCTGATATAATACCATATGAAATTCAATATGGTGAATATAAACCGAAGCCAAGAGTATAGGTCTTTTGGGTTCGGTACATTCGCTTGTTTTTTTTTTATAATTTGGCATCGTTATATCTAGAAAAAAATCATAGGATCAAGACAAAGAGGAAATGATAACTAATTCAAGTTAATGTAAATATTTTTGTTTTGAGACAACCAATTGTTTGTTTTCTTGCTGGCAATGTTGGTGTAACATACCAGAATAAAACAAGCATATACAGTGCGATTATAAAGTGACGAACAGTGTTATGATCCGTATAATTTTAAAATTTTATTTTAATATACATAGCCTATAAGATCTAATTCTTAAAAGTAAGCATGAGTAACGTCGGATATTTTCGGGTTTTGTTCGGACCCCTCTAAGTAAAAATCGTTGAACTTTGGTAGTGGGGAATTCACACCCAGAAACATTAGCGCGTGTGACCTAAATATGCCTCATTTTAATTTATGGATTTATGAAGAGAATAAATAGAGCTCCAAATTTTAGAGGTGATCATTCTTGAATAGTTTTTTGTCTTGTTAGTTAAAAAGTATCCAGTAGTGTCAAAAGTGAAAATGTAGTTTCTGTGAGAAATAATTTTTGAGAATTATTTTCGAATTAAAAAATAGTTTTTAAACTTAGAAAAATTTTGAGACTTGTATTATCCGACATGAAAATAATTGGACACTTATAAATATTGTTAGCATGAACACTGATAGAAATTTTGACGAATATTAATTAACTTTGAAAAGTATTTTGTAAAATAATTTGAATGACTTATACGAACCAGTTCTAATATTTACACTAAGAAAAATGTGGACAATAATTTGGGATTTGAAAATGATTGCGAATAGTTGGAATTTCAAACATAGAATGTTTTAATTTAGAAGTATTTAATGGAAAATAATATATAATGGAAATTAGAATTTAAGGGCTTTGCATAGTAATAGGACTTAGAAGTAAGAATTGATCTTTCATGTTCTCGAAGAATTTATTCACATTTATTTAATATATTATTCTTAAGTTAAGAAGAAATCGTTTTATGTTTCCAAAGCGCCGTCTCCTAGAATACCCGCTCCCGAATAAAGTGATACGTGGTTAAGTATATTCTCCACTCGGGTATACTTTAAATACGATGGAAGATTGTATGGCCAACCTAACTGAGTAAGTTATAATAAAAGTTATAATTAACTGCTGGGCTATAACCGAAATATATACCACTATCACAACATTAGTGATCGAATTTTCAACTTCACTACAACAGTTTGAAAAGAAAATACTCTTCGTTTGAAGCCACGCCTCTGTTAGAGTTGAGCGCGACATGCCCATGTGATTGCTATGTACAACAGCTCGGTGGCCAGTAAAACGCACACAGGTTTCTTGCATTTTACTCATCTCTAATGTCAGTTTTGCATTAAAAAGTGTTCGGCACTTTATAATCGCACGGTATATGCTTGTTTTATTCGGAGTGAATATAAGATTTTGAAGCTTGTCTGTTATTGCTTGACTTGTCAAGCTGTTCAAAGACTCTCCTTAAAATGCGTTGTTTTTACAGTAAAAGTTTTACTAGTTTACTTGTATAAAGCAATATAAGCTTATAAAATATGTCACATAAAATATAAAATGTCACATTTACCTAAATAGTAGACAGATTAACCAGTGCAGCAGGAATATGGAGCAATACTAAAAAATTATATATGATGAAATATTTCTGAATAAAATAGGAAATACTTCTAAATTAGAGCATTATTGCCCCTTTATGACATTTTACATTGTTCACCTTAACATTTTCATTATCGTTTTTCTTTTATTTTTTTATTTATTTTTTATAGGCTTTATTTGTTTATTTATTGTAACATCGATATTATATGTAATATTTATCGCTTGCTATAAAATTAATAATTTGTTTGCTGGAAAATGTCGATATTTATTGGCCTTTCAATATGTAAATAACTGTTAATGAAAATTTGTTATTTTGTTGAGAAAATGAGAAAATAACGTAATTCCAAGCCATGGCATCTAATAAGCTACTACAAACAAAATTCAAGGACATTTATATAAAAGTTAATGTATATTGAAGCTAAGGGTTTCCTTCAGGAGCGTACATGTTTAGGAATTAAATTTAAAAAATTGTATAAATTATATTTTATTGAAAAAAATCAAATCTCCATAAAATGTGAGAAACAAAGATGTCAATAACCAGTATGTCCTCCTCGTTCTCAAGCAAAACATTTACGCCTAAAATATTATTCAACCAATCGTCCTTTCATTGCGAAACGAAATTTGAGTTAATTTCATTTTTATGAACGATAAAGCCCCTCCCTACCTTACAAGAAATTTCCAATTTGCTACAGCAAGGAAGTGTTCAAAGAATGAACTGGCCAGCAAACTCACCTGACATGAATCTTTGTGAGAACGTGTGGGATATGTCCGTTCACCCTTCAAGACGTTGTAGAGTAAATTTGTTAAAGAGGTGTTTAAAAATATAGAAAATTAATAGAGCTCTGTACAACTAGAATTATGAAACAGAAGACGTCTACCCTATCTCTATCTCATTTGTGCACGGCACGCCACTACCAATTTAAATAAATTAAAAAAATATTGCATTTTTTTCAACTTTTATCAACAATTGCCGTTGATTTTTGTAAATAAATCTAAAGAAATGAATATTTTTTGCTAAGAAATAAAACTGATGATTTAATAGTAAAATAAAGAATGAAATATAAATCCTATTAATTGCTCTTAGGTTGGTTGCTTAATCTGTTTATTTATTTACAAAACATAACCTCAAATATGAAAAGGTAAATATGAATTTATTTAATGTTTATCATATTTATTATTAACTATATATTATTATATATTTTAATATCGTTACCAGTTTCTACAGTTCACGAAATTAATTTTATGACGAGCGTTATTTCTGTTATAGCTACCAAAATGCCAAGATGTTTTTACAAGGGTTGCAAAAGTCCAAACGAATTTCGCCTAGGCTTTAAATCTAACGTATAAGGAAAGAACTCACCTTTGGTAAACAATATTTCAATATCAAAACTCGTAAAAGTACTATAATAGTTAATAAAAACAAAATATTTAGTAAAAAACACAAAAAACTGAAATCAAAACAATAACAAACGCAGCTCACACAAATACAGTGGCTAAAAAAAATGGCGTTACTGACAGTACAGCCAAACATAAAACCTAGGAGATTTTTTTCTTTATGTTGGTGATATTTCTTCTATCCTTTTTGGGTAGAACTTTTGTTCCTGTCTAATCTAAATGGAGAAATCTCCATTCATAATTTATCCTAGAGGCCTCAAGTGTCCTTGTTTAAAACAATAGAATTCCTTAGATCGCTTTTCATTTAGTCCATTTTTTAATTTTGCTTATTGTTATTGTAACTAGTTACTTGTATACGAGTACAATAAACTTTTATTGTCGATATTAAATCATTATAATTTATTATACTTACCACTTCCTTGATAAACTGTAAATTTCGATCTTTATGAAGTTAATATTAATATCCAGACCTACAACGAAATGAATCACGATTTATAGTCCAATCAATAGGTTAGAATAAATTCGTAACCTTTTACAGGTAAACCAGTCTTAAAATAACCCTTTTTTCGCATGTGCGCGATTAAAATCCAAAAAAAAGGTCATCGCCTCTTACCCCTGACCGAAAATTTTCATGACTAAAAAAACTCCCTCGCCTATGACAAAAAGCTAAAAGAATGCTTTACTCCTTCTTATTTTTACAAGCACTTCCAAATTTTTGCAAGTACTTTCACATTTTACTTCTATGTACTTTTATATGTACTTTCATATACTTCCAAGTAAATGTACACCTACTTCCAGTACTGAAAAATATTATTTTATGTCATCGTAGTTCATTATTGTGTTTTTATTGCTTAGTTACCAACTACATAATAGTGTATGCCCGAGCGGGAATAAAGTGCATTTGGCACGGGCATGAAAATACAAAAAAACTGTTTTTGATTAACTTATTAATACAGCATTTTTCTAGCAACGATAGTTAGTTAAAATTTAATTTTCGGATTTTTTTTAAAATATATTGATTTATTAATTTTTTTGCAATAACGTACTAGTATGACATAAAAGTTTGTATGCACCGCAGGTATTAATAGATGTGTATGCCCCGAGCGACTTACAAACCCTCGGGCCAGAGGCCCTCAGGTCATAAACATCTACTTAATACCCTTGGTAAATAAATATCTGTAATAGTGTAAGATTAAAACTGATTTATGTCCTGCTTTTATTTGTTTATTTTAGGTCTAACTAAAGTAGATTTAATATCAAACTGTAGGTTGCAACCACTTGGCGTTAAGGTAATCAGTATTATCAAAATGCAAATGAAGAGTGCATATTATGCACTCCTATTAAGGTCACTAATGGAATGATAATATAAACACATCAATGGCTACCAATTTGTTTTTCAGATAACGAACTCAAAGTTTTGAGTTTTCCCTAAATCGGTAATGACAGACATACCAATTTTTCGATTTATGGGAAACTCAACACTTTGAGCTCGCATTATAAAAAACAAACATGGTGGTTATTGGTCTGTTTGGTTTCTCAGCTCTCCAAATAATAAAGACAGCTGCATTCGAATTTTTACCTTCGGGTTTAGACCATGTAGAACTTCTAAAAGAAAAAAATCCTTCTACAGTAGAAGAATTTTTACTATCTTACAATACTAGAGATGTCTTCAGATTAAACTGAAACTAATATAATTTTTTAGGAAAAAAAAACAACGACTGGACTGTGACAGTAAATATTATTATTATTATTATTATTATTATTATTATTATTATTATTATTATTAAATAATAAACGCCTGAATAAGGAAATATTCCTTGTTGTTGTAAAACGTGGAACCTGTTTAATAAACATTGTTTATTGATTAAGTCAAGTTAATATACGTATGATATATCTATCTTTTAATATATTTCTTTTAATATTTAAAACGATAAATCTGGGCCACCCTGTATTCATTAAAATAGATGCACTGTTAGTTATTTTGTGTCTTTCTTTTGTTTAAACCTTCTTTTGTACTTAAATTTCACGAAACAATAAATTACGCTCAAAAAATTGTCAGAGCTGATGTTATTACTATAGTCCGTCCAATTATGCAAGATAGTAGTTTAAAATTCCCGCGACTTTAAAGCTACATCATTGGTTAAAAACTCGTACCTTTTAACATATAAAATATTGTGACATTTTTTGTCTATGACAATGATTGTCAGTCTTTAAAGCTAATAAAAGAAGAGAAAGTTACATAAAAAAATTGTTATACATGTTATTTTGAATGGTATTTTGGGTTTATTCTTCATACACTCACACTAAATTAGCATATTCTACATATTGTACAAGCGTAAATTACAACACAAGGAAAACGTCAAATTTTTAGGTTAGAATTGCAACTTAAGGCCTATCCAGAGGCTCGCATAACAACCATTACAAGATACATGACGACACATCAATCCAATCGCATTCTTATGTACTATGCTTGTTATGCGAGTCTTTGGATAGGCTCTTTTCAGGAAAACAGTACCGACATCTGTTAAATTTTTGATACACTACAATTTATGCATAATTATGCTATTTATGCGCTCTGTGGTGTAAAACGGGCCGCGTCACTTACTATCTTGCATAACTGGACAGAGTATAATTCAATAGTCAAAATTTCCCGGCCGTGGATAAATACATTTTTCTAATCTATAAAAAGTCCAGCCACGCTCCATTTGGGAAATTCTACTGTCCAGATAGGAAAATTATGGTGTTGATGATCGCAGAAATGTCCCCAGTTGGGCTGGGATATTCTACAGTAGGGGTAGTTGGGAACTTTTTAGAGGCGGCGAGCATCACAAATGTAGTAGTTGGGAAAATGGAGTGGTACAGTTGAGTTTGTAGTATCAGGTTTTTTGCCATTTTGACAGTGGCAAATCTCTTTTTCAGTGGTGAGGACTTTTTTTTTTCATTTAAAACTTTCAACAGGGGGTAAAGCTTCTTTTAGACCCAAAAAAATGGTTCTCTTTATAATAAAATTTTTACCGTAACAAGTTTCTGAGTGTATCTTTTTTAAAATAAAATTCACCTTGAAATCCCAAACAGAGCTTTCAATTAAAATTTGCAACAATGTAAGTAACAAAGTACCTATCAAAATTAATCCCATTATTAATGAGACAAAGACTCTTGGAAACTATTTTTGGACATACGACCCATATATCCAGAAAATTCCTGAACATCGCACAAAGGATTCGGATGCGTTTATTGTGGGCAAAATAACTAAAACTAAAAACAAAACGGTCAAGTACCACTTCGGGTTTTATTAGAGGCACGCATTAAAAAAAATTAATTAAAACAATTAATCCACATATTTGGGTAGAGACTGTTTTCTTTATTAAACTTAAACCATTGTTAAGTTATGCCTACAATGGTAGGAAATCCTGCTCGTTCCTGCTCACAGAACTTAAATATAGTCTGCTTTTAGTTTTCGTTTAGATATTCGAAATGTAATTAGCACCCATTCTTCTCCGCCTTGACATTTAACCCGCCTAGGCTTCCTGATTATGTACTTACATGCGGTGTTGCCACATTTTTCTTAACAAATAAACATGTAAATGTTTTGTATAAAAAAATGAAAATAAAGTTTTTTTACAGCTTAATCCAAAAAAAAAACATAATTTTTGTGATGTCCGTCTGCTTGTCGGTCATTCCGGAACATTTATGAACATTATTTGAAATAATTACCTAAATTAAACATGGGTTTTTCAAGGGTTTTTTATTTAAAGTTTTTAGTTGCGATAAAAATTGCTATAACTTTTCCTGAGAAAGTATTGCGTGTTCTTATAGGCTCTACTTTTTTTTTCTTTTGGGTTGGCAACATACAAAAGCCTATCTCTTGACATTTTGAGTGCAAATGTCAATGTCGATTTAAAGTTTAATTTTTTACAAAATTTTGTGTTTGGGTTATTTTTTACCGTGTTAAAATTGTGGACTGGTTAATTGCAGTGAAAAAAGAAGAGATGACTGTAAAATATATCAAAATATAATTTGTTCTTAGAATTTTAAACATAGTGTAAACTGTAATGCCAACTCAAAACAAAAATCCGTAAATCAGTCAGCAAAATAGAAAAAATTGTATAAAGCACTCGTTTCATAACACATACTATTTTTATAACGTTTCTCGACATTTTGTGTGCAAAAAACACGACTTCAGCGAAAATAGTTGTCGGTCTGTTCGGGAAAATTGTGACAACATAACTCGAGAACGCTTTGAGCTAAAGACTTCAAATTTGGAAAATAGGTTTCTTATCCAAAGTTCTCGGCTGATCTTGTTTTAAGGAAACATCAGGTTGGGCTAAAGTAGTAAAATGGGGTAAAAACCATATTTTTTCCCGTTTTTTCAAAAAAAGGAACTTTTTCTAGGGGAAAGTATTCTTTTGTTGTTGGTAACAAATTTATTTATTTTTTTATTTATGAACTGAAGTATTATTTTGTTTGCAGCAGTATTTAACTTAGATCTAAACGAAATCATTTCCATCCGCCGTGTTTATTTCAATTCCCAGCCCACTCTCCTGGCAGGAGACTCCTGCGCTGCTACGCATACCCGCAGGAATTAATCGAGACAAGTGTAGTACGCGATCTATCAGCCGGTAAATATGCCGTGAAAAATTAGCCGCGAATTAAACGTGTCCAAGGCAAATTACTTGTTTATTGTAACGTGGTAAATAACGACATTAATTACATTAAGATATTTTCTTTCACCAAGTCTGGAACGGTACACAAGATTTTAATGTAAGTAATTATAAACTAGGAGCTTTTTCTATAAAACCCGCTGCCGTTTTGCTTTTAAAATTTATATTGGTAAAATCGAAGAAGATAAAAATTACTAAAAAAACGGTTTGGCATACTTTTTATTTGAATTGACACTTAAAGTAATATTTTTCAATTGCTTTAAAGCATCTTAGGGAAGGAAACCCAAATAAAAAAGGTATTTTCTTTCACCAAGTCTGGAACGGTACACAAGATTTTAATGTAAGTAATTATAAACTAGGAGCTTTTTCTATAAAACCCGCTGCCGTTTTGCTTTTAAAATTTATATTGGTTAAATCGAAGAAGATAAAAATTACTAAAAAAACGGTTTGGCATACTTTTTATTTGTATTGACACTTAAAGTAATATGTTTTCAATTGCTTTAAAGCATCTTAGGGAAGGAAACCCAAATAAAAAAGGTATTTTCTTTCACCAAGTCTGGAACGGTACACAAGATTTTAATGTAAGTAATTATAAACTAGGAGCTTTTTCTATAAAACCCGCTGCCGTTTTGCTTTTAAAATTTATATTGGTAAAATCGAAGAAGATAAAAATTACTAAAAAAACGGTTTGGCATACTTTTTATTTGAATTGACACTTAAAGTAATATGTTTTCAATTGCTTTAAAGCATCTTAGGGAAGGAAACCCAAATAAAAAAGGTATTTTCTTTCACCAAGTCTGGAACGGTACACAAGATTTTAATGTAAGTAATTATAAACTAGGAGCTTTTTCTATAAAACCGGCTGCCGTTTTGTTTTTAAAATTTATATTGGTAAGATCGAAGAAAATACAAATTACTAAAAAAAAGCGGTTTGGCATACTGTTTATTTGAATTGATACTTAAAGTAATATGTTTTCAATTGCTTTAAAGCATCTTAGGGAAGGAAACCCAAATAAAAAAGGTATTTTCTTTCACCAAGTCTGGAACGGTACACAAGATTTTAATGTAAGTAATTATAAACTAGGAGCTTTTTCTATAAAACCGGCTGCCGTTTTGTTTTTAAAATTTATATTGGTAAGATCGAAGAAAATACAAATTACTAAAAAAAAGCGGTTTGGCATACTGTTTATTTGAATTGATACTTAAAGTAATATGTTTTCAATTGCTTTAAAGCATCTTAGGGAAGGAAACCCAAATAAAAAAGGTATTTGCTAAAAAATTAACTAGTTAGCAGTAGCAAAGCATATCATTTAATAGCTTTAGTTGTAAGTAAATCACTTCTATAATTATTTAAATACCAAACTAAATTATATTCTTTACTAGTAATTATTATGAAGCTGAAGTTTGCAACGTTTTTTTTTGCATCGAAAATTCAAATAGTATATTAAAGTTCTAGTTTCATAGCATACGCTTTTAGTAAAAATTTAGAAAACAAGCCGCTTGCGAGAGTTTTCTAAAGTACTAGTGCGCTAAAAACGTGATATGGAACAAGTGCTTTAATGTACTATTTGAATTTTTAATGCAAAAAAACGTTGCAAACCTCAGCTTCATTAATTATTGCACTAATTAAAAATGTAAATGGTAAACCGATTTATTTATCTTATCGAAATTAAGATAGTGCAGAATCATCATACATTTTTATTTAAAATAGATACATATTTTTAATTTTTAGACCCAACTTTTATTTAGCTATAAAAGTTTAAACCAGGTAACAAGAAGCTTAGCATACTAGCACATACCAAACATCAAGGCAAACTTTTAAAAAAATGTATTTTTATAAAAAAAAATCCGACATAAATAAAAATAATAGGTGTTAAAAGTATACTCCCATAATAACTGAGAAAAGTCATATTTTGTTAATTATTTTGTCAATAATTATTATAAACTTAGCGATTCTTTGATCAGGTAGATTCCCAGGGTTTGTAGGTTGTTTTCACGAAGGTAGCCTTAAACTTGACCCCGAGCAATAAGTAACTGAATAGCGGAAGTCTTGTCGAAATCGGTTTAAAAGTTTTACCTTAAACAGAAATAATATAATTCTAGGAATTATCAGGAGTCATTTACAGTCTCTCCAGTGTTCTTATATGGAAATCACTAACAAACCACATGTAAAAGATGTTTTTGTGTAAAAAACACTAAAAATTACCGTAAATATCTGTGAAAAATAACTAAAATTTGTGAAATTCTCTGCAAAAATTCATTAAATGTGCCGCTTCTACTGGATTTTTTGTTAAAAAAAATATCTCTGTGTATTAAATTAGTGCTAGGTGTTTTATAGTACTCCTTGTATAAGTGGACAACAAAATACAATAAATCGTTTATTATATTTTGGTGGACAATATCTTTTACATAGTGGCGCCTTCGCCATAATTGCAAATTTCAATGTAACGAAGCGCTAAAAAAATTCCAACGAAAATACTTTGATGTCCATGAGTTTTCCTCAGATTTCATATGGTCAAAAAGTCCAGATGTCCTAATAAAAACAATAACTCATTGGAATTTATTTATTATTTAACCCACCCCAGTGGGTAGTTCCGGCGCCTGATACATCTATAACCCTGTTAGTAGCCATGCTTACTAACCCAGGGGGGCCGACGGCTTTATGTAACCTCCGAAGCACATGGATTACATTGTTTTTTAAATTTTTAAATATATATCTGTGGATTGATTCTTAAAGGGCGGATGTCACTTTGTCAATAGATTTCATATTTTAAAGTATATGAAGTTTTTTTTTATTTTCATAAGATTTCATGAGGTTTTTTTTAATTTTCATTTGAAAATTAATGAGATTTCGCGAGTTTTGATCAGAAATTATCAAAATTTTTTTGTAGGGATAAGACAAAACAAAATACCTACTTAATGCCTAATCATCAAACACACCGGTATTTAGTGTAAAAATTTTAAACGTATAATATAATTTTTTATAAAAAAAAATACCGTTGAAATCTACTTAAGGTCATTAAGGCCATCACATGAAATTATTTTTACCATGGAAATTACTAAAAATTACTTAGAATAGCTGGGAAAAATCACATTAAATATATAATTTTGTGAATTTTAATCGTCATCTACAGCAAAAATAGTTAAAGTTATTCTTTTAAATAAAAGTTACGGTTTTAATCCAGAATACTCTTTAATAGTGCTCATTATCTTTTACATGGTAGCGCCTTCGCCAAAATTGCATATATAATAATTACATACAATGTATGTAATTATTATGGCAGGCACGATAATACAGGATATTTTTTTAACCCACCTTTTATATATTTTTATTTGAGGTAATATGCATACCGTCGTCTATTCCAAAACGTCACATCTCAAATTTTCTTTATACGCATCCCATGATAATTTTACGCATACATAATAATGTCCAATATATAGATTCCTTATATGTATAGTTAACCATACTTAATTTATATAACAATAAAGGCTCTCTTGAGAGCTGTAGTATTATCTAATGTTTTCTGGACCTCTGCTATCTTTGTAAGTTGGAGTCCTCTTTGTTTTTTATGATTAATATTTTTTTCTTTTTCCCGACCTTTTTATGTAGGTTTATATTTTTGTATTTATATTATTTTATTATTCTTTTGTGATATGGCTTATGTGCCGGAATAAATGCATTATTATTATTATTATTGTTTTACTAATTTAAACAATAAATTCTTAAGTTAGAATGTCAAATTTTTGAGATACGACATTTTGAAAGAGACAAGTCGAATTGTTTTTTTAAGCAAAGTTTCATCTTAGAAAATAATCTATCTGATGACCTTGTTTTGTAAAACATACACTGAGAATTCATTCTCGTACTAAATACTAAACGTTTTTGCCTATTTGGAACCTCAGGCAACATTTGTTATTAATTACAAGTTGTTACAGTAAAACATAACAGAATGACGTTATGTTTTACTGTAATAACAAATGTTCCCTGGGGTTCCAAATAGACAAAAACCTTCAGTATTTACTGCTATAACGAATTCTCAGTGTACAACTTCCAATTTTTCCAGTAAAAAAAAACACCTGGTATAGGGGAACAGGGGACACAGTGAGTCATTGGACACAATGAATCGTTGACTATAACTCTACCAATATTAGTTTTAGAAACGCCGCTTTCTAATGGCGCGCTAAGAAGACGTTTCTCTAGATAAAGGGTCAGTTGCCGGCAAACCTGCGTGGCGTGTGTTGAAGCGAAGAGGTGGCTGCATAAAATAAATAATGAAAGTATTTTTTTTGTTAAGCTGTTAATTAGGTATATTTTTACTACTTTTACGTAAATTCCAGTGTAATTTGGTATTTTTATATTCTTTATTAACTCCTTAATAAGTGTGTTTACACAAATTTATCAGATATTTGGTATGTTTTTTTATGTCCACTTTGAATTGGTCTGGTTACTGGGGGGGGGCACAGTGAGTCAAAGACCGATTGGACACAGTGGCTCATGATCCACTGTGCCTCAACTATGATTAAATGTTCCTGAATATTTATAATTAAAATTATTGTAGGAATTTTGCTTTCCCATTTTGAAAATTTTCAAAATTTAGGAAAGTATTGTATTCGTAAAAAATTTTTTTTGCGTATTTTTGCGTTTTATGACTTTTATGTCGATATAAATCAATTTCAAGCAAAAAAATTTATGGTCAATTGGTCGGTCTGTCCGGGAAATCTTGTGGGCACGATAACTTAAGAACGCTTTAAGCTAGAGACTTTGGCATACAGGTATGCTACCAAAAGTTCTCGCTCGGGATTGTTCACCAAAAACAATCCCGAGCGAGAACAATATTTGTTTACAAAAATTTGAAAATTTCATTATAGGGGTTTTTAATATTGTTGAAATCGAATCTGATAATAAAAAAATTCTAACTACACCCCCGCAGGGGTGAGGGGGTAAATATTTTAAAATATTTTTCATATTTTCGTGAAAATTTGAATATGGGGGTTTTTGAGGTTGCTAAAACTAAATCTTGAAATTATTTTTTTCCAAATCCACCCCCTTAGGGGTGGTGATGATTTTTTTGAAAATTGGTTTATACAATATACAATCAATGTATACATTTAACATTGTTTTTCAGGGTCTTAATTTACGTTAGTCTATTTTGACTTTTGTTTTTTTTCTTACTTAAAAGTTTCATTTTCAAGGTTTTGATTTACCTACGTTAATGAATTTTAAGTTTTGTTTTATGTTACCAAAGAGTTTTATTTAAGTTTATTTAACTATGTAGGTATCTAAAATAAACATTTTTTTTTATTAATAAATTGACTTAATTTATTTAAATATCACTATTAACTGTACCCCATACTGACTCACTGTACCCCTTGCAGTGATGCACTCTACCCCGTACTGGGGGCTCAGTGAATCAAATGACATACTGTCAAAAAAGTACTTGTAAAAAATCATGGTCTATTCATTTTTAATTTAAACTAGCAAATTATGTTAGCTTAAAGATCAAAGAAACGTAGTATGAAAAAAAATCTGAGTTATTGTCAAAACTTTTAAAAATATGCGCTCTGAAAAAGTAAGTGACTCACTGTGCCCCCTGTTCCCCTATTTATTTATAATTAATTCGGTAGTATAGCATGGGCCATATTCTCGAACTATCTCGTACGTATTTGCATATAAGCTTAAAATTCTGTTTTAAATTATTTTCTAATTTCTATCACGTAGAATATTATAATTTAGTCACGTGATAAACAATTTGTAATTTCAATTTACTATATTGTTACTGTACTCTTCTTAACCATAAAGCTGGAAATTATTTACTCAAATTCCTTATTAAGAAATTTTGCTAAATTGAGGACAGGATGGTTGGGGCAAACAGATCAGTGGTTAAATAAGGACTAACTGTCGGGGACGTACATTAGTTATTTAATATTATTCAAGTTATTTCTTTTTGTTAATCTATTTACCATGTTTACCTTTACCTAAATAATTAGTTGCCATTGTAATATTTTTTATTATTTTTCGACAGAAGTCAGATTGAATAAATGAAAAGTCAGATTAGACAATTTTTATATAATTTCCCAAAATAGTTATCCTAGCTATTTGAGCACCAACACTGACTATTTTTCTGGTTGCTGCAACAAAACTTAGGTTTTAAAGTTTGGTTAGCACAGTAGTAACAGTTTGTCCAGGACAAATAGTCATGTTGCCTTTGCCAGATTTTTGGTTGCAGTAACCAGGAAAATATTTTTTCTGCATTAAGCTTATGATCTGTTTTTTTTTAGATTTTGCCAAGACAAGAGTGGTGACAAAATCGACAAATGTGCAGTGGTGATGAGATTTTTTTCGGCAAATTTTATTTTTAAAACAGCTTTTATCAGGGGGATTTTTTTTTCGGTAGTCATTAAATTTGGACGAGTCGGAAAATGTTGAAACGTGGTGAGCTTTTTTTAGTCATGGGTTTTTTTGGAGAGATTTTTTGTTGCCACATACTTCCTTCAATTTAATTACCGGCTAGCGGTACCAGAATTTTAAAAGAAAATTGTAAAATTTTTCCGAATTTCATTTCGTAATTTTAAAATAATATTGTTATTTTTATCATGGTTAGCGCGTTTGATTACGGATCCCGGGGTTGTGGGTTCGAGCCCCACATAGAGCATGGATGTATAGTGGTGTAAATAGTCGGTAGATGGACTACGATGACTAACTGTAATGTGGGTTGCAGGTGAAACTGTAAACACATTTCAGGGTGGATGCGAGTTCTGATGAGGACCGTGCTTCGGAGGGCTCGTAAAGATGGCATTTCCGTCAATTAGGCCATAGCAGCGAAAAACGACGTTAAACAGTATAAAATAAAACAAAATCATATGAGTTTTATGATTTAATCTTAAAAAATAGTCAATGCAACATTACCAACTTTTTATCCTCTGCGAACAGTATGCACTACGGAATGCTAAGCATTAAATATCTTCACGGTTTGTTTTCTTTATTAAATGCGTTGTGGCAGATTTAATTTTCCATGTCAAAATTAAATAATTTTATATCTGTAAACAAATTCCGTGGGACGGAAATTAAACATACACTCTAGCTAGATTGTGCATGAGAAATACCGTTTTCGGAAGTACGGGTACATTTAGAGGAAATTAGAATTATGTTAATGGTAACATAACCTATTTTTAATAAAAATAGTTATTTGCGGTAGTAGTGACATATTACTCATGGGAAAATTTGATCTTCTAGGCGCGCTTGATTCAAAAACGTAGAATATTTTATCCAAACCCTGTTTATGTTTTTCGTAAATTTTACATATAAAATTAGAAACTACACTACTATAAATTCAACTCGATCTTATGACTAGTTTACTTTATATTTTGGTAATTCTGCCTAAAGTTTATTTTTTTAACGTATAGTTATTTTAAATTTACCGCTAAATACTCCAAAAAGTCCGATTTACACTGAAACATGTGGCTTGTTTTGAATGTCAACATAACCAAAATTTATAATTTTTGTTTACTTACTTTGTTGTTATGACGATTTGATGTAAAAAAAAAGAGAATTGATAAAGCTGTTGCTAAAAACACTTTTGTATTCCTGTAGAAACAAAATTTGCTTATAAGGTAGCTTTTATTCCAATAATTTAGAGGAATAAACCATTGTTTTGTTCTCGTTAATGGCACGTCAACGTTTTGCGGTTAATTGGGCCTAGTCATTTTGCTTACGAGGCATGCGTATCTTACGTTGCTATCGTAATTTCGAGATTGTTTACAAGCGGGAAGGTTTAAAATAACTATACCTTAAAAAAATAAACTTTAGTTTTTAATAAGCAGCTCACTCATATCTTTGGGGAAGGTTCTGCTGTATTTACTGCAGTATTTTGATCTGAATATATTCAGATCCAAATACAGACATATTCTGAATCACTTATATTTCCGGATATAATAATACAGTGTGAAACGGTTACCTTTTCTAGACGGGTGTAAAAATGAGGGAGTTTATAAAATAAGATATCAATTCACTTCTGTTTTCCTGTAGTTTTGGACCATTTCCTTTCGTTTTTTCTTTGTAAAAATGCAAAAAAAAAATTCAGTCTGTTTTAATAATGGGTGTTTCCAACGATATAGCGTAAATGGATTATATTTAATTTTGGATAAATTGGCTACATATTTGTAGGGGATATTTTTGAGGTGGTTCCCTTGTAGTATCACGCCCGGATATTATCAAATCATAAATAAGATAAGTACGACTATTTTAAATTATAGTTTACATTAAATTATATTGTTTATTTTTCCTTTACAATAACATAATAAATCTTAATGAAAAAATTAATTTATTAAACTGCACAGAAAGAAATTTTTTCTAAAAACAAGCAATATTCAGATAAAGTGGCTCAAAAGTTTGTATATCAGATAAGTTAAGTACACGGTAAAAATAAATTACATTAAATTACATAGTCCGTAAATGGTAATATGTTGCCATAGACCGGAATGGTAAAAATTACATAGCCCGTAATGGTAATATTTTGCATAGACCGGAACAGTAAAATTTACATAGTCCATAATGGTAATTATAATAAATTTTGCATGGACCGGAACGGTAAAAATTACATAGTCCAGAATGGTTTGGACTTTTTGACATAGAGACTTGAAATTTGAAAAAAAAATATTTACTACTTAGAAAATGTTTGTTCCAAATTACAAGTCTCTGTGTCAAAGCTTTTCTAAAATATCGTAGCGTAAAGTTCATTTGGTTTAATAATCAAACGATTTGCACCCTTAATAGGAGTATAAACTGCTTACATCTTTCTTTAAAGATCTATTGGTTAATAAATTATTTTTACATTATTTTACATGCAGTTTGTACATCAATTTGAAATTGAATACGCATCTTACGTAGAGCCACTTGCACCAACTTTTGGTCTGGGATTATCTGAACTAAACCAAGTTTAAGTCATTGAACGCAGCCGTTTCATTTTAAATGAATTTTTGCGGTTTTTAAAACGGAAAACAAAAACACGTCCTATTAATTAATAATGGAATTTATTTTTAAGAGAGTAATTAATTAAATTAAAATTAATTAGTGTTAGTTTTTATATTCTTTTATATTAGCGACTGTTTTTGATAATTTAAATACTGTACAGGTGTGAATGGCGTGTTGACATTCCAACTTATTTATATACAAATAAATATTTTTGGTTTGCGTCAACATACTATAAACTGTAAAAGGGTAATTCCGTCGTTACGTACGTTACATTCGTACACCTTAATTTGGGTCTCAGAAAAATACTTGACAGTTTGTTCATTTTTATTTCAGGTTATAATCCCTACAGGCACTTTTTTACTTTTTTTAGTTTACGTATAAATTTAATAATTAATAAGGAAATAAAAATAATGCAGCTTATGTACGCGTTTCGTATGTTACAAAATTTGGAAGTACACTTATGAAATGAGTTAAATGGTAATGAAAATCTGCTAATCTGATATGATTTTTTGTTTTTTAATTACGTTTGCTTAATTTGATTTCTAATAAGCATATGGGATAATAAAAAAATAAATAAATATGATTTTCAGAAATTATTATAGTTATGTACGTTACCAAAAAATGTTACGTGCGTTACCTGAGGGTTTTTATTAAATTTCAAACTGAGTTTGGAAAAACAACCTATACGTTTAATTATTCTTCTGTAGGCCAATATACTACAATTTTTTTTTGCAGTGATTGTGATTTATTTAGGGGTCGTTTAGGGGCCTAAACTCTCCATTTTGGGTATTTTAAAAGTTTTTTTGGACTTTCACTACAACAGTTTTGGACATGCTGAATGAATTTTAAACCATAAACTTGCCCAATATCTATAAATATACAACATACAATGTATAATAATAATATTTATTTTATTATGCTGGAGTAGCAGTTGGCACGGAATGGCCCAAAAAGAACTTCAACGAAAATAATATTACCGAGATTTTTTTAATATTATTACATGAAAATATCGTCACAATATTGGCGCCCAACACTGAATTGTGTGCAAGGCCTATAATATATTATATCTTTGTAAAAAAGTTCTTGTCCGTGGCCATTTCATTTTACTCATATTTTGGTGAAGTTCGAAAAGAGGAAAGTTAGTATGATACTCATAGTCCGGGGCCAACGCCCAGTAGAATTTTTTTTTTACCTCACCGTTGACACTTTGTATATGTGTTCTTTATGTCCAGTAAACGACTTTTTACACAAGAAAATTCTCGGTAGCGGGGCGTTTTTTTTGGACCAACCCTTAACAACGGTATTGCCCGAAAATTTTTGTCGGACAAGGTTACCACTTGATTTTAAATATTTTTTATAAACGATCCTGAAAAAATCAGATGTGAGGTGCTAAATGTTATGACGTCATAACTTTACTATGTTAGGTTAGTTATAAAATTTTCTGTCAATACCGTTGTCGGTCGCCCCAAAGTTAAGGGTTGGTCCCAAAAAAAAACGCCCCGCAACCGAAAAATTTCTTTTGTAAGAAGTTGTTTGACTTGACATGACTTGACATATACAGTCTCAACGGTAAGGTAATAGAAAAATTCTACTGGACGTGGGCTCCCGGACTATCATCATCAGTTGCTGATAAATTTGTTTGTAAAACCAAACCAAACCTGAGGGGTAGATTGTGTGTCCGTGTTAACATAATTTTATGTAAGATGTGCCACATGTCACACTTTTTGCTTGTAGGACAGCCCACGAAAAATCTAAAAAAACGTTAAAAATAGAAAAGCAGTTTCATGAAATAACAGCAAAAGTATTTATCAAAATGTTTCGTCTTCCATATTATGCGCCATGATGTGGATTATAATGAGTTCATCCTTTATTTTATGTTTTTTTTTAATAAGGAAATTGAAATTAATTTTTTAAATCACAATATTACTTTAAAATAACGGTATAAAATTCGGAAAATTTTAAAAAACTCCTAGAAAATTCTGGTACCGATAGCCGGTAATTAATTTGCAGGAAATATTTTTTACAGTGTAGTAATATACAAATGTTAACCTATATTATGTGGCTATTCATGCTTGGAATTCAAATTTTAGTACACGGTTTTGATTTTTATGTACAAGAAAACTGTCTTGATAAATTTAGATGTTTTGCGGGATTTCTGCCAGTAATTTTCAAAACACATGGCATTTAACAAAATTTAAAGTATCTAAGATCAAAGCAGGCTATATCCATTGTTGAATTATGTTCCCATATGCTATATGCAAAATGAGGTATTAAATATGATTTATCCAATACATACAGATAATGAGACAATTACCAGCTTTATTTTAAATAGATAAACTCAATAATAACCCCCGCGTGGCTTTTACTTTATTGAGTGGATAATTATTTATTTTACCCACTCAACTGTCACTTGTCAAATTATTTTCTTGTAAATGTCATTAAAATTTTTAATAAAAATATGAAATCCTAAGCTATTTATTGGATAAAACCTAGTATGGGTAAACCGATATTGCGAAAATTAACCTGCGAGGCGTCACTAGTACCATAAATAACTATTATCCAATACATACAGATAATAAGACAATTACGAGCTTTATTTTAAATAGATAAACTCAATAATAACCCCCGCGTGGCTTTTACTTTATTGAGTGGATAATTATTTATTTTAGCCACTCAACTGTCACTTGTCAAATTATTTTCTTGTAAATGTCATTAAAATTTTTAATAAAAATATGAATTCCTAAGCTATTTATTGGATAAAACCTTGTATGGCACTCATGGGTAAACCGATATTGCCCATGAGAAAATTAACCTGCGAGGCGTCACTAGTACCATAAATAACTATTATCCAATACATACAGATAATAAGACAATTACCAGCTTTATTTTAAATAGATAAACTCAATAATAACCCCCGCGTGGTTTTACTTTATTGAGTGGATAATTATTTATTTTAGCCACTCAACTGTCACTTGTCAAATTATTTTCTTGTAAATGTCATTAAAATTTTTAATAAAAATATGAATTCCTAAGCTATTTATTGGATAAAACCTTGTATGGCACTCATGGGTAAACCGATATTGCCCTCTCGAAAATGAACCTGCTTGGCTGACGCCTCGCAAGTTAATTTTCTTATGGACAATATTTTACTTTACCCACTAGTACCATAAATAAACTTCGACTACAACTGTAAATTTAACCAATGAAATGCAAAATAATTTATTTTTCCTTCATTTTATTGGTTAGATCTTTGGTTTAAGTTTTAATCCATTCTCGGCTTTAACAATTTTTTTTTAATTCCCTGCTGCCGCTTTTAAATATGCATATTAAACTAAATCAATCTACGTGACCTATCATTTCATCCCGGGATCACTTTTTAATTATAGTTTTCCATTTATGGAAAATTATAAGCATTTTTAAATTAATTTTTTTTTTGATTCTTATACACTACACCAACATTTCAAATTGAAAAATTTGGAGGTCTCACCCCTTAAATTTGTTTATTGGGGTAAGAGTATCATCCCTGAATTTTTTCAGGACTTTTGAAAAAATCTAGAGGTCGCTCACAGCCATTTTTTAAAAAGATGTTTCTTTAGCTTTTTATTTTTTTTTAAGTCCGAAGGATTTTTTTTAATTTTTTTAATACGGCATATTATAAAGGGATAGTAAATGAATAACCTAAAAAAAATCAGAATGTTTTCTTTCAAAATGGCGGACCTGTGCCCTTTTAAGTTCGAAAATGAGCAACATTGCTCATTTTAGGCGTAATGACAGGCACAAAATTTCTTTTTTTCATTGTCTTAAAATATTGTGCGTATAGCCCATAGGTCCCCACATAAAAACCACACAAATTCTGATATATACAAAGATAAAATTTGTAATATTTTTTTTATTGGATGTATAAATTTAAATTTGTTTTTTCTGGACATCTTGCTAGGTAATAAAATAAAAAATTAGTACAGATTTTATGTATTTATATTTCGGAATTTATCTAAAGACAAAAAACCTTGAAAATTATAACTAAATTGCCTAAAAACCGAGCTTATCTCTCAAAAATGTTGAAAAAATATATATATTATTTTTTTTTCTGGATACCCCGTATATCCAATTAAAAAATATATAGTGGTTTTTATGAGGGGACATATTGGGCTACACGCGCAATATTTTAAGACCATGAAAAAAAAAATGCCTGTCATTACGCCTAAAATGAAGCAATTTGAAAGAAAACTCTGATTTTTTTTTTGACGTTATCCATTTACTATCCCTTTATACCGTATCGTGTTAAAAAGATTTAAATAAAAAATCCTTCGGCATTAAAAAAAAAATAAAAAAGCTTAAGAAACATATCTTTATAATAGTTATTCTACAGTAATTAATTTAGCTTTTTTATTTTCCGATGGATTTTTTGTTTAAATTTTTTAACACGGCACATTATAAAGGGATAGTAAATAAATAACCTAAAAAAAAAATCAGAATGTTTTCTTTCAAAATGGCGGACCTGTGCCCTTTTAAGTTCGAAAATGAGCAACATTGCTCATTTTAGGCGTAATGACAGGCACAAAAATTCTTTTTTTCATTGTCTTAAAATATTGTGCGTATAGCCCATAGGTCCCCACATAAAAACCACTATAATTTTTTTTTATTGGATACACGGGGTATCCAGAAAAAAATAGAATATATATTTTTTAGCGTTTTTGAAATATTAATTCGGTTTTTAGCAGTTTAATTTAATTTTTTTACGTTTTTCTTTTGTCTCTAGACAAATTCTGATATATACAAAGATAAAATTTGTAGTATTTTTTTTATTGGATGTATAAATTTAAATTTGTTTTTTCTGAACATCTTGCTAGGTAATAAAATAAAAAATTAGTACAGATTTTATGTATTTATATTTCGGAATTTGTCTAAAGACAAAAAACCTTGAAAATTATAACTAAATTGCCTAAAAACCGAGCTTATCTCTCAAAAATGTTAAAAAAATATATATATTAATTTTTTCTGGATACCCCGTATATCCAATTAAAAAATATATAGTGGTTTTTATGAGGGGACATATTGGGCTACACGCGCAATATTTTAAGACCATGAAAAAAAATATGCCTGTCATTACGCCTAAAATGAAGCAATTTGAAAGAAAACTCTGATTTTTTTTTGACGTTATCCATTTACTATCCCTTTATACCGTATCGTGTTAAAAAGATTTAAATAAAAAATCCTTCGGCATTAAAAAAAAATAAAAAAGCTTAAGAAACATATCTTTTTAAAAAATGGATGTGAAGGACCTCTGGATTTTTTTCAAAATTTCTGAAAAAAATCAGGGATGATACTCTTACCCCAATGGACAAATTTAAGAAGTGAGTAAAAAAAAGTTTACACTAATGCTAGAATTACAACTTTTATATTTTTAACCCATGAAATATGCAAGGCTCCCCCTCCATAGATGCGGCCCTGTGTCGATGACAAACTAGCTAAGTCGAACTTCAAAACATGTTATTGCTACAACAAGGGAATCTTTTTTCACAAATAAAGCATTGTACTTTCCAATTATGGTTACAAGTGTAAACTCGTTAAAAAATATATATACAGAGCGGTCCAAAAGTCACTCCCCCCCTCTTAACTTTTGAACCAGTTGAGATATCGACTTCAAATTTGGAACTTTTAAATAAGACAACTTAAACTATCTTTTAGCATATATTTAATACTTTCAGCTCTTAAAATGTGGGCAGGGAGGCATGGGGGAACATTTTTTTAAATGGAAAGGGGGGTCGTATAATACTTCATTTTAAAGCTTATAAAATTCTACATTTAACTTCATATTTTTAAATTAAAAAAAAAAGTTTTTTGGGTTTAAAATGGGGTTGAAAATGGGTATTAATGTCAAAATTCCTCTAAAAAAAAACAAATAATTTTTTAAAAATGCCTAATTTCATCATAAAAAATGTTAATTATACTTTTAAACTAATTTTAGTTATCATAAATAAAAAATTATAAAAAAAAAACTTAAAAAATCGAATGACATTGTCTTAGCACAAACAAATGAAAAATCAAAACCTTAAAAAACATTTTTTAAAAATTTAAAAATGTTAGTTTAAATAGAGAATTTTATAAGCTTTAAAATGATGTATCATACGACCCCCCTTTCCATTTAAAAAAATGTCCCCCCGTGCCCCCCTACTCACATTTTATTAGCGGAAATATCAAATATATGCTAAAAGATAGTTTAAGTTGTCTTAGCTAAGAGTTCTAAATTTGAAGTCGATATCTCAACTCGTTCAAAATTTAAAGGGGGGGGTGACTTTTGGACCGCACTGTATATTTCACCTAGTGTATCAAATGAATTGAATCATTCAATCGTATTTTTTATTTTTAGTATGCAAGTTAAGTCCTTTCTCATGATTATTTTCATAGAGTATTAATTATTTAAATAAAGGACAAGTAATTTGATGTTGTAATTTATAAATAAAGAAGTCCTTAACATTGACATTAGTTAGAACCATTAAAACAATGACTATACTATGTTTATTATATTGGCTTTACGGTGTTTTACGTCAAGGATTATTATACTGATATTTATTAATTAATATTATTGATAATGAATAATAAATAATTTTTGAAGATATATAATGCCTTGTATGTTATAGTTTATTCTTCGCAGTTGGTCTAAGCTTTTTAAGTTATAAAACTTTTTTTCAATAATTTTAATGATTTTGAAAATTTTAAATCTTTTTGGCGCTGTGAATTTTTTTTAACGATAAGCATAATTAATTTTAATATTAAGAGTAATTTTTAATATTATTTGATTTGTTTAAAGTTTACCGGCTAATTTAAAATTAGAAGATGAACTTTAAACAAATAATAATTTTCTTTCAACATGGTCCCCTCTAACTTTTTTAACTTCAACATATTTGACTTTTAATTGATTATTTTAAAAACAAAATGTATGATTTACATCGCGGCACATAGGCCAATCACGGCATCGCATTGTTATGTACTATGTTGTTATGTGATCCTGTGGATATGCCCTTAGTCGTGTTTTATGGTTTTACTTTGATTTTACGTAAAATAGTTACATTTATTGGTGAAAGGAATTCAACTAGCTAAACTTTGTGTAACACCGGGCGCCGGACTTTACAGAGAAAAACAACCGCGAAGACCATTACCGCGCATGTCCTTTACCGCGAAGACCATTACCGCGTAGTTCAATACCGCGAACGGTCTTTACCGCGTATGAAATTTACAGCGAAAATCGTTATTTTTATTTTATGTAAGGGTATTTCCGTGGGATTGATGGCAGTTTGGTTTGGTTTGGTTAGTTTTGGTTTTGGTTTGGATTGTTATTGATAAAGTTGAACATATGGGTTTTTTATTCGTGTGTTTTTTTTTATTTATATTGACTGATTTGTAAGAATCGCTGAATAATAATCAGTTTAGTACGAATCGTCATGTCGATCGAAATAATGAAAAGTGCTAGGGGCAAAAACCTTGCTGTATTTAAACATTTCATATACAGGAAAGAAAAGACTGTTAAAAATATAAAATTGTAAGTGCTTAAATTACGGCGTGTTTTGTTGCAAGGGGCGTTTGCACACTTCGGACGGAAATGTTTTAAAGGAAACTAGTAATGGCCACAACCCTGACCCAGCGGCTATATCAGTTAGAACTGTTTGATTGTTTTCTGCAAAATAATAATTTTTTTATTTAATTTTTTTTTCTAAAAAAAATAATTAAAATAATTATGCGCGGTATTGATTTTCGCGGGAAAGGCTATGCGGGGTAAAGTCCATGCGCGGTAACGGTGGCGGGGTAACGGTTTCGCGGTAATGGACTGCGCTGTAAAGACCCCTACCCAAAGTTTGTGTAATACCCTACATCTTAATCCTGTGGGTTTCTGTTTTTTGACAGACATTGTGGAAACTGCGCTTGACTGTTAAATTCAAATTTAGGGTCTCCAAGAGGACTTGAAAATATAATTCTACTATGACAGATCTTCTAATATTTGCATACGAAGAGAATACACCATTACATGGTGTTTTTGAAGCGCTAGGTGTAACAAGGAAGTAATTGTAATGTCATGCTGCAATAGTAAGGCTTGAGTAACTTTCAGAGCACATTGTCTTTAAAAGTGTTTACCTCATTCTAAGCTTTTACCAAGAATTATTACTACATAAGTGAATGTTGGCGGTTTACATGCGCGCCCCGAGGGAGGGTCGCATTTACCATAAACTACGATAACCTCGCTTAATATCGAATATTTTTTAAAACTATCGCAGAGCCCGTTTAATTAAGCTAAAAGAAAACAATTAAAAATAAAGAATATTAAGAAATTCTTGATCCTTACTCATATTGGAGTTGATTTAAATAAACCATAGAAAAAAATTTATCTCTCAAAAATATAAATTTATTGTATATTAAACAAACATTACAGCGACAATTATTTCGACTTTTTTAACATTTTTTAACAAAGTCAGTTTCAAGCTACAAATAATGAAAATTAGGTTGAAAATAGTACAATTCCTTAAAAAAACTTACTTTTTAATCACGCACAAGCTATTTATAGCTTTTGTGGTATACTAAAAAATAAAATTAAAAAAAAATAATAACATAAAATATCTTCTACACACCATGTCTAACTTTACTAAATATTGTAACAAAAATTATTTTAAAATAGTTATAGATAAAAAATAATTTAATTTAATTGTAACTCTACATTATATATGTATACATTATATATGTATGCTGCTAAATAAAAAAATAAACAAAAAAAAATAAATAAAAAAATATATAAACAAATTTGTTTATATTTTTAAAAAGTAAGTTTAAAAAGTCCAACAAATTTGTTTATATATTTAAAAAGTAAGTTTAAAAAGTCCAACAAATTTGTTTATATATTTAAAAAGTAAGTTTTTTTTAAGGAATTGTACCATTTCCAACCTAATTTTCATTATTTGTAGCTTGAAAATGACTTTGTTAAAAAAGTCGAAACAATTGTCGCTGTAATGTTTGTTTAATAGACAATAAATTTATATTTTGGAGAGATAACATTTTTTCTATGGTTTATATTAAAGAGCACTCTGTTTTTGTCGCATGATTTTAATTGTAATTGTTAAGACCAAAGTTGTTGTTTCTTTGTTGTTCGACAAAGGCTAAAATATTTGTTAAAAACTATTTTCGTCTCAAGCAAATTGCTCAAAGCAATTTTATAAATGTGTTTTTAAGAAAATTTCACAATATGAATCACCTTCGAAAATTTTCACTGAGTAAATTTGTCTGAAGGCATTAAATGTTCTTTATGACATACAGAACATAAAGTCAGGTAACTCGCGAATTATTAACATTGGAACTGCACGTGTTGACTGCTCAAATGCTTTCTGGAAGTTTGCCATGATTTGTTTAATGACCAATAAATTTTATAAATAAATAAAAATTAATATAAATGTGAGTTTAATGTATTTTAAATTCCACTAGCTTTAAAGACCTATCCACATTAAAAAAAATTAAGACTTAAGCTAGTCTTAATTATGCATAACGAAATTCACCAATCAAATGCGTTGAAAATATAATTTAGAGCTCTAGATTAGATGGGTTAACCCGTTGCGGTCGAAACCAAATTCAATAACCTTCCCAAAAAAAAAATTCTTATTTTAATTTTCCAGTAAATATACAGGGTGATCAGTAACTGGCATGCCAAAATTTAAAAGGTGATTCCACATCCAAAAAATGAAAAAAAGTTTCTAAAAACTTTGTATTGTGATGTCAGGAAAAACTTGAAGAAGAAGACGAATGACTATTTAAAAATGGCTTTGTAAGCGATTTCAATTTGTGTCAAAAACTGTTTAGAAATGTCCCAAAAACAACCTAAAATCAATAAATCCTGGGTGGTTTGACTTTCCATTTAACAAAAAATAAAACAAAACTTGAAGTCTTCTCCACATTTTTTTAAAAAAATTACGCATTATTCTGTAAAATTAAAGCGGTTTACCTAAATTTACAGAAAACCACCTTTTTGAGGTAGGTAAACATAACCTCAAAATATTAAATTATTATCCATGTTTTTTACTATCAGGTTGACTTTCTTTTCACTATTTTTAGTATGTGGCCTGAAGATGTCCCATATTGTTTAGGGATGAAACATATGTAGCCAGTCGAAATAGAAATATTATTTAAAAAATTGTGGAGAAGACTTAAATTTTTGTTTTATTTTTTGAAATATTTTACTCCACTTTAAGAATGGACAATACATTATTCTTTCCATTTAACTTTGTTCAAGGCTACCCGTGTGGAACAGTCGGTAATCAAAGGTTACTAAAAACAAAAATATAGGGTGACATAAACAACAAATGTTGTGTATTCAACCTTTAGAGAAACGATGAAAGATTAAGTAAAAAAATGGCATACATTAAAAGTTAGTTATAGCAAAGTTATGACTATATAAAAATGTAATTTTATGTTCCAGTCAACCAACGTAGTATTTTGCAAATAACTTCTAGTCAATTTTCTACTATCTATAAAAAACTTTTTCTCACTACCAACTAGGTAAGTTGAAATTACTTAATCAAAAAGTCGACAGTAATCGAAAGTACAATATCTAGCATGAATGCTAGCACACTTAGTGATAGATGAAATCAATACAAACAAAACCGTAACTAAAAACAGAAAAAAATGATTTACCGAGCAAGGGCACTGTCCGACACTTACCGCAGACTAGAGACAAGACTACTATCTTTAATTTTACAGTGATTCCATAAAAAAAATATTTTTTGAATTGTCACACATATTAATGTCAAAAATATTATTAATAAAATAAGATTTTAACTCATTGGTAGTGAGAAAACGTAATGCGCTACTCGTAGGTAACTTTTTTATCTACAGTCTAATAGAAAAGTTAACATTTCTACAGAAAAAAATGAAGTTTTTAGACTTCAAAATAAACTATTTCTTAGTATGTTACTTTTCTACTCTTTACCATGACAGCAAGCAGAAAAGTGATTTTTTTCGCGCGCACAGTGTAGGCAACAGGCATGTCAATCGTAAAACAGCATCTGTCAGTTATATGCTGTTGGTCCGCCATTTTTTAATATGAAATTATTATTTATTTTGAATCAAATCTCAATTTCGTGTGCTAAATATTTGTGTGCTGTATTTCTGTTGTTACGAAGGAATTTTGGAGAGTTACTGTGATTAGGATTTTACTTTTACACCAACAGATTTGCAGAAAATTGTACTCAAGTGCTGCGACCTTGTAAGGTAACACTTTCTGAAATTTATTTATTTTAGATCGTAGAAAAAATGTTGTTTGTATTACGAACGCAAAATGTGATTTCTGCTTTTGCTCAAGCAGAAATCAGTCATTTTGCGCTTTTAATACAAAAATAACTATTCTGTCTTTGGTACGACCTCACACAGAAAAAATCACTTACCACTACTAGGAGCGCAAATAATTATTTCCTAAGTTAGTCAGTACCTTCCCAGAAAGGCAAAATAACAATTTCATGTGAAAATTTCCAAAGAAAACTGATTAATTAATTTTTAAAATAAAAACATGTTAATAAAGGTATGTTCGTGTCCAAACCATAATGAAATAAAATCCTTCGGCACCTTTTGTGGGTGTGTTGAACTCTTGTAAAAATAAAAAAATAGCAAATCTGCAAAACGGTCTCTCCTTGTCGTCCTATATTTAACATAAAATAGATCACATGGCAATGACCTACATTTGTTTTGTAGGAAAAATATATCAAAACTTAAATAGGTATTGCGAAAGGAATTGTTAACATAAGTAGTTTTTTATGTTTGGAAATTTCTCATAATTATATCTTTATAATTAGAATTAAGAGTTTCGTAAATCAAGATTTTCGCATAGAAAATGTTTCTTAACCCTTCGTTAGGCGCGCGGTCTACGATCGTAGACCATGCATTTTTTTTAGCTGGGTAACTTTTTACACGGAGTCTTTACGCTTGCGCCCCTTCGAGTAGCTGTGCATTATGCATCAATCTATTAGATCAGTAATAATTCACACTTTGAATGGGTATAATATTGTTTTTATTCATATTGAAACCTGCCTGGTCTACAATTGTAGACCGCGCGACTAACCACGTTACCTTTTTTATTTTTGCATTTTTTTATTTTGTGTAAGTTTTTATGGTTTCTTTTTGTGAATATTGTTTTTCAAAGTTAGTTTATTAGTTTAAAGATAAATTAAAGATACCATATGTCTTTACCACCAAAAAAAATAGCGGTTTATAGGAAGACACTGGCACGAGTCTTTTTGGGCATGAAAGAGCTCATACGTAATTTTTTGGATAAATAAGGTAATTTTCTGTTCTATAAAACTAAAAATTACTTTGGACACTAAATGTGCCTAAGAAGGGAAAATAAATCGAAAAAAAAATGCTAAAAATATCATAACTACGATTGCAAAGAGCACATGTACAAGGCGCATGAGTTACTAAAATATTGCATGATTTCGAGACAAATTTTATAATATTTTTTTCTATTAATTTAGGTGTTTTTTATTTTTTTTTATAATCGTACATGTTAAAAAAAAACAAATGTTTTAGTTTCAGAAAGTTTGTTAAGTTATTTTTATTTTTTTTTACAAATTACCGTACAGATGTAAAATATATGTTAGAATTGTATATCATTTCTCTTTTACCCTTCACACTTACTAAAACAATAATAATTTGAAAAAAATATGTAAATAACTTTTAAATACAACCAAATAAATAACATAAGATATTTGGTTTTTAAAAATATAAATATGTTTTTTTTTTAAACAAAAAATACAAGTGTAGACCGCGCGCCTAAACACGTTACAAAAAGAGGCGCGCCTAACGAAGGGTTAAATACATTTATAATTTATTTTATTACTCGCATGCTACAAATTATAAAATTATAACATCAAAACAGGTCGTTAAGTGTTTTCAACGCCTATTTTCACTTTAAATTGAAGATGTTTTCGTCTATTTATAAAGACTTTAAAATAGTTGAATTAAATCAATTAACTTTGCTGTAAATATAAATATTTAAAATTTACTGTCTATAAAAAAAGTGGCACTAGGCTGAAAGACGCTGGTCGCACACGTGTGTGCACTGTGCATAGTTAGCCCCAAAAATTAAAGTTGAATCCTGACAATACTTACTAGCTTTACACGGTAAAAATAAATTACATAGTCCGTAAATGGTAATATGTTGCCATAGACCGGAATGGTAAAAATTACATAGTCCATAATGGTAATATTTTGCATAGAACGGAACGGTAAAAATTACATAGTCCATAATGGTAATATTTTGCATAGACCGGAATGCTAAAAATTACATAGTCCAGAATAGTTTGGACTTGAAATTTGAAAAAAAAATATTTACTACTTAGAAAATGTTATAAATTACAAATCTCTGTGTCAAAGCTTTTTTGAAATATCGTAGCGTAAAGTTCATTTGGTTTAATAAACCAAACGATTTGCGAGTATAAACTGTTTACATCTTTCTTTAAAGATCTATTGGTTGATAAAGATCGTAATTTATAATGAACGTAAATTTTAGGCCACAAATAAATCATTTAAATATCGTACATAAATAATATTTACCTTTTTTACACTTTAACCTAGCAGCATGCGTCGCTATCTCTCTAACAATAACAATTGTTAATATTAATATTAAACGGTCCTTCTCAAGATGCGACGCCTTCTTGGTTATTGTCCAAAGCGCACGCGCGACTTAAAATAACATAGCCCGACATTGTAAAATCATGTAAAAATATGTAAATCAATGTAAATATATTTTTTACATTATTTTACATTCTTTACATTATTTTACATTAGTTTACATTATTTTACATTAGTTTACATTATTTTACATAAATTTATAAATTATGCATAGTCCAGAATAGTAAAATAACTATTCCGTACTATGTAAATTCATGTATTTTTACATTATTTTACATGCAGTTTTTACAGTGTAGAGATAATAAATCCATCAACATCCCAATACCAGAAAATCTTTTTTGGGGAGAAATGTTAATTCTCGTTGAGGAGGATTTTTCGTTGAGAAAAACATATTTAAATAAATTAGAAATTTAAATATGTATATGATACTTTGAATTTATTTAATTTTGGTACATGGTTTTCCAGGATTTGGCTTCTAATGAATTTATTATTTCTAAGTCCATTTCTAGCAGGATTCAACTTTAATTTCTGGTGCTAATTTTTGTAAACCCAAATCTGCTCAAAGGAAACTTTGGACGATAGTAGGCCCTTGCCAACTAAGAGCTAGATCTAGTTTCCCTGGTCGATATGTATGAATATGTTTAATAAAGAACATTTATTATAAATAAATGCTAATTTTTTCCTTTTTACTTCCAGATATATCTGCATATCAATAAAGGCAAGGACGAGGTGTCGATGCTAGTGTGCGCCAAGACTTCGGGGGCTACCCCATTGGTCATAGCGTGTCGGAACGGTCACTATGATGTCGCAGAGTACCTGATTGATAAATGCCACGCGGATATTGAGCAACCAGGAGCAGGTAATTATCACAAATCAGGGCAAGGCTTAAGCTTCGGTTTCCTCCAAAAGTCAGCGGCTGCGATCGGGTAGTCGCGACCAGTTCGTCACGACCCTACCTGTTTTCCTCGGTCTCGCCAGTCGCCATTCTGTTGGCTGGCCATTTTATAAACAGCTGTTTGTTTATGCCTTTCAATCATTATGAATATCTCTAAAAAGTCGGTTCTTTTAATGTTTCTGAATTATCAAGCGGAAGAGGAGAATCTCCTCCTCACATTAACATTACATCATGAAGAAAAAATGGTAAAAGTTGATGAGATGTTTCGGCTGAGAGAGGTGGAGGGATTTCAAGCAATTCTAATTGAGTGAAACAGTGAAAGACACTTGACACAGCGCAAAACCACCTGTTTCACCGTCAAATTCGTGATGAAATAGTCGTGCGTCTGCTCCCGGAGCGGTCAAGCGACTGGCGACCAAACGAACGGCGACCGGTTGTTAGTAGTAACGACTCGACAGCAGTGAGGAAAACAGGGACATTTAAAATGCATTGGAGATGTCTCAACGACTCGGTCGCGGCTACCCGGTCGCAGACTTTTAAAGGAAACCCAAGCTTTAGAATAAAAAAGTCAAAATTGATCCGAACCTCGCCAAGCATAAATATCTTTAGCCAAGCACAATGTCAAGCATAACTGGGGTCACTTAATGTTTGGACTTTGTTTAGTTGGTTTGGAGAACTTCTAAAACAGAAAAACTAAACAACCACCAAAACCCAAGAAAACCAACCAAACAAAGCAACAACAGACCGGCCAATTGGTCTTAAATTTGTTTTAGATAAGCATTTGAGTTTTAGTGGTTCATTGCTTATTAGACCTAGGGTCACTTAATTGGTTCTTAGTTTGTTTAGTTTGGGAATTTCTAAAACATAAAAAGTCAATATCCACCAAAACAACAAGAAAACCAACTAAACAAAGCAAGAACTGAGCTTAATATTATTTGTTTTAGATAAGCATAATATGTTAGATATTATCTAGCTTTAGTTTTCCAGTTCTTAAGTAGTAGATGTCCTAATTTGCAATAGAGGATTCTAACTGAGCACAAATCTCTATTTTAAAGGCTTTAATTACTAAATTATAAGGGTGTAAGACAGACACTGTTTTTTAACTCATAAAGTTGATTAATCTAAATAAAATACCAAATATATTTTTTTGTTATTTTATAAAATAAAATACTGGATAATTGGTTTAGCTTAATTTTCATTGATTTGAATGGTTAGTTTATGCATACTGCTAGTTACTGGCGTCCACGTAGTTCGGGAAACCAGGCAAGCCAGTCCAAGCCAAGTCAGTATTCTGGAGCCAGCTGACAAAAGTTTGATTCAAATTAAAATAAAAAAAAAAAACGTGATTTTAAATTTCTTTAAACTTTCTGCGCGCAGTAAATTATCAAATGTATTTTTTACTTTAAAAAAATAACACTTTTATAATGTATAATACAATCAATCAGTTATTTTATTAGCACTAGTGCCGTTAATTATGTGTCACCGGTTCGTTAGACGACACAGTCCGCAGAAAGTTAACCGAGCGAAGAATCAATACCGCCAGACCATTAGATTAATTAAATAAATAAAATCACTACGTTCTGGGTCAGTGCATACATTATTCAGCCGTGTGGATCGAACCTAGAAATAGTTTTTTTAGAGTGATTCTATAATACTATCATTTATTTACTGTTTTTTACTGAAACGGGAATTTGTAACATTTAGGAAAAATATTTCAAAGAAGTAGTTTTTTACCTTAAGACGTTCTATTTTCTCTTTATTCTAGCAGTAAAAAATGAGTTATAAACGTAAAACTAGACAAATGTGACCCATGACTGTAGTTTGTAGTTACCCGTGAAAGAAATTACAACCTGTATAAGAACTACAGCAATCCCAAAATTACCCGCTGAGAAAAATAACTTCCTATGAACGCTGTATGAAAGTTAACTTTGCAACGTTGGTAAAAAAGTTGAACTAACTTCCTATGAAAGTGCATAGAACCGTAAATATCCTATAGGCCTACCTACAAAACGTTAGTAAATAACGTTATTTTCTGACGTCTTTTAATGGAACTTCCACTTAACGTCTAAGGGACGTCAGAAAATAACGCTCATTCATGTATGGATCACACACACATTTTTGCTTGTATCTTGTAAACGCGAAGAAATACCACAAAAAAATAACGAAAAAATCGATCCCGCTAGACATACATCCCACATAATTCCAGTTTTAACGAATTGAGGACACCGGAAGTGAGGAAACCGGAAATGAGTTTCAAGTGGGAATGTTCCCCAAGATGACTGGAGGAAGTAGTTCCTCTAGGCTAAAGCCTCCAAATATCTATGGATCACCATACCAGTCCGATAATGTATATCGAATTAGCCGACTAGTAAGTTACTAGTAGTATAACCTTATAAAGACAGCTGTCTTTTAATACTAGTATTCCTAGAACGCGACTTTATTCGTTTAAAAAGTTTTGTTAGTGGTAGGAAATAATATGTGGCGCCACCTATAGCATAACGCTGTTAAGTGCACTGAAATAAAAAAATTACACAAGCCTGTATTAAATAACATCTATAAAAAGTCACATAACGTTAGAAATGTATAAACGTTTATATATGATAACTTCTATAGTAAGTTAAATAATAACGTCAGAATTAACTTTGCATGAAAGTTATATAAACATCTATAAAACGTCACATAATAACGTCATAAATGTTTTTATGAAACTTTCTGTGGAAGTTTATGTAACTTTCATAGTAAGTTACACAATAACTTCATGAAGTAACTTTATATGGAAAACTTCGACATAAAGTTATTGTCAAACGTTAAGTATTAACCCTTTATGGAAGTTGATAGGAAGTCCATTTAACGTTCGCGCTCAGTGGATACTTGCGTGTGATTGAAATTAAAAAAAGAGTATTCTTCTTTAAACCGACCATGCTCAGTTTTTATAATTTTGGTATACAAGAAAAAGGTGGATATAAATTAACTCAATTTTTATTTTTCAGTTATGTTTGATGGCGAAACGATAGAGGGCGCACCACCTCTTTGGTGTGCAGCTGCAGCTGGCCACTTAGACATAGTAAAACTCCTCATCAGTCACGGAGCTACAGTCAACACCACCACCCGCACCAACTCGACGCCTTTGAGGGCAGCCTGCTTCGATGGCCACTTAGAAATAGTCAAATATCTGGTCCAACATGGCGCAGACATTGAAGTAGCCAATAGACATGGTCACACTTGTCTCATGATAGCTTGTTACAAAGGACACATTAAGATTGCGAAGTATTTGTTAAGTTTAAAGGCTAGTGTAAATAGGAAAAGTGTTAAAGGCAATACGGCGTTGCATGACTGTGCGGAATCGGGTAGTTTAGAAATTTTAAAAATGTTGATCGAGAATGGAGCGACAATGGATGTAGATTCTTATGGTAAGTAAAAAAAGTTAAGGTACAATATATAAAATAAATGCATAATGGCCGGCAAGATCTCCATATCTCATACTATCAGATTTTTAATGTAAGAACTAATTTCTTAGCTAAAATAAATATTTAAAACAAAAGGATATCGTAAAATGATTTATTACTTGGTTTATTACCTGTAAGCTGATTATGGAGACCTCTTCAGGGTATCTTGCAAATATTTTGAATTTCAATTTTACATGTTTGAAGAGTTCGTAGGTTGGAACCTTCTAATTTGAGCACTGACCACAATATATAACCTTGTTTTTAAATATTTAAGAGAAAATAACTATAACCAAAACAAAATTAAGCAAATTTTAAGATAGCAATGACCCAGTAAATTTAGCATAATGCAAAATCCTATAAATTATACATACGCATCACATAAAATTTAGTATACTAAACGTGATCTTTAATCTACGCTTTAGTTATTACATGACTAACAATTCAAGGTTTTGTTTATGTTTTTTATGTTTGTTTTTAACCTCGTACTATTCTACTTAATTAAGCATCCCCTAAGTCCAGGACTTGTGTGGGCTAGTAGTAGAGGGAACCACCGGCTTTAATTGACTTTCGAACCAATATATCTAGGGAGTACGCCTTCGCCAAATTTCAAATATTAATTAACTGAAAAAGGCAATCGGCGCCAGTGAGGTTTGAACTCACGATCATTAGATCAGTGTCAGGCTATATCGATGCCATTGACCACTGAGCTAAATCTCCCATATTTGTACCATATAGATTTAAAAAGGGTTAATTTTTTATTATAAAAACATAAATCTGGGTTTAATTTTGTATGGTTGTAAAACGTTGACTTTTTCTTTAAACAAAAATATTATTCTCTATGGTACGAAAAAGTCTGTGTGTATTCTTATAAATGTTTGAAAAAATAATTTAGTTTGATAAAATTTGTTGGTACACATAATCTGCTGTAGAAATATGGCCTATGAAAAATAAATATTTAAAAAAAGCAATACATATGTTTATTAAAGTAAAACTGCAGTCATTTACTTGTTAAAATTTATTTTAAAGCAGCTGTAACTGTTCAAAAACTTGAATCAAGTATGAAGCAGTGATTTATTTAAGTATTTGCAACACAAAGCCTAAAATTGAATAAAATCCCCCTGTTTAAACTTTTAAAAGTATTATAGTCTTTAACCTCTTCAGGGACAGGACAGGACACATATGTGTACGTTTAAAAATAAATTCCGCAAAATGAAATTCACAGAATGGCTTATTGCTCACAAGCGACATCCAATGGCCAAGATTCGCACATCTTCATTTGTTTACTTGTTTTGACAATAAAAAGCATTTTTAACTTTTGCTCCTAAATTAATTTAAACAAAAAATTCGTCCCTGAAGAGGTTAAGGACTTTCTGATTATTATTATATTATTCACAGCGCCTGCGCTAGAATAATATTATACTGTAGTTTCGAATTTTCAAAAAAAAATCAAAAATCGTCCTAGACAAAAAATTCTTGGATATAAATTTGTTTCATGAAAAAATAAGCAACTTTTTTTTCAAATGTTCGTCTGATGTCACGTTTTTGTGTGCACGATAACTAAAGAACGAATAATCCGATCGATTTGAAATTTTCAGGAAAAATCAAGTTCTATGAGGAGAAGATCCCTATTGTTTTTGAAAGCAATCCCCCAAAATTCAATACCTTACTTTTCGTTTTTCAAAAAAGATGTATTTTTTTATTTTATTTTTTTGAAAATTTTTTTTTAAGTATTTTAAGTATTTGGGAAATGTATTATACCATTTACTGTGAATAATATATAATGGAATGCGTAGCATTACATATCTTCACGGCTTGTTATGATTATTAGATGCCAGAAATGTATATCGGTTCATGAACTGACTAGCATACATTTACTGAAACTTTGAATTTTTGTTTTATTCCTCCACGTGGCAGCAGTTTTTGAAGTCTAGACATACATAATATGATTTTATCCTATTTAGGATTGAAATTCTTGTCGACCCGTATATTACAAAAAGTAATTTTATAAGATTTAATATAAAAACAAGTGACGTTACGTGATTTATTGGCAACCTTTATAAAGCTGATTAAGAAGTAACCTGTGAGAAATTTACGTTGACGTGCAAAGAAAACAATAAGCCACCTACTCACTCAGGGAAATGAGATTTTTTATTAAAAAAACTTCTATTCAGTGGAAATGTGCGGATTCATCGATATTTAATTTTTCAAATTATCCTTTCAGCCGATCAGCGATATCTTTCGTCCTGAAAATTGAACGCAATTACTGAAATGTTGAAAGAGAAGATAATGATATTAAAAATTATATTAATTTTTCATTTTCCTAAAAAACAACCACCTGGGGCGAATTAGAATTTGGCTTAAAGTCCACATTAAAGATTCTATTCAAGACAAAAAAGTCCAATCAAAATAATTATAAACAATTATTGTCCTATGCAGTTATTAATTCTAGACCGAGTTAAAAATCCCACATTATCGTATTTTGCTTTCCCATTTGAAAAAATTTTAAAAATTTCGGAAAGCTTGTATTCGTACAAAAATTTTCAAATTTTTTTTTGTGTATTTTGCGTTTTATGATGATATAGAGACTTGAAATTTGGCATACAGGTATGTTACCAAAAGTTCTCGCTCGGGATTGTTTTTGGTAAACATTGGGGTGCGGCAAGGGGGGCAAATGGGGAAAAATATATTTTTTTTAGAAAAAATTGAAAATTTCTATATATGGGTTTTCAAGGTTGCTGAAATTCTGATAAAAAAACTTTTCTAATTCCACCCCCGAGGGGGTGAGGGGGTAAATATTTTTCAATATTATTATTTTCTTCAAAAGTGGTATATAGGGGTTTTTGGGGTCGACTAATATGAATCTGATAATACTTTTTTTCTAATTTCACTCCCTGAGGGGTGGGGGTCGTTTTCGTGAAAACTGGTATATTGGGGTTTTTGAGGTTGCTGAAAGTGAATCTGATAATAAAATTTTTCTAAATCCACCCCCTGAGGAGTGGGTGGTAGTTTTCGTGAAAATTGTTATATTGGGGTTTTTGAGGTTGTTGAAAGTGAATCTGATTACAAAAAAAATCTAACTTTACCCCTAAAGGGGCAGAGTTTAGTTTTCGTGAAAATTGGTATATTAAGGTTTTTATGGTTGCTGAAAGTGAATCTGATAATAAAAAAACCATTTTACGGGCGGAGGTGAAAAATGGGAAAGCTCTTTTACTGGGCAGTGTATTTCATATTTCTGTCTGAAGATACAAATCTAAAAGTCCTTTAGTAAAAATCGATCAAGGACTAACGGAAATATAAAAAAGGATTTATCTTAAAAAAAAGTCCAAACCAAGTATTTATAAGTATAATAAGTATTCATCGATATTTATGTTTTTAATTATTTTTCAGTCGTTTAGTCTCACGTCCCGATAGCTAAATGCAGTTACTGAAATCGTTGAAAGGAAACATAATAAAATGAAAAATTTGCCATTTTCCTAGACACAAATCTAAATTTTTAGTAGAACACCACTCTTGTTGTTATTTTATTGCTAAAAAAATATTGTTTGGAAAGGATTTTGTACAGTCATATCAGATAATGATAAATTCTATTATTAAAAAAAAATTTTAGCTAAATCAAGATTATTCACCTTTTAAAATACAAACTTACATAACGTTTCAAGGTGAAACAATATTCTCACTAACAAATTTTCCCAAGCAGGACAGTGTACTCATTAAATGTCCCCAATTTATTTGTTATAATTTAATATAAAAAAATCAACCTACTACAAACTAAAATGATTTACATGTTTATAGTTATACCGTGGCGATCGTTACGAGTACCTATACCCATTGAGTATTAGTCAATGATCCATAAATAAATTTCATAGTTCAGATACGTGGTCATTTATTAAAAATAAAATTTGGTAACCATAATATAAAATTCGCTGTTTTCATGAAAATTTGCTGTCTGGAAATAATTACGACCGGGGCATCGCCCTGCAGAGGCGATGCCCCTGGAGTAATTATTTCCTTTGACAGCAAATTTGAATGAAAACTGGGAATTTTTCCCGATAATTCGAAGAATCATGTGTAATTTGGAAGATTATTCTTTAACGATTTATAAAAAGTCCAAACCAACTTTTATATTTTTTTCATCGCAAAATGATATAAATTGTTTTATTACTTATCTTAATATTTTTACAGGCATATTCTTTAATTTAATTCCATTCTCAATTTCTAAACTAAAACCTTTTTTGTCCATTTTAAATTGCAAATTTTGGTTCTGTCAATAGTTCAGTCACTTAATGCAGTACTGACCAGCGCGGTACTGCCCTAGGCTTGCAACATGCTCATAAAAGTCAAGCTATAAACCCTCAAACAGATATTTTTTCAGTGTTCCTAACGTTAAAAATATTAATAAAACAATTTAGTCGTATTAATGGTACGGTTGCTTGCACAACTTTACCCATACGATATTTTAAGTCTTTATTTCAAAACGCTCTTATAATTAATACGACTATAAGAATCAAACGTTAGGCTTAATTGGTTTTACGTTAATTTACCAGATTGTATTTTAAAGATTTATTTAAAATATTATTTTAAGTTTTTTATTATTAATCAGAATAGAAAAAGAAATTCTATTAAAAAAGTTAATCTGATCTCTTAAAATGCTTTTTCGAGACACTAAAAGCTCATCATTTAAATTTGTTACTTTGTTTTTATAGTCTTTTAGCAGACAAAAGTTTATTTGCAAGTCATTTTAAGTAATGTAATATAATTTGTCATTTTATTTCAGTTTCACCCTCAGAAATCATATAAAAGTCTGTTTGCCAATTGCAAATCCCCAAAGTAGAAGAGATTGTTTTGGGGATTAGAACAGAGAAAAATAAAAATACATAATAAAGGCTAATAAAGGATTATAGTCGCAGACAGATGTCTGAATAATATAATAATAATAATTTACTTAAAAAATAAACTTGATATAATAGACAACAGTCTGATATTTTTCCATGAATAAAATTAAATATTATTTAGGGTTATTTGTGATAAACACTCGGAAATGAAGCAAATAAAAACTTTATTGCATTACATAATCATGCCAACGTTTCACCTAATATTTAGGGTTCTTCAGGGCTAAATTATTAAATATGCATTAAAACAAACAAATTAAACAAAAACATTACATCAATTGATGATCAACAAACAAAATACACTGGACATTTTTCAACAGGAGAATACTCACTGTAGAACAATTGATTACTTATTAAATATAATGTTATTATTTAAGGACAATATAACCATTCCAACAGAAAAACATAAATTTAGGGCCCTTAAAGTCACAATGTTGATGACTAGAAAAAAAATGTAATCAACTGAATTCATGAGTCAAAAAAACAGCGTCCCTGATTAGAAAATTTAAAGTGGGCTTTCTTTGCGTGAAGGCAAATAACACTAGGCAACACGGTTTCTTGCCCCGGTTGGAGTCATATGTTTTTTAACTAATTTTGGGTCGCTGAAACCGAATCTGGCCTCAGAATATTTCTATTACCTAAGTTTTCTGAGAAAAATAAGATAAAAATGTTAAAAAATCATTATTTTATCCCTCTTTTGTTCTAAAATCATGGGAGACAAAAATATTCCAAGGATAAATTTGGATTCGGCGACTCAATATTAGTTAAAAAATACCCAACTTAAAACATAGAAACTTTAAATTCATAGGTAGAATAAATAGGGATATTATGAAAAAAAAAATATAAAAAAAAATGGATAATGTGACAAAACTAAGTAGGGGTGGAGGGTAAGAAGAAGGGTGCATAAGGGGACAAGCTTATCGCCACGTACTCATGCTAAAAATTGTCAAAAATCATTACTAGGGGGTCAAAATTGAACTAAAAAAATGTTACGTATTATGGTTCTTATGTAATAAAAAAACATTTTTATGATGTAGAACCATTAAAAAAAAAAACAAAAAAAACAAACAATATTTTGTTTTATAAATTATTTTTAAATTGGCATAATTGCATGTACTAAAATTTAAAAAATAAGGTCAAATTTGGATTCTGCGCCTTTAAATTGATAAGAAAAATAAATTTTTTGGGCTCGGGAAAAAAGTTTACACTGTGTACTTTAATTTTATATCTTTTTATTTATTTACTTTTTAGGAACTAAACAAAATAAAAAAATATTTGTATAAATATTTTTGTAGAGAATTTTATAATCTACAAATTAAGTTCTATAAAGTTTTTAAAAAAATTTGATAGTTTTGCCACAAATGAGCAATTAAGTAAACTCTGCACTTTCATTTTAACCTTTTTATTTTTTTTTCGCGTACTTACTATGACAGTAGGTTCTTCACATGTAGATTTTTGAATTCCTCATATTTTTTTTAATATACACTAAAATTTTCAAAATTCTACTGTTTTTAAAAGATTTTGAAAAAAAACGTCATTATTACCTGAACTTATATCTCAAAAATTTTAGGTGCTGGAATTTTTCTAAGGTCAGATTAGGATTCTACGCCCTCGAATTAGTAAGAAAAATTTACTTTTCGATCGGGGCAAAAAAAAAGTTGCGATTTGTTGCCTAGTGTAATTAATTGTTTTTTTTAACCATGGTTAAAATAAAATGCACTTTTGGGATCTACGTAGGTATTTGAATTGAAAAGGAAGACAAGGCACCACAAAAATAATAGTACCAGAAATCCATTTTTTTTTTGTAGAAGATCTTGTCTTAGGACGGCAGTATATCTACTAGTATTCCCCAAATTCCTAGATAAATAATAAGTGTAGAAATTAAATTTATGAAATAAGCATTTTTTTTTTCATCAGTTAACTATCCTTAATAAGGATTTCTTATTTAAGAGAGTATCTAGCAATATAATCTCCAAAATAGCATTCGGCTAGAGATAAAGCAATGTCGTTTTCTTAATACGCCAATTTTCTTATTAGACAAATATCCCCTAGACACATATAAAACAATAAAGACACCCTCAATAATAAAAACTCCAGACGTTTTTCATGATCTTGAAATTTGTATGTTTACTATTATAGTATAATACATGGTGTTCTAATATTTATTTTGGTGTAATTGCAACCTTAACACTTTCACTGCTACCCTATAATCTGGTTGCATAGCCTGGTGCTAAGGTATTTTTTTGTATATAAAGATCGTGCACTCACATGTCGGCCGAAACCGGTAACAGCCGCATATGTCTATGAATAGAGTCTAGAGTATAATATGCTACGCCCAGGGCCGGATTCAGGGGGGGAAGATTTCCCGGGGCCCGGGCCTCCGAGGGGGCGATTCACATTTTGGTGTGGATGTGGGGAGCGTCCCCCTCCCATCTTGAAAAGATGTATGTTTCATTGATCCAAAAGTTGTATGTTTTATGGAGGTGAGGACCTTTTTTAGTCATTAACTTTTTTCTCGAGACTAAAAAAAGTTTTAATTTTTGAAATTCTTCCCCACCCTCACAAAATCTTCTTCGTTACGGCCCTGCATTCACTGGCGATTATAATCGCACCTATATATAGGTGCGATTATAATCGCCAGTGAATGCAGGGCCGTAACGAAGAAGACCTATAGGTGCGTGCACGCATACTTCATGAAGTATTAACATCACGTCAAATGAGATGTGAATCCCTAGAGACACGCACTTAATTCTCTGGGCACAACTTCAAATTTTTTTACGTTTTACAAATTTTGGTTCACAGAAAATCCGAATGCGATCGCAAAATATTTCCATAACGTTAGTTTTTAGAGATTTTTTTCCCTCATTTATGAAACACATACGCGTTGAAACTTGTGACCAGATTCGCCAGAATGATATTATTTGCAACTTGATTTTTTCATTCTCCAACTATTAATTAAAACTTTTAACAAAAAAAAAATCGCAAAAAAAATGAACCGACTTTGTCTCTAAATAGTAAAAAATAAAAAATACTTAAGTCGGTGCCAATTTCACCATTCCCTAAATTAATTATTAACGCTGTCAGTGCATTGTGACGTCATTATCTTAAAGATGTAATGTTTTTATTTCAGTGCCCAAGAATCCAACCAACCTTATTTTAAACGAAATACTAAAGAAAATATTGTTAAATTTAAAGCTTTAAGTTGCAAAAAGTTTCATCAGATTCCGTTCATTCGTTCCAAAGTTATGCGGGAATAAACATAAAAAAAAAAACAAAGTCACACGTCGAATTGATAACCTTTGGAAGTAGGTTAAAGAACTAACGTGAGTTTTATTACAGATTTTATATCGCTGAATCCTTGGCCGACCACAAAATAAATACGTTACAATTTGTTACTTTTTTCTGATTAAGTAAAAAAATCAGCTAGGCTTAATTAGCCCGGCTAGTAAACTGATCGAAAAAAGTTATTTTGGTTTATCTGAGAAAAAATAATCGAAAAAACAAAAAATGGCCCACCGCTGTCTCATTATCTTGTTTAACTATATTGAACATGTCTGGGACATACTTGGTAGAGCAGTAATTGATCGACAACCACATTTTCATGACGTAAGGAAACTAGCAAGTTCTTCCGGATTTATTGGATGTCTTGGACCAAGATCAGTTAAATCGCTTAATTTTAAGTATTCCTCGGCGAGTTGAAGCGGTTAAAGCCAACAGAGGTAGAATTACTCGCTATTAATTTTCAGTTTTCAAAAATAATTTTTCTTTCGTTACATTAAGAAAAATAGACTATTAAATTCCGAATATAAATATTTTTGAATTAACTAAATTTGTTTTTTAGAAATAATTAGAGAATATGGATATGATTTTTTTCATAAACTGTTTTTTTTTAGAGGAAGCATCATTCTTAACAAATCCTTAACTTTTTTCGATCACTTTATTTCAAAAATGTGAGTCCTGGAAAACCCGTGCAAAACACGTAATACGGAACACGTTGTTACATGCTTGTTCTAGAGGTACTAGATCTAGGTCTTAAGTTAACCCAAGACCTAGATCTATTGTCCCTAGCTAGTTCCCCGTAGAAACTACGCCAAATAACGCTTCTATAACTTTTAATACGCAGTTTGGAGCAAGTACTCTCGTGTATATTTTTTGTAGTTTTTAGTAAGTTTTAGAAAGTACGTATATTCCGTATTCTAGAAAACAATAATTCTTTATTTTATTTACAGGAATGACTCCGTTATTGGCCGCTGCCGTGACCGGCCACAATCACATCGTAGAATATCTTATCAAACTGCCGCAGCTCGTGTCGCGGCGGGAACGTATCGACGCCTTGGAGTTGTTGGGCGCCACTTGCGTCGACAAAAAGCGCGATATGATCGGCGCCCTGGAACTTTGGAAAAGAGCCATGACCGATAGGTAGGTTTGACGCAAATCATTTTACTTTGATTTAGTTAGAATTTTGTTTACAATAGAATTGGAAAATACTCGATAATCAGATAGACCGTGACGCAATTAACCCCTTCACATTGCAGTGAAAATAAATAAAGGTTTCGTGCCAAAAATGTGCTGATTTTTTTTTTTTTTTTGAAAAAACATGATATCATTTTGTATGTTTTTGGGTCGCTGAATCTGAATCCGAGGTAAGAATTTAAAAGTTAACATTCAAAATGGTGTATCCAATATGGCGGATTAGATTTTTTAAAGTTGCTCGGATTTGCTTGAAACTTGTTACTCGGCGGTTTTTGAGGCCGCTGATTACGAATCTATAGTCTGTTTTTTCAAGCAAGTCGGTAAATTAAAAATCGCACAGTAAATATTTTTAAAACAGGTTCGAATAGTATATGTTTGTGTATAGAATATAGTTGTTTTATAAAATGAACTACGCAGTATATTCGCACATCCAATATTCGAATCTGTTTTGAAAATATTCACTGTGCGATTTTTAATTTACTACCTTGCTTGATGAAACAGACCATAGTGCCAGTTTTCCAAAATTCAAAATGGCGGATCCAATATGGCGGATTAGATTTTTTAAAGTTTCTCGGATTTGCTTGGGTTTTTGGGGTCGCTGATTACGAATCTGGTGCCAGTTTTCCAAAATTCAAAATAGCGGATTCAATATGGCAACTTTAAAAAATCTAATCCGCCATATTGAATTCGCCATTAACTACCATTAAAATTTAGGAAGGGGCTATTTGCACGTCCGACGTCCACGAAGCTATTTCCACGTCCAGTATTTTTTTTTGGCCGATTTTTAGGGTTTTTAAAGCTTTTAAAGTATATTTTTCATCAGAATTATATCCTCCTCTTTTAAAACAAACCAAAGAATTAAGTCATGTAAAAACAGACGTGAAAATAGCCACATAGAGTGGACATAAAAATTTACACCGTGTAAAGTGTAATATAATTTCATTTAGGTTTCCTACAATTTAGAACAAAGTAAAATTTAACATACGACCTTTTGCACTTTGAGTGACGATATGTAAAAAGTTGAAAACCATATTCTTACCAAAAAAAACACTAGATCAAATGTCAAGATTATAATACTTTTGAAAAATTTATGACATTATATCCCATCTATTTCAACTAAAGACCACTTTACACGGAGCAATTTGTACGCAAGTTTGATGCTATGCAAGTTTGCTGCCAGATATAGCATGAGAACAATTGGACATAGATTTGCCTTTTCACGGAGCAAGTTGTACGCAAGTTTGGTGCTATATATTGCAAGGTAAACAGTACTGCCAACCAGAAAATTTTGACGTGTCTCTGCGTTTGTTGACAAAAACATAACCTAGCATTTGCTTTTTTAAGGAAGTTTTTTAGTTAGACAGACCGACCTATTATTAATTATAATAATTATTAACATGTGCAGTTGCTACTATATTAGTAAAATGAAATCGATTCGGTAACTTTTTTCCAGGTTGGTACCACGAAAATAACCATAAAACTTGCGTGAAAATCGCCGAAAAATAGAACATGTTCTAAATAATTTGATGGTACGAAAATGGCCTCGAACTTGCCTGAAGGCATGTGACTGAATCATTCTTGCAACAAACTTGCATAGCATCAAACTTGCGCACAAATTGCTCCGTGTAAAGTGGCTTTAAGAAACTAATATTGCCAATATTATATTGGGCAAGAGATATGAAAAAAAAGACAGCTTATGGTTATGGTTATTAGGGTGGAGGGTAGCTATCTACACGCACTTAGGCCACTTAGCTGGGCCCATTGTACTACCTCCCTTTGGTCGCAGCATTTAATTTAACCTCTCAGCCATCCAATTCTTTGAATATATCTAAGAAGATGTCTGGGAGTGATGCTGCTTATACCGGCCATGTCGAGCCAGTACTCGTCTAGCATGGACCCTCTTATTAAGGCTAACGCTGGACAGTGACATAACACATGTTCCATTGTTTCCTCTTCCATGTAGCATCCTCTACAGATGGGGTCGACTGGCTTCCCCATGATGTTAAGATGCTTATTTAGTTTGCAGTGACCTGTTACGATGCTTGCAAACTGTCTTAGGTTATCCCTTTTTAGTTGCATACAAAAGCGTGCTGTCTTTTCACACGGAGTGGGAAGGGCTGCTCTTGCATGTTTACAGTCGTTTCTCGTAATCCAATTACGGGTGTGTTTTATGTGAGTTTCTTGATTAATGAGAGCTGTTTTAAAAGCGACAGATACAGGGATTAGGGGCTCTGGACCAATAGGTACAGAGCCTGAGCCTGCTCGTGCCAATCTATCAGCTTCTTCATTGCCTACATTTCCATTATGCCCCTTTACCCATGAGAGTGTAACAGTATTAGAAACTGCCGCTTCCTCCAGGGATTGGTGACATTCCAAAACTAGCTTTGAAGTAATTTTGAAAGACTTGATTGCTTGTATGGAAGCTTTGCTATCCGTAAGAATAGTTATTCTTCTATTACTGATTTCCCTTTCAGAAATAGCTCTCGCAGCATTTGTTATGCCTATTACCTCTGCCTGAAAGACCGAGGCATGCTTGCCAAGGGAAATGCTTATTTCTAACTCTAGATCTGGGCAGAAAACTCCTGCACCTGATCCTTCAGTTGTCTTTGAACCATCAGTGTACATGACAATGTCAGGTACGCTGTCAGTTTCTTCTTTAGTGGAAGCATAAGCTTGGTATGATCTATTAAAGATATACCTGGGAGCAACTAGATCGGTCTGAGATTCAAGAATGGGAGCTTGTGACACAAACCGTTCAAGAATAGACTCATGTCCAGTACGCGTTCCTCTTGCATTCCACGTACTATTTGCTTTCAGCCTAAGCGCTGTCTTTGCGGCCTCACCCTCAACAAAAATATTAAGGGGAGGAATACAAAGCAGAGTCTCTAAAGCTGCAGTTGGAGTTGATCGCATTGCACCGGTTATACTCATAAGAGCTAGTCTTTGAATATGATTTAGTTGCGTTCTTGCTGTAGTCAGTTGGGTTCTGGGCCACCATACAACTGAGCCATATGTTAGCATAGGCCTTATGACAGCGGTGTACAGCCAAAGGGTGATCCTGGGAGACAAACCCCAAGATCTGCCCAGTGCTCTACGACACTGCCAAAAAGCTATGCATGCTTTTTCTGTTTTTTGCTTAAGGTGTGGTCCCCAACACAGTTTGCTGTCAAGAAGAATTCCCAGATACTTTACTTCTTTAGAAAAGCTGAGTTGTTTTCCGAAAAGAAATGGGACTTTGAGGTTTCCCAGTTTCCTTTTCTTAGTGAACAGGACCATCTCAGTCTTGGCTGGGTTAACCGAGAGAGAGTGATCATCACACCATTTCTGTAGAATATTGAGTGCGCGCTGAATGAGATCGCACAGCACGCTCTCAAAATTCCCTGTAAGTAGTATGACTATGTCGTCTGCATATCCTATTGTGTAGAAAGAATTATCGTTAAGGAGTGTTAATAGGCTGTCCACTACAAGGTTCCAAAGGAGAGGAGAAAGAACTCCACCTTGTGGGCAGCCTCTTGTTACAACTCCTCTTGTGATTAATCCCCCTATGTTTAGTTGAACTGCTCTCCATTCAAGCATGTGTTGTATCCACTCAATGAGTGTGGGTGATACACCATGTCTTTGTAGGGCAGTTTTAATGCTTTTAAAAGACGCTTTGTCAAACGCTCCTTCAACGTCGATAAACACAGAAAGTGTCGATGCTTTCAGTCCCAGGGATTTCTCGATTTGGGAAATTACAGCTCGGAGAGCTGATTCCGTCGATCTGCCAGGGATGTAGGCGTGTTGATTTGGGTGTAGTTTAACTCTAGAGAGTGCACCATCCCGAATTTCTTTGTCAACCAGTTTTTCTAACGTTTTTAAAAGAAAAGACGTCAGGCTAATTGGTCGGTAGGATTTAGCTAGTGAGTAGTCTTTCCTTCCAGGCTTAGGAATAAAGGTTACTTTAACTTCTCTCCATGCTTTCGGAATGTATTTGAAAGCTATACATGCCTGAAAAATGTGTTTTAGTGGACTGGAGATTATATCCAGGCCCCACTGCAAAAGCGCTGGGAATACTCCGTCCAATCCTGGAGATTTAAAGGGAGAAAAAGTCCCAATGGCCCATTTTATGCGTTTCTCGTCAACCAGTTTGGAGGCCACTTTCCAGTCCTCTTTACTTGGAGGTGGAAGCGTATGTGGATGCCATTCCTGATTGGGAGTAATAACACATCCTGGGAAATGAGTTTCTAGGAGTATTGTAGAGGTACTTTGAAGGTCATCTGTATATGAGCCATCATTCCTTTTAATACTACCTAGTTTCTGTGATGAATCCTTGGAAAGGACTTTCTTTAGTCGGGCGGCGACCGTGGTAGATTCTATACTGCCACAAAAGTCCCTCCAAGCTCTCCTTTGATTTTCGCGAATTAATTTTTTGTATTCTTTTCGGTGCTCTGAATAAGCGGTCCAATCAGAATCCAACCGTGATCTCTTCGCCTTATTAAACAATTTTCTTGTTTCATTTTTCAGCTTTTGAAGTTTAGCACACCACCAGGGGTTAGTCAACTTCCTGTTTGCTGGAATTTTAATGGGACAAGAGTCCTCATATGAGTTAACGAGAGACCTTTGAAGATTATGTACATATTCTTCAATGTCGTTCGTTGAGTTAAAAACATTAGGGGGTTCCTTGACTCTGTTTTTCAGATGACTAATGAAAGCCTCCCTGTCTGTTTTCTTTGGGTTTCGATAGGCTTTTAACTCAGCTCTATCCAGATTTAACCTAAAGCGAATCCATCTGTGGTCCGAAAAGGAGGCCTCTGATGATACACGCCAGTCAGTTATTTGTTTTGAGATATCAGAAGTGGCCAGTGTAATGTCAATTACAGTCTGACCCCGGCGTGTTACGAATGTAGGTTCGCATCCACGATTTAATATCTCTAGGTTTGTGCCAGATAGAAACTCTAGCAGTAAAAAAAAAAAAAAGACAGCTTACTTAAATTGTAGCTTTGTAACTTCTTCAGAACTATAAATTTTTGGGCGCAATAAGCCCATTTTACAGCTGTAGTATTTTGCTGCCCCATTTTTTTTCTCATGTTGAGCCCTACGTCACGCATAGTTGCAAGAATTAAGATTGCCTACAGAGATTATCATATTTTTTCAAGTACTCGAGCAAGTTTGACGTAGCCTTAAAAATTCTATTACAACAATACAGTAGAATAGTATATTATTTACCAAGTGAGAGAAGTTTAACATTTTTGACCTGCGTCAAATTGCGGGATGAGCGCGCTAGCGCGAAGCCCGCAAGACGCGGTCTAAAATGTTAAATCTTCACTCACGTGGAAAATATAGTATTTTTTTCACTACCAGTACAATTAATTAGCTATTTATTTATTTTTTTACTAAAATTTAATGAAAAAGCTTATAAATTTAAAATATCACGCTGGCCGTTCGCGGCCATTAAAAAAACAAATGAATAACTTGACATTTCTGGCAGAAATTTTCTGGTGATCTTCTAAAATTATTAAGTTAAAAAGTGTTTCCGTGTTAAGTGTAATAAAATATATAAAAATGGAAAGTGAAATGCAAAGTGATGATTCTGGTACTCCCCCAGAAATAAGGGGACAGGCGAAAACTGTGAGGGAGAATCTATTGTCGCAAAAATCAATATATGGGGGTTGTACCTCTAGTAATCTATGATCCTTACGATAATATATGGGTTGTATAATCTATGGTTGAATATGATGGGCCAATGATTTTCACTTTTCGAAGTGTTTTTTGTAAAACATGTTTTATAGTTACTAATTTAGTTAATATTTTTTAATTTATCATGCAATAAATAAATTTGGTGCCTAAAGACACTTGTAAATAGCAATGTGATTTAATAATTAAGTGAAACGTCAGATGCCAAAACAGCTGAATAAAAATTCATTATTAACCATGGTGCAATTTTATTATTTTTAGAACCTCTGACGTCATAGGTAGAGAAATAATATTTCTACCAATGAAAAGAACAGTAATAAAGATGTGCTTTTAGGCTGGTAGTGAAAAAAAGTTATTACTTGGATTTAGAATGTTAACAGTAGGAACTAAACATTACAATTTTCATCTCATTTAGACCAGGATGATGCGCAAATAAGGCCATCATTTTTTTAATTTTTACGCAGAATGCATAAAATACACCATTGAATCATAATCAGAAAAAAACATCGGAGGCGCCAGACCTTTTGGGTGAAACTTTTTAAAACTAGCCGTGTGCGGACATGATTTGCCTATAACTTAGAATCTAAGTGTTTTTGTTTTTATTTCTAGATACGTCGGGGAAGGTCCCCTTCTACCGAAAGTAAGAACCCAAAAAGTAGCGGCCTACGATTACACCGTCGAAATCCGCGATCTAGATTCCTTAGATGACTTGATGGCTGATCCAGACGAGATGAGGATGCAAGCATTAGTGATGAGGGAGAGAATTTTAGGTCCAGCACATCCGGACACGAGCTACTATATCCGGTATAGAGGAGCCGTTTACGCGGACGCGGGAAAGTTCAATAGGTGCATAGAGTTGTGGAATTACGCGCTGGACATGCAACAGACCATGTTAGAACGTTTAAATCCCATGACGCAAAGTAGTTTATTTTCCTTTACTGAATTGTTCTCATTCATGATGGGCGAGGATGGTAAACAGCCAATCCGTGGAAGAATGGTAAGTAGTACTAACCAAAACAGTGAAGGACGACTGAACTTTGACGTCAAGTTCAAGTAACCGCTCAAAGTTTCATCTTTTACTAAAAATCCTGGTCAAGATTGTCCATAATTTCATATAGGAACAATAGAAAATCCCTACTGTGTAGAGTCTACACGATTTTTTTTCCCCTTCGTAAATCACGATTGCTGTATAACTTACTATTGTATTTTGTTACAGGTACCTCCAGTAGATGTTAGAGAAATATTAAGAGTGTTCAATAAAGCAGTGAAAGAAGTTGAATTAGGCAGTATAATGTTAGAACGAATGCCAAATGTAGAGAGAGACATGACTTATTTAACCAGAGTATTGATAATTGCATTACATTTAGCCTGTTTGTTGACTAGGTTACTGGAACATCACACTAGTTCAGAAGATATAACAAAGGAAATTCATAAAGCCATTTATCATTTAGTACAATTAAAAATCAAAGCACGCTTTGGAAGAACTGCCTTACACCTGGCCTGTTGCAGGGACGTGGCGCTGCTGGGCAGGTATCCTGCGTGTCAATTTCCATCCCCACATTTAGCAGAGGTAAATATTTTTTAATGTAAACAAAAACATTTAAAATCCACTCGGGAGAATCCTGTAGATTGTATGCCATTTTATATTACTATCAACTATAACACCTAAATATCGCAATTTAATATTACATTATTGGTTTCAAGTTTATTCTGAAAACTCGAATTTAAAACTGACTAAAATACTCGTTACTAGTTTTATTCATTGTTTATATTTGGTAGTCCGAAAAGGTCATTTAAATAAATTATAAAGAGAATGCGACCCAAAACGGTTCCTTGGGGTCGCCATATTTTTTATCTATATCGCCTTGTAAATTTCAGGACGTCGTATCTCAATTTTTTTCGATTTTGAGATTTTGGACTTAAACGGTTTATATTATCAATTTACATCTAAAAAATAAGTTTCACCTGCTATTTTTTTTAAATAGCAAAAATATAAGCAAAATAGTAATGTCGTATCTTATATGATTATAAATTAATAAATTTTTAAACCTCGTATCTCTTAATTCTAGTCAACTGACTATTTTGGAAAGCACTTTTTGCATTTGGCGTCGCCTTTTTGACATCTTATGCATGTTATAAAACTTTTTGAAGTTTAAATCTTTCAATAATTAATAATATTATTATAATAATTATATTTTGTTAAAATATTAATAAAATAACGTTTCAAAGCTCGTATCTTAAAAATATTTATTAATTTTGAGCATCAAAATGTCGTATCTATAAACATTAGGTTTTTATTTGTATTTATTTATTTTATACACGATAAAATGATTTAAGGTAAGTTAATCATTAAAAATGTATTAAGTTTATATTAAAAAAGTACATTTTCAATCTATGAATAATGCGAGAAAGAGTTATTTCTCATTACTGTAAAGTTGACTTTTTTGAGATACGATGTTCTGAAATTTACAAGACGATATATATTATTACTTTACACCCTACCGTTTTTTAAACTTTAGTTCTAGTATCAAATGCCTTTATTAGATCAAAGTATAAAACATCTTCCATATCTACAATGTATTCTTGATTATTTACAGGTGCTTCTAAAGGTCGGCGCGGACCCCAACCTGAGGGACGACGAAGGCAACACCCCCCTTCATCTAGCCGCGATGGCGAAACCGTGTCCAGCTAGTGTCGCGCAAATTTTGCTCAACAACGGTGCCCATATTGACGTAGTGAACCACAACGGAGATACTTTTGCTAGCTTATTGAAAGGACAAAAAGTGCACGAATTAGTGAATACCGCGAAATTTACGAGACTTAGTTGTACGGCTGCTAGGGTTATCCAACAGTTTAAAATTCCGTATAAGGGGGTCGTACCTGCTGCTCTAGAATCGTTTATAGGATGCCACTGAATATTTGTGATTTACTTTATTCGAGTTTTTTTTTTCTAGTGTGTGAGCGTACTATAGTCGAGATCTACAAAACTATTTTTACTAGCAATATTATGGTATATCCAGGTATTTGGTTCCTAATTTTATATTAGTTTTATGTATTAATTCCATAGCTAAAATGTTTTAGGTTTTTATAAAATTTTATTTTTAATATTCCTATTTATTGACTTTTATGAGACTATTGAGTTTCGAGATATGGGTGAACTATTTTAGACCAAGCAACGAAGTAAAGGTAATACCAATTTTAAAAACTTTTGGATTTTTTTGGGGCAAACGGCGATATTTACAATTGGTTGCTGGGACTATATCACCATTTTCCCAAATAGTTTATATTTTTAAGAATAAAAAAAGTTTAAATTTACTAAATCTGACCTAGAACAGTTTTTTTACAATAATTGTAAAGGAACCATTTTTTCTACTGCCTGAAACTTTTTATCACTGTAATTAATATATAAATATTAATTTGATTTAGGAAGCATGTAACTATTGTAATCAAAAATCTATTATCCTCAAACCCTTTTTGTAACCATCAATGTCTAAGTTCTTACGACGCGTTTCGACATATATATTTAAATTTTAAAATTAACTTTTTGGGTTGATCATTTTTAACGTTTTTAATTAAAGTCCTTTAACCAGTTTAGAATTTAACCAATGAAATAAAAGATAATAAATAGTTACTTCAGTAGATTAGTAAATTTATTTAAAAAATTGAAAAATGTCAAAACGATCAATTAGAACTTAGCGTATACTTTTTCTGACATTTCTTTTTGTGAAATTGTTGGAAAGTTTAAATTCTACCGAAACTTTATTTCGTCATTAGGTACTTTCAACTAAAAAGAAATAACTTTTGTGGTAGTTTCCACGAACGAAATAAATGAATTGATTTGAGCACAAGATAGGTAGGTTTTATACACTACTTTTTGTAAATAGTTATTTACATTACGAAAGTTTTCTCTTAGGCGTGGGGTGTTTTTGAATGGCCAAGGCGTAGCCGAGGATATTCAAAAACTGCGAGCACCTGAAAGGGCTTTCATAGTGTGTAATGTATTAAACTTTTCATTCTCCCCTCGACATATAATAACCCTAAGACACTTGTAAAGAACGATAGACGATAAAGCTAAAGCCGCCGCTAGATAGAGTGACTCTAGAATTAACCATATTTTGTGACATTCTTCAAACACCGTGATAATTTTCGAACATTTGGTTGTAAGAGATCAAAATAATTTTAATTGAAGAAACCTAAAATATTGCCAGCAGAAGTTTGTTTTATTTACCTGAATAAGGCATAATTTACAAAAAAATAAAACATTATTATAGAAATGCACATTGTGTTATTGGCTTTTTTTAAATTTTTTTGTCCATGGCACAAAAGTTTTTCATAGCTAGCAACCGACCACCTAACATGTTTGACTTTCGCTTTCAGTTCTCTTATCAAGATAGAAAAGTAATATCTCGTAAATGGGAAAATGAAAAGCAAGTAAACGAGCTACTATGTAGTGTCTACCTATCCAGTGCTTTACTAGATCTACATTTTTTTTATGAAAAAGAATTGATCTTACAGTTTCATTGTAAAAAAAACTACTTTTTTTCAGTTACTATCAAATTGTAAAAAATAGTACCTACCAATTCCTAGCTTTAAAAGATAAACTTTCAAAATTTTAGACTTGTTAACTGTATTTACACCTACAGACTTGATTAAACAAGTTAATAGAATAAAATTATGATTTTTGTATTTCTTGAGCATTTTTTAAACGAAGATAAACATGTGATAATTAATATTTTTAAGAAAAAAGAATAAATATTGGCAAATATTTTTCCTTTGTCATTATCATAATTCTAATATACGTACAAAATTTTAAGGTTTATGAAACGATATTCTTAGAATTAGAGTAAATGTTCTTATAAATCCAAACTGGCTGCAACGTTTGAAAACAAGTACCCAATTTTGTTCAATTCGGAGCAAATTAAGAAAAACTTTAAATGACTAGTCTCAAATCTCAGATAATTTATCATAGATATAGAATCCCAAAACTTGTGAATTTTGCCGGTGAAACTGCGGGTAGCTTTTCCACAAATTTCTTAGAAAAGTCCGCCGAAATTGGCAAAAAATACAGCCACCCATCACAAGTTCCCCAGGAAAATTTAGATAAACAAAATTGACGAAACGGACGATTGAACCTTGTAGCGGACGGTCTGGACATTATATAACCACTCACAGGAAATCCCAAAGGTTCATATATGCAAGATAATGGTTTAACATTTCTTTGGGATGAACCGGATTTAAACCAATCGCTGATCCTCTACAATTAAATATTGATTACTATTTGTTACCTAGATTTCAAATCCGTTTGTAAAATTAAGCTATTTATTTGCATTACGAAGAAAAACATTTTTATAAATTGCAAGAAACGGTTTAAACCCAAAATAGGTTTTTTATGTCGGTGCAGAGGAAATATTTTAGATACTATCCTGACTTAAAATGGCGCAAAATATATTGAAATTCTTCCACTTTTAAAATACAGAAAAATAAAACACGAAACACTTAATATTAGTTCTTAAGAACCTTAAATAATTTTAGGATTTTCTTTATACAAAACTCAGAATTTTACTTCGTTGGCCAATTGATCTGTCAAACTCACTGTTTGTCAAATTAACTTAAATACAAAATCAAATAAAAAGCGGTCCTTTATAAGTTATAAGAAAAATCTAATATTGCGATCTTTAATATTAATACACATGTATTAAACAATAATTTAAAAGCAAAAATAATTGTGCAAAAATAATGAAAAATTTGTCGTCTTACCAAAAACACAAAGTAAAATTCTGCCTCTGCAATAATTTCATAAAAATGTGTTTTTCTTCGTAATGCAAATAGCTTAATTTTACAAACGGATTTGAAATCTAGGTGAAAAATATTATTAAAATAAATATTTAATTTTGGATGATCAGCGATTGCTTTAAATCTGGTTCATCCTGAAGAAATGTTAAGCCATTATCTCCCAAATACGGACCTTTGAGGTTTCACTATAGTGGTTCTAAAATGTCCAGACCATTCGCTACAAGGATCCATCGTCCGTTGCTTTCATCAATTTTGTTAATATTTAAGATTATTTCAGTTTTGTTGATTTTTTTTATTAAAGCCTGCTTCGGTTTAATTGCTGTTAAATGTAGCAAAAGCCAGCTTCGGTTTAATCCTTAATTCTAATTAGTTAACTGGTCTATTTTATGTAATCTGTCGAAAGTGATGTAGGTTACTGCATATGATATCTCCGTTATAACAAACAAAAATATTTATTTTAGTCGGATAGATACTCATTTATGAAAAAATCTTGATAACTCGGTTTTAAAACGTTGCAGCTAAAACTTTAAATTATGCAAAGATGAAAAGTAACAAAGTCAACATTTGTTAAACCAGATGTTACTATAATAGTTTTATTTATCATGATTTTTACTTCCAATCATTATTACGAAATGCAATCATCAGGGCTTATTTTTCTGAGCAATACTGGTTAAATATTGACCAAAAGACCTTAATTAACCTAAGCAGGGAACAAAAGAATTTGATGACGCGTTTCAATAAAATGTTGACTAATTAACTTTTGGATAACGTAGTGAGTGCTATTATTAAAATTAAATGTTTTTTGTCAAAATTACTTTTTAAATTTTGTATTAATTACCCAAAATAATAAATTCTTACTCTTTAGAACAATCTTAGACCGAAATTTTAAATATTGACAAAGTAAGGTAATTTAGGCAACAAAAATTATTTTCAAAAATAGTTTAATTGTAGCTAAATAAATGTTCGTATGTTCATAATGTTAACTTATGTGAAAATATTATTTGTTCTTTATGTACTTTTAAGTTTTAGTATTTTTTTATATATATTTTTGCTGAACAAATGATGTTTTTTCTGTAATAGTATTTAAAGTGTGATTTAATGAGTGCTGATATTTACAACTTATAGGCTATATGAATTTTGTTATATATTAAATAAAAAAATTAAAAATTATAAACAATTTTTTTCCTGCTGCAGACCAGTCCCAGTCCTATTACATCTTTTGTAAAGTAATCAAAAATACATTAGATAATCACAAAAGTCTATCGCGTGCTCCCTAGGAGATAAATGTGTAGTTACAACGTTCCAGAGAAGAAAATACTAGATCTAGTCAGAAGAGTTTTCAAATGAATAAGGTAATATATCTAGCGCTGGTCCCTAATTAGTTCAATTCTTTTCGCATTAAACCCTCAGTTTTACCAAGTTTACCAGCGAATATTTATTATTTAAAAGATTAACTTATTCAGATTCATTACAACAATCGACAATTCTACATTATATGCATCTCTGAAGTAGGACTCGTTACTAAGGGTGTGGTCCATGCAATTTTTAAACCATCATAACAATCAGTTTTAAAACTGATGAATATTTTTCTTAACAGCCCTGTCAATTCCCGTCTAAGTTATCATAAAAAGTATAGTATTCCACTTGCCTGTAATGGTTATAACTTATTCAGATGTATTACAACACTCGCCAGCAAAGTCTTACATTATGTACCATCTCTTAAGTAGGACTCGCTACTAAGAGTGTGGCTCATGATGAAATTTTCAAGAAGTTATTTGCCAGGAATGGTCTTGAAACACATTGAAGGGGTTCTATAAACCTATGCAAATGCGAACGTCAGTGTATCAAACCAAGATCTAAATATATACAGAAAATAATAAAAATTATAATTATTATCAACTGTCTGAAAACTGCTGTATACAGAACTTCACCAATTTGATATCAACTCGCATACATACTTTCCAGAATATAAAATGGGTTTACTACCCTGGGCATTGCTAGTTTTTCAAATTAATAAAAAAAAACTACAGCCAATCAAGGAAATCAAGAAAAATACAAATTTAAAAATATGTTACTAATTTTATTGTAGACACTAAACACAAAACAAGCTTGCATTAATTAGTTCTTAAATTGTCATGAAGATTACTTGTAAACAAAAATCGTCAAAAATTAAAAAACGTACATATAAGAGAATCTAAGAACATGGAATTAAATACACAAAACAATGGAATCTATTCTACTTAACCCCTTGACCATAAATTATGCTTAAATCGGTGGATACGTGATGTAAAATCTTAATTAGAAGGCTTATACCAACAAAAAATCATGTGTTTTCAAGAATTTTAGAAATTAATTTCAAAGAAATTCCTGTTTATTACGCCCTAAAATGTATACCACGAGAATCGAAGACAAAAAGGCATTTTGAGTCCCTTTAAAAATTCGGTGATTGATATAACTTGAACAGGCCTCAGAACAGTTGACAGCTGACAAAAATATGTACCCAATTTTTGATAAATGTGTACTAAAATTTAATATATTTCAACTATATATATATATATGTATCTAATCATGATTATATTACACAAAGTTTTAAAAAACATCAACAACTATTAAAAGTAATTAAAAATAACCCTTTTAGCTCTGAAAAATATTTATACAGCTTATAAAGTGACCACGTGTATCTTTCCAGCACGCCGTGTTAAAATAATATTTTCAATTTTATTGGCAGGAAATATATGGATATATTTAAATTTTTGATATTTAAAAAATTTAAATAAATCCATATATTTTCTAATTGGAATTATTTTTTATGTACTTATATGTACCCACATAAAAAAAATATGTACTAGTACATAAAATATGTACCATTTCCGAGGCCTGCTTTAATAAAAGATTAACAATCGAGTTTCCCAATTAAATATCCATTTTTATTAGTCCTTTTCCCAAAAAATATATATTACTGAAAGTCAAGGAGTCAATAAATTGAAAAATACTAGTAAACCATAATTCATATCGTGATTTTTTTTTAAACCTATTTTGCCTGCCGAGAGCTTACTTCCTCTGAAAAATTACTAATCCAAAATGACAGTTTTACAGGAGACAGTAACATCTCATTAGTAATATTAGATCTAAAATCTAAATATTGTAAAACTGTAATGATTATAGTTTTATTAAACCTTGCAATTTTGTTTAACCCTTATACGCATTCTGTCCTCACAGACTACCGAGTTATATACCCGTCAATGGCTTAACGTATCCCCTAGCGTCTGTGGAACAATTTATCGAAAAAAAGAGCGAGTCCTGAAAGGGTAAGGTTTGTTTTTTTTTAACTTCTTTGCTGTGTCTTACGTTTTGTACTTGGTCAACGTGATCTTTAAGACGGCATTTTCAGTTTTTCTTCAAAAAATTTGCGGAATTCTTGTTTGGTTTCCTCTTATTTTAAAACTGTCTCCTGTAAAAACGGTAATTTTGAAGTTTACCCACTGTGTATTAACTCTTCACGATACTTAAAGTGTAATATACGAATGTTTTGAATGGATCAATACTGCTAGTATTATTTTTCAACCCTATAAAACTGATATACCTTATAAAAAGAGTCTTGCATCTATCTCTCTTCCGTCAATCCGTGACCCATTCATATTTTCTAAAAGATCATGTTAAGGAAAACAACCAGAAAAAGCAAAAAATGTAAAAATATATCAATCTAAATTTTCAAATCCAATAGAAAAGCTACTGCACCAATCACCATGAAGTTAAAAGATTTAGCAAATTTGTCTAAGAAATAATAAAGAATGTATAGCCCCTAACATGAATGTACAGTTGTAAGTTATTGGACAATATACAAAAACTTTAGAAAACAAGCCCATGGTAATGACAATTCAATTCAATTAATTGTTTCTGCAGTAATTAATAATTATTAATTTTATTAGTTAAATCTGATCGTATCTTATGTGACTGTGAACTGTGGATCAGAAATAAATTATATAAAAAGTTATTTGTAGAAATTGAAAAATATTAAACTGTCGGTGTGATAAATACGGCATCGCCATCGATATACACGTTATATCAGGAGAAACAAAAAAAAGTACTCTATCAAATCGGAAACATCGGAACTTGATAAATGATTGATTTTTAACAAAAAAAAAACTAAAATTAAAAATAACACAGCCACACAACATAAATAAAGGTCATATACCTTTTTTGAAACCATTGTATTCCTATGTATTTTGAGGTACTGAATCCGAATTTAAGGTCAAAATAGCACCTCAAACCATTAGTTTTCGAGATAACCTCAAAAAACGTAATTTTTGAGTATGAAAATGACGTTTTTTGAGGTTATCTCCAAAACTAATCAAATAAGGTGTTGTTTTGACTTCAAATTCGGGTTCAGTGCCTCAAAATACATAGAAATACAATACAACAAAATAGTTTTTGATCTTTTTTTGGTTTCTGTGGCCCCACATGTACCCACAAAAAAAGGTAAAGAATTTCTTTTGAGACCATTTTATTCCTATGTATTTTGAGGCGCTAAACCCGCATTTGTGGTCAAAACATTACCTTATCCATGTAGTTTTGGGAATAACCTCAAAACACGTTATTTTCAAGTATAACGTGTATAAGTTTTTTTGAGGTTATCTCGAAAACTAATCGTTAATGCTATTTTGACCTCAAATTCAGATTTAGCACCTCAAAATACATATGAATACAATGGTTTATTTTTTTTGTGGGTGTGTTATTTATTGGTGAATTTTTTTAGCCACCTTATTAGAAGTGACCTCGAAAAATTGTATTTTTGCTTAAAAAGGTTTATTTCATAGGATTTTATTCGCCGAGTTTCTTTATCTCAAACTGCCTTAGAGTGAAAAAAACGAAAAAATAATGTTACTAAACCTCTAATTTTCATGTTTATTATATTAATTTAATAAATATCTGAGACAACGATTAAACAGAGAAATCAGTGGAAAAAAAACTAAAAGTAAATCTTTTTATTTTATTTTTAGTCAATAATTAAATGTATTGTTTTTCTTTATCAAAAACTAATCACGTCCAGATGCCAAATCTGTTATTTTGCCCCGTTTACAAATGTAATAAAATCTTTCAAGGGAACCAAAAAATAATGTTATGAAGCCCACCAACTAAGAAAATTCCCGAAAAAATGCTACCAACTGTTAAAGAAAAGCTCGGCCACTTTGGTCGATTCGCGATATTCATGTCAGGGGCAGGAAGTATTGTTTTTGGGTGCGTAAATGAAAAAATCGTATTGAAAGGATACTGATAGCTCTTTCGGCTTGCCATTCCGAACCAAATTCGACAACCATGATCCCGTTGCCCTTTTCCTCGAAAAACTTAACGTCACCGTACTCATTGAACTTCTCGTGGAGCATTTTATAACTTGCGCTAGGAGGTAGCTATAATGATACAGATTTTTAAAATAAAAATTAACTTAATTTTTTTAGAACTGATATTTTTGGACTCGCACAGTAACTGTATTTTAAAATTCCAGAATATATTTATTATTAAGTGTGCCAGCAATAGTTAAATGTTTGTTTAACCTCCTACTATTCTACTTTTTATTAATCCCCTAAGTCCAGGAATTATGTGGGCTAGTAGTAGAGGGAAGCACCGGCTTTACTTGGCTTTCATTAGATCATTTGTTTTAAACGGACTCATGGACTGTAGAATATCATTCAAACATAACAGATCAAATATCAGGGGTTTGTGTGTACCCAAACTCACCCACTTAAGTGGGTTATTCTTTATTTTATTTTTTGGAAGCCGATAGACTTTTTATTAAAAAACACCTAAAGTTACACCATTGCTTGCTCACCGTATAATCGATTCTGATTTACATTTACTATGCTAGTTTTAAAAATTATCAGTTCTAAAAAAATTAAGTACTGTGTTTTTGGAAAAAAAAATACGTATGATGATCGAGTGTTTGAAGTTAAGAAAAAATTTATTCAAAAGAAAAATAGAAGAGGTTGCACTATTTTTAAGATGGTTATCTTTTTTCTATCCCAGATTTATTCTTTCTTATGGAATTTATTCTTACAATTAACGTAACATGTCCAGGGCATACATTCCTAATTTCACTAAGTGATATACCTGTACTACTAATTTACAAGCAAAGCGAGTTCCCGGTAAATGCCATTGGAAAATGCATGTCCAGCATTAGCCCTGTCAAACGACGCTCCCCTTTATTGAATTTTATAGTCTTTTTAAATGTTGGTATTTTTGTAAGACAGTTTTTTTTGTATTAATTATATTCAACATAAAGTTGTATACTTTAAATTAAATACGATTTTGTACGACAAAAAAAGCTTGTATGCCCAAGACTGGAAAACCATGCCGTTTACACATAATAACGATGATAAAGTATAACTCTATCGTGTTGGTTTATGATAAAATAAAATTTCTAGCAAACTAAAAATAAAATACATAATACATTTTATGTACATTAAAATGAAAACCTCGTTACTATGTGTTGTATTAAACTAAAATCATTAAATTATATTAACTAAACATTAAATAGTTTTCATATGTATATATTTTCTTAATACATATAATTTACAGTTGCAAACCGAAAACAATTGAATTCTAGACTAGTGAAAATATTATACCTACAATATAGCGCACGTGTAAGTAAAGATTAGACATAGACTACCACGCGTTGAGTTAGCCTACTTGGAAATAGAAAGCTGATGTATTTACTAACAGAATAAGTATAGCAAAGCTATAATCTCATCGTGATCATGTTGGGTTTATAATATTGCAACTAAATCCTTTCTGGACCATAGCCCTATATATTCGTCAAAAATTAAATTGGGCTCTAAGACCATATAATTTTTAACGTATGTACAGGGCTATGGTCCCGAAAGAGTTAACACCTCTATGTCCAGTCATCAGTTACAAAACCTGTATATTATTATCGTATATTCAAGAAAATCGATCATCAATACAATTTTTTTTTTAAATTAAAACCGATTTCCACTTACGTTCGAGACTAAAACTTTTCGTGTGTATCCTGAACCACTTCCTCCGCCTCCTCCCATTTTACTGTCGGTGGAAGTCCTGCCCCCGAAAGCGTTATTGCGCTCGACCTGCCCGAAAGGGCCGACATTGCCGCCTTGATTATAATTCGAGGATCTATTGTTGTCGAACGCATTTGTCACATTTCTATTGGTGTTCTGAAAATTTTGACCTTGCCCGAATGGCGAGATAGAACCTCCCGAAAAATTACTGTCCATTCCAGATGAACGATTGTAATTTTGCATGTTATTACTCGTTAAAGACGACAATGCGGGTATATTGGCCACGTTATTGTTGGCCGATAATGCCGACATTTGCGATTGGTTTTGAACAAGAGGGTTAGATACAAGACTGTTTTGTACTAAGGACAGATCAGAATTGGACAATCCGTTACCCAACAAGGTGGACAAATTAGCTGCCGACAACAGCGACTGTTGATTAGCGAGATTTCCAAACGAATTAGCCCCTACTACATTATTAAGACCTGACAGGGCGTTCGCTACTTGTAAAGCCTGATTGGGAACGGCGCCCAAAATACCTGAGCCCATTTGCGACTGGTTATTGGAGGAAAGAGATGGTAGATTGTGAGCGACATTCTTAAGGGGTTCTCCGTTCGATCCTAGACCCATGCCGATCGATTTAAGGCCTTCTGGCAATTTTGGATTGTCGTTGGCCCGGTCCATTCGGACCGTCATTGGCCGGTCATTGAGCACTTGATTGTGCAACATAGAAATGGCTTGGACAGCTTCAACAGGGTGGTCGTACTCGACCACGGCGAAACCGCGGCTCTGACCTTCCTTGGTTATCGGCACTTCGACCCTTATGACTTTACCGGCCAACCTAAATACATCCTTTATCTTTTTCTTATCAATGTTATACTCCAGCTGCAAAAGAAGAGTCAAAACAAAAATGGGTTAGATCGCAGAATCAGAATCCCAACAATTAAATACATTTCCAATGTGTAATTCATTTTTTACTTATACCATTTAAATTATTTAAAGACTACACCATGTCAATGTGTTTTAAAATCGAATTTTTAACTATTAAAACCTAATAACTAAGAACAGAATGCTGCATAAATTAACTTATCAGAGTTGGTACACCAAACCTAGTTATTACTCGATTTCCCTACTTTTTTTAACTTCATTTGCAAATTAAACTTACAGCCTTGATACCAAATACAACTTCTAATAAAATGACAGTCCTGAACATTTATCAGTTATAAATCTCAAATATCAATATTTTAGTAGACATAAAGCCGCAAAAGATGGTCGCAATTTTATTCGTCTCAAGCGTAAATTTAGCATAAGGCAAAGAGTTCAATCCAAAGTCATTCAGTAATACTACTTTCTAGATCTACGAGCAAAGAATGAGGTAAATTATGCCTTATTGAAGACGCAGTTGTCAAAATAAAATAATATCAAACAGTGTTCACCTCCGCCTGATTAAGACGCAACAACACGGCTAAAAGACCGCTACCTCCTCAATTATATCAATTAATATACAATCAAGCTGTTTCGAAAAAAAAAATCAGCCGGCTTTTTATTTCATTATTTAAAAGTAATCTAAAACCCTGACAAAAGAATTTTGCGTCAATTTAAATACATAAGTGCTTCTTTAGGTATCACCCCTAATACAAGAAAAAAAATCGTATTTTTTTAGACATTCTAAAAGTATAGATCGATAAATAAATAAAACTTACAAAATTTTTTAATGCTGAAAATTACTAAAACGGGAGTAGAACATAAAAATCTAATTCTGTTGAGACTGTATAATAATACGTATCAAAAATTCTGATTTAGAATATGTATGGTGTTTCGCCTTAAGATCACAAACAACAAACAAAATCTATTATTTTTTGACATGGAACAGTCCTCATATAAACAAAAAAGGTATCAAGAATGACCTTGTATACCGTGTGTCGAACCGCAATCATTTATGAAATTTGGTAAACATATATATTGAGAGTTTCTGCACGTCTTTTCAAAAAATATTGGTGTTTACGTTTCCGAGATAAGGGGACGTCCATAAAGTGTCACGCTTGTTTTGTCCATTTTTTACCCCCTTCCTTTATTAAAAAGTGACACTCCGGTACTGACCCCCTCATCCATGTCACTGCAGGTTATTTTTTTTAAATTTACTTTAAATATTTTTATTACATTTTTAGTATCAGGTCCTTTAAGTATAAAGGGGTCTTACTTAAAATAGGAAACGCACTTGGAGGAGAGGGGTAGTGCCTAACGTTTCAAGAGGATACGGTTGTAGCGTTACGTAACGCACTTTATTATTTATTTTTAAATAAATAAAAACGGTTTGTTTTTTTCACCCAATTTTGTTTCATTTTTTTTAGGGGGTGTCTTAGCTGCTAGCGTTACTTATTTATATTTATAGGGGGTGTGTTAGCGTTACGAAGCGTTACATAAGGGGGGAGGGGGTCAAAATTAGAAAATAAAAACGGTTTGTTTTTTACTCAATTTTGTTTCATTTTTTTTAGGGGGTGTCTTAGCTGCTAGCGTTACGTATTTATAGGGGGTGTGTTAGCGTTACGAAGCGTTACAAAATTAGAAAATTTTGTATCGTGTATTTAATTTAATATGACCCCCGACATATAAATAATAACAAATTATATTCGCACTTTTTTTGTGACAAACATTGCTCTACCCCTCTTCCTCTATCACAAACTCCTGTACTCCCCCCATAGGCGTGACATACTTTATGGACGTCATTAAATTACTTAGTAATACATTCAGTAATCACTGTGTCGTAAACTTACATACACATTTTAGAAGAAGGTAAGCAATGCTTAAGAAAATAATCAATTAAAATATGGCTATGATAAATTTCATCAAAAGCGGCCCACAAATAACCGAACGCGGCTGCTAGACACACGATATATTATAAACGATACATTCTCCAACTTCATATAAAATTTGAGTCAATCTTCTGAAGAATTCACGTAAAATGAATTCGCATCAACAATTTTCAAATATCAGTAGATTTACTTCTTTAAAGGAACACATTTGGTGAACAAATGCCCCATTGTACTCATCTTGGTGACAGAAAGGCATAATTTTTTTTGAAAATTTAAAATTTTTTAATGTATTAAAAAAAACTTATTGATTGATATTATTGATGATATTACACGGGCCCACAAAAAAAAATAAAAACGCCAATTAGTAATTGACAATTACACAGGCACGAAAAACGAAAAAAAAAACAAAAAGGTGTCTTTCTGGGGTCGAAACAAACTTTTCTATATGTTTTTAGGGTCGCTGAATCCGAATCTGGGGAACCCCAGAAAGACAAACATTTCTTTACGTTTTTGGGGTCGCTTAATCCGAATTGTTGGTTTGACTCGGTCAGGTCCCATTTCGTTGCTAAGCTCAAAAAAGTAATGAAATGTTTCAACTTTGTTTCAAAGTGAAACCAACCCCAGATTTGGATTCAGCGACCCCAAAAAAGCATAGAAATGTTTGTCTCGACCCCAGAAACAGACCTTTTCATTTTTTTGTGTACCTGTGTTATTCTCAACCAGACTAAACGAATTTGACAGAGACATACTGGACGAGCTAGCTCGAGATCTTCAAAGTTCTCTAGCAGTGCTAGACTAGCACCTAAATTAATTTAATCAGACGGTTGGGAAAATTCCTCGGAAAATTCGACGAAATCATTTTTCTATAAGAAGTGAGCGAGGTCCTTTAGAGATCAGTGAGCTTTTTCATTATCAAATTCGTTTTCAGCGCACAAAAATACGTAAGAAAAATATTGTCTAGAATATTGAAGTAATCTATGTTTAATTTTCCTATTTTTTTTTTCAGATTTTCGCAAAAATAAATATCTCAAAAATATTGTTTAAAAAAAAAACTTTAAAACCTTAATAATGTATCACATGAACCATCATGGTATTTGAAAAAGTCGGGATTGGGGAAAAATAAAATATATCCTATGAAAATGTGCTCGACAATAACAAATCGACATATCCAAGGATATCTTCTTAAAAAATTGAATGCCTTTTCTGCTGCAAGTAAGGACAATGTAACATAATGTGTTAATAAACAACAACCTGTTTAATTTAATCTCAAATTTAACTGACTGATTTAATAAATAATAAAATAAAATAACCTATAGATCTGTTGCGCCAACGTTACCAGCACGAAAAAAATATATATTTTTGGATGCACCTAAGCCATCGTCATTATAAAAATGTTGGGTTAAGTCGACTTACAACTGTACTCACTGTTAACGCCGAAATGCCACTGGGTTTATCATACAAACATTTGATGTTATGCAATTTTTTAAAGATAAATGATGCAAAATCGTAAACACAATCGAATGAACCCAGACGCAACAGATCCATTGAATGTACACAAAGGAAATGGCTTTTATTTAAGAATACAACTATAGCACACCAATAACCAGAGACTAAGAATGTTATTTTTCATGTATGTAATTTTTGATAAAACAAACTTTTTTTTTCATGTTAAAATCATAAAATCCAACTGATCAAAACGTTTAGCATGTTACAATATTCTTATAAAACGAATAAAGAAAAAATATATATTTACCTCTAGACCGATACGGATAACCATATCGGCGTATCGGTATATCGGCAGATTTTGCCGTATATCATATCGGCGTATATGGCGATATATCGGTCGATTTCTATTTACCTATAATTAAGTTTTTTTTTAAGATCCACCCCATATTAACTTTGTTTTTTAAGCGATTTAAAAAAAAATAATTTTTTTACAAAAGTAAGCTTCCTCCTTACATACAGGGCAACTTTATCTGGACTTACTTTGTTCTGTTCTTGGTCTGTTCTGGCTGTTTTTTTTTTTTTTTTTGAAAGAAGAAAGCAGTTCAAAAAAGCAAAAATAAATGACCAAGAACAAAATTAAAAAAAACGACTAGTTGCAGTGATCCTAACCCCACAGACCTTGCCTTTTTCTGACATTTTTAAATTCATGTTGATAGATTTCAACACAATGATCCCAAAAATATAGGCATAATACCTTCAGATTAATATTTTGGAAAACAGTGAAAAATGGAAAATTTTCTGAAGTAAATTAAGTGTTAATCAATTGCATTTAATGGATTTAGCAGTCCAAAAAGAAATAACTTTTAACCAAAAAAAAAAAATAAAATTCCCAGTCCCTTCCAAAAACTACCATAAACAAAACAAAGAAACACCTGCAGATTTTTTATTGATGTGAATGTAAATTACATTTATATTAAAATTATTTTCTTTTTATTTGTTTTGTAACTTGTTTCCAAATTTTTAAAATGCTAGTTTTATGCTACAAAACTCAACGATTCATACAAAAGAAATACTTAGAAACCAAAAATAATAAATATCCAATATGACAATAAATAACCCTATTTTCAATAAAATTCCTAACTAAATTTTCTTTTGTTTCAAATATTTGAGGGATATATCCAGTTTAACAAAGGTTCTCTTTAACACATTTCTCACAAATCTCAGATATCTCCTGAGAACCTGAATGGTCAAAATTGACAGTTAAGTGAGCTGTCTCTGACCCAAGTCAGTACAAAAAAATTAAACTAGGGTAAACAGGCATCCCTCCGTTTTTTTTTTGTGGTTTTTCAAAAACCAAATGCAGGCAAATGAGAGAAATTTCACCTAGGATTTACTCTTTCTATGAAATGACAAACAAAAACAATACTTACATTAGCAACAAACACCTTATTCGAAAGTGGAGGTTCAATATGCAACGATTCAAGAAACTGTGGACTCAAGCCATAAGTATTGCCCCAGTCACCACTGGACTTTGAAGGACGATCGAAACGATCACGATCTCTGTCAAACCTATCTCTATGGCCATCATCTCTATTACGTCTGCCCCCAATAACATTACCATGTTTGTCTCTAGCATTTCCAGCATCTTCCTTAATAATAAGCTTACGGCCTTTAATGTCATACCGTTGCATAACCTCTAAACATTTTTTCGCAGAAGCAGATTCAGCAAATTCAAGAATGCCACAACCTTTGGGTTTTTCATTATCATCGTAAAATAACTCAACGTACTGAACCTCCCCAACTTGATCCCGAAACAAATCCTTCAGATCCTGCCAACGAGTTTCGTACGGTATGTTGGATATAAAGACACGATTATTTGTGCTTCTAGCATTCCCACGATCCCTGCCCCTATCTGCAGGACTTCGGTCCCGACTTCCCTCAGAAAAACGACTTGGACGGTCTCGTCTGGAACGTTCCCTGTCCCTAGAACGATCTTTTTCGTCCATATTATATCTAAAACATAATCTAACATAAGCTAACAATTCTCTACAGCGAGGTATTGTATAAAATAACATAAAAAGATGCATACCTTTTCAAAAATACCTGAACGAAACACAAACAACCACAAAAACGAGTCAAAGTTGAAAGAAAATGGCGTCTAATAGCGTTGTTTTCCCCCTCTCTTTCTGACGTGGCGGATGTAGTTACCGGAAAATTCAATGGCGACTTCCGTAATTTAAAATTTACCGCTCATTTAAATATTAAACAACTATGCTAACATAATTGTGCTACGGATCAAAATATTTTATAAAATTGTACCTATTATAATTCATAAAAAGTTATAATAACTTATAATGTATAATTTACAAAATATATGTATATTAAGTAAATAATTAGACAGCTGATATCTAGATGTCGCCACCATACTTAAGTAGTCATCTGTCAAACTTAAAAACAAAGTTTTTAATATTCTGAAAAAAAACCTTTATTATGAAAAAGTAGATAATGGAAGAATTAAATGATAAATTCAGATATGTATACAGTTCCTCTATCTCCCAAAGAATTCAAATCAAAATGTAAGTTTGTTGGTAACCCTTAAAAATCGTTTAATTCTCGTTTTTCAGTGGTACCTTGGAAGGTAAGAGGCAAAAACCTGAATATGATAAACTATTGGAAGAGCCTATGCTTAAGTATTCTGGATTATATCAAAATAATGTAGGTGACAATGGAATAAACGAAAACGGTGTAGCAGATTTAATGGTGATATGTCAGATATTTGATCAGAATGAACCTTTAGCACTGCCAGTTACAACTTCTTATAAATCGTTCACTACACGTTGGAAGTAAGAATATATTACTTGAATACATTTGCTATATTAAGGTTTATCTAATGTAATCTTTAAATAGAAAGCTTTACAAACCTTGGGGAACACCCATAAAGTATGTCACACTTTTTAGCCATTTTTGACCAGTCTACTAGTGTTCACATGCCTTAAACACATTAACCTTTGTTGATCTTTTGGGCCCCACATTTTTTATACCCACTATTAAACTCTTATTTAAAATTATTATATTGTCGGCTTACAAGTAAAGAGCACTAAGTCCAAAAACATGGTTTTGAGATATTGACAAATTTAACTTTCACTGTTGTTTTTTAATTTTTGTAATAATTGTTACAAAAATGCACGTTTTGCCAAACAAACACTCAGTCACTTAGTGCAGAAACATTTGAAATAATCTACAAGTAAAACTCACTAAGTGCACTAAGTGTCTTAGTGCCTATTGCCAGATAAAATTTTATTCAAAATCAAACTGGTGCGTTTTGTATAGTGGGTAACTCTCTTGGCAGTAGAAGTTAGTTCGGTTTACCTGTACATAGATCATTAAAAATTAATTACAGTACCCTAAAAATCGCATTTTTGCAAAAAAGTGACTTAGTGCCTTTTACATGTAAGCCGACGATATAATACTTTCGTTAGATCCAAACTTGAGTATGGATGTTTAATATGGAACCCGGGATAAGCCGTACATGAAAATCTTTTAGAGGGCATACATCGTAGATTTTTAAAATTACTAAATTTTAAGGTAGAAGGAGTTTATCCACCAATTGGCCACCCTCATATTCTACTAAGCAAATTCGATTACGATAGTTTAGAAAAACGACGTAAATGCTAGGTCTTATTTTTCTATATAAAATTATAAATTATCTAATTAACTGCTCAAGCATTTTAGAAAAAAATTATATTTTACCTGGTATTCATAATTCATTAATTTTTAATTTAGATGGACCATGAACAAACGCTTTAAAGTTTTCCCCCTTAAATTTTGTATGTGAAACTTACAACTCACTTCAGGACAATTTAGATAATTTCAATTGCTCTATAAAGAAATTAAAAAATCATAAGTTTGCCGTCGTGAACTAATATTACATTCCGTTTGTCTAATATTAATAAATTTTATTGAATTGTATATACAGGGTGTCTCAACGAAGCCGACTTGGTCAATAATAGTAAAGTATCCACTTTAGAGAAAAAGTTTAAAGGGAAAAGTTGTATGGTTTTAAAAGGAGCGCCTATGTGCAGCTCTTTATGCAAAGTTTTGATAAACTGCGCATGCGCACGCGCATGCGCTGACCGTTTTTCAATATGTGATTTTAAATAAAAAACAAACTCCTGCACAGAGAGCTGCATTTAGGCGCTTGTGTTTTAAAAAAGGCACATGTATTTTAACTGAAGATTTTTTGAAAATTTGAAGTATTAATTGTCAACCTTGTAATTATTTGGACTATTTTTTTTCTCAAAATTAATGGAGTGCCCCTAGCACAAGCCAGAAGCTTATTTGGGGCTCTCCATGACACTGTATAAAATTCTAAAACAAATAAATAAATAAATAAACATTTTAAAAATATTTTGAAATATACAGGATGGTCCTCCTAGGGTGGGTTACATCTGACTTATTTTGTTTAATGGAATGGTATATTTTTTTATTATGTCATCTTACTTGTCATAAAAATACCTTTATTTTAATATCATATTATATGGGTCTATTGTTTATAGTTTTTGAGATATAATTTATTTTTTTTTGAGAAAAAATGCGTTTTTAGTGATGAGATAAAACGTTCTCCATTTTCTTTATTTTTTGTCAAAAATTAATAAAATTTTTCTTAAAAGGGTGTATCTAATTAATTTATGTACAAAAAATAAAATGTTTTATACAGGGCATTCAAAATTAATATTCAAACTTTTGGATTTTCAAACATAAAAAACTGAATTTTTTTAAATGGAATGCTATATTTTTTATTTGCTCATTAAATGTAGAATAAAATTCTTGCTCTTGCTCTTGCTCATTAAATGTAGAATAAAATTTTACATTTAATGAGTAAATAAAAAATATAGCATTCCATTTTATTCTACATTTAATGAGCAAATAAAAAATATAGCATTCCATTTAAAATATTGATTTTTTTTTAATGGAATGCTATCTTAATAAGATAGCAGAAATATTGGGTGATGTATTTTAATAAATAAATAAATAATATTGGACAAGATTGTCTAAGATTTTATAGACAATCATTTTAAACTTTCAGAAAATACCTAACATTGTATTTGATATTTTTTTTGCCATTATGCTTTTTATGTTATATGTACTATATTTATAATAATAACGAATAATAATAATTTCAGTTGGAATGAATGGTTAACTTTGCCTGTACAGTTCAATGATTTGCCAAGAACTGCCCAATTGGCCTTAACAATTTATGATTGCTTTGGACCTAACAAACTAGGGCCAGTAGGAGGAACTACAATATCCTTGTTTAGTAAACATGGATTATTTAGGCAGGTATGCAGAGAAATCCTGTAAAAAATCTGAGGAGTTAATTACTCGGAAATTTAAGATTTCTAAAACATTTGAGAAATCTTATTGAGAAACTCAAAGATTTTGGAAGTCTATGTACAAATATTTTTGTTGTGTCCACTCCTCAAAAAAAAATCTTAAAAAGCTGTGTAAGACTTAGGTAATTTAGGTGTCCCCCAATTTTAATGATATGTGGTTTTTGGATACCTACTTAATGCTTTTAATTCGATTTTTTATGAAAAAAAAAATTAAATCGAATTAAATAAAAAAATTAAAAAAATGTGAAATAGGTACCTTTTCTATATGGGTGGAAAAAAGTTTATAAAATATCAAATTGACTTCACTTGTGCTGTATTTTTGGACCATATTCTTTAATAATAATAAATAAAGCATTTATTGAACTAAAATCTGAAGATTACACAGTTCGTCCTCTTAAAGTTGTTTTACACAGTTATAGTTATTATATTACATTAAATTAATTTTAATTATATTACATTACATTTTAATTTAATTGATTTACTTTGGATAATTACTTAAATTAACTTAATTTGTTTTTTGTTTGAATTTTTTATCTGGCTGTACCATTATCAGAAATTTATTAAAAAAAAAATTCATTAAAATTAATTTTTCCTATGATTGAAATTTTACTAGTGTCAAAATTAGACATCTAATTAAAAAGAAAGACCTCGGTCATTAGCCCATTAGGTAACCAATAAACGTGATTATTATTATTATTATTATCCAAATTTATTAAAATGCCCTCAAAAATGCTTATATCTAGGAAACTAACAGTCCTATAAAAATGATTACATATGTTTTTGTAGGGAATTAAACATTATTTTCATTATATTGTCCTACTATAAATAATAAGTGAGATATCGCTAAAAATTATAGTTTTTGTCCATTTTGCCCCCCTTACCCTACGCTAATGTTAACCATATTTGATGTGACGCAAACAGAGAAGGCGCTGAATCGTTTGTTGAAAGAATGTTTTAAATCGGACATTCCGTTCAAAAGTTTACATACAGACCGACAGACAGACAACACCCACATTTTCCACATTCTTACGTAGGATGAAATTATGATTTTAATTTTTTTGATTTTTTGATGTTTTACGGTTTAACTTTTATTCCCAAATATTTTGTCCCCGGAAAGCGTTGACATATTTTAATAACGGGTGTTTCCACCAGTAAAAATTATCTAAAACCCTCGGATGCCTCAGAAACAACGAAATCCACATCAGATTTCCCGCAGAAGTATTAATAAAAACAATCTGTAGTAACCCTTTAGTTAAATGTCCACACACATTTTTATAACTATTTTTGACATTTCATGAAAAAAAGTCTAAATAAGCAAAAAAAAAAGGAAATTTTAGGTCTGTTACAATACTTTATCTTTATGAAAAAGTAAAAATAATTTATATACATTATATATTTTTTTTGTATAAATTATTATTACATCAGCACTTAGTACTAAGAGTGCCGATGTATTGAAATCTTCGCCCAAAAGTCAAAATCCATGACCATGTTTTTTTTATATTTCTCGACGTTTTAGGCCTTTCTGAGTCAAAATCAGTGAAAAAAATTATTTCGTCCGTCTGTCTGTCTGTCTGTCTGTAAACTCGATAACTCCATTTCTAAATAATATATCAACAATCGGTTTTTTGCATACTGTTTCTTATCGTATTTCGAAGAAGCTGATTAGATTTTGGGGGTAAACGATTGGGAGTAAGGGGATAAGAATGGGGTAAAACTCATATTTTTAGCGTTTTTTTTTGTTATAATTAAGGCAATTATTATTGTATTTTATTAATTTAGCACATATATAAAAGATAATTTCAAATTGGTCAAAAAATGTTTTTTCCTAAAATGCTTGTTTTTAGCATATCTCACTTATTTATACCCCGATTTCAAAAAATTATATTTTAAATGAAAGCTATTTTTAAGCCCTATAAAAAATGCTATATACAGTTTTTTGCTAGAATATAACGTTTTAGAGATACAGACTTTCAAACTTTAATAAATAATGCAGGTGTATTAATGGTTGCCTATTCACGTAATCACACAACTTTCCTTTTCATTACGTTTCAAATTAGTGCCTAGTGCCGATGTTTTGACAAGTTGCTTGCATCTGTTCAGCTGGTTTATATAAATCATTTAAATTGCACTACTTTTACTATAATGTTTACTATTTTTCGCATTTTTTTCCATGTACAAAGCTTGTTGCAGTAGGAAATATAATTTTCCTTTTCCAATAAGATTTTTTCTATTTCTAGGGAATGCTTGATCTAAGAGTGTGGCCAAATAGAGTTGCTGATGGTAATAATCCCACTACTACTCCTGGAAAAGCTAAAGACAATGAAAAAGAGCAAATGCAGAGACTGGCCAAGTTGGCTAAAAAACATAGAAACGGACATATGACAAAAGTAAGTGGTGCTGTAAGCAGGGGATGGTAATTTTACGAAATTCTTGGCGTCAATCATAAGCTTGGCCTAGGAAACTAGATCAGTAAAGTATAGTTCACTTTCCACTGATTTTGTCTTTGGCTTTAAGTAAAATTCTGACTTGTCATAATATTAATTGAATTCCAACTATGTGATAATTTTACTTAAATTCTTATTTAAAGTCAGAATTTTACTTCCTATTAAAGTCAGAATATAACTTAAATTTCACTTAAAGATAGTTTACTCTACTCAGGCCCTATTTTATCTATTTTAGTCTTACAGCCATACTCATAATATTAAAAGCCTTCTAAATATACGTAGATTTTTGCAAGAAAATTCAACAGTGACCCACCAGTGGGCACTAATAAAATCCAGCGTGTTAAAGTCAGAATTTCAGAATTTAAAATTCTGACTTTAAGTTGGAATTTAAGTAAAATTCCGACATAAATTCGGAATTTAAGTTCCTACTTTAAGGTCAGAATTCAAGTAAAATTATAACTTTAACTTAGAATTTAAATAAAATTTTACTTACGTTCCGACTTAAACTAAAATTTTAACTGATTTTTTTCGACATATTTATAAAACATAATATTATTAGGAATATATTTTTTTGCATTTTTCGTAAAGTTTATTTATTTCCAATTATGAAAGAAAAGTCCCCTTAAATCGGAATTTAAGTAAAATGTCTACTTAAAGTTGAAATTTTACTTAAAGTCTGCCTTTAGTCGGAATTTTACGAAATTTAAGCTAAATTCTTACTTTAAAAGTAAGAATTCAACTAAAATTTTAACTTTAAGTGGGAATTTAAAAAAAAATTCAAATTTAAATCGAAATGTAAGTAAATTTTTGACTTAAAATTTTTACTTAAAGTTATAACTTTTTATATTATAAAATTTTAACTTTAAGTCGGAATGTAAGTAAAATTTTGACTTTAAGTTAAAGTTCAATAAAAAATATAATATTGGGCTTTCCACGCTTGCGTAAATTGTCTTATTTCTTAAATAATATTTTTTTAGGTGGACTGGCTAGATCGTCTAACATTTAGAGAGATAGAAGTGATAAATGAAAGAGAAAAAAGGGCTTCAGATTATTTATATTTAATGATAGACTTTCCCACAATCACTGTAGACAATATTCCATATTATGTAGTTTATTTTGAACAAAATGGTGAAGATTTCCATTCCTTTAGAGCACAGACTGATATTGTTACTGTCCCAGATCAAGAAATCTCAAAGGTAAGAAAATGTAAAATTTTAAAAAGCCATTTTGTAGATTGTTAAAAACAGTTTTTGTTTTTCTTTCTTGACTGCAATTTAACAATTTTAGGAGGACACGAGATATTCTGAACAGATTACAAAAATCTATCTTTCTGCGAGTCACGTTTTTTGTGCGCGCGATAATTCAAGAACATAACAGTATGCATTTTCCGGAAAAATCGTTGTGAGAGGAAGAACCTTATTGTTTTTAAAATAAATCTATTCAAAAATAAAAAAGTTATAGGGTTCGCAAATTTTCAAAAAAAAATATATATAAAAACAAAAATCTCGAAAAAAATAGAAGGGAAGATCGTATAAACTCAAAATTTTCAGAAATCATTCCCTTATAAATATTCAAACCAATTTTGAAAAATATCCCTTTATAAACAAAAAAGTTATACATACAGGGGGCGTCACTTTTTAAAAAATTATAAAAAACTGAAGGAAAACTCTGATAAAACGTCACTTCGATTTCTAGAAATATTCACACCAAAAATTCAAGGTGAAGGAATAACTTAAGTAACGCCTTTAATTAAAATTTATAATAGTTTTTAATAAGCAGGTTTAATTTTTTGCTTATGTTGGCTTTAAAAACTCTTTTGTGTGTACTAAAATCGGGGAAGATTTTAAATTTTCATCAGGAAAATTGTAAAAAAAAACAGGGAATCTTGATTTGCAAAACCTGTAATATCACATCCACCCTAGTCAAATAACCAAAACTACATTCTGTCACAGAAGTTCTGTGGACCACCAGCTTATAATGACTTCCGAGCTACTGTTTGTAAGGCACAGATACAATTTTTGTCCAATAATTTCTAAAGTGGTCCCTTTTCTCACTCCAACTGCTAGGTTTTCTCCTTTTATAGAAATTAAACAATTATTTCTGCTACCTAGCTTAATCTAAGGCAGGTAGAATCAAATTTTAACAGTCCATGATAATATCATAAAGAAAGCAGTATAGCCATCCACAGGTCTCTATGTCATAGGGAGCCACAATTCTTCTATGCCACATCGCATAAATAAAAAATTGCCTTTCACCACGGGGTAACCAGCCGAATTACGTACTAAACACCTTTACCGCCGCGCCCACTACCTTGCCGTTATTATACTCAGGGGCGGATTTATTTCACTTTAAGGGGGGGGCCATCCATAAGGAAAAAAATTGCGCCTTCGCCAAAAATTTAATTTTGAAGGTATTTCTATGATAATATATCTCGCAGGGGGGAGGGGGGGCATGACCCCCCATGCCCCCCCCCAAATCCGCCCATGATTATACTATTCACAGCGCAAGCGCTAGAATAGTATTATACTGTAGTTTCGAATTGGAAGGACTTGACCCACTTCTGCTCTGAAGTGAAGTGAATAGAAAGGTTTTAAAAAATAAGGAACTTTGAAAATGAAAAGTCCGTCCGTCCGTTGTCACGGTTTTTGTAGAGAAGATAACTCAAGAATGAATAATACGATCGACTCGAAATTTTCAGGAAAAATTAACTTTTTTGAGGCAAAAATCCCTATTGTTTTTCAAACTAATCCCCCTAAAAACAAAGAAAGTTATGGGGGGTTAAACTTTTAAAATTTTTTTAAAAAGCTGAAAGAAAATTCTAATTAACTTAACATTTTCAGGAAAACAAAAATTAAAAAAAGTCCTTTTTTGCAACAAAAAAAATTCAAATTATGAAATTCAAAAATTTGATGTTTTTCGAAAAAGTTGTTGAAATTTTTTTATTTTTTATTTTGAAAAATGCAATATTCCATTTACTGTGAATAGTATATAATGGAATGCATGCATAATATATATGCATAATATATATTCACATTTAGGATTTTTAATAAAGGGAGTTTGATAGAAGATTTTTTTTTATTAAAAATTCATACGGAAATAATTATTCATTATAATTCAGTTGGAATATAATAGAATCATAATTCTATTCTAGCGGTTTTAGTAACAAGAACTACAAAAGGTCTAGGACCTTCTTTATTTTGCTTAAAATATTAATTTACTACTAAACATGTTCATGACTGAGTTTAACCTAATTTAATTACTTTCAATAAAAATTAAATTCAATTTCACAAAACTAGATATATGTACTAAGGTTTCATGATTTTATTACATTATTATTATACGCTATATACGTATATATAAAATGTGCTATTCGTTTTTTGTGGACTGTTTTGCAGGAACAATCGAAATGTACAGGTACTATGTTCTCTATATTCATAAATATTCTGTCTGATTAAATAATAATCAAAATTTTATTATTATTATAAATATTATGAAACACTATGAAACTGCAGTCTACCAATATCACTATGTACAATAATTGGTAAACAGTTTAATGGAATATTTAATTATAATTTTTATAATTTTGATTAAAATAAAAAAAAATCCCATCCTTATACTATCTACGATTGATAAGATCCTATTAAAAATTATTTGTATATCATAATACCCGTAATTTTTTAAATAATTAAACAAACGCTAATAAAATAGATTATATTATAGCTGTAATGTTTTTAGATGATGTTTGTTACTAGTATTCATTGTGATTAATTAGTAGTAGTTTATAAATTAGTAATAGTTTTTAGGCATATAAACATAATCTTACTAGTACGATTACTTAAGAACTATTTGAGTTAAGAACTTCAAATTTAGAACAGATTCCGTACCTGGTAAAAATCTATGTTAAATAGTTAAAGTTAGGGTTAGTTTATCTTATCATTGACACTAAACTAATTTAAGAATTTGACCTATTAAATAATATTTGTCAAATAATTCTTACATTCTTAGTGATTTTAGTGTAAATGACTGGGTAAATCATTCATTAAAGTTGTCCCAAAGTCCTTGGAGTTAATTTTTATGTGAGAAAGGGGGACGAACTGGCTTGCGCAAAACGTGGCTTAAAGATGTAGCATATTTGAACTTGTTTTAAAAAGGCCGGCAAGGAAAAGATTTTACAAATGTGTACTCATGGAAGATGTTAACCTCTTCAAAACCATTTTTTTTTCTTCAAAAAAAAAAAACTATGTATGTACAATAGAGTTAGAAAGTTTTTATTATCTGATTTAGTTTCGACCCCAAAAACCCCTATATACCAATTTTCACAAAAAAATGTAAACAATTAAATTTAACCAACCCCCGCCCCCGGGGGTGGAGTTAGATTTTTGAATCATCAGAAGCGACCTCAAAAATCCCTATATGCTAATTTTTATGAAAATATTGTAAAAAAACTATTTCCCCCAGCTCCCTCCCTTATGGATGGAGTTAGATTTTTTTAATATGAGATTCTGATTTAGCGACCTCAAAAACCCCTATATAACAACTTTCAAGGTAATATTGAAAACATTTTAAAATTATTTTAGTACCTTAAAATCTAAAAAGTTTCTACGCCACTGTTATTTTTTTTAATATTTATTTAAGAAAAATATGTGTTTGATAAAGTTCTAAAATATGACGAAAAAAAAAACTACGTTATAAATACTTTTTTTTTGGCCAGACCTGGGTCTGAAGAGGTTAACAGTCTTCCCGATTTGGTGGTATTTGCACTATCGCGATGCATCGGTAAATACTTTTAAAAATAGATACAATGCACTATAATTCTTTGAGGTTTTTTTTATATTATTTTATATTGTATTTATTATTTTATTTTATCCACGGCCGTGATTAATGGGCCTATTAATCACGGGTCTGTAAAAATAAATCGTTTAAACTTTAAAACAGCTGTGGATAATTTATTTTATACTTAAATAATCTATTGTCCATTCTTAAAGTGCAGTGAAATATTAAAAAATAAAACTCTCTCCACAATTTTTTCATATTTTTTTTTATTGTTTGTAAATTTATTGAATTTTCATTGAGCTACACAAGTTTTGTAAACTTCTGCCTTTTTACAATAAACATTAAACATTTGGCATTAATAACATTTACTTTCTTGCTGTACTAAAACAATAGTAATTATTTTGAGAAGGTTTTTAGAAATGCTAATAATTCGCCAGTGGGGAGCTCTAAGTCTAATATGCGCATTGATAATATTTTACCTCTACCTCATATAGTTCTCGAGTAATTGTACAAACAAGATTATGTTTACTTGTCTCAAAAACTTTACGCTTACGCGTACTATATTCCAATACCTCAGGTCTAAACTGTTGTAACTGAAAACTAGGTCAATTCAACAAGTGGCCATATACTAAAGTTCAATAGGCTGCCGCAAAAGCCCCTTTTAAGGCTGGGTACAACGGTTGACATCATGCGGAACTTCTATGTAATTTATTTACATAAGTTTTAGAAAAAACAATATTTAAATAAAAAAATTCTATCGCAGTGAATTTATGCGCCATTGAACTGACCTAGTTTCGAGATACAACAATTTAGAACTGAGGTATTAATTATGCTGACATATTATACCTATAATAGTATATACATATATGTATTCATGGTGTCAAAAGTTAACCTGGTTCCTTAATCTCCAGGAAAACCTGGTCGAGAGCAAGCACCACAAACTCGCCAGGTCCCTGCGCAGCGGACACTGCGACAAGGATGCCAAGGCTAACGCTGATATGCGCGACATTCTCAACACTATAGTGTCTTATCCGCCCACGAAGCAGCTGAGCAACGAGGAACAAGACCATGTGTGGAAGTACCGGTTTCATTTGGCGACTCAGAAGAAAGCATTGGCGAAGTTTCTAAAGTGTGTGAATTGGAACCAACACAATGAGGTAATGTTTTTTCTGCTACCCTTAAAAATTCACAGAATCAAGTTTATATACTAAATTTAGCGGCATTTAAAAGATTTTTAGACTGCTGAAATATTTGGGTGACCCCTTAATCAAGTTATCCGGCTTATCCGAGTCATCCTATATTCCTCTAACAATTTGGTTGTTATTAGAATCAAATTAATCCGTTTTTATGTGAAATTGCGTTAAAATGATTAGATTTATCTTATGTATGCGGGATCAAACATAAAAAATAACAAAGGCACACGTCGAATTGATAACCTCCTCTTTTTTTGGAAGAGGGTTAAAAATCTACTATTTTTTGTATATTTTTTGTCGCGTTTACTGTGTTTTTACGTAAATAATAAAAATTTTATAGATTAATTCTTAAAAAAAATCATAAAAAAAGAGAAAATATATTTTGAAAGTCTGAAAATGTACAGCGCGCGTGAAAAGTACGAAACACGTTGAGTGGCCAAGAATGTACGAAGCAAAATATTTCAAGGGGATAGGGGATCTCAACACCAATGCAGTAGTAGGGATATTAGTTGTTTCAGTGATCGTTGCGGCTGCATGCTACAAAACAAACCATTGCGCATCTAATTTGAACACGGCCAATGAGGGGCACTGGCGCTGAGATTCCCCTATCCCTTCAAATCTTTTGCTTCGTTTATTCTTGGGCACTCAACCACGCGCACTGTATATTATATTTTTTCCTTGCAGGTACGTCAAGCCCTGTCCATGATGGACAACTGGGTGCCCATGGACGTCGAAGACGCCTTAGAATTGCTCAGTCCCAACTTCACGCATCCGGCAGTCCGCCGTTACGCAATATCACGCCTGCAGCAAGCCCCAGACGAAGACATTTTACTCTATCTCCTGCAACTAGTGCAAGCCTTAAAATACGAAAACTTCAAAACGATCGAAGAAGGCTTCGCTAGGATATCCCCAGGACGGGAGACCACTTTGGTAATGGAAGAAAGAGAAGCACTGTTGGAGAAAAAGGACAGCAAGGAAAGCAACAGCACCATTACTAATGAAAATGTCATGCACAGATCTTCCAGTTACAACCAGGTATTATAAAAAAGTCTCTTTTGTGTCCCTTATAAAATAAATATGGGAAACAGTGGTAGTAAACAAATATTATTAGCTTTTTTGAGGTTGATTTTCGCGAAAAAATTCGCTAGGTCTGTAAAAAAATAACCTCGATAAATTAGGAACGCTTTGAGTTAAAGATTTTAAATTTAGACTATATACTTACTAAAAGTTTTTGGCTAGGAGTTTTTCTATAAAAAAATAAGGTGGAATAAAGGGGTCAAAGATGAGTAAAAATAATGATTTTGTGTGATCACTGATGTCTTTTTGTTAAAGAAGTCAAAATACTTTTTTCTTCAAGCATACTAAAATGTTCATATTTTATAACTGAACACACTAGTTAGAAGTGATCTATTTTTTTACAGTAAAAAAATGAGTTCATTGTTGTATGCCGAAAAAAAAGTTAGTTAGCAAAACCACCATTGGCTGCAGCACTCTTTAATTTTGATGACAGCCATACTTCAAACTTGTTTGTTTATTATGTAAACAGGTGGTTCACTCGAGATTCTGTGCAAAAACCTTGTGTGAAATTGATTAAAAATTATTGAAGAAGAATATATGGTTTATACACCTACAAATCTCTCCGAAATTACAAATGCTACATTAGACAAGATACCATCGAAATCGCGAAAAGTGTACGATTTAGCCTACGGAAAAATTTTAAAATGAGCTAAGGAAGGTTTGGAAAAAGTTTATTTCGAAAGGGTTTTATTGGCCTATTTTAATTAAAAAAATATACTTTATTACTGAATAAATTAAATTAAAAAATTAATATTTAAAAAAATATATATAGGATGCATGAAGAAACGCTTTTTAATTTTTTTTATATAGTTTTTTTCTGATTTTCTATTTTAAAATTTGTCAGTTCTATAAAATGCTTAAACTTAATTTGGGATTAGTCAATGATTTTCCATAGAAAATTCAATTTTAATGTAATGTATTTTTTTCTTGAGGCGCGCGCACCTACATCATTCCACAGCTTGTATGAGTATTTGGACAGATTTTTAACAGGGCCGCCGGACGGTGGGTTTAAAACGGTGGATCCTGGGAGAAAAAAAAATCAAATTTTGCGCCAAGAGTTTCAACTAAGCTCATTAACCTGGGGTTAATGCCCCCTTTGCGGCGACAGGGGTGCTCCGAAGCGATTTTATTGGAGGGGTGGACCAAATATTTCCCAACTTAAAATCTCCAAATATCCTAACTTCCAAAACTGAAATGTTTTACCCCTTCAAAAATTTGATGACTGTAAAAAACCTCACCCCCAATTTTTTTTACCCCTACCATAAATTTTGATGACACCTCAATTTTCCCACCTTTTCTATCAATTTCCGAAATCTTCTAATAGGTACCTGAAGGCCAAACTTGCCAATTCGGCTGTTTTAATTATCCCTTTTTTCGAGTCTTTAAAATTTTTAGGGAGGCTTTGGCTCATGGCCTCATAGCACAGAGCTGCTTCTCATATTCAACTAGCCCTTAAGCCTACTTTTCAACAGGAAATTCCATGTTAAGCCCGCGGGCAGTTTTCAATGGGGGCCCATTCGTCAGTTTTTTAAATGTTTTTTTTTTTGTGCCTAAGCCCCCATTTGATAAATTTGGTCTTTTTCTCATCAACAAACGCAGGTTACTGACGTGCATGCCAAGTTTCATATTTCCAGCTTGGGAAGTATGAAAGTATGAAAAAACTTCTTGAATGATAGATACACAGGCACCTCATTAATTTTATTATTTATTGGGGTGATCACTAACTGGCATGCCAATTCTTAAGAGTTGATTCTACATCCAAAAATATGAAAAACAGTTCCAGAATTATTAATTAAAAACCTCATTTTTAGTAAAATTTTAAAGGGTCGTAGCTCCCTTCGGGCTTATTTCCAAACCACCCTTTATAGGAACTTCTTTTGATATTTTTGGATGTAAAATGATCTTTTAAATTTTAGCATGCCAGTTACTGATCACCCTGTCTAGATTGTATTCCATTACAGGCAGACCAAATAGCAGCTTCAAACGTAAACAGCGTCATCGAAATAGACCCCGAACAAAGAGCGACCAGTCTGCCAGAGAACATACTCCAGAACCTGCAGAATTTGAACGTGTGCACAGATTCGGCCAATACGGACACGTTGCAAAGTCACATGAACGACGAGGAAGACGTCCAGGATCTCGCCTCGTTTTTGATACAGAGGGCGTGCAAGAATTTGACGTTGGCGAATTATTTTTATTGGTATTTGTTGATCGAATGTGAGGATCAGGATCCCACGCTCAAACAAGATGTAAGTAAATTACACTGCCCAGTAAAAGAGCTTTCCCATTTTCACCTCCGCGCGTGAAATGGATGTTTTATTGTTATTTTTATTCACTTTCAGCAACCTTTAAAAACCCAGTAGGGAACGTATTACGTAACGCAAATGTCCTTAAGGCCACATAAGACGGGCCAATGTTGCAAAACTGCATTGGTCCTACAATGGCCGCCCGAAACCCGCTTTAAAGCCAAGCATAATTTTATGAACCAATGTACATTGGCCAACCTAAGGCCAACGATAAATTTCCAACTTAAAAATTAAAAAAAATTAGTAGGTCTTTATAGGGAAATTCATGTCTTATAACATATGAATATAGATACCTACATGTTTCATAGGAAATTCCCTACTAAAACCTATGAAGTCCTATTATAGAACATCAGAATCTTTTTTTCTACGGCAGAAAAGAAAAACTTGTCAGAAACATGCGCATTTTTCCTTTTAAATCCTATGAAATCGTATAAATCAGTTTGACTTTTTTTTACAAGATTTAATAAAAAACTTTGTAAAAATTTGCCCTACTAAAACCTATAAAGTCCTATCAATCAGTTTCATAGGTCTCAGTAGGTTTTTTTAGGAATATCCCTATCAAATTCTTCATAGGGATATTCCATGAATCCCTGTCATTTCACATGTCATACCTATGAATCCCTATAGAGACCTGTCGTTTCATAGGTGCCGGCTCCTACTGAAACCTGTGATACCTATGAATCCCTATAGAAACCTACACAAGTCTTCATAGGTCTCTATAGGTGCTTTTTTACAGGGTATCTTTACATCGGCTTTTTTTCAGGATGTTGTAAGAGAAATGTATCTAACTGTAATGAAGACTTTTTCTCAAACATTGGCTCGCGGGACCGAAACGATGAAGAAAAAACGCCTGATCCTATCGAAACAGCAAAAATTCATTGACAAACTGGTGAAACTGATGAAAACAGTATCTCGAGAAAGCGGCAACAGGAAAAAGAAAGCCGAAAAACTTCAACAACTTCTCGCCGACGCAGAAGCTTTCAAATTCAACTTCTCCAAATTCGATCCTATACCTTTCCCGCTAGATCCTGAAATAGTGATTCAAGGAATTATATCCGAGAAGACAAGTTTATTCAAATCCGCCTTGATGCCGTCTAAATTGTTCTTTAAAACCGTGGAAAATGAGGAGGAATACGTGGCTATTTTTAAGCATGGCGATGACTTGAGGCAAGATCAGCTGATTTTGCAGATGATAACGCTGATTGACAAGTTGTTGAGAAAAGAAAATTTGGATCTGAAGTTGACTCCGTACAGAGTTTTAGCTACAAGTACTAAACATGGATTTGTTCAGTTTATTGATTCAGTCACTGTTGCAGAAGCACTACAAGCAGAAGGTAATACCTATTAGGGTCACTTGATCTAGGCTTTTTTGTTCTTTGATTCTTATATATTATTCACAGCGCCTGCGCTAGTTTCGAAAAACTCTTGGATATAAATTTGTTTCATGAAAAAATAAGCAACTTTTTTTTTGTAAATGTTACGAGATTAAATCCTATAATTTCTTAAAGAGAACTGTGATACATAACAGCACCTTTTTACTTTTTCATAAAGTACATATTGTGATAAAAAATATATATTTTTTTGCTTAAATCATGTTATTTTTTTCCTGAAATGTCGAGGAAAATCAAAATAATAAAAAAAAGATGTCTGTCTGTCGGTTGGTCTGTCTGTATCCACGATAACTTAAGAACGCTTTGAGCTAGCGACTTGAAATTCGGTATGCATATGTTTTTTATACAATGGACAAGTCGGTATTTGAGCAAAATCCGCTGGGGAGGAAGGGAGGTTAAATTTTTGTTTTGGTCGTATTTTTATTATTTAGAATAGAAGAAAACAATTAAAAACCACATAAAAGGTAAAATAAAATTACACAAAAAAATGTTATCATCTTTTTCAAGCCCCCGCTCTCCCTAAAAAAGGAAAAAATTCTTTCTGGACATAATGTTTTTTATTATTCACAATAGAAGAAAAAATTAATTAAAAAAAACACCTAAAAGGTAAAACAAAATTACACAAAAAATTTACTTGTAATTTTTTTCCATAGCCTCGCTCTCCCCAAAATGAAGAAGTTGTTTCTGGACATAACTTTTTTTATTATTCACAATAGAAAAACCCATAAGGTAAAATAAAATTACACAAAAAATTTAATTCTCATTTTTTTTCCATGGGTAAGAAAGTGTAATTTTCTATAAACATACTCGGCATCCTTCTTGTTGGTCTATAATAAGCTCTTTATGATATGATTTATTTTCTTAGCTAATTAGGTTATATGATATTTTCTTTTGCAGGAAGTATACACAACTACTTTAGGAAATACCACCCCTCCGAAACCGGCCCATATGGCATTGCTTCCGAAATCATGGACACCTATGTCCGTTCCTGCGCAGGTTACTGCGTAATCACATATTTATTAGGAGTGGGAGACAGACATCTGGACAACTTATTGCTGACGGAAGATGGGAAGCTGTTTCACATAGATTTCGGATATATTTTGGGCAGGGATCCCAAACCACTACCGCCACCTATGAAGTTGAGCAAGGAAATGGTCGAGGCTATGGGCGGAGTCAATTCTGAACATTATCAGACGTTTAAGAAGATGTGTTATACAGCGTTTTTGCATCTTCGAAGGTAAGTCCATTATTCATACATGTGTACATTCGTCATTTCATCTTTTTTAATACTATTATTGGTATTACGTACGTTAACGTACGTAATACTAATACTAATTAGTGCTATAAAAATGGAACTAAGTAAGTCTATAATCCCTGGAGATTAAAAGTACCAAACCACTGCAAGAAAAATTACCCAATTTTTACAACACGAACTTAATAATTTGAGTTGAGTGTAGTGACACTGCATCCATGCAACTGCCTCCTAACACATACCCTATTTCATTTCATTGTTGGTAACTAAAAAAGTTAATTCATGAAAATCACCTTACATGTGATAAAGCATTTCAATAAAATGTAGCATTGAACCCACATATTTGTTAGAATAATTTTTGGTTACGTTTCAAATTAATTGGGTGGGGGGGGTCAAGAATTTTGGCGATGTGTGTAGTTACTGTTTATAGTTTTAAAGTTAATATTTTGACTTGAGTTATGAGTAGTAAAGTGTAGACTTTCATGTTTAATTTATATAGTTCATTGATTATTTTCTGCACTTTCATAAACACGTATCCTCTTCATTCCCTTCATCAAAAAACTCTTTGTATTAACAAAATGGTATTATATTTCAGACATGCCAACTTGATATTAAATTTATTCTCGTTAATGGTAGACGCGAGTGTACCAGACATAGCTTTAGAACCAGACAAGGCTGTGCGAAAGGTGCAGGACAAACTTAGGTTAGATTTAGGCGATGAGGAGGCGGTGCATTACATCCAGAACCTTATTGACGCTTCGGTAACTGCAGTTATGGCGGCTATTGTCGAACAACTGCATAAAATTACGCAATATATTAGGAAATAAGCTTTAATTTTATTGATTTGTAGGTGATATTTGAGGCTGGTTCGCGCAAAATCAGATATATATGTAATATGTATAACTCTATATTATAAAATAGGATAACTTTTCCGTGTTGGTTCTGAATGAATTTTTTTTTTAATTTGCATCATTTAAGGATAACGTGAAAAAAGGATAAAGTTCTTTTTACTTTTATTTTTCCTTGGTTACAAACTTCCTTCCCTCTAAAGCTGAATGGTTGATAAATAATTATGATTAATTAGAATTATAAGTTTGTACTTTCTAACTTAATAGTATATTATTCAATAATAGATTCTATTAATCAAAAAAGGGTAAATTTTGGGACACCAGCCGAAAGGCGAGTGACCTAATCACCCGAATGATTAATAGCTATTATACGCGAGTAGAATTCTTTACTTTATCCACGGTCGTTTTAAATTTTAAACGGTTTATTTCTACAAACCCGTGATTAATAGGCCCATTAATCACGGCCGTGGATAAAATTAATTTGGATATCCATTCAATCTGAGAATGCGACTCTGACGTCACAGCACGTAAATTAAAAACACTCTGTAGTGTAACTGAACCTTATTTATTAAGACTTAATACATAATTATTATATAGAAAATGTATATAAACGAAAATCATTTATTAAGTCATAAGAAATAAGTTTAAATTACCCTACAGAGTGGTATTTAGTTTACTCGCTGAGAGGTCAGAGTCGCATTCTCAGATTTAATGGATATTATCTACTTTATTATATAAATTCTTGAATTTCTTGAATTACTTCAATCAAGAATGTTGATAATGAACAATCAAAGCTAAATCCTACTAGGTAATTTACCTATTAAAAGTTATGAAATTCCTAAGTTCAAGATCCATTGTATTAAGGGGTAAAGGGTACAAAAGCCAAAATCTTGATAAAAACGATTTATTTTTTATTCTTAAAACACCATGACCAAACGGTCGAAACGCGTCATGGTGTTTTAAGAATAAAAAATTAATCATTTTTATCAAGATTTTGGCTTTTGTACCCTTTACCCCTTAATTTACCTATTTGCTAAATAAGCTACCTATTTAGTGCTGTAAATTCTAGTTCAACAGATCAATAACGAACGCACTGATCTAGTGTATTTATGAATGAACGCAGCGGGTTCTTATTGTTATATTAGTTAAAATAATAGGCTGTTAAGACTAATTACATATCTACATTTTAAATTCTCTTATTATAGAACTTAGTGATTATATTGTTTTATCAATAATGGAAATTTAATTTCTTAGTATTTTTACATATGAATAAAAATTATCTGGTTTTAAATGAACCCTCCTCACTTTGTATGTGATTTTAATATTTTTTATTAATAACTTATTTAAATACAATTTATATTAGTATATTAAAACATATTATTTTTAATTTTTCGTTGCGTTTTACTTATCTGGTTTGGTAAAAGATTTAAGTTTTTTTAAAGTAGCAGGCAGCACTATAATAATAATAATAATAATAATAATTATTATTATTATTATTATAGTACAATAATTGCATATTTAAAAATTGACAAAGATTTTTTACATTAAAATGTTACATATGTATAAGCTTAGATACAACTGATTTTTACGGCAACGACCAAACCACGCTGAAAATGCCAGAACTCGTTCGATCTCTGAAGCCAAGCAGCGTCGGGCGCGGTTAGTACTTGGATGGGTGACCGCTTGGGAACACCACGTGTTGTTGTCTTTTTTGTAAAATTTTCAAATGATTTATACGGAATAACTATGTTTATGTTCGTTGGTTTCCTTTACATTTTCACCCCAACGACCAAACCACGCTGAAAATGCCAGAACTCACAAGCGAACTCGTCCGATCTCTGAAGCCAAGCAGCTTCGTGCGCGGTTAGTAATTGGATGGGTGACCGCTTGGGAACACCACGTGTTGTTGTCTTTTTTGTGAAATTTTCAAATGATTTATACGGAATAACTATGTTTATGTTCGTCGGTTTACTTTACATTTTCACGGCAACGACCAAACCACGCTGAAAATGCCAGAACTCGTCCGATCTCTGAAGCCAAGAAGCGTCGGGCGCGGTTAGTACTTGGATGGGTGACCGCTTGGGAACACCACGTGTTGTTGTCTTTTTGCTATTTTTATATCCATAAATTACCAAACGCATGTTTATGCCGCGGAGCCTCGGTTCCAACCCTCTCTAAAAATCGGAAATGGATTAGTCTACATAAAAAATAACTCGTATGGTGTTGCGCATATTAGGAATTTTAAAATGTTTAAATGAACCTGTAACAGGTTTTTTTTTCTGTAACAGGTGTATTGTATCATAGTGATATTTCTACCATAACTGGTTAACCACAATTGTTTAAACTATAATAGTTAAACTGTTTCCGTTACATAGGGCGAGCATTGTTGATTTTCACTGACTCGATTTATGAGGACTATGCCTATTTATGTCACTGCACTATGGGCCAGAATTTTTCTTGCGCGGCTTAAATTAACGAAAATTCATTTTCCAAAAAAGAATAAAAGCATTTGATTTAGGGATAGTTGGGGCATATATTACCAAATTTATTTGCCGATAAAACAAAAACTTTTTTCTGGGCAGCCGTTCAAACTTAAAAAATGTGATAATTTTTTGTAAGATTCTTAAGTTCAAATATTAAATATATTTGTAAATCAAATGAAATGTTTGCTGTTTTTTTTAAATGTATTGATTAATAAATGTTAAAGTAACACAACTATACTCCGCGCATTATCTATCTGAGTTGATTCTCATCTGTTTTTTGTTTTATTGTTGGTAGAATACATTTAATCCCCTATGTAAGGTTGCTAACTTGTATTTTAAATTCTTTGTCAATCAAAACATTATTTTGACATTTAAATCATTTAAAAAAAAACATAATAATTTTTGAAGAGCCGAAAGATAATGGTAAAAAGAACAAGAAAGGTCCTGAAAAAGGAAACTAAAGGATCAATTTACAAATATATTACTAAAAAGAAATATAATGCAGTGCTCAGTAAAAGTTTCATAATAGTCCAAACGATGTAGCAGAGATTTTTTCGGTAAGTTCGTATAATACTGTTTCATAATTGTATTTAAAAGATATTATTTTAGGTATCACCAGCTCAGGTCTTCGGGATTATGAAACAAGCAGAGGGCGGTGGGGCAGACAGTTTATTTACTGCCAGTAACTTCAGAGTATTAAAAAGTTTTCTAGAACGTAAAATTTTACTTTATTATTACATATTATACATAATATAAATAAAATCACTTACTTGGACTTTTATTTTAAACAAATTTTCGGTTTTTAGTAAAATTTAAAATTTCTGGATAGATCAGCAGGTTTGGATTTATAATATTATATTTTTATGTAAAAATTTCCTAAAATGTAAATGTTTATTTTAACACCATATTATGAATAAAAAAGCTTACTTTAATAGTGGTAACGCTATGGTACTTGCGTTTGTTATAATTTTAAACGGACTTTCTCGTTTTAAAAACATTTTGTCATCATAATTATTTATAAGATGTAACATGACAGATAATTTAATCTAAATGTCAAAAATTGTCAAAATCACAATAGGCAATAAAAATATTACTAACAGTCATTTTTAAACCACTAATCGTAGCTGCCTTGATCCAATTTGTTACTCAGATAGATAATGCGCCGAGTTTATGTTAAATTTATTCTTTTGTTCTTTGTCCGAGTACCATAATATTTTATCAGAAAAATTATACATTTATAGGAAAGTGCATAGTTTCATTATCAGTCAACTTGGCTCAACACAACCAATTTTAAACTTATATACATCAATTTGTAGCTTTTTCTATGGCAATCATTGTAGGGATGCTGATTTTTTCTCATATTGTTATTTTTAGGAGAAATCGATTTTTTTCTACCTTTGCGCATATTTCTTTTTTAATATACATATGGTCTATCAGATATACAATATTATGCACGATAACTAAAGAACGCTTTAAGCTAGAGGCTTAAAATTTGGTATAAAGGTATGGTACTAAAAGTTATTGCTCTGGATTCTTTTTGGTGAACATTGGGGTGCGGCATGGGGGCTAAATGGGGAGAAGTCCTTTTTTTTACAAAAATGTGAATTGCTATATAGGAGTTTTTAAGGTTGCTGAAATAGAATCTGATAATAAACATTTTCTAACTCTACCCCCGCGGGGGTGAGGGGGTAAATATTTTTAAATGTTTTCAATATTTTCGTCAAAGTTGGTATATAGGGGTTTTTGGGGTCAACTAAATCTGATAATACAAATTTTCCAATTCCATCACCGGTGGGTGAGGGGTGCTTATTTTTAAATATTTACAATATTTTGGTGATAATTCGTATATAGGGGTTTTTGAGGTAGCTAAAACTGAATCTGATAATGAAAAAGTCCACCCCAGGAGGGCGGGGGATAGGTAATTTAAAATATTTACATTATTTTCGTAAAAATTGTTATATAGGGGTCTTTGAGGTTGCTAAAACTTAATCTTGGAATAATTTTTTTCTACATCCACCCCCTGAGTGGCGGGGGTAGTTTTTGTAAAAATTGGTATATAGGAGTTATCGAGGTAGCTAAAACTAAATATAATAATAAAAAAATCTTACTTCATCCCCTGAAGGGCGGGGGTAGTTTTCTTGAAAATTCGTATATTGGGGTTTTTTAACCAAAACCAAGCGGCTCCAAAAACCCCTAGACACCTATTTTTATAAAATTTAGATTTTTTTCGCCATAGGGGATCCGCCATTTTGAATTTTTAATAATGAATTTGAATTCAGCGGCCCCAAAAACCCCTAGATACCAATTTTTATCAAAATCCGTTAAAATTTTAAATTTTCTTTCGCCATATTGGATCCCACATTTTGAATTTTTAATATTGGATTCAGTTTTAGCGACCTCGAAAACCCTTAAATACTAATTGTGACCGCGGAAAAAAAATTCTGGCACATAGCGCACTGATTGTAATTGCTTTTAAATTACTATGTTATTATCACAGCCCGGATCAAAGAAGCCATTTACCGGGGGATGCAAAAATTGTTATTTAAAAAACCTCTTTTTTTAAGGCAATAGACACTTTAATTAACACTCAGTGAGTCACTTGGTCATAGTCCATGAGTTATGGAGAAAGACTTAATTTTTTTTGAAAATTGTTTCACATTTCACACAATATTTTTGTATTAACTATCCGTTTTTCGAAAATACAAATAATTAAAAAAAAAAGTCATTTTCCATGAATCATGGACCATGATCAAGTGACTCACTGAGTACTAACAGCGTCGACATGACGTTCCGCTTGGTGAACAATAGTTTAAAGGGTATATTTACTTGAAAAAAGAGTTTTTAAACATTCTAATTATTGCATGCCCCCGGTAAATGGTTACTTTGATCCGGGCTAAAGTTATTATAATATAATTATAAATGTTGTCTTTGGGGGCTGCACAAGTGATTAGGGGTAAATGAATAGTTTATTTATTATCTTGACTAAACTCTTTAATCAAATCAAATCAAATCAAATCATTTATTTCGTTCGTAGAAACAAGTTTTTGAACATGTCAAAGAGAATTACATAAAAATGTTAGATATGTTAAATTACATAATTGTTAACTTACAGATTAAAAGCTTATCATAAGCACAAAAATAGGTACGTCACAGATATAAAATTATAGAATGAGTATATACATGTGTTTATACAGTATACTATCACTCAACCAATGGCCATTTAAAATCATTTACTTTATAGAAACATTCTTTTAATAGAGTTTTCTTTACTGTTTTTCTAAACAGGTGTACGTTTTTAATGTTTTTTATGTCACAGGGTAACAAATTGAATAGTTTTAAGCCAACATTTATGGGAGATTTGTCATAAGTTTTATATAATCTTCGATAATGCATATGAAAGTTATTAGCATTTCTAGTGAAATAATCATGAACTTGGTTGTTTGTGACATAAGTAGTTTTATTTTTATAGGCATTTGTTAGCAGTTCAAGAATTAGGATACACGGTAGTGAGAGAATGTTCATGTTTAGAAATAGAGGTTTACATGGGTGATCATATGAAGCCCCAGCTAGGCAGCGTAAAACACGTTTTTGTGCCCGGAAAACATATTCAAAGTTTGTTGAGAGACCCCACGTTAAGATCCCATAAGATAACCGTGATTCTATATTGGCGTGGTAAAACATGACTAATTGAGGTCTTGTCAGTATACGCTTTAAGGCTCGTACTTGATAGCAGGTTGTGTTAATTTGTTTGATTAGTTTATCGCATTGGGCGTTCCATGCTAAGGTTTCATCTATTGTTACACCCAGAAAAGGTACTTGATCAACTCTTTCAATGTTTTTGTCATTAATTTCTAAGTTAATATTATTTAGATTCCTCTTTTTATTGGTGTGAAATCTTAGGTATTTTGTTTTAGAAGCATTTAAGTATAACGAGTTGGCATTAAACCATTGCGTTAATTTTTGACAGATTATTGGTAGATGATGTTTCCATTCCTCCTCAGACTTAAACGATAGGAGGATAGAGGCATCGTCTGCATACATGATAATTTTTTGTTTTATGAAATGTGGGAGATCATTTATAAATAAGATAAAAAGGATGGGCCCCAGGAAAAAAATTATTATGGTTAGAAAAGTTAAATTAGCAACATGTTGTTAATAATAGTATTTATTATGGTCTGTTTCATCAAGCAAGAGAGTAAATTAAAAATCGCACAGTGAATATTTTCAAAACAGATTCGAATATTGGATGTGCAAATATACTGCTTAGTTTATTTTATAAAACATAACTATATTCTATACACAAGCATATACTATTCAAACAGTAAAAATATTTACTGTGCGATTTTTAATTTACTCTCTTGCTTGATAAAACAGACCATAGAAAAAAATACTTGATGTGACCAAATTTTCCAGTTTTCTTTTTTAAAATTTTCGATTTTTTTCATTTATTCATTTATAAAGCATACCTACATTAATAAATAAATGTTTTAATTTTTAAGCATAAGTTTTTTTTGTAAATAATTTTTGACCGCACTGCATACGCATTGCGGCTTTATAATCTTATGTAAATCTTTCTCTAGTTAGAGCAAGTACCTACTTAACTGGTATCAAATTTTTATTAATAATTTTAAAAACAAAGCTTGAAAATATTATGATTCCTCTATAATAATTATTATTATTATACATATCCCTAAAAGTACCCAGTCTTCCAGCCTGAAACTTTCATAAATCTCCTGTTTTTAATGACGGTATCCCTAGCAACGCTAGGACCCGTGCGCCACTTGACCGCAACATCGTTGATGCTTTCGTATAATAACAATTGCCCACAAGTAAGTAGATCAGTAGCGTAACAGATATTAGGCAAACCATATTGTTTAACCTATTCAATGCGAAATTTTCATTGAAAATAATATACAGTGCGTGCCTAAACTTTAGAGTCCGCTAAAGTCTGCCCCCTTTATCTTTTGAACGGCTTAAGATATCAACTTTAAATTTGGAGTAAATAACATAACCCAAATAATTTTTCGGTACATACACGGTGTTTGCAGTCTTTTGTCATAAAATAAAGGGGATGATTCTACATTTAAAAAAAGTCCAAACTCTTTTTTAGACGTCCCGTTAGGACGGACGCAGCTCCCTTAGGGCTCCTTTCTAGCGGGCCAACCTTTATAGGAACTTTGTTTCATATTTTTTTATTTAGGATCACCTCAGAAATTTTTTTCATTGAGTTCTGGAACACCTTGTATATTATATTTATACACAAGTACGTGCGCGCATCATTATTTTTCCTATACTTTTGTCATAAAATAAAGGGGATGATTCTACATTTAAAAAAGTCCAAACTCTTTTTTAGACGTCCCGTTAGGACGGACGCAGCTCCCTTAGGGCTCCTTTCTAGCGGGCCAACCTTTATAGGAACTTTGTTTCATATTTTTTTATTTAGGATCACCTCAGAAATTTTTTTCATTGAGTTCTGGAACACCTTGTATATTATATTTATACACAAGTACGTGCGCGCATCATTATTTTTCCTATACTCCGTCCAGTTATGCAAGATAGTAAGGGACGCTGCCCGTTTTACACCACAGAGCTCATAAATAGCATAATTATGCATAAATCGTAGTGTATCAAAATTTAACAGATATCGGTACTGTTTTCCTGGAAATGGCCTATCCAAAGACTCGCATAACAAACATAGTACATAAGAATGCGATGCCAGGATTGGCTTGATGTGTCGTCACGTGTCTTGTAATGGTTGTTATGCGAGCCTCTGGATAGGCCTTAAGTTGTAATTGTAACCTAAAAATTTGACGTTTTCCTTGTGTTCAATATAATTTACGTTTGTACAATATGTAGAATATGCTAATTTAGTGTGAGTGTATGAAGAATAAACCAAAAAAGTACCTTTTTCAATACCATACAAAACAACATTAAGTATAACCATTTTTTTATGTAACTTTCTCTTCTTTCATTAGCTTTAATGACCGTCAATCATTGTCATAGACAAAAAATGTCACAATATTTTATATGTTAAAAGGTACGAGTTTTTAAACAATGATGTAGCTTAAAAATCGCGGGAATTTTAAACTACTATTTTGCATAATTGGACGGACTATAGTAAGTAAAGTTAATTCAGACCGTAAACCGACCATAAATCTACACTTATTTAATTAAATGTTCGAGGTCCGTCATTCGGAGATTGTAGGTACCCATGGTGACGCCACTGGCCAATGGTAAGGTTACTCATTTGTGACCACGCTCCCAAGCATTTACCTATGTCTGAGTGAAACGTAAGGAGTGGCATATACCTGATTCTATTTGAAACGTAAACAAGATTACAACTACAACGAAAATAAAATAGTGAAAAATTAGTTTAAAAATGGTGGAACCAAAGTTTTTGATGTACAGTGCCACTTTCGCAATACTTTTTGGAACATGTAAGTAGTTTCTAACTTTTAAGTTTAGTAAAATTTGCATTTTATAACACCTGTTTTGTTTTGATTATGATTCCAAATAAGCGGTTTATTTAAAATTTTTTTAGCTGCTTTAAAGAATCAATATTAAGTTATTAATTTTTAATATTTATTTTTGGTCTTTGGGCCTTTGAGCCGAGTTCGAAATAAAAATTATCAGAAAAACAAAAACAAATTAATAATGTTTATTTTAAAAAAACCAATAAATTAGTGTTATTTAATTATTTTTTAAATCAAATAAGAGATAAAACATATTTTTTTCTTTTACGCCAAAATGAACGCATCACTAGAATTTTTACAAACCACTAATTTTAGGCCCGTCGAGAGGGGGGTCAGAGGTGTTTCCCCCGAGCCCGGGGTTTCTGTGGGGCCCGGATCTTAATCGAAATCTTTAATCTTTTTTTTTTTTAGTCTCTGAGGGGGCCCGGAAGACGGCAATGACTTTGTTTTTAGTCATCAAAAAAGGATCAATTTTACCAATTTTAAAAGTAATGTCCACAAAAAAATTATGGGGGTTTAAACTTTTTTAAAAAATCAAAAAAACTATAATTAAAAAAAACAATTTTTTTTTTCGTTTTACGCAAAAAGAAAATGAAAAGAATTTTTGAAAAAATTTAAGTTTTAAATTTTAAGAAAATGCAATATACCATTTACTGTAAATAGTATATAATGGAATGTGTAGCATTACATATCTTCACGGCTTGTTTTTTTATTTAAAAGGATATTCACTATCGATTTATATTTAGCACTTCATGGAATAATAATTTTAAAGAGATATTGACATGGGCTCTAAACGTTTGTATACAGGTCAAGTATCTAAAAACTCTTGAAGCAATGCAAAAGACTTAACGTCAGCAATTTTATGCTTGAATTAAACACACTGTTAAAAATGTAACAGAAAACGTTGTCTAATAATTGATCTATAAACTAGATGAAACGTTGCAAGCACCCTGTCAAAACATCGGCACACTAGAGCCATCTAGTTTGCAAATTTCAAACTAGGTGTTGTGTTTGATTTTAAATTCTGTATCTTTAAATCATTATATTCTAGCAAAAAACTGTATATAACATTTTTTATAGGGCTTAAAAAGAGCTTTTTGTTAAAATATAATTTTTTGAAATCGGGTTATAAATGCTAAACAAACCTTTGACTGCTTTAAACGCCAATATCTCGAAAACAATGCATTTTAGGAAAACGTTGTTTATAACATTTTTTGACCAATTTAAAATTATCTTTTATATAAGTGCTAAATTAACCAAATACAATAATAATTGCCTTAATTATAAACAAAAAACGCTAAAAATAGGAGTTTTACCCTATTTTTACCCCCTTACCCCCAATCGTTTACCCCCTAAATCTAATCAGCTCTTCGGAATACAATAAGAAACAATATGCAGAAAACCGCAAGTCGATATCTCATGTAGAAATGGAGAGAGAGAGTTTACACCCAGACAGACGGACGCAAATTTTTTTTTTACTGATTTAGACTCAGAATGGTCTAAAACGTCGAGAAATGTGAAAAAAACGTGGTCAAAGATTTTTACTTTTCGGCGAAGATTTCAATACATCGGTACTCTTAGTAGCACTAAGTGCCAATGTAATATTTAGGTTAATAAAATAACAATTGTATGGCTTAAGCCATACAGATACATGTGTAATTCTTCGCATTTCATTATACCGGGTGTTTCAGGAAGGTGGTTCACCCCCCTTAACTTTTTTATACTTTGAGCTATCCAAATGAAATTTAGAGATCATGCATAAGACAAAATTTGCGATTTTTTGACTATCAAACAACTTTTTTTTACTTCCGGTTTCACCGGAAATTACCTTAACTTTCGATTTTTAAATGGGACACCCTATATATTTTTACATATTTTGTCTTAGAAATCAATTCTGAATACAACCATATATCACTTGTCAATTTTTGAAAGTTCATGTAATTTTTTATTTAAATTTTGATTTTAAACCTAGAGTGCCTTAAATTGGCTTATTTGCTTAATTTTTGATCTAGTTTCTTAAGAAAAATACTATTTTTACTAAAACTTGAAGGATGACATTTCTTAAAATTGTTTTTCAAAGCCATCTCAGTTTTTGCTTTGTCATATTAAATCTGAATGCAAATGCAATCACAAAAAGTGAATAGTAAAAATTAGTATTTTAAGGCCAAGTATCAAAATGTTCGCAAAAAAATTCTCTATCATTTAAAAGTTATGAACCACCCTCTTTAAAAAATATGACTTATGGGCAAAAGTGTAACTTTTAAACTTTTAAGAGCGCACCAAAAATAGAGTTTTCGGAAAAAAATCAAAATAGTATTTTTCTTAAGAAACTAGATCAAAAATTAAGCAAATAAGCCAATTCAAGGCACTCTAGGTTTAAAATGAAAATTTAAATAAAAAATGACATGACCTGTAAAAAATTGACAAGTGATATATGGTTGTATTCAGAATTGATTTCTAAGACAAAATATGTAAAAATATATAGGGTGTCCCATTTAAAAATCAAAAGTTAGGGTCATTTCCGGTGAAACCGGAAGTGAAAAAAAGTTGTTTGATATGTCAAAAAATCGCAAATTTTGTCTTATGCATGATTTCCAAATTTCGTTTGGATAGCTCAAAGTATAAAAAAGTTAAGGGGGGTGAACCACCTTCCTGAAACACCCGGTATACTCTTCACAGTGGATAGTATATTGAAGTTTTCGAAATACTTAACGCATGTTAAAATTATTTTGTTAAAACGCAAGATAGATAAAAAAATTAAACGGGTACCCTTTCTATAAGGGTGGAAAAATTAAAACGTTTATAAAATAACATATCAAATTGACTTCGGCTTCTTTTCATTTAATCCAAACAAATTTGATTTATACAGGGGTAAGTCCAAAAAAAAATTGAAAGTTTAGGTCACCTAAACGACCCCTAAATGAACCTCGATCAACTGCATTTTTTTTGTAGTATTTTGCCCTACAGGAGAATAATTTAACGTATAGGTAGTTTCCCCAAATTCAGTTTAAAATTTGGTGAAAATCCTCGGGTAACGTACGTAACAACTATAATAACTTCTGAAAATAATATTTATTTATTTTTTTATTATCCCATATGCTTATTAGAAAGTAAATCTTTCACAAGTTAAGCAAACATAATTAAAAAACAAAAAAATCTAATCAGATTAGCAGATATTCATTATCATTTACTTAATTGCATAAGTGTACTTCCAAATTTTGTAACATACGAAACGCGCACATAATCTGTATTATTTTTATTCCTAATTGATTATTAAATTTACAAGTAAACTAAAAGATGTTAAAAAGTGCCTGTAAGGATTATAAACTGAAATACAAATGAATGAACTATCGAGTAATTTTCTGAGACCTAAATTAAGGTGTACGAATGTAACGTACGTAACGATGGAATGAATTATAATACCTTCTTGAGTTATCGCGTACACAAAAAAACGTAATATCAGATGGGCATGTTCAGAGTTACTTATTTTTTCATGAAACACATTTGTATGTATAATTTTTTTGTCCAGGATTTTTTTTGCGATTTCGGAAAACATGAAACTACCGTATTATAGTATGCTATGAAGAAAATAATAATTAGATTTTAAGGATTAATCCTTTTTTTAATTTAGTAAAATTGCAGGTCAATACATGTAATTAGGTAAAAGATAAAATTTATAAATTATATTATAATACAATACAAAAATGTATATAATATATTATAATTAACTCTGCTTAGTAAATGATTTGGCAGGTCCAGGGTACAGAACCACCAATATTAATTGTAGAAAACATAAAATAAATCCAGTTGCATTCTGTACCATCATAAAATCGTTCCTCAAAATAATTCCATAAATAAACCATAAAAAGGTGACAACTGCAGACATAAAAGTCATGGGCAATGGAATAGCAGATGCATCTTTTTTATTGATGATTTTTTTTAAATCTAAAAGTGGAAAAGCCAATAACAATAATTGTAATACTGTAAGGGCCAGTCCGTATCTGAATTCCAAATTTTCAGATTCCACAAATGCATATCCCAGAATCACAGCAACAATTAGAACTCCATAAGTTATAGGTTTCAAAATATTTTGTTCAATATTTTCTGAGTATTTCGTATAGAAAACCAAATATATCATGTTCAATAAAATACTTGCTATATTTACTTGTAACATAGCTGGGTCATTTAACATGAGGGCATAGTTTACTACCAAAATTCCTATGGCGATACTGCCTATAAAAGGCACTGCAGATATTCCTTGGGTATTTCCTTTCTTGTAGACATTTTTGCATATAAAACTTCCAGTAAAAAATTGGGCGATTGTTAACACACTTGCAACTTGGCCCATTCCCTCTTTATATGGTTGAAGTGCTTCTGATAGCGAATTCATGTTTTTCACGTACCTACCTACAGAATTTGATATAAACGTATTTATATATTATGCGTGACAGGCTGTCAGTAAATTTTTATTTAAAAGTCAAGGTTAAGATCAAGATGACTGAAGAAATTGGTTTCTAAAGCCTCCAGATATCTTGGTTAAGTAATGACTCGTTATTCTTGCTTTTGCCTAAAGTGCCTGAATTTTTGCTGTCGTAAGACAAATATTTAGGCCCTCTAATTTTACCTAGGCTTCTGAATATTTGACATTCTGTGTGAAGAGCAAAAACCAAAACATTTATACCCTCTATCAAGGCATCCTTGCCTATATTTTTTTTAAATAAAAGCCCTTTATACTTTGTAGGTACCTCTTGTTACTAAACTTAAAAACATTAAATGAGTAGGTAATAACCAGTATTCGGCGTAAACTCAGTTATGAGTCATCAACGTTGAACAATAAACACAGAAACATAGGCTTACGGAACAATTTTGCCGTATGAGGGAAATTTTTATAAATCGAAACATTTGACGACTAATTTGTTACCCACAACAATATTAACTATACATACGTATATATATCGGTGTTCTTCAAAGAAAAAACCGACATTCGATTTTTATCTTTTAAGAATACGAAAGTTTTTAATTTTTATTTATCGATAACTTTTTTTCCCACCTTACTCGTTTAAATGGAGTCATTAAAAAAAATCAAGATAAAAAGAAATAAAAATGTAAATATTTAAAACCTCGCCTCAACGCAAGAGTCGACGCGGCGCCTATGCGAGTACTGGAAATTCGCCGACTACTGGTAATAACTGATAAATAGCAGCTTATGCTAGCAGATAAGCATAGGGTCACTCGATCGGTTGTTGCTTTGTCTAGTTTAGGTGTTAGTTTGTTTTGGTGGTTGGTTGGTTTGAGGTTTTTATCAGGCGAAAACTATAAGAAACCCGAACGGCTAACCACCAAAACACTAGACCAAGTAACAACTGAAAACGAAAACGAGTAATCATAGAGAGCATACGTGCACGAGGGGTAAACCGCAGAGGAACTCAGGTGTACAAATTGGAGGTAATCTGGAGAAAATCTTTAAAGGTTACGAGGTAATCTGGAAGAAATCTTTGAAGATTCCCTCCTAAAGGTGTAGAAATGTTGTCAGCGGTTTACTCCTCGCAAAAAAACAACCAGTAGCCAAAAAAAGGGCGGTCTATTTTAAATTTTATTTATAATTGGGGAGCAGTCTAGAATATGGGAATTCCATCTTAAGATTACCCGACTTGCCCCCGCGATTGCTTTTATTAGATACTACTACTTTTTTACTAATAAAAAAATAATGAAATGTATACATAGTTCACTACAAAATTTTAATATAGTTTCCGCGAAGAAAAAGTGTGCTCTTCCGTCATGACGGAAATGACGCTTCAGTTTAATCAGATCACCATAACTCGACAACGCTCTGAACTAATGACTCCAAATATGGAAAAAGGTATCTAAAGTTTCCGTAAAACAATAACTATACAGTATATCCCCGAATGGAGTTACAAAGAGTGAATAATGTTTTGGGAGTTTGAAAACAAGCCTGGAAAGTTATCAAGACTGACTTTTTTGAGATATCAAAAATAAAAAAAATCCTCCTTGTAACTTCATCCGAGGACATACTGTAAACTACAAAATCATTTTAAAATTTAGAATTTCATTTAATGCATATTTTATTGCTATTTAATGGAAAACAACATCAGTTTGTGGTAATTTGATAAACTGTGTTAATAGGCTAGACAATATTAGGATAAATCAATAAATAGATTTATCATAATTAAAAAGTCCAACAAAGGTATCTTGGTTCAGTAGATAGAAATAAATAAATATTCGGAATATTATAAAAGTGTTCTACAAACGGGTTTAAGCACGTTATTCCCTTGTTAGATATTTTGGACTTTTGAAAATTATAAACCAAAAAAAAAATTAATTTAATGTTTTAAAATCTTTGAATAAAAAAAAATCAAGTCTAAAAACGGCAGAATACTAGACAATTAGTAGTAGGCTTTAGATAATCCTGCTTTATGAACTAAACTTAATGTTTAATAGAAAATTCAGACATTAGCATATTTGGGCTCTATCAAACGTTTCCATTAAATTTGGAACATGCCAATTTAAATCTGTTGAATTGTAAATTAAGTAGATACCTCTTGTGATATTCTAATGATCTTCTTAAATAAACCATTGCAAGTAAAATTTTATTAAAATACTGACCCTTTAACAGGAGATATACAGGGTTATCAATAAGTGGCTTGCCAAAACTTTAGAGGCGATTCTAGATCCAAAAATATAAAAAAAAGTTCCGGTAAAGGTTGGTCCGGAAATGATCCCTAAGGGAGCTGCAGCCCTTTAAAATTGTACTAAAAATAAGGTTTTTAATTAATAACTCTGACGAGCTTTTGCATATATAGTATTAATAAGGACTTTAAGTTTATGTTAATTATTTTTTTGAATTTATCCAGACGAACAAAATGTGCGAGCCTTAGCACGTTTTTCCCCAAATTTTTTTATATGTATATTATTATTTATTTTGGATTTTTTTTTAAATATAAATTCCTTGAGTCAAAATACATAAAAATGTCATATAGTGTAACACTGTAGGAGCAACCGTTTTCGAAAAAAAACAATGCAATTGAATCGGTTATTGCTAAAACACCCTAAGTAAAAAACCGATATTTACATAATAAAGTGCAAAAAAAATAGGAATTTGAGTTAACACTTGTTTAGTGTGCAGTAACAGTTACTGAACACAAAACAAGTATTTACTCAAAATTTCTATTTGTTTTTTGCACTAAGCACATCATTAAATATCGGTTTTTGACTTTCAATTAAGATGAAGCAACATTTTGTGCCATCAAAAATGTTACTTTTTAAAATATTACTTCTTTAATATTCAATTTAGGTGTGAAGAATACTTTTTTGCTTAGTTTTAAATGAAGAATAACCCTAACCCAGCATTAAAATTTTATTGGTTTGTTTGTCGTACTATTCTACTTAATTAAGTATCCCCTAAGTCCAGGACTTGTGTGGGCTAGTAGTAGAGGAAACCATCGGCTTATACTGACTTTCGAACCAGTTTCTAGGGAGTGTCCGTTTCACTTATCGCCTTCGCTAAATTTCAATTATTAATTAACTGAAAAAGGCAAATCGGCGCCAGTGAGAATCGAATTCACGCTAGTAGGATTGCTATGCATACGCGCTAGCCACTACGCTACGCATTTTGTTCCCCATTCAATATGTCCACCTTCGAAGGGCCGTAGCTCCCTTAGGGCTTATTTCCGGAACAGCCTTTATATAAACTTTTTTTTATGTTTTTGGATGTAGAATCACCTCTTAAAGTTTGGCATGCCAGTTACTGATCACCCTAAATAAAGTTAAAAAAAAATATTTCTTTTTGCGATTATTATCAGGTTGCAGGAGCTGCCGATACATGGTTACTCTCTGCGGGCCGATTCATGGTTGCTCTCCGCGGGCCTACGCGTTGTATGCTTTTCTTTTGTCTTCTATGGAACGGACAAAGATAAACTTCTTTGGAATCATAATCATAATAAATTTAAACACATTTCATTCAATTTCATTTTAATGAAATGTTTTTTATAGGAAATACACATCGATACCTCATTTTCAAAATATTGTATCTATAGCATAGTTCGGAAAAAAGTGGGGTAGCAAAAAATTGTCCAAAAATTTTGAAACTATACAATTTATTACTATTTTCTAATCGATAAACATTTTCGAACGGCTTTTTTTATTCGATGTTTTTTCCGAATCTTGATACCGTTACTGAATTGATCTAGTTTCGAGATACAACAGTTTAGAATTTAGGTATCGATATTATTGTTGGGTATTTTTAAGTTAATTATTTAAAAATTGAAAATTTTGATTACCGTTTTAAAGTCTCTTGTTATTTTTGTATGTAAAAAGATAATTTACGCGAAAAAAAATTATCCGAGAAATTTTGAACATGTTAACATTTTGTTTCATACTCAAAGTTCTCGGCTGGGATTGTTTTTGGTAAAAATCGGGGAAGTTCAAGAGAGTCAAAGAGGCTAAATTTCAATAATTTGTTTTTATTTTTTGAAAAATACCTTTTTGTTTTTGTTTATGAGTATTTTGTTAGCAGTAGTATTTTTTCAGTTTTTATTTTTTTTTTATTTTTCGTATTTTTAGCCTTAGCACTTAATTGCTACCAGTGTTCTGGTAGCGACCCCAACAGACCTTTTCAATGCAACGAATGGCTAGACAGTGATATAGATATAGAACCGGAGCCCTGTGATAACGTGTATGGTGCCAGCTATTGCATCAAACACATCGGTCGTTTTGAAGGTAGACTTCAAACAAATTACATTGAATTAATCATCCTAACATTTATTTACCTAACACTTAATCAAAGGGCTGTGGATCATATCTAACAACTTATACTATTAAAACAAAGATACACTGACAGTTTTTCATGTTTGACTATTTATTTATATAATAAATAGTTATTTTTGGTACTAGTGAGCAGTGTCGAACTGGGCACCCCAAGGCTAGTGAGATTTTAACCTAGAGGGTAGAGGTGTAAAAAAACCGTTTTTTTTTGAAGGCTTGTTTTTTTTTGAAGTTTTTTTTGTGTTTTTTTTGTTTTTTTTTGTTTTTTTTTGTGAAAATATTTAAAAAATGACAACTTTTGTATTTTAGGATCAATTAGAGACTGTTTTCAATAGTTTTTATTAGTTTTTATTTCAAAATACTTTATTCTTCGTGAAATAATAAAATATATAGATTATATTCTGTTAACGAGTTTAGGAGTTGAAACTTCAGTCACATAACCTCACTTTTCTAACGTGTCAAATTTGTGAAGTCTATTTATGATGCCTGGCCGCAAAAAAAGCAACATATCAAATCTTTTTATAGACACACAAACTAACGGAAAAGTTCCGAAAATGAAATGCATGTTTTGTAAAACACCGGTGTCGAAAAATAGAGTTGTTACAACTCATTTGTAAAAAACCGTTTTAAATTAAATAAATTTTTTTATAATCTGTCATCCTTCATACATGACTTTTACAATAAAAAATGTGTTAATTTTTAATAAAAAACAAAATTATTTTTTATAACTGTGTTTTTTTTAATAAAAAACAAATTTGTTTTTTTTTATTAAGTCGAGCTTTGTTTTAAAACGGTTTTTTTTTAAAAAAACAAATGTTTTTTTTTGAATTTACAACTCTACTAGAGGGGGCCCCAAAAAGAAAAAAAAAGTTCTCGTCCCAAAAATTTCGATGACTAAAAAAAAGGTCATCACCTTCGAATTTTTGTACCCCTCCAACATTTTTTTGGTTGGTCTCAGCCTAAAAAATTGATGATATAAAAAGTCCAGTCCGACACTGCTAGTGGGTTAAGTAAGATATTGCCCATGAGACAATTAACCTGCGAGGCGTCAGACGAGTAAAGGTTCATTTATGCATTATTATAAAAACTAGCACGAAATTAAAAAACCAATAAAAAATTTAAGGTGAACAAAATAAATTTGACACGTCATTGTTAAAATTCTTAATTTAGTCATTATTATATTTTATAATTATCCATAAACGAACCTTTATTATATTTATTTATTAAGATATGCTTCTCCATTTTAAATATTTATCATAAAAAAACTAACATTAACATTTTCATTTTGGTTGGAATTTTTGGTGCATGGTGAATTAAAAAACTTACAGCTTCTGCGATAGATTGTTACCAATGTTCAGCTGGTAAATCCATCGATTGCTCGGATGTAATGATCCACATGGGTGGAATTGAACCTATAAGTTGCGATGAAGTGTTTGAGGCACGATATTGCATAAAATCTACCGGTTTGGATGGTAAATAGTGTGGTATATGGTAGAAAATAGAGAGTATTATAAAATTTGATTGAAGCACTTTATAAAATTTGTAAAAAAATATTTATAACTTATGCAGCTTCACAAGGGGTCTCCGAATTTCTTCAAAACATTAGGGTTTCGAGAGAAATAAACTAAAAACGCCAATTTTTCGTTATTTTGACAGTGTTTTTCTCGAAAAATCAGGTCAATTCTTTTCTTGTGGAGCTGTTATTAATGTGTTTTCTCTTTATACTACTCTCTATTATTTAATGTCCACACTGTATGAATCGTACTTTCAGATTGATGTAATCAATTTCATTAGAAAATTTGAAAGCACTAGTGCACTGTAGAGTCCAGTTTAGAGGTAATGATTTTTTTTTGTATGTAAATTGGCTTTCGAAATGTAAATATTATCAAACTCCTTCATTAAAAATTTTTAATAAACTTATTTAATTTTTAGAATAAAGCAAAAATAGAAAAAATAGTAAAAAACAATATGATTTCTTTAAACTAAAAATTCACTTGGCAAGTGTTTTTTTCAACCTGGACGCTTGCTGTAATATCGCTTCTAATTTAATATAATTTTTCGGTAAATTACTAGAAAAGCAGCTTAGGGCCCCTTGCACCAACTTTTGTTCATGGATTATCTCGACTAAAGCGAGTTTAAGTTAAAAATGCTGCGTTCTGATTGGTTGACCCTCAATTTAATCCAAGTTTAAAGTTAAACCATTGTTGGTGCAAGTGGCCCTTTGACGACTCGTTTTCTAAACGTGTGCCAAAATAGTATATTATCAAACGACTGGCGATTACGCAGATTGACAGCCGAGCCAGAAAACGGGGTTGCCAACCGTCCGTGTATCTACACTATTTTTTATTCGATTATATCTTAATAAATTTGTATTTTTGACAAAAGAATTGACGTTTCAGATTAATCCTGGAAGATGTCTCTAGCAGTAAGGGACGAAACCAACGAACTAACAACTCTTCTCTCTAGAATACGCATACCGTTAATATAAAGTATCGCCAACATCTCGGTTTGTTTGTAAACAAATAGTAGGTATATTCAGGCCTGAACAATAACAATTACCAGTAACTGTTATTGTTGTCTATGTTAGAACAAAGCTGTGCGAGTAAGACAGACAAATGTATATGTTGGCTACGTTTTTGTCAGTTTTTACAAATGAAATGCCTATTCTAGAGAGAAGAGTTATTAGTTCGTTGGACGAAACGTCGGAAAGTGAAAATCCATCAACACGGCCTAAAGCCGAAAGTGAAAGTTCTTTATAATTGAAGTTTGAGTTCAAATTTTATTAGTTTTTCTTTGCTTCAAATTACATATTGAGTTATTACCAAAGTTATAGAGTATAAAATTCTCTACAAATCGGTACAAATTCTTCAAGAAAAGTTTATATCATCATTACACTTGATAAAGTACAATATCATTTTTCAGGATAATTTCAAAAGCTTTACTTTTTATAATAACCATTTTCTCAAAAGCTAAGAAAAATGTTTTAAACGAATATTTTGTAGAGAATTTCATAAGCATTCCTTTTTGTAATAATTATAAATTATTACCTTTTTTTAATTGACTTTTTAAAACTCATTTGCAAAAACCTCCAAAAGTGCACCTTAAAATCAAAATGGCGGTGCGGGCTTACATTTAATTGTTGAGGACTTTTAGTATTTTCATCAAAAAGGTCTACCAATTTTCAAAACCTCTGGATTTTTTGAGGCAAGCGGTGACTTTTGTACTTTTGAATAAAAAAGTTATTTTCAGAATTAGTGCCAGTTTTTGACTATCGTTGTCTAATTACACAATTTTTTAATCAAATTATTGGGTTACATAATATATACACATAGTTTGACAACCGAAAGAATGCGACAAAAAAATTTACTTTAAAACTACGTTCACACTGAATTCGCTTTAATCGGAGCGTTTCTTTGTTGATTTCTTACCGTGTGTCAGACTATACGTTGCAAAACTTTAGGAAATGAAAACGTACATTTTCGGTTTTCTGTAAATAATTTTGCTTTTATTAAATAGCTATAGTACACTAACCATATATTAACCCTAGAAAATTGCTTCTATCTTTAACACGTTGACTGCGGCAGAGGAGGCCTTCAGTCAAAATGTAAATGTATCGATACACACGGTACGATAGAGGGTTAAATACATTTTGACCGCAGGTCCTCCTCTTGTACTTCACTATTCTAAATTCTATATAACTGCAGAACTTTTTTGAAAAGCATTACTAGGTTTTATCAAGGGAGGCATTGAAATCGTAAATTTTCCAACATCATATAATTTTGACAAGAGATTTTAAAAGTTGGGTTAAGCTTTTGACAAAAACTGTCTAGGGTAAAATACAAGTAAGTACTGGATTTTTTGTGTTTTTTTGTATTGTACTATTTAAATTATTCTTATAATGCTTTATAATTAGAAAAGTTATGTAAATTAGGTTGTTATTACTCCAATAAATTTTGTTTTACTAATTTTAATTTTTAGAAAAAAAAAATCAAAGCGGATACTGTGTTTTTGCTTTGATATGTTTTGAATTTGACAAATAAATAACCTTATTTTAAAAATTAATTATTACCTGTCAAACTAAATCAAACTATGTTGTAAAATGTACGATTTCAATGCCCACCTTGATAAATTCTATTAATGCTTTTTAAAAAATTTCGCCAGATAATACCTTTCGTTCAGACACTTAAAAGTTTATTCTTGCACAAATATATTTTGCAAAATACACGGCATTATGTCACACCTAACGGCCGTTGTTGGGAACGCCCGGCTTGTGAGTGTTCCTAACAATAGAGGGTTTACTTGAAATAGGGATTCTACATCATAAAATATGACAAAAGTTCCTGTATTATAGGATTAGGTTTATAATAAACATGTCTAAAAATGCGTCCTAAAAGAGCTGCCCCTTTGAAAGTAGCTAAAAAAAATCTGTTTTATTTAATAACTCAGGAATCCTTTGAGATATAGCAACGAAGCTTTGCACATGAACTAATCTTAATATGGTCCATCTTCGTATGTAATTTTCATGTACTTATTTTAATCGGGTGTGCGAAACGGGAGGGCCTTATCAGTTTTTTGTCCCAAACGTTTTTCTGTGTAACTTTTTTGTAATGTTATTTCTGGAATATGATTCCTTGGGTCGAAATACATAAAAAAGGTTGTTGTCAACATTTTAGTATTTAATTTTTCGTCCTCGAACCGTGAATATTCAATTGATTTTTTTTTTCGAAAACGGTTAATCCTACAGTATTACAACAACGGTACCTTTTTTTATATATATTGACCTAAGGAATCATGTTTCAATAATAAAATTACAAAAAAAATAAACACAAAACAGTTTGGGACAAAAAACTGATAAGCCCCCCCCCCCCCGTTTTGCAAACACCTGGTTAAAATAAGTACACGAAAATAACATACAGATGGGCCTTATTAAGATTAGTTCAAGTGCAAAACCTTGTTTCTATATCTCAAAAGGTTCCCGAGTTATTAAATAAAAACCGAATATTTTAGCCATTTCCAAAGGGGCTTAGCTCCCTAACGACGTATTTTTAGACTTTTATAAGATTTTTTGTCATATTTTATGAATTTAAAATTTTGGACCCTATTTCAAAGACACCGTGTATATATTTTGTTGTATTTTTAGGAGGAATTGGTGCCAAACGATTTTGTTCTTCCTTGGACTTAGGAAACTACTGCAATTACGTAAAACAACCAGGAGACATATTAACTTATCGCACGTGTGTCTTTACGTGCACTGGGGACGGGTGTAATCCTGCCAATAACATAAAACCACAGCTACCTGTTATTTTTACCTTGGCAATGTTTGTTTTGTATTCCTGTTTATTTAGATAAAAATATTTTGTATGTGATAACTAAGCAGTATGGACTTCTCATAATTTAATCTGATGATAATCATACTTTCGTCTAATACTAAAAATTTGTAAATTAATAACAATTTTCAAAAATGTAAAAATAAAAAAAGTTCATATGGATACGGGTCAAATATCGTCTCCCAAAAGAGCTGCAGTTCATCAAAGATGACAATTTGAAAAAAAATTAATGAGAACGCTGATCTGATTTTCAAAAACAAACACTGTCGAAACCAGAATAAAAAAAACCTTTTAAATGAGGTATCACTTAACATGTTGTCTAGACAACGTTGTATTTTTAGGGGTAATATAAGAAATGTTTTATACAGTAGTATTAAGTATAAATTTCATTAATTTTAATCCCAGCGACAAAATGCAACGACGACTTGTTTAATTTTAAAAACTCGCCGAAAGTCTTTCGAAATGTTTCTCTACAATCGTCATATTTTGAAAGTTATACACATGTACCTTTAAATTATTTTAAAAAAAATGTGTAATTTTTTAGGACGATTAGAGTGCACTAAGGACTTGTCGTAAACGAGTTGCGAACAACATTTTTCGTTCGATCTACAGTCTAGACTCTTTAAAAATGTATATTTTAAAGAACTACCTGTGTTTAATTTTGACATTTAAAAATTTTATAAACGTCAATTGACTTTTGTAAAAATGAAAGCTATGTGTAATCGTTTGGATATATGAGTGTGCATAGTTGTCATTTCATTCAAATATACACTATGTACTCGTGCGATAGAAAAATATCCTAACGAGAATATATAGTGAACAAGAATTTTTCTTTATTTCGTGTACATTAGGTCGTACGAAAAAGCAATTAGTTTAAAGAAATCAAACGACGACAACTCTAGATATTTTTTAGGGAAGGGTCAAAATGGAAAATTGTTAATTACTAGTTAAATTAATGTCACTTTATTCAGGGACCGTACTACTAATATCCACATTGAATTGGTATCTATAAAATATCATTTTAGTGGATTTCATAAATTATAAATATTACACTAAAAATTCAACATTGTCCGTTAAAATTTTGTTTAGCAGTTGTAACAAATTATAACTTAAGGACCATGCTATTATAATAATGGTATTTACCATTATTATTAATTATTATTATAATTAAGAAGTCTTATAGTTTTTTTTTCATTTGTCTTGCGCCACGCCATTTATGCAATAATTAAAAACTCTCAGAAAAAAAGATGAAAATCAAGTAACTAATTTGTACCATCTAGTATTTAGGAAGGTGACGACAATAGAGTATAATTGATTAAAGTTAGGCGTTACATCTTAACTGAAAAAGATTTATCTATATTGCAATATTGATAATCTAGGATATTACAATAATGTAAGTATTAAATACAATTTTGTATATAATAGATAAACTACAGTTAGGAATGTTTTTGTATTATAAAACAGCATTATTATATACTCGACAATCTGAGAATGCGCGTAAATTAAAAAGCACTCTGTAGTGTAACTAAAACCTATTTATTAAGACTTAATACATAATTATTATATAGAAAATGTATATAAACAAAAATCATTTATTAAATCTTAAGAAATAAGTTTCAATTACCCTACAGAGCGGTATTTAGTTTACACGCTGTGACGTCAGAGTCGCATTCTCAGATTACACGAGTATAGTTATTAGAAAATAGAAAACTTTTAAAGTTGAGAAACTAGTTAAAAATCTTCAAATAAGAACCGAGTAAAGAACCTTTAAATTGTTGTCATGGGCATAAACTCGCCAATCAAAATAGTTTAACTAGTTAACCCTTTATGTAAAAAGCCATTAACTCCGTGGTAAAGTCCGATTTCGTTGAGAGTCACTTTCAATGATTTTGACGTCAGACTATAGTATGTAGCAAAATAACATATCGACGTAAATTTCGGAACCTTGTATCTCAAAAAATTAATTTTCGGTTTCTTGTATATCAACATAATGACTGGTATACCACAAGTTAACTTATAATTATATTTATAACTTATACAAACTCCAGTTTATTACTTGAATATAACATAACTTATAAACTAGTTGGAATAGTACATTGGAGTATCATCATTAGGGTGTGTCAAAAAATCCCGAATTTTGAAATCGAAAACGCTCTCTGGCTCAAAAGTTGCTTCCTGGTAAAAAACGGTGGCCACTCAAAAATGAGCCAAATCGAATAATGTTTAGAGGTAGCTCAAAGCACTCAAACTTTATTTTGAAAAAAAAACGGATAAAAACTGATTGTTAAAATTGAGAAAATTTTGGAGGGTTTCTTTGGTAATATTTAGAAACAATACTAGTTGGGAGAAACTAAAAAAGTATATATCCCCCCCTAAACATAAAAAAAATCGCCAATTATTTGAAGATTTCGCGAAAATTTAGTTTTAGATAGTTTTAAACAAAAAACCTGAAAATTTATATATAAGTATATAAGCATATACACATGTTAACCTACCTGCATATAGAGAAGATATTATTTATTTCTGCAAGTCGGGTAAAAAAAAATAATATCCAAAACCGGGTGAATTTTCTGTTTTTGCCTAAAACATTTTTGGTTTAATTTTTTTAAATTTTTCTTATTGGAATATACTTTTTTATGTAAAAATACACAAAAAAGTATTTGTGGTGTAACATCGCAGGATTAACCGTTTTGACGATAAATGCATTTAAAAGTAAATTTTGACGCATCAAGAACAAAAAATAAAAAAAATTATAAAGCCTAAAACAAAAATTTTAGTAATAGGCGGTTATTTAGAATTAAAAACCGAAAAAAAAAATGTGCCACTTGGTCAAAAAGTAATTCCTAAGAGAGCTACGCCATTCCTAAAATACCCCATGCTTTAAAAATAGGGCACATTTAAAAGGACATAACTAAATAACCACCCATTACCAAAATCTTTGTTTTTGGCTTTATAATTTTTAATTTTTGGTTCTTGATGCGTAAATATTTACTTTTAAATGCACTTATAGTCAAAACGGTTAATCCTGCGATTTTACACCAAATACTTTTTTGTGTATTTTTACCTAAAAAAGTATATTCCAATAAGAAAAATTCAACAAAATTAAACCGAAAAAAGTTTTAGGCAAAAAACAGAAAATTCACCCGGTTTCGAATTGAAATTAATTTTTTTTACCCGACTTGCGGAAATAAATAATGTCGTCTGTATACGCAAGTAGGTTAACATGTATATATGCTTGTATACTAATATGTAAGTTAGCAGGTTTTTTATGCATTTTTTAAAAGTTGATGGAATGAAATTTCCGCGAAATCTTCAAAAATTGGCGATTTTTTTTATGTACTAATACTAATACAATCAGTTTTTATCCGAAAAACAGGTACCGATTTTTTTCAAAGTTTGAGTGCTACCTCTAAACATTAATCGATTTAGCTCATTTTTGAGTGGCCACCGTTTTTTACCAAAGAGCAACTTTTGAGCCAGAGAGCGTTTTTGATTTCGAAATTCGGTATTTTTTGACACACAGTCAATTAGTGCAAGGAAACGAAAATTGATTTTTTTCAGATACGACGTTTCGAAATTTACTAGTCGATATGTGAAAATTTTACTTATACCTTGTTCTAGTTAAATTATATACGTAAAAAATGTATATAGAATTAGACATGTTTCCAGAAGAATAATTTAGATGTTGCTATATAATTCTGTAGCACATTTTAGTTTTATATTTTATTTGAAATATATTATTTTTGTAATATACAAATTTTAGTTTTATATATTTTTATCAAAAAATAATAAATTTTGTATTATATTTTAAATAATTGTTTCATTTATAAAACTTTTAATTAAAAAAAAAACTTTCTTGTCAGGTAAGTAAGGTTCACAAAATCTAAAAATGCAAAAAAGGATGAAGAACCAAAAAATAAAGTAAGCCCTTGGACACACATTTGTTTAATTAAAATTTATTTGAATTTTAATTAATTGTTGATAAAATAAAAGCAAGTAGAATTTTCAAAAGCTCTATGTTAGCAAAAAATTACATCAATAGTTGATAAGAGTTTAAATCCTTAAAATACAAATAAAATGGTATCCAAATTATGTACATGTATACATATGTATGCCTAATTAAAATATTTTATTTTAAGCTTTAAGCTCTTTTAATAAAACATAAGGAACTGTTCAACAATTATTTTACCAACCTAGAGGGAAAAGCAAAAAGTGACAGCTCATATAAAATTTTCAATTTTTAGTGGCAAGGGGGTCTTAAAATAGCAAAAATTAGATGACCCAATTGTTGAACAGCCCCTAAAAGCTTTTGTAAAAATACAATTACACGAATACGATATAAAATTAAATTATAATACTGATGGTGCAAAATATGTTTGATTTTTTTTACGTACTGCTATGAAAAAAAATGTTTTTATTGCGTCCCTAAGATAGACTATACTTTAATTTTAAACTTTAATCTAAATACTATTTACTAGAACAGTATATTATTTCAGAAAAAAAACTATTGTCTACACGAGGTAATTGAAAACTACGTTAGAATTTTCAGTTTTCTCCGTTTCTTGCGATTAAGTTATTTGCCGTAAAAATCGATTATTTCTTTCAAAGGCAAAGAAAAACAAAATAGTAATATAAATTATTATATTACCTTATTTAAAGATTAATTCGTACAGAGAGGGGGGTGGGTGTCAGTAAAAATGTTACGTAACACTTAAAAAATTATAAACTTATAAAATGTTTATTGGATCACGTTTTTAACAATGATCTAGGCTTAAAGAGACGGATTCCTTGCAAAATTTATTGCACACGGCGTGGTTAACAGTTAACTAAATCCTCTAAACAAAAACAATTAGAGATGGAAAACCATAGCCAATAACCGGTTTTCGGTTAACCGGTTTCGAAAATTACTCTCGAAAATGGGTGGGGGTCAAAAATGGCCAAATTTTGCGTTACATAATACTTGAACGCTCCCTTAATACGTTATAATTAAGAGGTTTGTGTATGAAATATAAATTATATTTTCCCTAAATATCAATTCGTGATACTAGGTTAGGTACTGGTACTTTTTTTTCAAATTTTACTTATATTAATCCCAATTTTTGGAAAATGCAACTCCTGCTAAAGCAGTCATTGCATTTTCGTCATTGGGATTAATATTCGTAAAATTTATGTAAAAAACCACCGATTCCTAACCTAGTATCACTTATGATATTACCCCTGATAATAACTCGGATAATAATAAATGTACTAGCAACACAGATCTTTTTTACTGTACGAAGGTATCCTACAAAGCGTACATACAATTTGCATACGATTTTAAAAAACACATTTTTTCATCTGCATTTTATTTTAAATTTTCTTTATTATATTTTGTCTATAGCTAAAAATTCATTGATGAAAACAAAAATAGAATTAATAATATTTGAAAGATTTTACAACTAAATCTGTAAAAACTGTATGAATGGTCCAAAACTCCCCCCAAGTCTTTTCTTGCTCAAAAATGAACTAAATTACATCTTTTGAATAATGTTTATTTTATAATAAAAAAAATAAAAAGCTGTATAACTTTCAACGAACGGGTGCATGTTAAGATTTATGAACAATACCAAGTAGTTTTTTTTCTGAAATGAAATATTACAAAAGTTTTAACAATGGTTTGAACTATTTTTAACTGCTAAACAGCAATTTTTATTCCAAAAATACTAAATTCGCTAGCAAAAATATATTTGTAACAGCAGGCTGTTTAATAATAATGCATTATCATCTATATAATATAAAATAATATATATTTATCAACCTATACCAACAAAAAAAAAGTATAAAACAATAACAACACAATACACAGTTTTAAACTAAATTAAATATATTATCACATTTAAAAATATATAAACATAAATAACTAATCAGGGACAAATCTAGGATCTTTTTTACAACAGTTACTAATAATTTTGTAAGCATGGGAGCCATAAGTACACAAAAAAGAGGGATCACGTGATAATGTATTACCCTATTTAGTTACAATAGAGATTTTTTGGTATTTTAAATTTTTATTAATATTACATATAATTAATTATAAATAAAAAATTAAAAAAATACATTTATAAAGAAAAAACTAAAACACGTTTTCAAAAAAGCTTAATAAAAAAATAAAACCTAGATTTGCCGCGGTAACCAATTAAATAATGTAAATTATTTGGTAACATTTACATGAAAAAAAAAAAAAACTTAATGTAATTCTTATGAAAAAATCATAATCAGTATAAAAACATAATTAATATAAAATAATAAAGATACACAATTGTGATGTCTTCTATCGACATTTTTAATAACAGGCAGACTGGTTAGCACTTTGATTGACTAAAATATTAGAAGTGTAAGGTGCATAGGGGTAAACGTAAGATATTTTTTCTACTACCTAATAAGTGCTAGCTTAAATATAAACCGTTGCCAAGGATTTTTTACCTTGAATAAAATGAATCGACTTTATTATTCACCGTTGTTAAACATTCTTTATTGACGACAGTCAATAATGAAAAACTTCTACTAACTTTTTTTAATTTATTCGTTAAGCTACATTTTCAACTAGATATTTGCAGTTCTAGCTTTAGGTAGTGGAAAAAATATTATATGCACCATTTATGTGAACTGTCTTTAGTTTTCGTGACTGATTTTTTTTTTGCTGAGACGAAGTCGAGGCAATAAATCAGTCGAGAACTTAGTTCACATAATAGATGCATAACATACTATTTTTTTAATAGTTCAACTTTGGTTCAGGTTCAGCTAAAATCCTAAAATTCACAACAAACATTGAACATGGAGTTGAAGAAGAAAAATATAATATTCAATAAAAAATCATATTTGGCATTGCAATATTCCAGCAATTTGAGTAATATTTATTACGTTAATGATAAGAAATTACCTTTTATAAAACATAAATGTAAAATTTTGCAATTAAAAGAATGCTATTATTTAATATTTGTTTAAAGGCTTCTTTTCCCAAAATATTAGAGTATAGTCACTTTCTTGGGTTAGGGGAAAAATAAAATTCTAAATTATTTCAGCTGACCGGTTTCGCATATAAATATATTTATGCTTCTTCAGAGCTCTACAAAGAAAAAATATATAGTTAATACAAAAATTACAATAGCAAACAAAACCAGAAATGACAATTGGTCAATTTATTTATTTCTACACCCGCTGTCTAGTTAGACACAAAGTATTTGGAAATCTTAAGGTTAACCAATAAAATTTACATAAACAAACAAGTTAAAAACACTTACCGCTGATACATGTAATTTACAAACTAAATAATTTACGTCATTGTTAATAAAAACTAATTTAAAGAGTATTATGATCAATTAATTACACACAATACAGAACCATAGATTTTGTTTAAAAAGCTATATCTAAGGTTACGGTAAAACACAAAAACCATTATTAAGGTTTGGAAAAATTCCATGCCGGACAAAAAACAACTTTTCAATAAATAAATTTACAAAACAACATAAAACTTTGGAATTATTATAAATATACTCGAGCGAGTGAATAAATGTAAATAATACCACTTGAAACTGCTAAAATTAATTGTGAGTTTGTATCAAATTTTTATAAATCTGTTTAAACCTATTGTAGTCTCACTGTAAATTAATGTTACGAAACCGGTCAGCTGAAATAATTTAGAATTTTATTTTTCCCCTAACCCAAGAAAGTGACTATAATCTATTATTTAATAGTTTATTTAATTTTAAAATTATTTCTTGCATATCTTATATTTAAATATTAACTGGACATGTACGAGTATCTTAACAAATATATTTTAAGAATGCTTTGATATAGAGATCTGGACCAAGATTTTCTACATGGTACAAAACCTTTGGTCCAAATTTTAACTATGTATATCAAAACGTTCTTAAAATAAGGTAGTGTAAAGAAGATTCACAAAGGGCTTGCAGTTTTAATCACACTAACCAAATTCACCTTATGTCATTTTAATCAATATTAATTGAATTTGTTGTTTTTATATTTTTTGAAATATGTACCGCAATACATAATATTTTACACTGCAAAAATTCTCTTAAATAAATAATCTCTCAGCGCTGCCTTGCTAATAAAAAGAGTTTTACCTAATTATTAAATTAAAAATATCTTATGGTTCATTTAATAAAATCGTTTTACTTACTGGTAATTAGTTTTCTAATTTGATCTTCGAGTTCTTTTACCCGTTTTTCACTATTGGCCAGTTGCTTTTTCAATTTTCTTACCTCGTCCGTTTGCACTTGGTAAGCCATCCTTAACTGAAAAAAAAATAGCTAATTTAAACATAATTTTATCACAAAATTGTACTTTTTATTAGAATATTCAATAATTAACGTTTTAAAATACCATTTTTTTCTATGCGATGTTATCTGTAAATTATTTGGTAACTCGAGTTTAAAATATGACCAGATCTGGTCATATTTTGAAGCAGAATAATAGTTATTTATAATACATGGGCGAGAAGTTAAATTTTTCGATTAAGTAGGTTTTTAGAAGCCGAGAGCCGGCCCGAGGGTAATAAACTTACGAAATCAAAATTTAACTTTTCGCCTGTATATTATACTATATTTTTTATTCGATTGTTACTAATTATAATAAATTATTAAAATGTATTTAATTTAAAATTGCAAAAAATATTTCCTTTTAGTGTCTTATAACCTATCTAGTTATCCATGACAAATTGCCATCCAATCAAATCGCTAAAAAAAAAACATTCAATCGTTGCTTTTGCGTTGCTTTTTGATTAATTTGTGCTAAATTGTGTTTGTTATGAAAATATTAATACTTCTGAAACCCTTCTATAAATATTATAAATATTGAAATTGATTTTACAATTAAAATTTTGTGTTTGTGATTTATTTTAGTGGATGAATCCAGATTAACCGGTTTGGACTTTTTATGTTATAGAAGAAATGTTTATTTATATGAAATGATTATAATACTTGTATCTGGTCAAAAAGAACATATAGCTCAAGACCAAAAGCTCATATTTCTTTAAAAATATTACAGTAAAGCAACTTATTCAAAAAAAAACTTAGCGGCTAATAAGTTTTAGGCCCTAGGGCCACAAAGTACAACTTTTCGCCGGCAAAACATGAACAAAAAGTGATGCTTTTGGAATCAATCTTATAAAAAGATACTTACATCATTTTCCGTTAAAATATTATCCCCAATGCTGTTAATTTCTTTAATCAGCGGAATGCCCTTGTTGTTGACCTCCACGTGACTAAATCGTTGTTGCAATTGCTGAAATTTCGTGCTCTGATTGGTGGACGTTTTCTGACTTTTTTCGTTGATTATTTCCTTCTGTCGATAATCTGGTTTAGTTTCCATCGACAAAAACTGGAATTTTCTTTTGTTGTTGTCGATATTTGAGGTGTCCATTGGTTTTGAGTATTTGCTTTTCTTAATTAGTGGAATGTCGAGTTTGTTTTCACCTAGAAAATAAAAAATATAATTATACTTTATTCATTTGTGCGGAAAAGCAAACTCTGTCGTATGTGTTTTTAACTGAAATTACTTTCTTATGGACTAGCCAGGTAAAATATAAAACTAGTCCCTCTTAGTCAAGGCACGAATTTCTTGCTGAATCTCAACTCTATCCTCAGACAACTCTATATCATATCATATAGATATATAACGGTAAGTTGTAAATGAGTAAAGGTATCACAAAGTAGAGATATAACAGAGTAGAGATGTTGAAGGGAGATATGCCTCAGAGTAGTGAAACATAGAGTAGAGAGGTTGTTATGATGCGTATATTTCATATTGTAGTAAAAATTTTAAAATAATATTCCCTAATAGCACACTTTTTTCTAGAAATATTCTTAGAACATTCTAAGACGGAAAGAATATTTTTATAATTTCTTAGAATATTCTTAGAATGTTTGGGCTATCAAAGTTGCTTTAATCAGAGTATAAATATACTCTGGCTTCATTACTTCGGCAAATCTCGGTTGCTCTCGGTTTAGATTCCGACTCTTTTTGATATGACTTAAAAGTTGACTGATAGATTTAATTGCATAAACAAATATTATTTATTTCTAAAATTATCGTTATAGATGCCATGAATTATCTTCTGAATTTATTAGTTTTTCAATCTTTGTCGGGCTAATTAAATATAGTTGATTGCTTTAGAAAAATACCGCGATAAAAGCATTGTCAACTAAATTTAATATTGACTTAATTTATTGTTTTAAGAATTTTATAAAAAGAGATGCAAAAATTCATATATTATTCAGTTTTGTACAGAGTGTCTTCGTGTCAATTAAAAGAGTTCTAAGTGAAAATGTAGTTTTTGTTACGAATAATTTTGAAAATTATTCTTGGGGAACGTTCAAGTATTACGTAACGCAAATTTTGATCATTTTGGACTTTTATTGTTTTATTGTTTTAATATGTTTCCAACGCACCGTTTCACTAGAACTTACGACTTAAAGTGGTAACTGGTAGTTAACTTTTAAAAAGTTATAATCACCGCTTGGCTGGTAATTTAACGTAACGTTTTCCATAACTTAAATATTTCACTTCGTAACAAGGTTTTACTGCATCCAATATTTTTGACTATTAGAAGACTAGAAGGTAATTTATTTTGAATCAACCCACCTGTCTTCATAGACATTAAAATAGGCATTGCATTGGCCCCCTTGATCCATTCTTGCGCAGACAACGCTGGTTTTGGTGCCGCCGTATCAGGATACAGGTCCTCGTGGAATTGATCACTTTTCCTAGGTACTATCATCGATATTGGTTCGCAAAGTCCTTTGATGGCGTAGAGTTTATAAAAGCGGAAGACTTCACATTTCGTGGAACGTAAGCCGCGTTTTGGCATAAAACCCAATCCTCTCTGAAACAAACATAAAATATAAATTGTAAAGGTGAAATTGTAATTTGGATAGGGCTGATTTAGGCATAATTATCCCTAACTAAACTAAAAAGTTCCTTCCTTTTTATTGGCCAAAAAGATGGCTTCTATATGGCCAATAAAAAGGACAAAGTGGCTTAGTTTACTTAGACTGAATCAGACATTAGACTGTATATGATTCTAATTAATTCTTAGCATCTATTCAGTAAGCAACCCATTCAACTGGTCGAGGACACGAAGCTTCGTTCTACTTTGGATTTCGTCCTCCATTGTCCGTGTTTTCTTGATTTTTTAGCTATTAAAATCCAGCCCGCGTCTGCATTCAAATACTAAGATAAAATTAAAAATTACAAGTAGTGCAATATAAATATGCATTAATCTTGCAATATTACTTATTAATGTCATTGATATTGAAAAATCGTTTGATGTAGCGACCACTGAAAACACAGGATAAGGTCAAACTTGATATATTAAAAGTACAGGTTTATTCTGCAATCTCAAAGGAGTTTGATCTTGACAAGTCTAAAAACTGTATTTAATTTATGCTAAGCTAAGTTTTCTGTAATAAATACTGCTTAAATACAAAAAAACATATTCAATAAGAGGTAGATAACTTATAGTCTCACACGGTAAGAAAGCTACGATGAAATGGTAAGTGCAAACAAACACAGAATACCAACAAATAACGCTCCGACTAAAGCGAATGGAGCTCTCTACAACTAGAATTATGAAACAAAAGACGTCTACCCTATCTCTATCTCATTTGTGCTACACTTTCCAGCCAACCAAATAAATACTGTATTTGTTTTTCATACAACAAATACAGTATTTATTTGGTTGGCAGGAAAGTGTAGCTAATGTGAATCTGTAGAATAAGATAATTCTACTAAAATTTAGATGGCGCCAGTAATTTCTTTAATAAAAATAATAGTTACACTTTTCGCCCGGCCAAGTAAATATTGTATTTGTTCAACAAAGAACAAATGCAGAATTTGTTTGTTTGGGTGGAAGTGGGAGTGTATGTATGTCTTCTATCCTTTTTGGGTAGAACTTTTGTCCCTGTCTAATCTAACGGGAGAAATTTCCATTCAGTGTAAACGTGTGCGAAGTTAGATTTTATATTTAAGTATATCTTTTTGCCGCATTCTTTCGGTAGCTTTATAACCGTGTGTCAAACAATACCTGTGGGTTGCCAGAAAGGAACTGGTTCAAGAAATGTATGTAAGGCGCTTCATCAGTGACTTCATAGTATCGGATATTTCCATCGCCTTTTCCAGCCAAAAACACAATGTTCGTGTCCGGATCGTAAAATGGAAACACAATTCCAGATGAACTGTCGATGGTGTCGGTCATCAATGGCTCTTTTAGGTTGTTTTGGTCCCAAACTGAGTATTGCCGATCGGAATATCGGGAAAATCCGGTCGTCAACAAACGACCGGTTGAACCGAGGAATACTACTTTGCTGGCTTTTGATCCAGAGTGACATACTCCTTCCTGGATTGGTAAAAAATAAGCAATGGTGAAAAGATTCCAGTTTTTTACATTAGTAAATAGGGAACGTTCAAGTATTACATAAAGGTACTTCTATGAAAATCGGGTAACTTTTCAGGTGAATTTGAGTCACATGGTTTTTATTTTTAATTCTGTTCTTTCATAACATTTTTAATAAAAAACGGCTTGGTTATAATGTATTTAAAAGAAACAGACACTTATATGATTTTTTTTGCCACGCGGTGAAAAATTTTTTTTTCGGTAATTTTATTTCGCTCATATTTTCCAAAATATTAATCTGAGGGTATTATGTGCCTATATCTTTGGAATCAGTGCGTCGAGATCTATCGACATCAATTTTTGTCCTTTTTACCAAAAATTGACGACAAGGGACTGATGAATTTCGTAAAAACAAAGAAAATCTTCTGATTGAAACGAAATACTGGCGTTTTTAGTTTCTATACTAATTATTCACACAAAAACAAAGTTAAAATAAAATAAATCAAAAAGAATTACCATCAAATTACAACATAGTTACTCACCGAGGGACTGATATATTGACCGTCACCACCTCGTTTCTCAACACAATCACGTCTCTAGCACTAAATTCGAAATGGATGACTCACAATAAATGATGTTTACTGCTAACCTTAAGTCGTTTATAGAGAATAGACTATTAACTGCAAAAACCGCAAATTTTTAAATTTCACATGTGCCAAGGGACTGACGTCCGATGCTGAGTACGCTACTTTAACTTGAAAAAAAGTGATAAAATTTATTTTAGAATTAATTGATTCCTAACACTTTAGAGAGTATCCTTAAAAATAATTAAAAGTAAAACAACTGTACAAACCTAATAATTTTAAAAATATAAGCATTTAATTGTTAATAATTGTATTTAGCCGTTAAATAATAGTCATATTGATTAAATACGTCTGATAGAATTCTAAATAAATGTGCATAACACGAAGTTAATCGATTTTCATAGAAATACCCATAACGCAAATTATACCAAAATTCATAGACTTCATACCCCGGTTCTCGATTTATTAAAGGCTGTAGAGATTTCATATTTTGGCTACCCACAAATAATAAATAAAATAATATATATTAAATAATAAAAAAATATGAAACCTCTACAGCCTTTAATAACGCGAGTACTGGGGTATAAAGTGTGTGAATTTTGGTACAATTCGCGTTACGTAATACATAAACGATCCCATACTATATAATATTTCTATGAAGTATACTCTGTAACAACTTTTATCCATAGATATACTAATCATCAAAAATAAGGATTTTTTGAATTCTGTACTCTTTTTCGTCGTGGCGTAAAGTAGAGACGTCAGTGTGTTATAGTGATATGTATATGAGAAGATATTTGAGTAAAATTGACCTATTTTAATAATCAAATGGAATTCACATTAATTTTATTATAGTGCATATCTAAGATGGCCATCAAACTTTCCTGATTTGATGTCAATAGATTTTTCTTTTTAAGGGAAAATCAGGTCTAAAAATTGGTACTGTTAATTACGGCATTATAATCAACGCAAACAGGAGATTTTTCAAAATTTAACCCCCATAGAAGAAAAAAAATTGCGTGGTCATTTGGCCCGAATAGTCCACAACATTTATGAATGATCCCACTTTTAATTAAGGATTGACTTACCGATTTAACAATTCCAGTTCTTGGTTCGATCACTCTCAGCTTTTTGTCTTTGCATGTGGTGGCTAGAAGACTTCCGTCTCTATTTAAAGACATTGAATGGATAGCATCTTGATGGCAATCTATCACATTCAATGCTTCTCCTTTTTCGATATCCCATACAATTACCTGCAAGGAAATTTTACATTTTAAATCTGTTTTGCAAAATGTATTACAAAAAAATCCCATTGGACTAGAAAAACCTGACTTGTTCCCTACGACTAAAGTGCTCCTTAACTTACTTTTAGATCTTTAGGTCGGAATTTACTCATTTACACAAACTCCTATACTTCTCGTGCATTTTAGCTCTGAAACCACTCTGAAACTACCTTTTTTATGCGTAAAGCACGAGCTCAATTATATAGAAAGTTTTAAACCTTTTATGAATAACGCAATAAGATGCATTTTTTTAAATTTACTTGAGAATTAGTCACAATTTTCATAAAAACAAAAACTCCATTTTTTTAAATAAATTTCGGCCCAGGACGAAAAGTAAAATAGTAGACGTTAACTGGTTAGATTATATTGAAACTGGAGACATTTGAATTTAAACATATTTTTTTTTTAAATTCAAAATTTATTTATTAATTTTATTACAAATAAAAAAAATAGTTTTTGATACACTATTTTAGGGCTTTTACGCTCCTCGTGCTCGATTGTCAATCCCCGTAATCGTCCTAAAAACAGTATCATAAATAATTAATAATGAATGTTGCTTAATTTAGGTTATAATAAAATTTTCAAAATTTTATTTTTTTTATCGAAACTTTTTTAGTTTCTCAAACGAAAGTATATCAATACTTTGCTCAAACAAAGTTATTCGGCGTAATTGGTACCAGGAGGTCAAAAGGGGATAAATTCCACTGTTTTTTTTTGTGAGAGTTATATAATGCCACACTGTAAAAACTGCATGTAAAATAATGTAAAAATACATGAATTTACATAGTACGGAATAGTAATTTTACTATTCTGAACTATGTAAAATAATGTAAACTAATGTAAAATAATGCAAAAGAATGTAAAATAATGTAAAAGAATGTAAAATAATATAAAAGAATGTAAAATAATGTAAAAAAATATATTTACATTAATTTACATATTTTTACATGATATTACAATGTCGGGTTATGTTATTTTAAGACGCGCGTGCGCTTTGGACAATAACCAAGAAGGCGTCGCATCTTGAGACGGACCGTTTAATATTGTTATTGTTAGAGAGATAGCGACGCATGCTGCTAGGTTAAAGTGTCAAAAGTGTAAAAAAGGTAAATATTATTTATGTACGATATTTAAATGCTTTATTTGTGGCCTAAAATTTACGTTCATTATAAACTATATAAAGGGTGCAAATCGTTTGGTTTATTAAACCAAATGAACTTTACGTTATGATATTTTAAAAAAGCTTTTACACAGAGATTTGTAATTTAGAACATTTTCTAAGTAGTAAATATTTTTTTTCAAATTTCAAGTCCAAACCATTCTAAACTATGTAATTTTTAGCGTTCCGGACTATGCAAAATATTACCATTCTGGACTATGTAATTTTTACCGTTCCGTTCTATGCAAAATATTACCATTATGGACTATGTAATTTTACCATTCCGGTCTATGGCAACATATTACCATTTACGGACTATGTAATTTATTTTTACCGTGCATAGATCTTTTTAAAAAAATCTTGTTTTATAAATGCGAATTTTATTGCAAAATACAAAATTAATATTTAGACTTTACTATCGCAAAATTAGAGTTTTATCTTTTTTGTTTGTTATTATTTTAAAATGCGCAGATTATTACCTTGCAAATATATAAACAAAAAAAAAGATAACTTTTAGTTGGGTGAATGATATAGCCGTATTAATATTTTTATTTTCACATTAAAATAAATTTATGATTTTAATTTTTTTGAAATAAGGTAAGAAATATTGATTTTTGCATTCCATAATAATAAATCCCTATTATTATAATTAATTTTTGGCTGCAATTTTTCACATTTTTAAATGCACTATATTCGAAAACTCTCTGCAAAAGCTTGCTGGTATTATACTATATGATGTAACAACTAAAATTTAATTAATAAATTAACGGTTTTTTATAATTAGCTCTTTTAGTTAAGGTAAAAAATAACAACCACGCCTTGATTAAATTCAATTCAAAATTTGTCTATTAAAATAAAATTTATCATGAATTAGAAAAAAAAAATTACCTGATTTTTACGAAAGCCTAGCCCAGCCTAGAACTTTGGATAATCAAACTGTGGTTCAAATTTGAAGTTTTTAGCCCGAAGCGTTCTTGAGTTATTGTGGTCACAAATTTCCCGGACACACAGACCGACAGACAGATTTTTTTTACGGAAATCATATTTTTTGAATATAAAGCGTCCAGAAACGTAAAAGAGCAATAAAAATTTTTCGTCGATTTTTTTTTTACTTCGCAAGACTTTCCATGGGGAAAGTAAAGTTAAAAAAACTATGATTTTCAAAAATAAAATATGTTTTTTTAGTTTTTCACAAAAAGAAAATTAAATTTTTTTTTGTTAAAAAAAAAGATGTATGTAGAACTATTTGACAGTATACATTAATAATAAAATACATATAAATGAACAATAAAAAAAAACAATAACTCTTTAAAATCAATCGATGAAGGCAAAGTTCCGATAACAGATGTAGCATTTCCATTCTGTATTGCCAAACTTATTTTTTGTTTTAAAATTGATTAGAGCGGGACACGCAAGTAGACAAAATTAGTTTCTTTCCCAGGCAATTTATAAATTCTTCAGCTTCATCGCACCAGGGACCAAGTGTTTCCACAGCGAAGGAAAATAGTTATTTATGGTACTAGTGGGTATAGTAAGATATTACCCATGAGAAAATTAACCTGATGCGTCAGCCAAGCAGGTTAATTTTCGAGATGGCAATATCGGTTTACCCATGAGTGCCATACAAGGTTTTATCCAATAAATAGCTTAGGAGTTCATATTTTTATTAAAAATTTTAATGACATTTACAAGAAAATAATTTGACAAGTGACAGTTAAGTGGGTAAAATAAATAATTATCCACTCAATAAAGTAAAAGCCACGCGGGGGTTATTATTAAGTTTATCTATTTAAAATAAAGCTGGTAATTGTCTCATTATCTGTATGTATTGGATAAAATATATTTTTTATTTTTGAAAGTTTTTTTTAAGTTTTTTTTTATTTATTATTTTTTTTGTTTGATTTTTTTTTATTTTTCGTTTTTCAAAAAAAGATCTTTTTTTAATGATATTTTTTTTAATTTTTTTTTTTTGAAAATTATTTTTTTTTTTCAAGTATTTGGGAAAATGCAATATACCATTTACTGTAAACAGTATATAGTGGAATCCGTAGCATTACATATATTCACTGCTTGTTTATAATAAAGCGTTAAAGAGTATTTTTGGTATTCTCCTTTAAAATTCTCTATTCAAGTAAAAAATTCGATACGTGCCTTTTTCGTAAATGGGTCTCTTTTTCAGATGAAACTTCCGGTTCTGTTAGTAATAACATTTCTCTTAAGCAGTATAATATGCATAGAAATACAAGAAGATGATGATGTAGGATGTATTACGCAATGTGATAATTGCAATAATAATTGTAATAACAATTGTAGAGACAACAATAATTGTAATAACAATTGTAGAGACAACAAAAATTGTAACGATAATTGTGGGGACAACAATAATTGTAATAATAAGTGTTGCTGTAACTGTGAAGATAACAGTAGTAATTGTAACAATAACTGTCGAGACAACAACAATTGTAATAAAAACTGCAACAATAATTGTAACAATAATTGTGGCAGTAATAAAAACTGTAGCAGTAGAAAAGGCTGTAAATCTTGCCCCGAAAACAATCCAGAGGAAAAAACCACCTTCAAGCCAGATAAAATAACCACCATCAAACCCGATGTACAAAACAATAGTCTGGACTTTACAGCTGAATTAACCATTAACAATGTAATAAACAACGAAAACATTATCCATACTCCAATTCATGTATTTTCCAACGTGGTTACTAACGTTGATATTAGCCCTAAAGCGAAACAAGATGGCGAAAGCAGCAATAACAACACCACTAACACGGACAATAACACTCCTCACGACAGCGAACCGGATAATATTCCCCACTGCAACAATACAGACACTAATACTCCCAAAAACAACTGTACCAACACTGTCCGGAATAATACAATTGTAATTCCACAAATATACAGAGTTCCTTATCCAGTGCTTTACCGGCAGATGTATCCTATTCTCGTTAGGAATAATGTTCCAGTTTACATACCAGCTCCTGCAGGAAACCCAGGAGGTGGTTGTTGTGTTCAACAACCGACTTGTGTTTATACATGTAAGCAGGCCTGTGTTTGCAGACCCGGTAAAATAGCCCGTTTTTGGAATTTTGGATGGAACTTAAAATTTATATATTTTTTGAAAGAGTATTATTAGGCGAACTCAACGGTACCAGATTTAACCTCAAAACCAGAGAGGATCCATTTTTAAAATGGCGCAAAAATGGGTTAATCGGATTTTCTTTGCTGTTTCGTTTTTTATTGGATGTTTTTCGCTCCTATGGATATAATTCAACCTTTTTTCGGAATGTTTTTTCTCCTGTATCCAAATAATTATCTTAAAACGAATAAGAGGATTTTGCGCAAAAATAGGTAAAAGGATTTTGTTATTTGAAAATTTATATAACCTATTTGTATACTAAATTTTATAAAAAACTAGTATTTTAAGTTCAGTATTTGGGTTCAGGAAAAAAAATATGAAGTTGAACTATATCATGAAGGTAGATAATATCGAAACTAGAACTATATCAAAATAAACGAAAAATATGTAATGTAAAATGGAACAGCAAAAAAATTTAGTTAACCTCTTTTCAAGCCAAATCCATAGAATATGTAGTGGCTCCAAAATGTTATTTGGACTCAGGAGAAATGTTTTTATAATATTATATGTTAATTTAACTGAAATATATAAAATATAAAAACTGGAAATAAACGCGGAAAAATTGAGTAGCTGATTTTTGCACCAAAACTATATAATAATTCATAATTCTGACACCATATTTGGATTCAGAAGAAAAATTTGATAAGAAAACACATTTAGATGTCAAGAAGTTGCAAGTGTAAGATATTATAAAAAGTAAGGAAACAAAAATGTTATAAAAGAACCCATTTTCAGCACCATTTTTAAAATGGTTCCCTTCCGATTTTTAGGTTAAATCTGGTATCGCTGAGTTTGCCTATCACTACTCTTTTAAATATATATAAATCTTACGTTCCATCCATAATACCAAAAACGGACTATTTTACCGGCTCTTCTTTACAGAAAAAACGTCCATACAAGAACAGACAGATTTTTTGACAAATATAAACTTTGGTCCACTTTACAACCTTCTGTTTTGATTCTAATATTAGCTTGGAAATAATTCAAATCCTTATACACTTGTTTGACAATAATGAGGTTTGTTCGTTGTTGAGAGTCCCAACTTGGGACTACACTTTCTTGCACTGACGTACACTATTCACCCAACCAAATAAGTACTTTATTTGTTCCTTAATTCCTAAACATGATAATTATCAGTTATTTAAAGAACTGAGTTAAACTGTAAAATGCAAGAGTGCAGAAATCAACGAACAAACCTATGGACAATCATATGACTGCACCATATTGTACACTTTTCTCTTCAAAAAGTATAAAAAAAACGTTTATATAAATAATAAACAGAAGGTTCGCAAATTTTAACTTCTTGAACTTATTCGACCTAAGTAAAACTCACAAGTCTGTATTTTCAATAACTTATTAGATCTAATATAGAGATCGCAAAAACACTTAAAAAATAATTTTAAGTCTTTTGTAACATATTTTATATTATGTGCACTAGCCTAAATAAAGTGTATTGAGCTCAAAAATGGGGGCGCGCCCATCGATGCGCATGTGTCTTTTGCCTAGGTGCGATATGTAATATGTAAGGGTGTAAAAGCTAAACGGTATACCCTATCGAAAAAATACAAAGAATAAAGAAATATATTTTTCAATTTTTTTGTTTGAAAATTTTGAAAAAATCAAAATAACTTTTATTTCCAAAGATTATTTGTTCCTTGTATTTTTTTGGTACGACGCGTCGTCGCGACGTATCGGTATACCCTTGGGCTTTTACACCCTTAAAAATATGCATTGTGTTCCATTTTTTAGGCTCGATGCAGAACGTGTAAACGTTAAACTATCTACCTGAAATTTGGTACAAACATGATTTTTAGATGAGCTAGAGCAAAAAAATATATATCTAAGCAAAAAAAAAATATATCTGAAAATAAAAAAATCGGCATAAGGATTAAATTAAGTAAACTGAATTAAAAATTGTTCCTTGACTGGGATTCGAACTTAAGAAAAAAAAATTTATAATGTGCAATTATTCATATAAGTGCACACAGGCATCATATGAAAATACTTCATTTTAACTTACAGCTTGCACATACGATAATTATCCATATGGATATGGAGGTCTAGGTCAAGCAGGTATACCAGGAGCTCCATTGGGTCGACCAGTACCAATACCAGGCCTTGTAAGCCAACCAGGACCAACACAGGGTTATCCAGGACAGACAGTGTCAATAGGAGTCCCACAAGGACAACCAGGGCTAATGAGAATGCCCTTAGGACAATTTGGACAAATGGGAGTTCCTCTGGGACAACAGGGATTTCCTCTGGTACAACAGGGATTTCCCCTAGGACAATTAGGAGCAGTGGGAATCCCTCTGGGACAACCTGGACAAATAAATGGTCAACCTGGACAATCAGGAAGTATGAAAACTTACCTGGGACAAGTAGAAACTATGGGAAAGTCCCTAGGACAGGCAGGAATGGGATTTCCAGTGGGTCAATCTGGATATATGGGATTTCCAGTAGGGCAGTCAGGACCAATGGACCTTGGACAAGCAGGAGCGATGAAAATCACCTTACCACAATCTGGATTCATGGGACCATCTGGACCAATGGGAGTCCAATTGGGACAAGTTGAATCAATGGGATTTCCCTTAGGACAATCAGGTATACTGGGATACCCATTAGGACAAGCTGGATCAATAGAAAATCATCTAGGAAAGTCAGGAATTATGGGAATTATGGGAGTAAACCTTAAGCAAGAAAAACCATCAAAATCTAACTCAGGACAAACCCAGGGGCAGATAGTTACAATGGACGAAGAAGAGCTTGGACGAAAAAATCAAATAAAAGCCAACTTAGGAGAAACTGAAATCAAGAGCATACCCTTAAGCCAGGATGAACCTACAATGAATGAATAAACAAGGTGTAGAAGCAACTACAGCAGTATAATTCCATAATAATATGGTGTGGGTCCAATTATTTATAGCTAAGATATCCAAATACCAATATAATATTTTTTTCTACTACCTAATTAAGTGCTAGCTTACATATTATCTACCGTTGTCAAGGCTTGTTTACGTTGACAGCAAATAAAAACAGTAAACTCATTTATTGACGACGGTCAATAATGAAAAAAATTAGTACAACTGCTAACTTTTTTATTTACTTGTCAAACTGACAGCTATGTCTAAATAGTTTTTAAACTACATTAGTAACTAATATTTGGAGTTACTACCTTTAGGTAGTAGAAAAAATGGTATATGCACCACGTATGCGAACTGTCTTAAGTGTTCTCGACTGTTTTTTTGCCTCGACTCCGTCTCAGCAAAAAAGCTTTAGTCTCAAACACTAAAGACTTAGTGCGCATACTAGGTGCATAATATACTATTAACTACCACTTGAAATTTAAATTACCGCAATTAGAGTAAAATGAGGCTATTAAAATAAAAAAAAAGTTATATTACAAAAATATATAAGAAAAAGTATCGGAACTATATTTGAAAAGGAAACTTGATCTTGCAATTTTAAAATAATGCAATTACTCCAGTAGCCTATGACAATTACAATAATTGGAATGCTAGACATAGCATTCCATAAATGCAACTGAACATGATCAATTAAATAAATAAACTATAATACTTTCAATAAAATAAATAAATATATTAGAAATCGTCCAACCATCATTATCTAGTTTTGATTTATTTTTTATTTAAAAAAAGACAAGCCGTTCCCATATTAGTTTAATATTATGGAATATTTGGAATAATTCCATATTATTTCATTTCTCACTATAATTAATTGCATCTATACTTTAATTATGAACTAAAGGCAAAAAAAAATTGTTATAAAATTAGTTTAAAAATATTTTTTCCACGACTGCTTTAGAATGTAAGCAAATAAACACACTTTTCAAACACAGAATGAATCCATTCTAGCTCTAGATACGGTATGAATATTCCGTATCAAGTGTTAGAATGAGAACATGTTGTGCCATCTCTTGTTTATAAAAGTAAACTGTAGCAAAATTATATATTTTACCATGAAATATTGAATAATTTAATGCAATTTAGAGTTTTGCGTTAAAATTACATAAAGTTTATTAACTTTTCTTAATATTTGACCAGTTTTTTATCAATTTAGTTCAAAAAATTAAAACTGCTCCATCTATCGTTAAATATTTAAACCTGATATCTGTCACAACAATCTGACATAACCTTCAATTTTTGCATTATAATTTGTAAATATGTGCTAAAATTAAATAAAAATATTTTTTAAGTACCGATTTGATAAAATTATAAAATAACATTAATTGCTTTATTTAAAAATATTTGTTTTGTTGCATTTACAATGTCGAGTCACAAAAAACATGGATTTTAACCTTGTTTCTCAGTTTAAAGCCATACATTGTTTCATATTTGCAGTCAAAGAAAAACTATAGTCTACAACACGTATGGATTAGTCATTCCGCGTTCGCGGGACCGTCATACAAATTTTCGCTCGCGCGGAATATTGTCCATTCCATACTAGTTATAGAATATACTATTACCATTTACCAAATTTTGGAAATTTAAGTCCTACGAAATACATATTGTACTGACATTTAGATTTATAGTACAGATCTGACAGGTTAGAGAAACCTTGTTTTCGCATGCGCACGATTCTAATCCAATAAAATAACGTAAAGCTTATCATTTCACATAGGGGCGTCTTAAGGGGTTATATGCCTTCTGGCTCGGGAAATATAAGGGTTTTTATTGATTTTTTTTCAGGTAGAGGAAATGCGCCTAATTTCGGATGGTTTCCAAATTTCGGATAATAGTGTATTTAAGATACTGTCTGCAAAGGTAAACAGAAACCTACTTTTATGTGAAGCCAAAAGTCAAACTAAATCCGTCCTGTAATATGATAACGGTAGAGCTTCTCCCCTTTAAATGGCAGCACAAATCGTTTATATTGCAAATGGCAGTTTTGTGCTCAGTTGCATTATTATGCTTGTTTATTTTATAAATAATCGTTATAAAAGTTCGTGATTCTGTCTTGGGTAAGTTATGATGTTAGTTAAGTTGATCCACTATTCATAATTAAGCAATTTGAAAACGTAAACATTCTACAAATTTCTAATCTAAAAAGCAGAAAGTTGCCTAATTTCGGATAGACCATTTTTGTGCATTTGATTCCCAATTTCGGATATCCGCAAGGTAATTATTATTCAGGATAACCAACCATTAATTATTATTTTTATAATGATACAACAAACTAAGATAAACAATTTTGAAAAAACGAAAATTACCTAAGATACTAAGATATTCGAAATTGGGAATCTAAAATTATAGTTCCTATAGTATTTCGTAGAAAATCGCTTAATGATTAAATTACGTCTTAAATGTGAATGAATAACAAGAAACATAAGCAATGGGATCCAGATCTACTCTTGAAAATTTTTTTTCGGATATGTCCGAAATTAGGAGCCCTTTTTCAAATGCACAAAAATGCGCTGATTTTTTTTAACCGTGTTTTTTGGAAAAAATAAACTGTAATAAAATTGCTTTTATAATAAATCATGGTTCGCTATAATAAGTTGTATCTGGTTATATAAAAAAAATATCAAAAAGTAATACCGAGTATTAAATATTGAATACATTGTAAATGGTATCCGAAATTAGGCGACTTTCCTCTACGTAATAACCACTTTATTCGAACGACCCACAAAATATGAAATAGTATATGTTTTGATGTGTCTGTGAAATTTTTTTTATTGGAAAATTCGGAAAATCCAAACCATGGCAGTTGCCCCGTAGCCTTTTTTTTTGCGATGACTATGATTTCTCGAAAACCAATTCACCGATCAATCTAAAATTTTAAGGTTTTGTTCCTAATTGCAATAGGTAGTTCGTGAACGAAGAGATTTTTATTTGAACGAAAATTTCTACCTTTTCCGGCCGAAAGACTCAATTTTCTGAACATCGAAAATCGATTTTTTGGGAAAATCATCGTCCTTTTCGCAAACCCCTTCGTTCACGAACTAGTTATTGTAATTACTAATTAGGAACAACATCTAAAAATTTCAGATTGGTCGGTAAATTGGTTTTCGAGAAATCGCGACAACGCAAAAAAAAGCGTTTCAGGCATGGTTTCCACAATTTTTTGAATTTTCCTTTAAAAAAATTTTCACAAACACATCAAAACATATAGTATTTGATGTTTTTTAGGTCGTTCTAATAAAGTTGTGATTACATACCTGAAAAAAAATATTAAAAACCCTTAATGTTCCCGAGCTAGAAGGTATATAACCCCTTAACAGCACGGACAAGTCCGGCTGTTTGTAAGGGGCGGCCAAATGCTCAAATCGTGGGCGGGTAAAGCTTTGTTTTCAGAGGTGCGGACTTTTTTGTAATCAAAATTTCTGCTAGGGTTAATGCTTTTTTTCAGAGGTGAGTACCTTTGTTTCTTTTTAGTGCTATAGTTTAACAAGTTTGCCCGGTGTGGCCCAAAGTCTAGAGACGCTCCTGATATCACATCTTAGAGTTCTATTAATATAATAGATCTATTATTTGATTGGTTAAAACAACGCTCATTCGCAACCGAGGCTTTTTTGAGACCTGCCAGACAAAAGGTTTATTGAATATCATATTGGGGCTATTATATTTACCTAAAAGCAATGTCTCTGTTAACATTACATACAGGATAAATTCCGAACGCTGATTTGTCATTGGTGGTTATATGCAACCTAGGTAGACTACCTAGTAGACTACCCTGTACATAAATAAACTTGAAAGTGAATATAATAGCCCTAAATTAATTATAATTTGTAGTATACTTACCAAATGGTCAAATCCAGCACTGAAAAGTATATTTTCTGCGGTTGGATGCCATTCAATGTAAGCAACACGTCGTTTGTGTCCTTGTAATTCTACCAGGCTGTCATTGAGGTGCATAGAAAGACCATCATCTGGTATATGCCATAATTTAATCTAAAATTAAAAAAATGTTAGAAATAAACCCCTTGATGCAACACTTTTTTCGGAAAAGTGGTTAATTTTTCACCAAAATAAGTCGCCCGAGTTAACTCGAGTAAGCGGAAAAGAGCCAACCTACTTGTCAACGAGAACACGGGCGAGTGCGTTAAGGGGTTAAAGTTAACGCGGGTAAGCGGAAAAGAGCCAATCTACTGTAAACGAGTTAACTCGGGTGAGTGCATTAAGGGCTTAATCTGAGTTATTAAATAACACTCACTGTTCCCCATTAAAATTTAAATGAACAAAAATGACAAAAAGAACGGACGATGGCTTCTTGTAAAGGAAAGTATGGACAATACAGATGCACTCACAGTGAAATCCCAATCATTAATTTTTGGGAGATAAACCTTAAATTTATATGCCAATGCCAAAACAATTCTCAGACACTAATTTGACATACAGCCACAATATGACGGATTACACTTTCCAGCATAGGTAAATTCCAAAAAATCCACCTGATAGCCCAAAATACGATTTTCTCCGTAATGCAAACAGATAACTTGTTTTTATAAAGGGATTCAAGAACTATGTGAAAATAGTATATTAAAGTACTAGTTTCATAACATACTAGTACTTTATACTTATACATACTAGTACCGCCGCAAGCGGCTCGTTTTCTAAACTTGTACTCGTGCGCTAAAAACGTGTTATGAAACAAGTGCTTTACACAATTTTTTCTATTTGGCTCTAAAATTTAAAAAAACTTACATTTAAATTGATGACTGATTTAGGGATATTTGTTTTGGATTGGCATTACAGTTTACACCATGTTTAAAATTCTTAGAACAAATGATATTGTGATATATTTTATAGTTCTCTTCTCTTTTTTACTGCAATTAACCAAGCCACAATTTTAGCATGGTAAAAATAACCTAAACACAAAATTTTGTAGAAAATTCAACTTTAAAGCGACATTGACATTTGCACGGAAAACGTCAAGCGATAGGGCAGGTCTGTTGCCAATCCAAAGGAACAAAAAGTACAGACCTCTTATGGGTCTATAAGAACACGCAAAATGCGTGTGATTATCAGCTAATAAGAGTCGCAAAATAGAAAAATAGTATTAGAATTCCTCCCGCACATCCCTCCTCTCCCTATCACATCCCTCCCCATCCCCCTCCCACCCACTCCTCAGCGCCAAATTATGACAGATGCAACTCGCATCAGTGAGCAGAGACTCACTCCCCCCCAAATTATGACAGATGCAACTCGCATCAGTGAGCATAGACTCACTGCCCCAAATTTCAATTCAGATTAAGTATTTTTTTAGATAAATGAGCCATAGGCTGCGCCTGTCTCTTAAAGACCCAAACAAACTATTGATGATGAGTATTAGAATCGTCTGGAAGATAAGTGATTGGTTTAATTTTGGTTTCCCCTGAAGAAATGTTAACCAAAATAGAATATCTGAGATTTCATATGTAACATAATGTAATTATTATTAGGGTGCCTAACTTTGGGCGGTTCTGTAATGTACAAAGCTAAAAAAATAGAAGGCCAATTTTGCCAATTCAAATCCGTCTATGAGATATAGCTTAGAGAAATGAGTCTGGGACATGCTCTATAATACATACTGTGCAATCGTCTGAGCAGGAAGCAATGACGTTGTCATTAAATGGATTCCACTTTATGTCCAGAATTGGTCCTGAATGTCCTGTGACCCTGCTTGCATTAAAATCCAATCTTCCAGTCTAAAAAAAAATATATGTTTGTTAGAATTAATACATTGAAGACCACTGCTGAAATTTTTTAAAAAGCATTAATAGGTTTTATCAAGGGAGAAATTGAAATCGTAAATTTTACAACATCAAATCATTTTGACAAGAGATTTTAAAAGTTGGGTTAAGCTTTTGACAAAAACCATCCGGGATAAAATACAGTAAGTACTGTATTTTTTGTATTGTACTATTTAAATTATTCTTATAATGCTTTATAATTAGAAAAGTTATGTAAATTAGGTTGTTTTATTTTTCCGATAAATTTTATTCTACTAATTTCAATTTTTAGAAAAAGAATTGAAGCGGATACTGTGTTTTTGCTTTGATATGTTTTCAATTTGACAAATAAATAACCTTACTTTAAAAATTAATTCTTACCTGTCAAACTAAATCAAACTATGTTGTAAAATGTACGATTTCAATGCCCACCTTGATAAAACCGATTAATGCTTTTTAAAAAATTTCGGCGGACCAGGGTGACATAGTTCCTTTTTTTTTATCAAGGCATAATAAATTTTATAATACAGAGTCCTTAAAAGCCAGATCGATTAATTTATTATACAAGATGTTAGGACGTCCCTAAAGTTTTACCTGCAAAACACCACTTTTGAGATATCGCGCATTTCATAAAATTGCATGCATATACCGTCGAAACTGTTAACGATATTTATAATTTAATTTGACAAACTAAAGTAAAAAAAAAACAAATGCCATATTAGACATCAACCGCTCATATCTAGTAAATCGTAAGCGAAAAAGCAGGGGGCGAGTGTCAGTTATGACTAGGGCTCGGATCGAGGTATTCATTTACCCAAGGCGCGAGAAACAGTATATTATGATCCAAGGACGAGAAATAATATTGTGAATCGAGGCGTGAGCCGAGATTCACAACCGCGTAAGACCGACATATATTTCTCGTCCGTGTATCATACGCTGTTTTTCATTCGCTTGTAAACCTATTTTTATTTTTAACAAATAAAAGGTAAAAATAATAAGTAAACTAGATGAAACGTTGCAAGCACCCTGTCAAAACATAGGCACTATTGTACACTAGAGCCATCTAGTTTGCAAATTTCAAACTAGGTGTTTTGTTTGATTTTTAATTCTGTATCTTTAAAACATTATATTCTAGCAAAAAACTGTATATAGGGCTTAAAAAGAGCTTTTATTTAAAATATAATTTTTTGTAATCGGGTTATAAATATGTGAGATATGCTAAAAAAATCTTTTACTGCTTTAAACGCCAATATCTCGAAAACAATGCGTTTTAGGAAAACGTTTGGACTTTTTTATAACATTTTTTGAGCAATTTAAAATTATCTTTTATATAAGTATTAACCAAATACAATAATAATTGCCTTAATTATAAACAGAAAACCCTAAAAACAGGAGTATTACCCTATTTTTACCCCCTTACCCCCAATCGTTTACCCCCAAAATCTAATCAGCTCTTCGGAATACGATAAGAAACAATATACAAAAAACCGCAAGTCGATATCTCATGTAGAAATGGAGTTAGAGAGTTTACACCCAGACAGACAGACAGACGGACGCAAAAATGTTTTTTTACTGATTTCGACTCAGAATGGTCTAAAACGTCGAGAAATGTGAAAAAACGTGGTCAACGATTTTGACTTTTCGGCGAAGATTTCAATACATCGGCACTCTTGGTAGCACTAAGTGCCGATGTAAATTAGTTTTAATTTGGTTCTGTCAGTTATCTGACAATTTTCCATAAGGGACCGCAAAACTACTTTGAAGGGCTGCAGCCCATCCAAAAACCTAAAAAACAGCAGATACGACTTGTCTAGCAAGGCATTATTATGCTAGTATAGTACTCGTATAATACTGCCCTGATAAAATAAAGGGCAGTAAGTAACATTGGTCAATAGCAGCCTTTTCAAAATATTACATCGGGGTTGACGTGAAAACGCCGCTATGAAACAAGTGTTACTTACTGCCTTTTACTTTAACAGTGGAGAATAGTACTGCCCGCTTAGTAAATACGTCCTAACTAACATTCCTATTTTCCCTAAATTTTTCGAATAAATGGCCAATTCTCTGACTTTCAGGTTTCAATTTCAACTTCCCTGACTTTTCTCTGACTTTCCTGTTTTCCCTGACTGGTAGGAATCCTGGAGAATAGATAAATATGCCATAGAACAACCGGTATATGCAGATAAGCACAAAATGACAAAAATGTTTGATTTAACTAAGGAGGGCAGAGTACTGCCCGACTGATATCGAAATTTAGGTTTTCATCTTTACTAGGGCTAAAAAAAACAATGTAATTTTAACGACGATCAAGATATCAGTGTCTGCAAAAACTGTTTTTTACACATTTAAAATCTAGGGAATTTATGATAATTGTTTGTTAATAAATTCGTATGAAATAATGAATTGAAATTAAAATTTATGATTTAATTTGTAAGGCAAAGAGATACAGATATTTTAAAATAGTAATTAATATAAAATTATTCCTTTTGTTCTGGTCATATAAATATTTATTTTCCTTGTTGACAATTCCTTAATATAGTAGAAATCTATCATTAATGTCTGAATGTATAAGGAATCTATGGGTTTTTAAATAAATACAATTTTATTTTTATATATTTATATTTTTCTCTTATCTATTAAAAAAAATCATGGTTTTCATCGGTTCTGCATGTGTTGATATTCAAAAAGTGACATACCCATAATCTGTAATATACAGGTAACTTTTAAAGGTTATTTTTAGGTGCATACACTTAATATATAAAGAATTAGGGTTAGCAAAAAATCAAATTAACTCGAGTATATATTTTTTTTTTGATTAACTATATCGTGATAATATAAATATTGATCTTGATTAAAATTCTGGTAAAGGGCATACGAATAAAATAATCAAAAACGTATAATTTTAAATTTAATTGTGGAGAACTGATAAAAAAACTACAGTTATTGCAATAATGAAATTTTCGAGTCAGGGGAGTAAAATAGAACTAAGCGTTACAATGATTTAAATTGTTACAATGTATACGTTTATCAAGATTTTTTTAATGTGAAAGTAAACAATAGTTTAAGAAAGTTCATTTTACTTATGCATAATTTATTATTCTTTAGTTATTTAATAGTTTTAAGTGAATAATTATGAATGGCTTGATTATTTTAAAATGTTGCATGACTAAGCTACTTCTCTATACTTAATTTGAAAAATACTTATTTTGTGTAAAAACCAGGACTGATTTTAATTATGTAGGTACTTACGCCAATTTATTATTTTATTGTCCAACGTTTTCGACTATACAAGTTCAAGTTTTTTTTATTTTTCAACAACTTTTTAGTAATTTGCTTACGTACGGACCAAAAAATGCCGAATAAAAAATTAAATTTTTTCGACTTCCCCATCTCTTTTTATAATAGATTTTTGGCTCATGATGAATAAAATTTTCGAAAATAAGTCGTTAAAGACTAAACCCATGGACTGGGACAAAAAAATCCCGTTTGAAAATAAATTTTGTCGGTGTCCCCACATTTTTATTTATAATTTGACCGTACGATCCCAATCGAAAACTTTTAGTAATAGGCGTTTGGTTTAAGTATTTATCTTAAAGCGTTCTTAAGTTATCTTGTTTGAAAATTTTCCGGTCAGAACAACCAATGTTTTTTTTTGCTCGAAATCGATTTTTTTTAGTCATAAAACGGAAACATAAGCAAAAAAAGTTAAACGAATTATTCGTTATTACCATTAATCGGAATAAATTCAGTTATGACTCATCAACGTTGAAAATAAACACAGAAACATAGGCTTACGCAATAATTTTGCCGAATTATGAGGGAAATTTTTATAAAGGTCACTAAATCGAAATATTTGACGACTGATTTGTTACACACAACAATATTGAATATACATATTAACTATAAATATATAAATATATCGGTGTTTTTTGAAGAAAATAAAAATGTAAATAATTAAAACCTCGCGTCAACGATAGAATCGACGCGGCGCCTATGCGAGCACTGGAAATTCGCCGATGACTGGTTATTACTCAATACAAGACTACTTACCGCATCTATAGGAACAACGATAAATGCCCCGCCTCCTGCAACTTCAGTGACCACCGCCAAAAATTTCGGATTGACGGCGCAAAATTGCGAGTCATGCGCATTTTTGGTAATTTGAATGTTGTCGTAGCACTTTTCGCGCCGCGCCGGCTCGCCGTACACATGCCTGAATTTGGAACTCCGCACGCCTTTGAACCAAAGCTGAAAATTTAAGAAAAAAATAGATAGAATACAATTAAAACGATAAAAAAAATACGGAAAACAAATAAAATTTAGTTAGTTTAGTTTACACCATGGCTACTATATTTTAAGTCCAGGGACTTTTTATATATTTATCTTTGTTTACAAAATGCTATAAACAGAGATAGGTAGATAAAACGTACCTGGACTTAAAATATAGTACCCATGGTTTAAAATAAGTCAGCCACAAAAAAATAATAATGTGCCAGAGACTAGATCAACTCATTTTTATATTGTTGGGGTCGCTGAAACCGAATCTGACCTTCGAATTGCTCCATCAGGTCACAATTTTTTTCTACACTAAAAAAAGTTTGCGAAAATTACTAAAAATTTAGATGTTTTTAAGGGTAGAAAAAAACTGTGACCTGATGGATCAATTCTGAGGTGAGATTCGGTACAACCCCGTACATTTTTATTTATTCATACAGAATACATAAAAAAGTGCGGCAACTTGATTGTAGTTGTAATCATAGATTGTATTTATCAAAATTTAAAGGATCATTATTATACTTTATTTATTTATTATTTATTTGCACAATGCACTTTATAACCAACACATATCGACCTGTATATTTCGAAACCTCGCGACGGCTCGTATCTCAAAAAAACAGTTTTCGGTTCCTTTTACTATCAACTTTGAACATGATGACTGGTAACTTATACAAACTCCAATTTATTACTTAAAAATTATGTAACTTATAAACAGTATTCGGCGTAAACTCAGTTATGACTCATCAACGTTGAAAATAAACACAGAAACATAGGCTTACGGAATAATTTTGCCGAATTATGAGGGAAAAATCGAAACATTTGACGACTAATTTGTTACCCACAACAATATTAACTATATATATACAGTGCGGTCCAAAAGTCAACCCCCCCCCCCTTTTAACTTTTGAACGAGTTGAGATATCGACTTCAAATTTAGAACTCTTAAATAAGACAACTTATATTTTCAGCTCTTAAAATGTGTGCAGGGGGGCATGGGGGGACATTTTTTTAAATAGAAAGGGGGGTCGTGTGATACATCATTTTAAAGCTTATAAAATTCTCTATTTAAACAAATATTTTTAATTTTTTTAAAAATGTTTCTTAAGGTTTTGATTTTTCAATTTTTTGTGCTAAAACATTCGATTTTTTAAGTTTTTTTTTTATAAATTTTTATTTATGTCAACTAAAATTAGTTTAAAAGTATAATTAACATTTTTTTATGATGAAATTTGGCATTTTTAAAAAATTATTTGTTTTTTTTAGAGGAATTTTGACATTAATACCCATTTTCAACCCCATTTTAAACCCAATTTTTTTTTTAATTTAAAAATATGGAGTTAAATGGAGAATTTTATAAGCTTTAAAATGATGTATTACACGACTCCCCTTTCCATTTAAAAAAATGTCCCCCCATGCCCCCCTGCCCATATTTTAAGAGCTGAAAATAACAAATATATGCTAAAAGATAGTTTAAGTTGTCTTATTAAAAGTTCCAAATTTGAAGTCGATATCTCAACTGGTTCAAAAGTTAAGAGGGGGGGGGGTGACTTTTGGACCGCTCTGTATGTATGTATATATATATATATATATATATATATATATATATATATATATATATATATATATATATATATACATACGTATATATATCGGTGTTTTTCAAAGAAAAAAACGACATTCGATTTTTATCTTTTAAGAATACGAAAGTTTTTAATTTGTATTTGTCGATAACTTTTTTTCCCACCTTTCTCGTTTAAATGTAATCATTAAAAAAATCAAGATAAAAAGAAATAAAAATGTAAATATTTAAAACCTCGCCTTAACGCTAGATTAGACGCGGCGCCTATGCGAGGACTGTAAATTCGCCGACTACTGCTTATAAACTTATTGGAATTGTTAATTGGACTTTGTATATTAATTTTTATATACTTACATAGTCAATTAGTGCAAGGAACCGAAAAATGATTTTTTTGAGATACAAGGTTTCGAACTTTACAAGTGGATATGTATTAAATACTACTCATAACCAGAGTTAGAAATTTTAGAAATAATTCAAAATTCCTGTTCTACGACCCTGTTATTGTAATGAAAGTATTAACTCTGCTCATAACAAATACATTCCCCCATAGTGTTTTATAAAAAAAATGTTTTTCGAAAAAGGTTTTTTTTTTGAATAACTAACCGAGAACTTTAAGGAACGTATAAGGAACGTATGTTTCAAACTTGGTCTTTATCTCAAAGCGTTCTTAAGAATTTCTGGTACGCGGAAATCACCTTTTGAAAAAATTATTAAAAAAATATCTTTTTTTGCTATCGCAAGACTTTCCTTGAGAAAAGTAATATGATACAATAAAAATTACAGGTCATTAATAATTAATTATAATTATTATAATAAACATATTTTTGTATTTTCTGTAAAAAGGAGACGCAAATTATTAATGGTGCAGGTCGCATGCAAAACAACTTTAGAGGAAATGCGCCTAATTTCGGATGGTTTCCAAATTTCGGATAGTAGTGTATTTAAGATACTGTCTGCAAAGGTAAACAGAAACCTACTTTTATGCGAAGCCAAAAGTCAAACTAAATCCGTCCTGTAATATGATAACGGTAGAGCTTCTCCCCTTTAAATGGCAGCACAAATCGTTTATATTGCAAATGGCAGTTTTGTGCTCAGTTGCATTATTATGCTTGTTTATTTTATGAATAATCGTTATAAAAGTTCGTGATTCTGTCTTGGGTAAGTTATGATGTTAGTTAAGTTGATCCACTATTCATAATTAAGCAATTTGAAAACGTAAACATTCTACAAATTTCTAATCTAAAAAGCAGAAAGTTGCCTAATTTCGGATAGACCATTTTTGTGCATTTAATTCCCAATTTCGGATATCCGCAAGGTAATTATTATTCAGGATAACCAACCATTAATTATTATTTTTATAATGATACAACAAACTAAGATAAACAATTTTGAAAAAACGAAAATTACCTAAGATACTAAGATATTCGAAATTGGGAATCTAAAATTATAGTTCCTATAGTATTTCGTAGAAAATCGCTTAATGATTAAATTACGTCCTAAATGTGAAGGAATAACAAGAAACAAGCCCTTTTTCAAATGCACAAAAATGCGCTGATTTTTTTTAACCGTGTTTTTTGGAAAAAATAAACTGTAATAAAATTGCTTTTATAATAAATCATGGTTCGCTATAATAAGTTGTATCTGGTTATATAAAAAAAATATCAAAAAGTAATACCGAGTATTAAATATTGAATACATTGTAAATGGTATCCAAAATTAGTCGACTTTCCTCTACACTACGATATTTCAAGAACGCTTTGACAGAGACTTAAATTTTGGATCAAAGATTTTCAAGGTAGCAAAAAACTTTTAGTCAAAATTTCAAGTCTTTATGTCAAAGCGTTCTTAAAATATCGTAGTGTTAAGTTGTTTTGCCAGCGACTTGCACCGTTAATACGACTTTAAACATTTTTTTTTAATTTGAAGCTGGCATTGAAATAAATTCAACACTTGTCATAATTTTATTAAAATTTTGAATGCTAATTAAGTACATAATAACAAATTACTGCATTACATCATCAATAAATAAAGAAATCCACTACATGGCTCGCTAATTAATTAATTAATTATACTAAATTAACGCATAAAGAGTTTTTAGCATTAATTTGTCCGGTTGGACTTTTATTACTAGATGCGCATCTTCAGCTATTTAAATCTGAAATCTTTTCTTAAATCGGTCCCTGTAGCTTAAAATTTTACATACGATTTATATACAGAGCGGTGCAAAAGTCGACCCCCTCTTAACTTTTGAACGAGTTGAGATATCGACTTCAATTTTAAAACTTAAGACAACTTAAACTATTTTTAGCATATATTTACAGCTCTTAAAATGACGGCAGGGGGCATGGGGGACATTCTTTTAAATAGAAACGGGGGTCGTGTGATACATTATTTACCAAGCAAAAAAAATCTCTACTGGACTATATTTTTTAATTTTTTAAACAACTTTTATTACTAGATGCGCATCTTCAGCTATTTAAATCTGAAATCTTTTCTTAAATCGGCCCCTGTAGCTTAAAATTTTACATACGATTTATATACAGAGCGGTGCAAAAGTCGACCCCCTCTTAACTTTTGAACGAGTTGAGATATCGACTTCAATTTTAAAACTTAAGACAACTTAAACTATTTTTAGCATATATTTGCAGCTCTTAAAATGACGGCAGGGGGCATGGGGGACATTCTTTTAAATAGAAACGGGGGTCGTGTGATACATTATTTACCAAGCAAAAAAAATCTCTACTGGACTATATTTTTTAATTTTTTAAACAACTTTTATTACTAGATGCGCATCTTCAGCTATTTAAATCTGAAATCTTTTCTTAAATCGGCCCCTGTAGCTTAAAATTTTACATACGATTTATATACAGAGCGGTCCAAAAGTCACTCCCCTCTTAACTTTTGAACGAGTTGAGATATCGACTTTTTAAAACTTAAATAAGACAACTTAAACTATTTTTTAGCATATATTTGCAGCTCTTAAAATGAGGGCAGGGGGCATGGGGGACATTTTTTTAAATGGAAAAGGGGGTCGTGTGATACATTATTTACCAAGCAAAAAAAAATCTCTACTGGACTATATTTTTTAATTTTTTAAACAACTTTTATTACTAGATGCGCATCTTCAGCTATTTAAATCTGAAATCTTTTCTTAAATCGGCCCCTGTAGCTTAAAATTTTACATACGATTTATATATAGAGTGGTCCAAAAGTCACCCCCCTCTTAACTTTTGAACGAGTTGAGATATCGACTTCAATTTTAAAACTTAAATAAGACAACTTAAACTATTTTTTAGCATATATTTGCAGCTCTTAAAATGAGGGCAGGGGGCATGGGGGACATTTTTTTAAATGGAAAAGGGGGTCGTGTGATACATTATTTACCAAGCAAAAAAAAATCTCTACTGGACTGTATATTTTTTAATTTTTTAAACATTTTTTAAAGGTTTTGATTTTTCATTTTTTTGTGCTAAAAAATGCGATTTTTTTATAAATTTTGATTTTTTAGAGAAATTTTGACAAAAATACCTATTTTCAACCCTATTTTAAATAAAAAAAAATGTTTTAAAAAAAATCAAAAATATACAGTTAAATGTAGAATGGCATAAGCTTTAAAATGATGTATCACACGACCCACCCTTTCCATTCAAAAAAATGTCCCCCTAAGCTCCTCTGTCCACATTTTAAAGCTGAAAGTATCAAGTATGCTAAAAGATAGTTTAAGTTGTCTTATTTAAGAGTTCTAAATTTGAAGTCGATATCTCAACTCGTTCAAAGTTAAGAGGAGGGGGGTGACTTTTGGACCGCTCTGTATGTACATGTATTAAAGGTGCAGGTGCATATTTTTTGGTGCGCCATACAAAGTTTTTAAAAATGTCAGAAACTGTTTTTCAGTAGTGCGGTGGAAAAATGGGGCGTAAAATTTTGATTCGACATATTTTCAGAGGCGCTGTGAAGGGAGTAGGCGGGGAGTAGATAAAAATTGACCTTTTTTGCTAAAAATGGCTTATATTTTTTTGCTAAAAATGGCCCTTTTTGCAAAAATGGATGGATCGATCCGAAAAAAAAATCTTTTGGTTAGGAATAAATAATTTAATAAATAATATACCTTTGCTTTTGACATTTCACTCTTAAAACAAAACACTTATTAACACTTCGAATATTAACAATAATAAAATCAAACAACCTTACGTGAAGGCTAAAGGTGTAACAAAACAACTTCACTCGTTATATTTAAGTAAACTGTGATTAAACACAACATTATTATTATTAACTATTCACCTTATCTTATCAGAGGTATATTGACAGTGAGTTATAGAACTAAAATCCCTTTAAAAGTAAACCCTCATTTTCTGTTTGTTTTCCACTTAAAGTAGTGTTTAAATAATTAATGGTTTTAAATTTTTGTTTATGTTATATACTAACTACTCGCACCCGGAGCTTACTTTGAACTACGTTTTATGTGATGTAGTAAGCAGCAACATAATTTTTATTGTTGAAGGTCTTATGGTAAAAACAATTTAAACTTAAACTATAGAAAAATGTTGTGTACTGTAATAAGTAAACAGTCATCGGCGAATTTCCAGTGCTCGCATAGGCGCCGCGTCGATTCTAGCGTTGACGCGAGGTTTTAAATATTTACATTTTTATTTTCTTCGAAAAACACCGATATATATACATATTTATAGTTAATAAGTACAGTCAATATTGTTGTGTGTAACAAATTAGTAGTCAAATGTTTCGATTTGGTGACCTTTATAAAAATTTCCCTCATAATTCGGCAAAATTATTCCGTAAGCCTATGATTCTGTGTTTATTTTCAACGTTGATGAGTCATAACTGAGTTTATTCCGATTACTGGTAATAAACTAGCTTGTATAGTCGTATTAATGGATCAGGTCGCTTGCAAAACAACTTTACACTACGAAATTTCAAGAACGCTTTGACACAGACACAGACCAAAGATTTTCAAAGTTGGAAAACACTTTAGGTCAAAATTTCAAGTCTTTATGTCAAAGCGTTCTTGAAATATCGTAGTTTTGCAAGCGAGATGCACAATTAATACGACTTTAAGATGTAGTTTTTTGGCAAGGATTGTTTTACTAAACTTATGTCTCGGCTAAGGGCATATCCACAAGCTCGCATAACAATATAGTACATAAGAATGCGGTACCGTGATTGGCTTACAAGAATCATGGTGGCACTTCAAGCCAATCACGGCATCGCATTCTTATGTACTATTTTGTTATGGTAGCCTGTGGATATGCCCTAACGTATCGTCTCTCTAGGTCACCAATGTCTCATGAATAAATAATTATTAAGCGTCAAAAATATTGTTTAAATTTTAAAGTTTAATGTGTATATTCTGTATAAAAAAAAATTGAGACGACTCGAAGTCGCTACAATTTTTTTTTAGAGAAATGAATCAGTTTTATTCGAAACCACTTCTCGTCAGTGGATTTTGCAGAGAGCCGTAGGGGGACGGATGGCAAAATAAACCGGACGTAAATTACCGAGGGTTATACTGACCTACTAGTCTAGAAAGCAGTAACTCCATCTGTCGCATAGCGACGTTTTCACGTCAACTTTGATGCAATATTTTGAAACCTCTGCTACTGACAAACGGAGTTACTGCTTTCCATCTTAGTTGGGCAGTAAAGGGTGAGAGACTCTAACTTAGAGGCGTACAGGTGTTTAATGGTCGCAATTCAGAGCTGATTCATGAGCTTTTTTTATTTCAAGCCGCCAACTCATGAGTGAACTGTGGATTATAGCCTCGATTATAGCTAACTTTTTGCGAAGTTGATGACCTTTTGGTTAAAGTCTTTTTCTATGAGTCATGGACCATGACCGAGTGACTCACTGAGTATTAATAGCGTCGACATGACATTCCGCTTGGTGAACAAAAGTTTAAAGTTTCTATTTACTTGAAAAAAGAGTTTTTTAAAATTCTAATTATTGCATGCCCCCGGTAAATGGCTACTGCGAACATCAGTTTTTCACAGACGGGACGGCAAGTTTAGACTTTTTTATATGGCGGCAAATTAAGTAAATCCGGCCCTGATCAAGACCAAACCCAGACCCGCGAAGCTCTACCTCTGTAATTTCTTGCAAATTTAAATTTAATACTTTTTGCCAAAAGTTCTTCATTTCAGATCTCGTAGCGAATGAATCATAAAAGACTAGGCGACATGATAGACGTTTTAAAATAATTTGAATATGAATTATTGAATTACCTTCAATGGTACCTTTATTGCTTTCCCATTTTGAAAATTTTCAGAATTTTGGAAAGCCTTTATTCGTGCAAAAATTTTCAATTTTTTTTTGCGTATTTTTGCGTTTTAGGTCGATATAAATCAATTTCAAGCAAAAAAAAAAATGTCGGTCGGTCGATCGGTCGCTCTGTCCGGGAAATCTTGTGGGCACGATAACTTAAGAACGCTTTAAGGTAGAGACTTTAAATTTGACATACGGGTATGTTACCAAAAGTTCTAGCTCGGGATTGTTTTTGGTGAACATTGGGGTGCGGCAAGGGGGCAAATGGGAAAAAATACATTTTTTTAGAAAAATTTGAAATTTGATATATAGGGGTTTTTGAGGTTGCTGAAATTGAATCAGATAAAAAAAATTTTTTAACTCCACCCCCGGGGGTAAATATTTTTAATATTTTCGTCAAAATTGGTATATAGGGGTTTTTGGGGTTGGCGAATATGAATCTGATAATAATTTTTTTCTAATTTCAACCCCTGAGGGGTGGGGAGTAGTTTTCGTGAAAACTGGTATATTGGGGTTTTCGAGGTTGCTGAAAGTGAATCTGATAATAAAAAAATTCTAATAGGCAAATAGGCAATTACATGGTAACTCATAAAAAATAATAAAGTCGATGCTACGTTTATGCACCAGTGTACCAAGATTTAATAGATACCAAAAACTGTGTAATATTTTTGTGAATATTTTTTGTCATGCGGCCAAAATTAAGCCTTCCTAATATGTGGTATAGCTGGTAAAAATGTTTGGGTAGTTCGTGTACTGAGGTTGAAAAAAATGAGTTCGGTTTTTTGTTGGTTTTATGGATTTGAGAGTTGCAAAAAAGATGAGCTAATGACCTTTATTTAATTTTTTTCCTGCTATAGGTAACAAAAAATAATTCTTCAATCGTTAGCAAAATTGTGCTTTACGTCCCGAATAGAATGACTTCGATACCAGTTGGTAAACCCATATTTAAATAAATTAAGTTACCTTTTTAAGTTACTACATATTTCGAAAAAAACTATAAAAGTATATTTAAAATTTTGGCGAAGGCGCGCCTAAAACAAACAAAGGCCATGAACGAATATTCCATCTTTTAGATTAATTAATTACAATTTAATTATTTGCTAATGTTCATGTTGCATGAATTATTTTGAGAACAAAGATAAATGATGTCTGACACGAGTAGGCGGCAAAGTTAATAAAACTTGGCCATCTTTGTGCAAATACTTTATTATCTACTTGTGTGGGTAAGTAAATATTGTTATACAATTTACATCGGCACTTAGTGCTACTAAGAGTGCCGATGTATTGAAATCTTCGCTGAAAAGTCAAAATATTTGACCACGTTTTTTCACATTTCTCGACCATTCTGAGTCGAAATCAGTAAAAAAAATTTGCGTCCGTCTGTCTGTCTGTATGTCTGGGGGTAAACTCTCTAACTCCATTTCTACATGAGATATCGGTTTTTTGCATATTGTTCCTTATCGTATTCCGAAGAGCTGATTAGATTTTGGGGGTAAACGATGGGGTAAGGGGGTAAAAATATGGTAAAACTCCTATTTTTAGCGTTTTTTGTTTATAATTAAGGCAATTACACCGGCACACAAAAAAAAAAATGTCTGTACACCGGGCGCCACCTATCTACGGGCATGTTTTTCGACCCGCTGAATACGAATTTCAAGTCAGTTTAGGCCGTCCACCCTTCAATTTCGAGTAAATTGCAAAAAAACCCAAAAAATAGCGAAAATTCGATGTTTTGGCAAGAACAAAAAAATTTTTACTCGAAATTGAAGGGTGGACGGCCTAAACTGACTTGAAATTCGTATTCAGCGGGTCAAAAAACATGCCCGTAGATAGGTGGCGCCCGGTGTACAGACAATTTTTTTTTTTGTGTGCCGGTGTTATTATTGTATTTGGTTTATTTAGCACTTATATAATAATAATAATTTTAAATTGGTCAAAAAATGTTATAAACAACGTTTTCCTAAAACGCATTGTTTTCGAGATATTGGCGTTTAAAGCAGTAAAAGGTTTTTTTAGCATATCTCACATATTTATAACCCGATTTCAAAAAATTATATTTTAAATAAAAGCTCTTTTTAAGCCCTATAAAAAATGTTATATACAGTTTTTTGCTAGAATATAATGTTTTAAAGATACAGAATTTAAAATCAAACAAAACACCTAGTTTGAAATTTGCAAACTAGGTGGCTCTAGTGTACAATAGTGCCGATGTTTTGACAGGGTGCTTGCAACGTTTCATCTAGTTATAATTTAATAATTGTAAATTTTATAAAAAAAAGTATTTTCCTTTGGTTTGTTTGGCTTAAAATGATGCAATGGACTTCGTGTCCAGGACACGGTGTCCTTAAAGATGGTCTTCGAATCCCCGCGACCAGGGCCGTAGGGAGGAAGATTTTGTGGAGGGGGGGAGAAGGTCAAAAATTACAACTTTCTTTAGCCTAAAAAAGTTAATGACTAAAAAAAAGTCCTCACCTTTTCGTGAAATATACCTTTGTATTTTTACTTTTGTATTTTGAATACCTGCAATATACGACTTTTGTATATTGAATCCATAAAATATACACTTTTGTTTTGGATCAAAGAAATATACAACTTTTCAAGATTATCAAATTTACAACTTTTGTTTTGGATCAATGAAATATACAACTTTTCAAGATTCTCAATACCCCAATAAACAACGTCCATTTGCAAGTTCCCTGCTCTCTAGTGTCCTTTTGGTCCCGATCAGGACCAGATCCTTTGGACCTCTTGCCCTTTTTGTGGACCTGCGTTTCCTTTTGTTTTTTTTTTGGGTACTTATTCCGGTGCCTCTTATTTAGAGACACCGGTTGCCATGATTATTTTTTATGCAAAAACTTTTGAATGACGATCTCCAGACGCGGTCTCTGGTCGTTGTCGCGGGGATCCGAAGACCACCTTAACGAACTTAATTCTTCCTGATAATTTTAAGTCATGCAGACTGAAAATGACTTCGGGTTGGACGGTCAGACAGACATTTTTGCTGTTAGAAAAAGCTGCGGAGAGTAGGCATAAATATTATTGTATACACAGTTTTTATATTTATTATCTTCATACATCTGTAGTATTATTATTTCCCAATGTAATTATTCCCTACAAATTGCGAGTTACAATAAATAACCGGAAGGATAAAAATTATGGACCCCTTTTACATATTTCATTAACAAAAATGGGTGTTCTTATTTGTTTGTCTCTTAATAATGAAAGCTTTATTTCATTGTTCACATACATTATTGTCATTAAGTTTCAAGACTGGTTTGAGGCAGCTAGCCATTCCCCTCTATTTACAGACAATTCTGAAATTTCTAAATCTAAATCCTAAATATTCTTATTTCAGGATGGCCACAGAATTTTATTTGTAAAATTCCCTGACTTTTCCCTCATTTAAAAAAAAAATCCCTGACAAATGTTCATATTTTTTTTCGACATTTCCCTGACTTTTTTGTATATGAAAAACAATTAAATAAGAACAGAATTAAAAATTTTTTTTGGGGGGTGTGACTGGTGAAATTGCCGATTGGTAATGGTCAAAATGCCAAATATAAAAGTCCAAAAATCAAAATGAAAACTCCGAAAGAAAATGTTAAAAATAAAAAATAAAATATATGTTCCTTATGAGGATAAGTGCTAGCCAATTATAATTATAAACGGTCAGGTTTTGCGTGTCTGTAAATATGCCCTTACTAAAACTAAAGTTTTACATTCTTAGATTAAGAAAAAACGCGAGAAACCCCTAGCGCCGCAGGCGAAGATTTATTCAAATTTAGGGTCTATTTTAATTTTAAACTGTAAATTTTATATAAATGCAAAAATCTGTAGCGCCGCAGGCCAAATTTTTTCGAATTTTGAATTCAGTTATACAATCTTAAATTAAAAAAAATAAGTAAAAAAGTCATAGCGGCGCAGGCAAAAATTTTTACAAAATACCTATAGGTAAACAGATTTTTTATTTTTTAAATAAAACAGATAAAAAATTGAAAATTTTAAATATTTTAAAATTCCAGGTTTTTTAATAGAATTCCCTGGTTTTTCATTTTGTTCAATAAAATTCCCTAACATTTCCCTGACAAATTAAATTCCCTGACTTCCCTGATTTCCCTGACATGTGGCCACCCTGTATTTGTGAGCAGTATTCCATTCTAAGCCTCCCTATCTTCCTTTAATCAAAAGCAGGATTAAATCCTGGCTAGCTCTCCAAAATATATTTAAGTAAACTCCTCGGTAAATCATACATGATTATCTAAAAATATTTTGGAGGGCGATCTGGGGTTTAACCCATGCATGTCTTAGGTTTAAATAGGGAATTTCCTATAAAACCTGTAGGTATTCATAGGTTTTAATAGGGATTTTCCTAGAAAGTCATAGGGATCATAGGAAATTTCCAGTAGGTCTCAGTAGGTCTTTATAGGGATATCCCTCTCCAAAAACATATGAAAACCTACTGATACCTACATGTTTCATGGGGATTTACCTACTGAAACCTATGAAATAATTTGATATGTTTCTATAGGGATTGATAGGGATTTCCCTAGTAGGTCTTTATAGGTCCTTTTTTACAGGGAAGACAAATTAATTTTGGTAGGTACAATTTTTTTAGAGAACCCTATCAAGTTGGGTATTATATTAAAGGTATTTCATTACGAATCTCAAAAAAGTATTTAAAAAATTAGTTTCTTACCAGAACACTTTTAAATGCCAGATTTGTATATTCTAAAATTCTTATTATAATATTTACAAATAGTTCATATTTCAAGAGTTTGTAGAACTATGTATTAGTAAGTTAAGCATATATGTTTTATAAACTTGTTTTTCAAATAAACAGGGCAATGAACCCGTAAATTACTTGGTTATTTAAGTTATTAAAATACTTCTTCGCTATACACACTATTGCAAATTGCATACTAGGTGCGTATGTATCTTTTTCATATTCATTCTTACTCATATTAATTCAAGGAGAAACCCTGCTCGAAAATTTATACAGTGAATTCGGGAAGTCCAAGGAATCTCAATGAATTCCTATAAGAGTTCTTCGAGTCGGTTAAATGAATTCCAGGTAGAGCACTGACACGGTGTTCTAGAAGAACTTTTAAATGACATGACAACTTCCATTTTTTTTTCTCTTTGGAATTTGTTATATGAGCTCTAATAAGACCAAAATTTTAAAGATCGTTAGAGCCGTTTGTGAAAAAAATGTGTTTTTTTGAAAATATCTCTGATATTTCACGCTAACATACTCGGTTTGCCCTCGATGTCTCGGATTTTGACAAAACTTGGCATAGTGGTAACGCTATGGTACTTAAGCACTCTATCCAAATTTTTTTCAAAACGGTCCATCCGTTCACTATACTGGGTGTCCCACCAAGTTCTTGAAATAGCTTATCTCCGTTATTTGAAAAGGTATTAAAATTTGCAAAAAATAGCATTAAATCAAAGCCAAATAAGATTTTACTGACTTATTCAAAACCGCCCCTTGCTTACCCACTCCCTTGAAACTACCCCCAACTTCTGTTTTTCAAATAGCACCCCCTAATTCTTATTAAAGACTATGAAAGTGCACTTTATTCTGAATTCAACCATTTATTATAAGTGGTATCTTAGATTTTAAGGGGCTCTAAATAACAGTTATTATCTATTAATAGAAGGGTGGTATTTAAAACAAAATTGCGTGTAGGAGACTCGGTTGTTATGAGTTGGTTTTGAATATATTAATCAATTTTCATTTGGGTACTATTTAACGTAAGTTTTTGGAAAATTTTCTGGTTAAATTTAAAATGAAATGTGCTTTTATATTCTTTAGTAAAATAGGGAAGTGCTATTTAAAAAACTAGTTGGAGGTGGTTCCAAGAGGGTGGGTTAATAAGGGGTATACCCCAGATGGATAGGCAGGTTTTTTAGGGTAGGTAGGTAGGTAGTTTACACACTACGGAACCACTCAAACTACCCACCTACCCTAACAAACCTACCTCACGGTGGGTTTGAATGCACCTTAACCCCTTCCGCTCCATTGTATCCACGTATGGATATTTTTAGGTACAGCAAAATATACCACAATATCCACAGTTGGATATTTGTTTACGCGATTTTCCATATACATTTTAATCTGGTATAGGGAGCCGTACCTTGAAAAACCAGCTGGAGCGGAAGGGGTTAAATGCGAAAATCGAGAACACTAAATTTTTCTCTTGAATAATATTCACCGCATCCGTACGACACCAAAAAGGACAAAATCTGTCGGGCGCTTTTTGAGAAAACTTAAAATTTGTGCAAAAACCGGCAAAAACCCAAGGTCTTATAATACAATTTTTTGTTTTTCATAAATGATTGAAAAGTCCAAAATGATCAAAATTTGCGTTACGTAATGCTTGAACGATCCCTAATACTTCAACGGTGCAAAAATTAAATTTATGTTTGTATAGTTTATTGAATTTAAAATAATTATTTATTTTAAATCAGCGATTTAACATAAAATTTATAATTAAAACGTAACTATTAATAGGTTAATTAATTAAATTTTAATTAATATCTGAAATTCTACTTCCATAAAGTGTAATATCCTTCTTTCGGAAGGATATTTATTACATCATAATATGTTGTAATAAATATATTATATCCTATGTAATCCGATGTAATATGATGATATAATTTATGTATTACATATATTTTATTATATACTTCACCGCCATATAGAACAAAAAAAAATCTGTGAGAAATCTGTGAGCTATAGATTGACTTCAAATCAATTTTTAAAACTTTAATATAAATTTTTTATCAATCGATATTGAAATTTGAAAAATTTTCTGTTGAATGCAAAGTTTTTTGTTCGCAAGAATAACCCCAAAATGACCAATAAGTTTAAGCCTAATAATTTAAAAAAAAATATAAAAAAGTTGAAGGGAGCTAGACTTTTTAAAAATGATAAATTGGAATCACCTTAAACTTTTGAGAAAAAAATTCCTTTGACATAAAAAGAACCATGTCACATGGTTGCTTGGGAGAAAATATTTACTATAGGTGTTATTATATGAAGAGTACTGACTAAAATAGGCTCAAAATTAAAATCTTTCCCAGAGCCGTTTTTGAAAAAATTGATTTTTTTCCAAAATTTGTAGCAAAAGAGGTCATTCTTTGATTGAATTTTTCATTTAAAAGTAGCAAAACCATAGAATGGCTATCTGTTGTAACAGTTTAATGGCATAAGAGAGGATTTTTTTATTTACCAAACCGTTTTAGAGGGAAAAAAGTGGCGCAGACAAAGGAAAAAGAATAAAAAATACTGCTGCCGACAAAATAATACTTTCTCCTGTAATTCTTCGTCAATAAAACTATTTTCAGGAGCACCGTGATTACCATTAAAAATATATTGACACTCGACCTTAAAATTTTAATCCTAGGATTTTAATCAATGACGGTACTAAGCAGAAACGATGTGCGTCAGGGCCTGCACTTACTTTCTCACGAAAAAGTTTTAATACTGTGATTATTTTCGGAACGTGCAGACCTTCAAACGGATAAATACAGTAAAATCTGGAAAAACTTTTTTTTCGCCATAATTCTTTTCTCTGAGGTCGCTCGAAAATTGTTTATTGAAAATTGTCATATTTTGCATAAAATTAATATTTATGATTCATAGATTTTTTTTTCCAATTTCTAGACAAAAATGGTGTAAATGTGCGATAAGAATATTTATTTGTCTGATATGAACAGTTGCACTCGTGCATCTCGATAAAAAAAAAAGTTGTTTTAAGGAGTCCTTCTACCTTCAAATTTTAAATATGTTTTGTTTTAAACTTTTTAAGGGGGTCCTGCTACCTTCAAATTTTAAATATATTTTGTTTTAAACTTTTTTTTTATTTAGAAAGAAAACAGATATCATTGTGAAATTTTGTAGGTATGTTTATTTATATTTAAATACAAAAAAAAAACATTTTTAGATTTTTAAATGGTCATTTTTTGACATTTTTTTTTTTTTTTTTGAAAATAACATTAGAAAACGGTGGTCGCCATGATGATGCCGGCCGTTTGGATCGACTAAAAAAAACGGGACATTATCAATATTGAAGTCGCTATAGGCCTATCTAGAAGAATATTTTTTGGTCAAAAAATAACAAAATAACAGACGTTTTTCTTGAAGATTATTTAATTTTATTTAAAAAACGTCTCCATTTTTTTTATTTTTAGGCCAAAAAAAAATCTTCTAGATAGGGCTATAGCGACTTCAATACTAAATAATGTCCCGTTTTCTTTTTTTAGTCGATCCATACGGCCAGAATCATGGCGACCACCGTTTTTTGAAGTTTTTTTCAAAAAAAAATTATGGCAAAAAAATGGCACTTTAAAAATCATTTGTTTTGTATTCTATAAGTATAAATAAACATACCTACAAAATATCACAATATCTTTTTCTTTCTACATATAAAAAAATGTTTCAAAACAAAATATTTTTAAAATTTGAAGGTAGAAAGACCCCCAAGCCCTCCAACTTGAATTTTTTAAAATTTCTTTTTTTAAATATTTTGCTTAGAAAATAGAAGGTTTTCTCAATCAGCTGAGACAGATATTTTTGTTTTAGTAATGTTTCAGCCCCCTCAAGAAAAATTCTCGATTCGCCTCTGGGGGTTTTCTTGGTTTTTGTTTACTCTTCCAAATAAGGGTAGTTTAATGATGGAAAAAAAATTGAAAAATCCGATTATCATAAAAATGGCTTTAGGAAACATTCAAGTATTACGTAACGAAAATTGTACCAAAATTCATACACCGTTTCTCGCGTAATTATAGATTATAGAGATTTCATATTTTGGCTACCCCCCTAATAGGGGGTGTGTTAGGGGGGTAGCCAAAATATGAAACCTCAAAAGCCTTAAATAACGCGAGAACCGGGGTATGAAGTGTATGAATTTTGGTAAAATTCGCGTTACGTAATACTGGAACGTTCCCTTAAAAATTTTGCTCAGTGAGATCAAAAAAGTAAATAAATATATAACAACCAAAATATTTAATCTATCAGTACACCTTTTTAGTTTGGTGCCGAAGTAACATAAATATGGAAATGTCATTTACTGCCTGTTGTTAAGATTAAAATAATTTTCTTATCACATGCATAACTGCAGTCATGGCTGCTTTTAAAGCAGTGTTTTTAGAGATAAAAATGTATGTTAAAGGTATTTGATAGTAGTACGTGACAAGCAAAATAAACAAAAGAAAAGTGAAAAATACTATGCAAGAGATGACACGTTAAGATAACAAACGTTTTCCTTTTATTCACACATGTTTAAGAACTATGAATTTTGCCGGATAAACTACATAATATACCTATAGAATGTTATTTTCTTTTCTGTTTACGATGTAGAATCACCCGACATCATTTAAATTTTGGTTTTCAACATTTTAGTATCTATTTAAATTTTAATCCTCCCCTATTGAAAATGACGGGTTTGTGCACCATTTATACCCGCCCAGACTCGTCAATTTCAACAGGGTCGAAACGTGAAATTGCACCTTCAAATGAATTTTTCTCGAAAACGCTTAATCCTACAGTATTACAACAAGAGTACCTCATATATGCGTTCGTGTGGACAGGCGAGACGTATGTTTTATCAGTAGTCGGAAGTTTAAATTAAAAATTTTATAAAATTAATCACAAATTTAAAGACAAGTTGTGCTAATTAGTGACCATATGTGTAAAACCTATAACAATTGTGTAAATCTGTGGAAAATAATCGCTAGATACGTGATTTTTGGACAGTTTATTATTTGTAAACAATCCTTATCTGACTTTGTATCGGTTATCTCACGTGTACAATCGGATAAAAATTAAAAGTTTATTTTAATTTTCAAAAAATACCATGGAGACTTTTGAGTGCTGTGATAAAAAAGAAGCCAGAATATATTGCTGTGCGGTATGTTATAGTCTACTCCATAAATATTGTCTTAGAAAAAAACCTGAGATGGAATATCTGGACATCAACAGAAAAGTTTTACTATGCTCAAAAAAATGCAAAATACTTTATGACGAAAAAAAGGCAGAAGAAGATAACATAAAAGCTGTTCTGGAAAATCTTCAAAAAGAAAATGCGCAAAAAGACTTACAATTACATAAACTAAAGAGGCAAAGCAATGTGTTTGAAAATGAAGCAATAAACATGGAACAACAATACATTGACGAAATAGATGACCTTAAAAATAAAGTAGGTACACTCTCCGAAAAACTTACAGAAAAATTGAAAAGTGACAAAATTTGTCAAAAATGTAATAAACTAAGCGACGAGATAAATGAAAATGCGAAAAGTATACTTAGACTCTGCCAAATAAATGATAACCTTAAGAAAAAAATCGATGAATTAAAACCTATATCTGATACAATAAAAAAAATTGGAAAAAATAGTGATGATGAAATCAAACCAAAGCAAAATGGAAAAAGAAATCGAAGAAAACACTTAAATTTGTTACATACCATCAAAGACCTACAATCCATAATACATAATAAAAATGTAACAAATACCAAACTTAAGAAAAAACTAAAACAAAAATCAAATGATAAGTTAATACCAAAAACATTAAGTTCGAATAATACATTGGCTAATAAAAATAACATCAAGAGCACAGAAACTAGTAATCTAAAATCACAAGAAAATAATAAAGCAAAAATACTCTTAGTAGCAGGGAAAAGTGGTATTAATATGCGGCAGCAATTGGAAAATTTATTACCAAACTTTCAAATCTGTTCCTTTGTAAAATCAAACTCCTCGACTACTATTCTGATAAATACAGTTGTTAATAATTCCAAAGCGTTCACAAAAAATGACATTGTTCTGCTATGGCTTAACAATAACGAAATAAATAAAAATATCATAGGAGAGTTCGCCAGTCTTATGAATCATACTAACGTAGTATTTTTGACCGAAATGTTTACCATTAGTGAAGTTCTGAATAAACACATTTACAGCTATAATATCAATTTATGTAAAACTATAAACATGCTAAAAAAATCATATAGTACAAGTATTTTTGATGTAAATAGTTCATTAGGTAAAGATAACTATTTACCTAGAATAAATGTACTGACAAGAAGGGCCAAAGTTTTAATAGCTCTTAATATAACCAAATTTATAAAAACTGGTGGCTATATTGTTAAAAACACTATAATTGATGTGCAAGCTTACACAAAACGGCCCAAAGTAAACGAAACATGTGTAGAACAACGACAGAATCAACAAGACCCACATCTACAACAACAACAAGATTTAGTTGCAGAAAGTATAACTCTGGATTGCAGTACCGATTTTTTATACCCAAGCATAAATCTAGCCGAAGAGCTGGCACTTCTAAATCAGTAAAGGAAAACAAATTTATAGCAAACCATAAAGTAAAAATTTTAAATATAAACATAAGAAGTCTACGTAATAAAGTCGACCAAGTAAATTTGTTTTTGAAAGGACATGACTACCCAGAAGTTATTTGCATCACGGAAACTTGGCTATCTGAAGAAGAAGCTCAAATCGTAAAAATTGATAACTACAATTTGGCTGCATTCTATTGTAGGAGAGAAATGGAAAACGGCGGAGTTGCAATTCTTGTGAGAGAAGACTTAGATTATGTTATTAAATCAATAGAAAAAGTTGGACTTAAAGATCAATTGTTTGAGGCTGCTTGTGTATCTGTCAAACTCAAAAATCATTGTATAAATGTTTGTTGTGTATACAGGACCAATCCTAAGTCTGATTCGAAAATGAAAAACAAAAATTTTAAAGTTAAAAAAGTCAATAAGGACCAATATTTTCTTTCTTGTTTGGAAAAATTACTAATGAGCCTCAACACAAAAAATCTATCGTTCTTATGTGCTGACTTTAATTATAATTTTAGGAGTGAGGATAAAAATGCAAAAAATGTAGTTTCTTTAATGTCTTCCTTCGGATTTGAAAAAATTTTTAATGAAGCTTCTCGTATTCAAGGTAAAAAAGAATCTTGCATTGATAATATTTTTTCAAATATAGACATAGCTGAAGTTAAATCTAAAACGTTGCCTAAATTTTATTCTGATCACAATAGTCAACTCATTACTTTTAATTTGAACTCTACACGACATTCGGCACAAAAAACTTTTGTACAAAAAAGAGTATTTTCTACCGCAAATAAAAATCACTTTAAATTCTTGTTATCCAAAGAATGCTGGTCGAATATTTATAAAACCAATGAGGCTAATACTAAATATGACTTATTTTTTAATACATTAATCAAAAATCCAACAATTTTAAAAAGAAAGACTGGATAACTCAGGATTTGGTAGATGAGGGTATATTTTTACGCGACTTTTTCAATAATCAAGATTTATTGGATCCCTATTTTAAAGCGCGTTACAATATTATAAAGAAAAATCACGAGAAAAAACTTAAATCTGCTAAGAAACGTTATTATGATGAAAAAATATTAAATTCAAATAATATTTCAAAAGAAACGTGGAGAGTAATTAATGATAATATAAATCTTGGCAAAAATAAAAATAAAGTTCAAATACCCGATAATATGAAGTTCGAAGGAAACATCCTTAATAATATAAACGATATTACAAATCAATTTAATAATCATTTTATTAACTCAATAAAAGATCTTACTTCAAAATTTAAAAATGATCTACATATTAATGAAATAACAGAAAATCCTAATTCCATGTACCTAACACCAGTCAATGAAAACGAAGTATACAATATTATACATTCTGTGACAAACAAAAAGTCTGCTGGACCTGATGATATTCCATGTTGTTTGTTAAGAGAGGTGATTCCTTATATTGTTTCCCCTTTAACTCACCTTATTAATTACTCTTTTGAAACAGGCATTTTTCCCGAAAAACTAAAAACTTCCACAATTATCCCCGTCCATAAGAAAAATGATACCCAAAATTTTGACAATTACCGACCAATTGCAATCCCATCTGTATTCTCTAAAATATTCGAAAAAGCTTTCTATATGAGATTAACTGGGTTTTTAGATAAATATAAAGTGTTAATACACAACCAATTCGGTTTTTGTAAAAATCGATCTACACAGGATGCTATACTCTCATTTTACATAAATATACTTGAAAACTTCGAAGCTAAACTTAAAACAGCTGGTCTTTTTTTTGATTTGACCCGAGCTTTTGACACTATTGATCACAAACTTTTACTAAAAAAATTGCGTATTTATGGAGTTCGTGGTCCAGCTTACGAATGGATTAAATCATATCTTTTGGGTAGAAAACAGTACGTTAAAATTTGTAAAAATGGAGTAACATCAACCTCCAAGACTGAGTCGGTTCTAACAGGTGTTCCACAAGGTAGCATTCTCGGGCCACTGTTGTTCATTATATTTATCAATGACATTGTCAAAAGTATTGAGTGTTTTTTAACTTTGTATGCTGATGACACTAATGCTGTCATAACAGGGTGTGACGCTTATCAACTAAGCAGTAATGCAAATAACTGTTTACAACAAATGAGCAAATGGTGTGCTGACAATGGACTTGTATTAAACCCTGTAAAAACCGGTTTACTCTTATTCTCTCCTGATCATGCAAAATCTAATTTTAGCATTCTCGTCAAAAGTAATGGTGCGTCAATAAATCAAGAGTTATCTATAAAGTTTTTGGGAGTGTATTTAGATGAACACCTAACCTGGGAATCCCATATAAGTTCGGTAATTAAAAAATTATCTAGTAAGAACTATGCTATTTTGCAACTGAGAGATATTGTCAGTAGGAGTACTCTAATGACATATTATTATGGCTGTGTTAATTCCATTCTTAATTATGGCATTATTTGTTGGGGTAATAGTACTCATACTGACGGTGTATTAAGGTTGCAAAAGAGATTGATTCGAACTATGTTTAGTTTGCCATTTAATCAACCATGTAAGCCTTATTTTAAACAAAACGGTATTCTCACAGTTATTAATCTTTATATCTTAAGTCTGCTTGTCTATGCTAGAAAAAATATTAAAACTTTTAAAACCTGCGGGGTTATAAATCATTATGTAACAAGAGGAAGGAATAATCTGTACCAGCCCTTAAACAGACTCGTACAAGTTAGTAAAGGCCCTAAATATTTGTCAATAAAATTATACAACCATTTGCCAAACAGATTTAAAACCCTAAGCAGCTTCAATCAATTTAAAAATAATGTTAAGTTAATGCTTAAAACAAATCCTTTCTATTCCATTCAGGAATATTTAGAATCTAAAATTTTATAACTATTTTTTGTAAATTATTTTTGTGCTTTATATGTATAATTCTATAGTTTTAACTTGTAATTATATTTATTTATATTTTTTGTAGATATGTCCACATATTTAAATTTTGTAACTATTTTATGTATTTTTTGACATTTCCAATACCTACCAAGTAGGTCTAAGGAAGAAATAAATTATTATTATTATTATTATTTTATGTATTTTGATCTGTGGAATCACGTTCCAATAATAAAATTAAAAAAAAAGTTACACAGAAAAAGTTTGTGGCAAAAAACTAATAAGGACCCCCCGATTCCCACGCCCCTGGTTAAAATAAGTACATTAAAAATAACATACGAAGATAGGCTTATTAAGGTTAGTTCACATTCAAAACCTCGTCGCTCTATCTCAAAGGGTACCAGATTTATTAATTAAAAACCTTATTTTTATTACAATTTTAAGGAGTCGTAACCTTAGGGTTCTTTCCTTAGGGTTCGTTTCCGGACCTATGTTTCTATAGAGGTTTTTCATGTTTTTTGAAGTGGAATATGTGACATAAGACTGCAAACACCGTGTATAGAATTTTGGTTGACCTATAGGCTCTAGTTTTGCTAACCGTAAAAAATGTTGAGCCATATTAGGGCATATCGACAGCCTCGCATAACACGCATAGTACATAAAAATGCGATTCCGTGATTGGCTTGATGTGCCGTCATGTATCTAGTCAATCACGGTATCGCATTCTTATGTACTATGCGTGTTATGCGAGGCTGTGGATATGCCTTAATCCGGTTTAGGTAAATAAAAGTTGAGATTTCGTTCTGATGACTGTCAAAAACAGGGAAACTTTTCACGGGTAAAATAAAAGTTTTTTTCTGTTGGGTTTCTCAATGTGTAGTTAAAATTTATCTAACGGTCAGTCTCAGTTAAGAGAAAATTCTGGATTATCAGTGAAGGTGCCATGGTAATTATGTTAGTTAATTTTAGCTGCACATTGATAAACCCACCCTGTAATTATTAGAGGTGGTCAAATTTTCACTTTTGTTTGAAGTCGTTAGAGAGTAATCATAAAATGGACTGCCCAGTAAAAGAGCATTCCCATTTTCCGCGCGTAAAATGGATTTTTTATTATTAGATTTACTTTTAGCAACCTTAAAAACCCCAATACAGCTATTTTCACAAAAACTACCCCCTACTTCTCAGGGGTGAAATTAGAAAAATTTTATTAAAAAATTCAGTTTAGCGGCCTCAAAAACCCCAACATATAAATTTTCAAGAAAACTACCCCCACCCCTCGGGGGGTGGATTTAGAATTTTTTATTATCAGATTCAGCAACCTAGAAAACCCCAATATACCAGTTTTCACGAAAACTACCCTCTACCCCTCAGGGGATGAAATAAGAAAAAAATTATTATCAGATATATATTCGCCAACCCCAAAAACCCCTACATACCAATTTTGACGAAAATATTGAAAATATTTAAAAATATTTACCCCCTCACCCCCTCGGGGGTGGAGTTAGAAAAAATTATTATCAGATTCAATTTCAGCAACCTCAAAAACCCCTATACACGGTGTATTTGAAATAGCGTAGGAAATTTTAACAGGTGATTCTACATGATAAAATATGACAAAAAGTTCCTATAAATATATGTCTAAAAATGCGTCATAAGGGAGCTACGCCCCTTTGAAAGTGGCTAAAAAAATCGGTTTTTATTTAATAACTCAGGAACCCTTTAAGATATATCAACGAGGTTTTGCACGTCAACTAATCCTACCAAGGCCCGTTTTTATGTGTTATTTTCATGTACTTATTTCAACCAGCGGTGTGCGAAACGGGGGGGGGCTTATCAGTTTTTTGTCCCAAACTATTTTCTGTAACTTTTTTTTTTTGCAATTTTATTTTTGAAATATGATTCCTCAGGTCAAAATACATAAAAAAAGGTACTCTTGTTGTAATACTGTAGGATTAACCGTTTTCGAGAAAAATTAATTTGAAGGTGAAATTCTACGGTTGGAGGACGAAAAATTAAATACTAAAATGTTGAAAACCAAAATTTTAATGATGCAGGGCGAATGTACATTAAAAACTAGGAAAAAAACCTCATATACAGGTACTTCCAAAAATCAATCCTAATGGAGCTATGGTCTCCTAAACATGCACCATTTTTAAAGGGCTATGGTAGCTTTAAAAGCGTTTTTTCGACCTACATGTATGGAAACTTTTTTTCTTAGTTTTTGATGTAGAATAACATTGCATCGTTAAAATTTTGGTTTTCGACATTTTAGTATTTAATTTTTCGTCCTCGAACCGTGAAATTTCAACTTCAAATGAACTTTTCTCGAAAACGGTTAATCCTACAGTATTACAACAAGAGTACCTTTTTTATGTATTTTGACCTGAGGAATCATATTTCAAAAATAAAATTGCAAAAAAGTTACACAGAAAAAAGTTTGGGACAAAAAACTGATAAAGCCCCCCCGTTTCGCACATCCCTGGTTTAAATAAGTACGTGAAAATGACATACAAAGATGGGCCTTATTAGGATTAATTCACGTGCAAAACCTTGTTAATATATCTCAAAGAGTTCCTGAGTTATTAAATAAAAACCGATTTTTTTAGCCAATTTCAAAGGGGCGTAGCTCTCTTATGACGCATTTTTAGACATATGTTTATAGGAACTTTTTGTCATATTTTATCATGTAGAATCACCTGTTAAATTTCCTGCGCTATTTCAAATACACCCTGTATAGCAATTTTCTAAGTTTTCTAAAATATATATATATTTTTCCCCGCAACTCAATGTTCACCAAAAACAATCCCGAGCTAGAACTTTTGGTAACATACACGTATGTCAAATTTCAAGTCTCTAGCTTAAAGCGTTCTTAAGTTATCGTGCTCACAAGATTTTCCGGACAGACCGATATTTTTTGTTGCTTGAAATTGATTTATATCGACATAAAACGTCATAAACGCAAAAATACGCAAAAAAAATTGGAAATTTTTGTACGAATACAAGGTTTCCGGAATTTTGAAAATTTTCAAAATGGGAAAGCAAAATAAGTACTGCTATTTTTATTATATTACAAGGAAGGCAGAACCAAATAATTTTAAGCAAGTAACTAATTGTCAATATTTCTGAACTAAAATTTTCTAGTAAAAATGTATTTATGATAAACTTTGATCGGCAAATCACTTCGAATCAATGTGTTTTTTCGACAAATCTTAAGGCTCTTTTTGTATACTTTTTATTAGCATCTGGAAAAGCACCTTTTCTAATTATTCGCAACACGATTTAAAACAAAAGGGGCTGTCCATATATTACGTAACGCAATTTTTCAAAAAAAAAATATGCTAGTTTATTTTATATGCATTGATAAAACCACACATAAAATAAAGGATTCTTTGAACCAAGGACCATATTCTTGTTTCAAGACTAGCATTTCTTTGAACCAAAGTCAATGTGCTTGAATCAAGAGCACGAGTTCTTGAATAAAGATCCGCGCTCTTGATTCAAGTAAACTAATTATGGTTCAAATAAATGCTAGCCTTGAAAAACGAGAGAAAATGGCTTTGAACATATCCTTGATTCAAGAAATCCTTTTTTTCGGTGCAGCCTTAGAAAACAAGTGATAAAAAATAATAATAAAAAATAACTTACCGGTGAGTTGGTCATGATGATATTTGTGTTCAAAACCATCGGAAAACTATTTCATGCACATACACCCGGAAAAAAAGACTGCAAAAAGGAATGAAATAAAAATAAGCATACACCAAAATAAAAAATATAAACAATAGAACAAAAATAAAATTACAAATAAAGGGTGAATAAAGAAAAATAAAATGGTGCGAGTGATTTTATATACTTAACGCATAAAACAAAACGTGTATTGTGCATAGGTGTTTGCGTTTAATATACAAGGTGGTTTTTTAAACAGGTTTAATTAGAACAAAATATTGGGGTGAGATTTTTGCACCCCCGTTTCTGGACTATCTAAACCAATTTTACTTCGAATAACTATGTTGTTTTACAAAAATTGCTAATTAATTTTAAATGCATTTGGGGGAGGATAATCATTCGCTGAAAAAAAATAATCGAAAAAACAAAAAATGGCCCGCCGCTGTCTCGTTACTTGTTTAACTGTATTGAACATGTCTGGGACATGCCTCGGGACATGCCCTAGTAACATTGAACTTGGACAAGTTTTTTGACAAGAGTACTTAACAAAGTTCTTTGTTGAGCAAGAGAATTATTCAAGATTCTGTATCCAGACTTGGGCAAGACTTTAGCAAGATTCTGGAAGCAGAACGTTTAGCAATACTTTGTCAAGTCTGTAGTAAGCAATTTGACAAGCAATCTGGATTCTTGCTCAAGAATCTTGACCTACTCTAAAAAGTACGATTTGATCATGAGATCGCTTTTCGATTTCTTGTCATTCTTGCTCAAGACTTGTCCAAGAATCTTGAATTATCTGTAGCAATTATTTGACAATTCTTGAGCAAGAATCTGTCGACAGTATCTTGCGCCAGAATTTTCAAAATCTGGATGCATTTACTTGATCAAGAATCTTGAGCCAGACTTGCTCAAGACTTGACAAAAATTGTTACTAGGGTGCTTGGTAGAGCAGTAATTGATCGTCAATCACATTTTTATGACTTAAGGAAACCAGCAAGTTCTTCGGGATTTATGGGATGTCTTGGAACAAGATCAGTTAAATCGCTTAATTATGCATCGGCGAGTTGAAGCGGTTATAGCGGTAATTAATTTTCAGTTTTCATATAATTATAATATAAATATTTTTGAAATGATTAAATTTATTTATTTTTTAGAAATGATTGGGGAGTACCTATTGAAATTTTATGATTTTTTCCCAAACTGTTTTTTTTTCCCAGAGAAAGCACCATTCTTAAAAATATCCTTAAGTTTTTTCGATCAGTTTATTTATTTAGTTAATTAACTATAAAATAAATAATGTAGGAGTAAATTGAAATAGTCTCACTTTACAATACAATCAATAGAACGCTTTTAGTGTATTTTTTCTGTTCTCGAAATGGTTTTTACTTGGTAAAATTTTTCATTGCTAAACAATGAACAAAAAGAAATTTTAATGGTATTATTTTGTAGGAGTTTCTTCTTAAATAAAACCAATAGAAAATGCATTAAACAATGTTTAATTGGTACTATAAAATGCAATAATGTTGTCACAACATTGTTGCGTTAATTATTTAATTAATAAAATGTGGGTCACACCGGAAAATAAGAAATTCTTTTTACGATTACTTATTGTCAATAATTCTTAATTGTTCGATTGACAATGTAATTTAATTGCAAATAATATAATTAAAAATAAATATAGTCCCTCTATCTAGCGGCGTCTAAAACCGCTGCTAGATAAAGGAACTCTAAAAAATAATACTTGAGTTTTAAAATGTTTTAAAATAATGAAAAACTTTTTGCTTTTCGGCGCCCTGAAGCAAGCTTCTGGTTCGGCGCCCCTATTTGAAAAAAGTCTGTATCCTACAAAATTTTGACGACTAAAAAAAGAAAAAATAAACTAATAGTAAAAAAACATTTTTAACAACAAGCTTTTATTTAAGTGCTCTAAAAAGAAGAAAATAAATTTTCAAGTAAATCAAACCCATCATTTTGTTACATTATACAATTTTATATGATATAAAAGTTTTCTTCTTTTTAGAGCACTTAAGTAAAATCTTGTTCTTAAAAATGTTTTTTACTTATTTATTCACCTGTATAGCCTAAACTACTATATAAAATTCCATGTTTCGACAGTATTGATAGTTATCATCAGAAATGCAACAAAATCAAATAAATCTATAGATGTTTGTTATGAGTTTGGTTTGGTCCCATATTAAGTTTAAAAAATATTTGATTCCCAATTTTTTGGCTTTTTTATTTTCTTTATCAGAAGTCGGTTTTTTTAGCACCTCACCATGTTAACAGATTTTTTTCTATAAATAGTTAGAAGTCGTTTGTCTAATGTTTATAGATTAAATCACGAATTAAAAATAATTACATAGCAAGTATGTATAAAAAGTGGATTTAATTACAAAATAATTATTTAGTTAAAGCAAAAACACGATGATTAGAAAATTTACATACAATTCAAATTTAAAGTAACGGTTTTATGGCACCGATTCAAAAATCGAAGTACCAGATTCTGCTTAAATCTTTAGACGTTAATTAGCGAATTTTAAAATGATGTTGTAGAAGATTAGTTAAGCTAACTAAGAAAGTATCTCGTAAGTATATAATTTATTAAAAAAAAAAAACTATATGCTCTTGCTTTAAACCTGATATTTATTTTTAAGAATTGATTCTTTTGAATTTAAAATCATTAATTAAATAGAATTAAAATTTAATCAGTTTTTATTAAGATTAGTTCATGGATAATTATGACTTAATTAATCACCAAGTTAATAATTTAATCATTATCTCATATTTTATTTCACTGATTAAATTATTGATTTAGTTACTTAAGTTATATTTTTCATAAACGCACCGTTATTTAAATAAATTAAATATCTGAAAGTTTTATTTGGTGTATAAAATTTATTTTAATAGACAATGTTAAATCAATAATTGATTTTAAAATAATTTAAGGGTATAAAATTGTTTAACTAAAAAAAAAGTTCTGTATTGGTCAACCAGATCAATTAATAAAACAATCAGTAAAGATATACCGGGTGTTTTTCAAAGGTGGCTCGCTCCTATAACTTTTTTATTCTTATAGATAAAAGAATTAAATTTACAATAACACTAAAAGTTTTTTTTTTCACTTCTGGTTTAACCCTTTATTTTGATTTTAAATGGAACACCCTGTATATTTTTACTTATTTGGAATCTCCATTAAATTCTGTGTAATAAGTTTTTGTCAAATTTTGACAGCTTATGTCATTTTTTAAATAAAATTTTGTTTTAGATTTTTTTTTGCTGAAAAGGCACTTAATCAAATATTGGTAGAAAAATAAAAATTATTAAAAAATTGTTTACTTTTAATTTTACACGAGAACTAAACTTGGAAAAACAAATTTTTTGGTTTTACTCGATTTTTTGCATATGGCTCGTCGATATTAATTAAAAGATATTTTTTTCTCTTTACAATGATACCAAAAAGTTAATATTTATTTTTAATATCTCTTTAAGATAATAACTTAGAATATTTATTTAAATAATTTAATTTTTGTTAAGGTCGTAGGAAAAATAGTGTACATAACTTGTCGGAAAATATATTTCTTGCATTCGCGACGTTTCCGCACAATAAGTCACTTTCCGTACACGTTATGTCATTCATTATTAAGGATTATAATTATAATTATACACGGTGTATTTGAAAAAAAAGTCCAAACCCTTTGAGATATATCAACTAGGTTTTGCACGTCAACTAATCCTACCAAGGCCTGTTTTTATGTGTTATTTTCATGTACTTATTTCAACCAGGGGTGTGCGAAACGGGGGGGGGGGCTTATCAGTTTTTTGTCCCAAACTTTTTTCTGTGTAACTTTTTTGCGATTTTATTTTTGAAATTTGATTCCTCAGGTCAAAATACATAAAAAAGGTACTCTTGTTGTAATACTGTAGGATTAACCGTTTTCGAGAAAAAATCATTTAAAGGTGAAATTCCACGGTTCGAGGACGAAAAATTAAATACTAAAATGTTGAAAACCAAAATTTTAATGATGCAGGGCGAATGTACATTAAAAACTAAGAAAAAAACCTCATATACAGGTACTTCCAAAAATCAATCCTAATGGAGCTATGGTCTCCTAAATATGCACCATTTTTAAAGGGCTATGGTAGCTTTAAAAGCGCTTTTTCGACCTACATGTATGAAAACTTTTTTTCTTAGTTTTTGATGTAGAATAACATTGCATCATTAAAATTTTGGTTTTCGACATTTTAGTATTTAATTTTTCGTCCTCGAACCGTTAAATTTCACCTTCAAATGAACTTTTCTCGAAAACGGTTAATCCTACAGTATTACAACAAGAGTAAAATAAAATTGCAAAAAAGTTACACAGAAAAAAGTTTGGGACAAAAAACTGATAAGGCCCCCCCGTTTCGCACACCCTTGGTTTAAATAAGTACGTGAAAATGACATACAAAGATGGGCCTTATTAGGATTAATTCACGTGCAAAACCTCGTTAATATATCTCAAAGGGTTCCTGAGTTATTAAATAAAAACCGATTTTTTTAGCCAATTTCAAAGGGGCGTAGCTCCCTTATGACGCATTTTTAGACATATGTTTATAGGAACTTTTTGTCATATTTTATCATGTAGAATCACCTGTTAAAATTTCTTACGCTATTTCAAATACACCCTGTATAGTTATAGTTATAGTTCTATAGTGTCATCTAATGATAATTTCGTTATTACATACGAGCGACCCTTAAAGGGAAAGAAAATGGCGTAAATTATCATTATCAAGTTTTCCAAATTTTGATTTATTTACCCGTTTTAGGGTTTCTACATACCACACTGCAAAAACATTTATAATTTAACACACGTATGTATGTTTCTACCACATTCATTGATTGTGCCATTCTAAATAGATCGCGAACGAAAACGGATTATCATTATCAAAATCCGTTTTTGTATAATTTTTTAGTGATCCACGACTTAATTTAAAACCACCCTGTATAATATACACCATTGCACAAACGAACCAAACTAAATAATTTTAAACAGTTCTATCTGTATAAAACTTAAAATCACCACAGTTTAAACAATTAGTGTAAGTCCATCAGAAGATTCATATTGTCGGTAGAGTTGCAATCATTTTCTTAAATTTTTATGTTTGTTTTTAATTTTTTAAATTTATAAATTGTATATTGGAAAAACAGTATTAGTTAAAGCAGTTATCATAACAATTGTGAGGTATCAGTTATAATAAATAAAATGAAGAATACTATAACATTATTAATCTGTCCACATCGGTCTGGAAACAATTTTTAGCTCAACTTTCATATAACCCAAGTTTTTTTTTCATAATTTAATTATTTAGAGCTTTGGCATCTTTTTAAGACCAAATTTAAAAAAATATATCGAGAGAAACGATTTTCATTTGTTTTAACAAAAAAAATATGACATTTAAAAAATCTATAGATATTCAGATTTTACGTCAAAAAGTGAGAAAAAAGTTTTTATAGATGTTTGAGCTAAATTGCTTTTTAAGGGAGCTAGCGTACTTATAAAGGGCATTTTTAGAATATTTATCACCATATCTCAGGAACGGTTTAACTTATTAACATCAATTTTTTACTGAACTATAGAACCCATAGATGTAAACATTTAACGTTTTATTAAAATTAAGTTTTTGACCAGGGGCTTAGATAATGGGTGCCTCATAATTTATATGTAAAACTGTAAGTCCGCCCCTGGTGAAACATTTAATTTTTTTTATGTTATAAAATGATAATGTTTATTGGTTGCATACTACAGTAAAAATTTCAAGTCAATAAGTTAAACCGTTCCTGAGTTATGAAGAGAATAATATTCTAAAAATGCCCCTTAAACGTGTTCTAGCTCCTCTGAGCACGGTACCCCTCAATATTATTAAGTTACAAAAAAATGTGCCCAAAATCTAACAACGGATCCTAGTAGTGGAAGGTCCGGACATTAAATAACCACTTTCAGTAAAATCAAAACCGTAGCGCTTTTCGAGAAAAAGCTTAACATCTCTTCAGGAGGATTCACGCTTCGTACCATTTACTTTTAGAAATAAGTTTGCTTTAATCTTATATAATTTTTGCTGCAGAATTCGAATCCACTTGTAAAATTTTGCTAACTATTTGCATTTTCTATAAAAACGCAATTACTTCTGCATTTAATGCCATTTTTGAACAACCATATTAAAATAGTTTTTTAACCTAACGCTCTTTTGGCGAGCCTAAAATTCAGCTTTACTCTTCTTCTTTAAATACGTAAAAGTTCAAAGCATAATATGTGTATATATTGCACTTTCAGACCCTTTAATTAAACCATAGTTTCAGATATTTATGCTTAACTTTGTAGACTGTGCTATCCGTCAAATTTTGATTATAGTGTCAAATTTAGCAAAATCGTGGAGATTAAATGCAGCGGTTCCAAAACCAAAATTTAATACATTATACTTTACTAAAAGTACAATGGACCTGAAGAAAAAATGTGACCACGAGTTAAATAGAAGAAAAGTTTGTGCGCCGTGTGGAAGAAAAATCCATTTTGGAAAGAAAAAACCAGAAAAATTTCTAATAAATAAAAGGGCAGAAAACCTTATCCAATTATATCAAAATGAAAATTATTCTTTAACAAATACCAAGTTTCCTTTAGCGTTGTGTTCAACTTGTCGCACTACCTTGTACGAACTAGAAAGGAATAATTTCAACAGAGAGTTACCAACGATGCCAAATTTTGATGATATGGATTTTAAAGAAAATAGCAATAAATTTTGTGATTGTTACATATGCTTAAAGGGCAGATCCAAATCTGTTGAATATTGCGGATTGAACGGGAATATTAAAAAAGGCAGAGGATATGAGCGAGAGGTACAAAAAGAGATTAATAGTAATTTTCCCCCAAGTCCACCAAAAGCTAATTGTCCAAAAAGAAGTATGTCAGTATGCAGACAATGCTTTAGCGAAATTGGTAGAGGCAAAAGGCATTCTTGTACTTTAAGCAATGCTCAAAAAAATATTGTCAAAGATATATCTAAGTTACCAGAAAAGCAAACTGAACAAGTAATAACTGATTTATTAAACAAAAAAATTGAAAATATAAGTAACTTGCCAAGTACTAGTGGCAATAAAAATATACAATTAAATTTAAGTAGTTCAAAAGGAAAAGCAGCTACCATAATTTTAAATCCAGTAGCTAAAAAAGAAACTATTTTTTCTGCCGAAAATCTTGATAATTATAGGGTAAATACGGGAGCTTCCTTTTCACAAATGGAAAAATTAACAAATTTTTTGAGGTCATCTGCAGGAAAAAAGTCAGTACCTGCGTATTATAGAAAACATGTTTCGGAAAATTCAAAGATTCTAGATAATGTTTATAAACATGATATATATGAATTCGAGGTAGAGGGTAAAAACAATAAAGAAAAAAGACCTGTTGTATGGGCAGACGCCGAAGAGTTGCTGGAAGCTGTCATGGAAAATAGACAGTTTAGAGGAAAGGTCCAAATTAAAGTCATGGCGGATGGCGGACAAGGATTTTTTAAAATTTGTATGACCGTCCTTCCCGAACACTATGAGTCAGACTACGGGACCAATGAATTGGAAATGCTGGATAATTTATCTTATCCCCCCCATAAAAGAAGCTTATACTCGAATGGTGGCATCATGGGATCAAAAAGAAAACTAACAAGTGTGGAAAGAATTATTATGCTATGCATAGTACCTAAAATAAAAGAGTCGTATAACAATTTGGAACATATTTTTAGACTTACAAAAATCAACAACATTCCCTTTAAATTTGTTTCCGATTTTAAAATTTTATTATTAGTAAATGGCCAACAAACGGCAACTTCAACATATCCCTGTCCATACTGTTTTGTAACACTACAAAGTTTAAGAACATCCGAAGATAACAATATGGATATTGATAATGAAAAAGAAATAATCAATACTAAATTACAAGTAAATGATGAGTGTATGCAATTAAAGACATATGGTGATTTAATTACATCTTATGAAAGATACTGTTGTTTGGGTAAAAATAAAAAGTTAGCTAAAGAATGCCAAAGCACAATAAATTTACCGCTATTTAAAGAAGAACCCAATATGCACGTTATCGAAAAATGTGTGGTGCCCGAATTACACGTCCTGCAAGGATTCGTAAATCATGTGTTTTGGGATGGCATAGTTCCGCTTTTAGGACGCGAACATGCACTGATCTGGCCCAAAAAATTAAAATTAATAACAAAGGAGTATCACGGAGAGGTTTTTGAGGGCAATGCATGCCGAAAATTGCTGAAAGAGGCAGATCGCCTTATGGATAAAGATGTGTTGGGCGAAGTGGCACCAATTTCTATGGTTCCAATTGTGTCCACATTAAAATCGTTTAACAAGGTCGTTGAAAATTGTTTTTCGACAAGAACACCGAAATCAGATTTGGATTCCCACATAAAGGAGTTAAAAAAAATTTTTGAGGCAACTGGTATTTCTCAAACATTAAAAATACATGTTATTCTTAATCATTTACATAATTCATTGCATTATTTAAATGGTTCAGGACTGGGTTTATGGTCGGAACAGCCCGGTGAAGCTATCCATAGGGAGTTTTTAAAATATTGGGACAGATTTAAAATTAATATGGTTCAAGACTCTTCATATGGTATGCGTTTAAGAAGAACAGTTGTGGATTTCTCTTCAAGTCATCTTTGATTTTAATTTTAAATTTATATTTTAAATTCCATTTTATAAAATGTGAAAAATTATTTTGGTCAATAATTTGGTTCTTAATCAGGATAAAACAGTGCTGATGCAATTTCACCCCAACCGCGCTTTTTACAAACAAAGTAATCTCATAAAATTAAAAAAAAAAAGTATAGTTCTCCGCATGAAACAAAGTCTCCGACGGAATGCGCGCTCTCTTATTTCCGTCAAAAGCGTAATAAGACGTGCATGAATTCATCGGGCCTTTCACTTGCACATACGTTCCTCAAATGTTTCCCGTAGCCACAGATCCGTGCGTTTAAGTATTTACAGCAGGTTACCACAACTAAGTTATTAAGTGTTTATGTAGACTTATTCTTCTTAAATTGGAAGGAATATGTGAACTTTGTTTGTAAAATGTGTTCGACCAAATCTGCAGCAAAGAACTTTTTATTTGTCAAATTTCGTATCTATGATTAGGTATGCCGTAGTAATTTGTGTTAATCCAACTTCAGCAAACAGAGTTATTTTCATGCAAAAAAGGCAATTCGTAGTATTCGTAGTACTTTTACATTCGAGTTTAGACAGGGATTAATCCCTGAAGATGTCTAGCAGTAAGAGACGAATCGTCGGAGAGTGAAAACCCATCAACGCGGTCTAAACCCGAAAGTAAAATTTAGAGATAGTTGCAAAAATAAATTTATTACTGAGGGTTTATCAACATTTCCTTGTATCTATATTTTTGAAAGGCTTAAATTTTTTTAATTTTCATCTAGCTAATTTTAACTTGTTTTCATAAGTTCATAACTACAATACACGTCACGCTAATAATACTACCAAAGTTATAGAACCGAACTTTTCAAAAATAATCCTTACTATTTTAGAACAGAAATTTTTAATTTTACTATTTTGGTGCTGTTCTCTATAATAAGTTGCCACTTAGCATTAATAGTTTAAGGTATACATTGTATACAAATGTTATAAAAAAATATTTGTTTCAAATGATTTTTGGAATGTAATTTTTATTTTAATATTTAGTTTTAGTAATATACTAACTATTTTATACATTTAATCTTGACTTGTACTATTATTATTATTATTATCATTTAATATTATTATTATTCTTATTAAATAATTTTAATGGGGCCTGGTTGAGGTTCTTATAGTGTATTGGATAATAAATAAATAATAGGGGTTCATTATAGTCGTACTACCACATTTATTAAATTAGTTACTTGCCGTAACTCGAGTATGATTTCAAATTTAGAATAAAAATCTATAAATTTCTTTAATTTTACTTTATTTTTTTGAGAACAAAGATCAATATTATCGAAACCTGAAACTATATCGCCCAGGGCCGTGCGCAGGGGGGGGGCTTTTGGGGGGTCCAAACCCCCTCCAGGAGGGTTTTAAACTAAGATTGTAGAAGCGTGATATTCGTAAAAAGTTTCGCCTGCGGCGCTATAACTCTTTTGCATTTTTGTGAAATGTAGAATAGACCATCAATTTTGGAAAAATTTTCGCCTGTGGCACTAGGGCTTTCCTTCGTTTTTTTAATCTAAGATTTTAGAACATGCGTGAAATTCGGAAAAATTTTCGCCTGCGGCGCTGGACCTTTCTTGCATTTTTTTGTGAAATTTGGAATAATAAGTCTGTTCAAAAATTAAAATAGACCAAGTTTTTAAAAAAAATTGCCTGTGAAACTAGAGCTTTCTTACGTTTTTCTCTATTTATGATGATGAACTTATGCTTGAAATTATAAAAAGTTTCGCCTGCGGCGCTAAAGTTTCCTACATTTTCTTAAAGTTTTAAATTTAATTAATTTAAATTTTAAAGACTAATTTAAAATTAAAATAGACCATTAAATTTGTAAAAAATTTCGCCTGGGGCATTTTTACGTTCTTTTATTGAAGATTGAAAAATTTGATAAACCCCCCCCAGGAGCAAATCCTGCGCACGGCCTATATCACTTGCGTGATAATTCTTTTGATTTTTGCCTGTCGTTAAAATCGACCCAGCAGTTTAGGCTATAGAAGGTACTAAATAAATATGCATGCATAAATACAAATATATAAAAAACATAGCCCTCAGTTCACCTTGCCATAGTTCAGTAAAAATAATTAAAATCAAATACAAATTGGTTTGAAATTTAATTATAGATACAGTTCATAAAATAAAAAAACACTTAGAAATTAAAATTATAAAGCAACATAATTATTTTTAAACAATGTAAAAATGGCATTTTTTCTTGGTTTAAACATAATAACGTTTTTTTATAAAACCTTAATAAGAACTGATAACTTATTGAGAACCGCTGTCAGAAAAAATAACATTTCTAATAACACTAGTCTACACATTTAGGCTTAAGCATCTCTAAATATCTTTTTATAAATGGGTCAGCAGGTACAAAACATAAATATATTATGTTTTATAATTTTACAATTTTGAAGTATAAGAATAAAGCTTTATTCTTAGCTTGCTAAAAAACCGTTAGACTAAAAGACTGTTTTAATATGGTTGTTCTAAAATAGCATTAAATGCAGAAGTAATTGCGTTTTTATAGAAAATGCAAATAGTTAGCAAAATTTTACAAGTGGATTCGAATTCTGCAGCAAAAATTATATAAGATTAAAGCAAACTTATTTCTAAAAGTAAATGGTACGAAGCGTGAATCCTCCTGAAGAGATGTTAAGCTTTTTCTCGAAAAGCGCTACGGTTTTGATTTTACTGAAAGTGGTTATTTAATGTCCGGACCTTCCACTACTAGGATCCGTTGTTAGATTTTGGGCACATTTTTTTGTAACTTAATAATATTGAGGGGTACCGTGTGAGAAGCCTTTCAAACGTTCATTGAAACTTTGTGTCTCACTTTTTGACGTAAAATCAGAATATCTAAAAAAAATTAAATATGTCACGTTTTTTTGTTAAAACAAATGAAAATCGTTTTTCTCAAAAACGCATCGATGGATTTTTTTAAATTTGGTCTTAAAAACAAAGCTCTAAATTATTAAATTATGAAAAAATACTGCGGTTATATGAAAGTTGAGCTAAAGATTGTTTCCAGACCGGTGTGTGTCATCATCAGGTCTAAAATTTAAGATATTTTCACAAAAATCTTTAAAGCAAATGGATGAGTTGACTTTTATTTCTGCAACAATATTTACCAACTTAAAATTGAGATATATCCCAACTCCCAAAAAAAGCTTTACCCCTGAAAAAAAAAGGGTTCAAGAAAACGTGAAAAAAGTAGGTTTTAAAAAAATGTCTGTCTGTCTGTCTGTATGTAACCCTTATAACTTTTTAACCTCGTTTTAAACGGAATGTCCGATTTAAAAACGATTCAGGACCTTTTCTATTTAAACGTCAAATTTTGACACTAGTAAAATTTCAATTATAACTAGGTTAAAATTTATTTTATTTTAGTCAAACTTCACGTGTGATAAAATTGTTTATTACTGCAGTTTCGTTAACTATTTACGTTAACATCATCAGATACTACTAATATTATAAAAACATTTAAAAAGTTAGAATTTACATTGAAATTAAAAAGTTACACATACTTTTAAATTGTGTTAAAATTGTGTAATTTTTTAATTTCAATGTAAATTCTAACTTTTAAAATGTTTTTATAATATTAGTAGTATCTGATGTTATTTATTTATTTTATTTATTTATTGTAGGATAAATACACAGAATCATGGAGAGTCCCAAATAAGTTGGAAAACTTGTGCCAGGGGCTCTCCATTAATTTTGAGAAATATACGTCCAAATATTTAGTTGACAACCATACTTAAAAATTTTAACGTAAATAGTTAACGAAACTGCTGTAATAAACAACTTTATCACACGTGAAGTTTGACTAAAATAAAATAAATTTTAACCTAGTTAACATTTAACTTCACTATAAGGATATTTTTAACAAAACATGGATGAATTTCCAGATTATGTATTTCAATTGTAGTTAAAATTAATTTCAATTTATTTTTCTTTTAATAAATTTCTGATAATGGCAAAAAAACAATCCGGTAAAGATACTAAGAAAAAACAAAAGGAAACGGTCCAAAAATACAGGAAAAGCGAAGTCAATTTGATATATTATTTTATAAACTTCCTCATTTTTCCACCCGTCTAGAAAAAGTACCCATTTCACATTTTTTTAGAATTTATGTCAATTTTAAAAACCACAAAAAATATCACCGATTCACAACAACCCTTTCTGACGGACCTACACGTTCACGAGTATTTAGATAAACACGGAAACTAACTTCTGGTGTCTCTTAGGTACTGCCTGAGGCCGCGTTGCAAAAGTAACTGACTTGGTGGACACCCGGTGCAGCTACCGACGAGCCTCGTGGTCTAGTGCATATCCCTACCAGCGGAAACCGTCTTCTGAAGACGTCTCGTGAACGCTCAACACCCCCTTTCAATTTTCAGCGGCTAAGAAATCGTAACTTGTCGAGCTTTCAAACTGAAAAATTATATTCTTCTAAGATAAAACCTCCTATGTGATGTTTTGAAGGAAATTTTAATTAAAATAATGCAAAAGCTAATTAACCCAAACTGGCACTGAAAATTTTACAAAGCACAATTTAAAGTTTTTAATTTGATTTTATGTTGTGCGTCAGACCCCCCACGAAATGACCCCGGTAAATTTGAGAGGAATCAACGTTATTTTTTGTTTTTTTTTTAATTATCAAATTTTTTTTCCAGGGGTAAAGCTTTTTTTTAGAGGCGTAAAAACGAAAAAAAAAACAAAAAAACCATTTTCGTTGAGTCAATTTTAGGCGAGTCGGAAAAATTTTGGTGAGGACTTTTTTTTGTCTCAAAATTTTTGCTAGGGGTATTTCTTTTTTGAGGAAAAAAATCTGGTTTTCTTCAAATCTTACCCTCGAATCGTCCCTGGTTGAGGCCTTACCTTTTCAATTAAGTGGGCTTAGTAATAAGGAAATTATGCGGGAAATTTTACCACGTGAAATTATGTCCTTCATATCCCTAATATTATATTATCCTAGATTGAGGAGTCTACTTCCAATGTCCCCAAGGTAGCAGATTGATTTTGACTGGAGATAATTTCATTACTGCTATCATATTTGTAATTTCAGCTCTAGTTTTAGGTATTTTTCTGGTTTAATGTTCTACGTGTTTAGCTCTATCCAAAAACATAACTCTACCCTTGTAGGGGTCAATTTAGCCAGGAATCCAAAAGTTATGGAACATTTTCCGTCAATATGGATAAGAGGTCGTGCACAAATAACGTAAGATTTTAGGGGGGAGGGGATAACTACAAATTAGAGTTTGGTTGATTAAAAAAAAAAACAAATAGCATATACCTTGACTTAATGTATGTATAAATGTTGAAGTAAAAGTAAGATTAGGAGGAGGGGGGTGGGGGTACAACAAAATCAATTTTACTATACCTATCTTACCAAAGGAGGGGGTTAGAAAATCCTTAAAAATGTCTTAAGAACGTAATTTGTGTCTGGCTCCTAAGACTTTCGGATTCAGCGCCTCAAAAATATAGGAACATTTATTTTTTGAGCGTTTTCTTAATTCTCAAACTAAAATATACGAGGTTCTTTCATATAAGGTCGGTTATAAACAACATACCAACAGCACCAACAGATGTCGATTTGTGACGTACGGGATGAATTTGATGAAAGTTTATGTGTTCTATTTGTTCTCTTCTAAACAAATCTGGTACCTGGGTTTTAATAATAATAATAATTACAGCTGCTTTTAGAGTTTTACTTTCGAGTGACCATGGTCTATGCAGAAAAAGAATCTCTTTTGAGGTCCAAAAATATTAAAGATTTCAACAGATTTAGATTTAATAGATTACCTTTTTCATTGTTCTATAAAAATCCTAAAATGCCACTGTACACTTCAAACCCTTCGACTAATGAATAGGGCACCCAAGTAACACGCTTAGATTTTACAGCTTAAATTGGCTGTACCTCGCATTTTAAACCAGCGTTTAGCTTTATTTCGGTAATTTAATTTGCTGTATTTAGGATTTTTTTATTAAGCTGTAATCCACTGTAATAGCTAGAATCCACTTGGCGCAGCCAATAAATAGTACAAAATAAAACCACAGCTATTTTTGTTATTTTTTATATACTTTAAAACTATCTTAAAACAATAAAAAATAATAGAAATTTAATGCATTTTAAAACCGCTTAATGCTAGCATTATTGCTTAGAGTCACTCACTCTTATTGTCAAAATGGTTATCCATCCGGCGGTAAATACCGGAACTAATTAATTACAGAAATCTGTAACCTAAAATAATATATTTCATACAGGAAGCTTATCTTACTTACAGCCTATAGAGCCAGCTAATAGATGGTCCTTATGTAATAGCTTCGTCATTTTTTTGCTTTCCTTAGTAAAAAAAAGATTAAAATCTAAAAAAAAATCATAACTTATGAAACTCTTTTACTGTTAAAAACATAATATCTTGTAAATAACATTAATTGAAAAATTTCGGATCGTGTGTAAAGAAAAATAAATAAAAATAAAAAAAAAACTTTATTAACATCAATTTATTTTAACTAATCTTCACTATTTTTGAGGCGCGTGAAATATAACAATTTTTCATAATCACTTTTCACAATATTATGTTATTGGCACTTAAATTATGTGTCAAAGAACTTGTAAAAGTCCATATGTTATCACAATAAATAATACATTGTTATTTTATCTAACAAAGATATTTCGTGAACAGAGAACAGAGTAAAGCGTATGACAATATTATATTATTAAATTCCCTAAATTTGTAATAAAAAAATTAGATATTTTTATCTTTTTATGTTGGCAACAAGAAAATACAGGCTATAGCTGTTATCTATCTTTAAAACGTTTGTAAAATCGATGTTCCAGCTTATGTGAAATCCTCATAGAAACCATATAATGATTCTCCTAAATTGGCCAAATGCTATCGCTAAAACCACTTCAAATCTCGTTTACAGAAAGCTGTTACAGCCAAGCTAGCTATAATTTGACAAGGGATATGTAGTAAGAGACACTTTAAAGCTACTTGTATTACTTGGGCAAACAGATCTCGGAACCATGAATCTGAACTGGTCCTGGAACCAGTCCCGTAGTCTCGAAAATGTTTATCTATTATTTTTTGTTTTAAAAGTAGCTAATAATTTAAGTGTTTAAATAAAAACAAAAATCTTTCAAAAATCCCAACAAAAATTTCGAAAACTATTTCGACAAGATTTTTCAGAAATCCTATCGAAAAGTACGGTCCTGTGATAATATGTAAAAAATACAACACTAAATTTGGATATTTTAGTCTTGTTGGTTCAATGCGGAGTACATAGATCTAAACACCTGGTCTCTAGGGACTTTTTATCAACATCAGTAGTTTGTTTGGATCTTTAAGAGACAGGCGCAGTACCTATGGCTCATTTGTCTAAAATAGAATTAGTTTGAATGGATAATTGGGGGATTGAGTCTTTGCTCACTGATGCTGGAGTTGCATATGTAATGAATTTGCGATGGGGGCGGGAAGCGGGGTGGGAGAGGGATGAGGAGGGATGGAATAGGGAGGGGAGGGAGGTGTGGGAGAAGTGAGACTAGCTCACTGATGCTGGGAATGCATCTGTCCTGGATTGGTGGGTACCATTACAATTTGAGGACGTTTTTGATCTGTTTGTGAGTGTAGTGGATTTCGTGATCGTAATCTAGAAAGTCTGAGCTGAGGGGGTTTTGGTGATCTAAATTGTCTTGTATAAAAGACGTGCTCTAACGGATGATTTCCTTTTTTAGGAGTGACATGTCGAGATCTCTGTGTATTTGGTTGTTCCTCATAAACCGGGGGAAGGAGTGCATTGTTTTGAAAGGCCTGAAGTTTGGCTGAGAGCTTTTTGTCAAGTGTCATTTTCTTCCAGGACTTTTGTGTTATCCTCGTGTCATTCCTGTTCTTTTTTAAAGTTCAGGCACGTTTTCAGAAAAGTGGTCATGATTTCGTTCGGTTCCAGTAAGTCGTTCCCGAATTACTTCTATCTTATCAGCGATGTCATGCATTCACATATAAGGTGGCATGACTCTTCATCCCCTTTCCGACATCTCCTGCACACGGGACAGATTACAAGCCTCATGTGCAGGAGATATGAGCAAGGGGACGAAGAACCCTACAATCCATCCATCGCTGGAAGCCTCTAGGATGGAAGTACTTCGGGAACGATTCACAGGAACCAAAGGAGAATATAAACACTGCCCTAAAACGTAATGTTTTGATTAGGTTTTTAACATTAAGCGATACTTTATCAGTCAGTGCATTGAAAAACTGTTATCGTTTAGATTTGTGCAGTCCAAATTGGGAATGTTTAATAAACATTGTTTAAACAAACTGATTAATTATTATTAACTATTCATAAAAAAAACAAAGCGATAGATAAAAAAGAAGAGATAAGTTGATTTAAAACAATCTCTAATTAATATACGGCGGGGATCTTTCATGACTACTAACTGCGCGCCAGGCCACAAAGCTGGTAGGGTAGAAGGTTGCTTTGGTTTAGTCCTTGCCCATGAATCACAAACCCCCACTTTGTAAAAATTAATTAAATTTTTGATATCATATCATAATTATTATTATTATTATTATTATATTATTATGTATATTCTAAAAGTCTCTCAGGGATAAATATACTATACTGCCGTGTTAAAGTAAAGGGCAGTAAGTAACACTTGTCGCATAGCGGCGTTTTCACGTCAACCCTGGTGTAATATTTTGAAATCAAGGCTATTTACCAATGTCACTTACTGCCCTTTACTTTATCAGGGCAGTATAGAACTGGTTCCAGTAAATTAAACAAAATAATAACACACAAGTGTGATGACTATAATTTAAATAACTGTTATAGTTATTAAATATTGATTTAAAAATATCTACTTAAATTATTTATTGATAATTTTTTGTTTCTGAAGACAGCCGCTTTTATCTTATAAATCATTAATTCCCATCCATTCCTGCGTTTATTTTCCAACTTATGCGTTAAATGGAAACAGCAAAACTAATCAAAAGTCATCAAATGATAAGTTTTGCTAGCAAACTGCTGAACGGCTAATATCTGTCACTTGTCACAACCACCATTTGAGGTTAGAAACACCCACAAAAAGTACATTCCCGCGCTTTTTTAAAATTAATCAAAACTAATCATCTCCAAACGCTGATGAGGAATGATTCAGCGACATCTGTCAACTGTGGAATTCAATACATAGCACAGTTTATAAATTTAATTATTAACTAAAAATATTATATTTATTATAGTTATAAACTGTACTATGCATTTGATTCCACAGTTGACCTAGCGTTATCATATACTGTGCAGTCCAAAAGTCAACCACGCACCCCTCTTAACTTCTGAACCAGTTGAGTTATCGACTTTAAATATGAAACACTTAAATAAGACAACTTAAACTATCTTTTGGCATATATTAGATATTTGTAGTTTTTAAAATATGGTCAGCGGGAATTTTTTTAAATGGAAAGGGGTCGTGTGATCATTTTTAAGTAAATAAAATTTTCTATTTGACCATATATTTAAAAAAAAATTATTATCAAATTTTTTCACTAAAAAATGTATTATGTATTTCTAAAGGGTTAAAAGCCAATTTAGGTAAACCATTTACAGATACACCAATTAGAATTCTTCCGAATTAATAAAATAAAATAGTAAAAACCAAATTATCCAACAATTAAAAATTAACATCTGCCTTAATCTGGTGCCAGACTGCATGTTAATAACATGATGTTATAGTACATAAATGCGTGGCTCTAGGCCATTAAACTACTGGGCGATTCCATAGTTACGGGTGTGACAATGACCGCAATTCCTATGTTGATATTAATTTTAAAAACTGATGGTTTGGGATAATGACTGGTCATTATCCTTAAAAAAATTTCGCGACTAAAATCTCAAAGTGGGAAGATTTATGTCTCGGGTGCATAACTTTATCATAAAGCCCAAATAAGCCAATTGAAATTGTTTTTTAATTAGGACTTTATACTTGATTAAATACAAATAAAAAAAACAAATTTTAAAGTAAATACTGAAAAAAAAAGTCCTAAATCGACATTTTTCCAACTTTCCCTAGCGCTGGGGTGCTTTTTTTCCTGGCCCACTGTGCATTGTATTGCTTTACACTAGCACCATGTGCCTACTACAAAGAAATGTTCTATCTAAAACCCAAATCCTAAAAAATAACCTAAGATGTTTGTTCTATGTGGAAAAATTTCAATTTTTTCTAAATAAAATTGTCCTAACTAGTGTTTACTAGACGAATAAGTCAGGACTACGACTAACTTTACAGATCTTAGTAATTTGATTGATTTGACTTTTTAGATCCTAACTTTCTCAGAACAAATGCATTTAGTATGACAATTGATTTTTCTAACAAAAAAAATATATAATTTTTTTTCAACGGATTCACTTTTTTTATTTAAAATAAAGCAGAACCCAACGCCATATCTATTTAAACATGTTTTCAAAAACTGCAAACAAAAACAACAAAACTGGCCATATCTCAAAACATCTCATTTGCAGATAGGACAACTTGTCTTAGACCCCCCTATCTTGAAATCTAAAAAGTTGCATATTTCATGGATTCAAATAATAAAGTTGCTTATTTCACGAAAGGGAACGTCAAGTATTACGTAACGCAAAAAATGGCCATTTTTGACTTTTTCTTTAGGCCCGAATAATTTGTCAAAACGTGATCCAATAAACATTTTATAAGTTTATAATGTTTTAAGTGTTACGTAACATTTTTACTGACACCCCTGTAACGCGGCGTAACAAATTTACAATCTATTTTTATTTGTTATAAGAAATATTACATATCGATTTACTTTAAACGAAAATGGAAGGTTAAATTACTTTATTGAATTTTTTCTACCAGGTCCAATTTCATAAAACTGTAATAAAAATATTTACCTATATTTCTTAATTTATATATATTTTATATTTCTTAATTCCTTGCTCTTTAGACTGAAATTAATTTATAAATTTATGTAAAAATCATATAAAATGAACAATTTTAGTATTTTTCTTAATTGAAATTAAACTTCAAATACTATAAATTTTCAAACTTAATTTTATAATAGGGTTCCATGCAACGAACTAACAACTCTTCTCTCTAGAATACGTATACCGTTAATATAAAGTATCGCCAACATCTCGGTTTGTTTGTAAACAAATAGTAGGTATATTCAGGCCTGAAAAATAACAATTACTAGTAACTGTTATTGTTGTCTCTGTTAGAACAAAGCTGTGCGAGTAAGACAGACAAATGTATATGTTGGCTACGTTTTTGTCAGTTTTTACAAATGAAATGCCTATTCTAGAGAGAAGAGTTATTAGTTCGTTGGTTCCATGGAATAACCCCACTACTGTTGGCAAAAGATTACAATTATGTCATCCGAATGATTTGTTTATTTTTAAACGGAAAACATCTTTGTTCAATTTCGGGACTAATGAACTATGAAAGGCAAGTTCATGGCAACTAATTGAAGACTCATAACACACCTATAGTTCAATTAATTAATCAATTATTGACTGTTTCATTAATTAATTAATTCGGACGCATAATTTGAATTTATAGGTATTTGATTTCTTAACGCCGTTAAATTTAATAGTAATAATATACCAAGGTAGAGAAGACATTTTTTATAGTCGAGCGTATTTAAGAGTGCGAGGCTATAATAGTCTTCTCTACCGTGGTTTATATATTGTTTTTTTCACTACTAGCACTATTTAACAACTTCAAATAATAAAATAAATTATTAACAGAAATGATTTTTCTTGAAATTTTCATAAAAATCGAGTAGCCTTGATCAATAGCATTTGCTCAAATAAATACTTTGAACTGACGTTTAAAAATTTAGTTTTTTTTTAATTTTTTTTTTTTTTCATATTATTTAGCTAATTATTGATTGTATTAATTGGTAATAAGTATAATTAATTATATTTAATAAATAAAAAGTTATTTAAAGCTATTTTCTTGGGTTCAGTTAGTAAAAATTGCACAAAGAACTGAAACATCTAAAGTGACAGAAATCAATTGTTTAAAAATTTACTCCTACTAGGACAGAAAAAATTATTATTGCTATAGGTGAAGAAAATTGATTTCACAGTCTGAAAACATGATAAATAATGGTATGTTCTAAAGCTAGTAGTGAAAAATAGTATATTATTTAATGAGTGTATAATAATTGCTATTAATCAATGAGGATGAATTTTGAGACACGAGCCGAAAGGCGAGTGACCTAATCACCGGAATGATTAATAGCTATTAGAGGTACGCGAGTGGAATTCTATACTTTATTCACGGTAGTTTTAAATTGCAAACGGTTTATTTTTACAGACCCGTGATTAATAAGCCTATTAATCACGATCGTGGATAATAGTATATTATTCAACGAGCGTATAATATTTTCTATTAATCAATGAGGGTGAATTTCGGGACACGATCCGAAAGGCGAGTGTCCTAATCACTCGAATTATTAATAGCGAGTAGAATACTATACTTTATCCGCGTCCGTTTTGAAGTTTAAACGGTTAATTTTTACAGTCCCGTGATTAATAGGCCTATTAATCACGGCCGTGGATAAAACAACTTAACCATCAAGGAAGTTATTAAAGCACACTGAAAAAACGAACCTTTTGACGTGTAAAAGTTTTATTTACCGGATGTTTTTATAAAATTACATATTTCATACCATAAATTTAGATGTAAGCAATAAATTTTCGGTATTGTCTTCGTAAAATAAATAAACATTCAGTTTGTAATATAAAATTCCAGTACGCATAATAGGTTGTTTTGTTGTCCATATGTACACCGAAAATTTTATTTTTCTTATAGGAAGACCCAAGACTACAAACTTTGTAGTCTTGGGACTTGAGAATTTTTTAGAGGTGAGGCCTTTTTTTAATCTTCACTTTTTTACATGGCATGGTTGTTAAATTCGAGGCAGATAAGTTGGGAATTTTGATGTTTTGCCCTCCCCCCAATACAAGTGTCTTCGCGTCGTCTCTGAATATTTATAAAGAAATAAATACTTAGACCAAGTACAATAATTATTATATATGATATACGATACAACATAATATGTCTGAAATTGATTATTTATTACATTTTAATATTGTCTGTAATTGTAAATGATTAATGGTAAAATCGAATGGATGTGTTCTGCGTCCATAATACATGATAGTTAACCTCAATAAATAACATATTAAATAGTGGATTACAGGTCGACTTGAAAAATAGTACTTTTCCGAGACCTTATTAACAGTCATCGGCGAATTTCCAGTGCTCGCATAGGCGCCGCGTCGATTCTAGCGTTTTAAATATTTACATTTTTATTTCTTTTTATCTTCATTTTTTTTAATGATTCCATTTAAACGAGTTAGGTAAGAAAAAAAGTTATGGATAAATAAAAATTTAAAACTTTCGTATTCTTAAAAGATAAAAATCGAATATCGTTTTTTTCTTCGAAAAACACCGTCAATATTGTTGTGTGAGACAAATTAGTCGTCAAATGTTTTGATTTAGTGACCTTTATAAAAATTTCCCTCATAATTCAGCAAAATTATTTCGTAAGCCTATGTTTTTGTGTTTATTTTCAACGTTGATGAGTCATAACTGAGTTTATTCCGATTACTGCTTATTAATTATATTAATTTATAGGTCGAGGAAAAGTACTTTCCGGGAGACCTGTTATCTATTTAATTATAACTAACTGTTTTTATTTAAAGATAAAATACTAATTTTTTTGAAACCTAAGGTGTTTGAATTCAAATGAAGAGAATAATACTATAATATTTTGTTTCTTAGTTCTTTTCATATTTACCACAAATAATTTTTCCTGCATTTCACAAGAGAAGCACTATCATATAAAACTGAAGTTTTACATACGCGTAACCCAAAAAAACAACCACAAAAAGCATTTGTTGATAGCTCAAGGCACCGTTTATAACATTTATTATGCTTTTCAGTCTCAAAAGTAAACAGCATTGACTAAAACTGTACATTTAAGTTTTTTTTAACACCCCTAAAATATCAAAAACCCTTTTTTTATCCACGTGAGTTAATTTAAAACTAAAATTGGGTTACGTACTCATCCGTGATAATATTATTTTATTATAAATAAAAAAAACCGCCAACCCCCCCATCATCCGCTTGAGGTTAAGTTTATTCTAAAGGGCCCTCTCTTACTTACTTAGAATAAACTTAGAGAGCTGAAATTTTGTGCACTTGCTTAACTCCGATGACCATACAATTTTATATAAAATTTACCCCCCGACCCCCCACTTCTAAAATATCAAAAACCCTTCTTTACACACGAGTTAATTTAAAAATAAAATTGGGTTACGTACTCATCCTGTAATAATAATATTTTACTCTAAATAGAACACTCCCGTCAACCCCCCCATCATCCCCTATGCGGGAAAGTTAACGCTACAGGGCCTCTCTGTTTTAACCACTTCAAAAACTACAGGTAAAATTCGGTACACATGCTTATCTTCCGTAAATACAATTTTATATAGAATACCCCCTTCCCCAAAATAGCCTATAAGGCTAAATGAACCCCCACTTAGAAAAAAACTTGGAAAGCTAAAATATAGTATGCATGCTGGCAATACAATTTTTTTTAAATCTGTTTCACACCCACTTTACATATTATTAAAATATAACTAAAAAACTTAAAAATAAATAAAATAAAAAACAAGTTTTTAAAGTTAAAGGGGTAAAAAAATATTTTGTAAAATAATGCTTCTAAAAAAATATGTATTTACAAAATACATGTGTAATGTACATTACGGACAAGTTCGTGCCAAACCCAATCCTCCCTATATTTATCAGTGAATTACCCTATTTGGGTAATGCTAGATTGTTGTCTGTTAGTCGCATTTATATGTTTTTTTTTATTGTTTACAGATGTTCAACTTTCATATGGATAGTTGCTCAACTACTTATTAGATTTGCTATCATCTAATTTTTTTATCAGCAGTTTTCCCTTTTCAATTTTTACTTATTCGGAAAAAATCATTTTTAAATTCTTCGTTGATACTTGTTAACTTTCTATTAACGAGTTAACAGGTTGACAACTTAGGGCATATCCACAGGCTCGCATAAGAACGTAATACATAACAATGAGATGCCGTGATTGGCTTGATTTACCGCCATGAATCTTGCAAGCCAATCACGGCACCGTATTCTTATGTTTTATGTTCTTATGCAAGCTTCTGGATATGCCTTTAAATAGGTATATTTTCTATTTTGCGACTCTTATAAGCTCATAATCACACGCATTTTGCGTTTTCTACAAAATTTTGTGTTTAGGTTATTTTTTATCGTCTTAAAATTGTAGCTTGGTTACTTGCAATGAAAAAGAAAAAAAATGACTAAAATATATCAAAATAATATTTGTTCTTAGAATTTTAAACATGGCGAAAACTGTAAAGTCAAGTAATTTTTAAATTTTTATCTTTTCGAAATTTATGGTATTTTAAACTATTTAAATTCTGAATTACAAGAAAATTTTAGAAGGAACGTGCAAGGAATGTAACGGTATATAACATAGAACGAAGGACTAAAAATGGAATGGATGGGAACAGATAGGAAGCACCAAAATTATTGGTAAATATACAGTCTAATATGTTATAAAACACCTTAAAATAAGGTCACAGAATTACTCCAAACCATTAAATAAATAAATAAATAATGTAATGCCAACCCGAAACAAAAATTCCTAAATCAATCATCAATTTAAATGTAAGTTTTTTAAAATTTTAGAGCAAAACAGAAAAAAATTCTCGAAAAATTGTATAAAGCACTCGTTTCATAACACGTATGATATGAAACCAGTACTTTAATATACTACACAATAATTACAACTATGCCAGAAAGATTATTTCCGTAAAAAAAATCTGTCTGTCGGTTTGTGCGGTAAAATTTATAACCAATATAACTCGAGAATAAATTGACTTAGAGACCTAAAATTTAAACCATAGGTTTCCTACCCAGTTTGGTGTAGTTGTTATTGTGTTTGGTAAAAATTAGAGTGGAGTAAAGAGGTAAGAACTATATTTTTAATTTTTTATTTGTTTATTTTCCAATAATGATTGTTCTTACAATTTTTATTTTTTTTTTAATAATTTCATAAAAAAGTGGAGCTGTACACTTTATTTATATGGTATATGGTACCACATGTGGAGAAATTTAAATAGACAAAAAAAAGCCGAGTCATTTTGTTCAAAGAGTATTTTTTTATAATTGGGTAATTACAATTTAAAATTATTTTTGATTGTATGATAATTTTTTAACAAAACAAAGTCTGTTCAGAGAAAATTAAATAATTATTTGACATTCTCTTTAAATGGCTCTCTTAGGAGTTTTTAGAAAATATTAATTTGAGTTTCCCCTCTACATAAAATGTAACATTTAAGCGACATTTTGCAAAACAAGCCGTGAAGTTATATTATGCTTCGCGTTCTAAAGGTCGATTCAGGCATAATTATCACTAACTTCACTAAACTGAATTAAGAAATTAATAAATTAAGAAAATTAAGAAACATAACCTCAAATTCTATAAAAAATTTTCTGTGGTATGCAACAGTTAAGATAAAAGATAAAATATAGCATAAAATAAAGATAGAATCTTAAAATACACCATAGAAAAAGAAGAATATCTGAAATGCACAAACTTAGGTGAAAAATTTTATAAACAACCTTATCAAAAGTATCAAAATAAAAATGAAGATGGCGACACATGTGTATTCTAAAAATTCGTACATTTTCAGTTTAGGGAAAAACACAGTAGTTGCTTAAGAAAATAATGGGTACTTTTGGAGATAAGGTGGTTTTAAAACACGATTTTTAGACCCAACAAATGCAAATATAGTAATAAACGTCCTACGCAATATATATTTGTTTTTTTTACTTATTCAGTCGTATTTACACATGCTTATTATCTGTTTGCATTTAAATTCCAGGTATTTTCCAGGTTTTCCAGGTAAAAATTATTAAAATTCCAGGTATAGTAAAATGGATTTAGTATATAATATTATTATTAAAGAAAAAAAAATCTGAAAAAAAAAAATTCTCAACAAAAATTGTTTTTTAATAATTTGTTTTTCAAAATTTATTTTTTTTGTGATTTTTTTTTTCTTTTTTCAATAACTTACATTTTTTAATGACAAAAATATGGATAATTAACAAAAAAAATCATCTTCAGAAACGGTCACAGGATGTTTCGTTCCGTGGCAAGCCTATTTAGCTTTCTATCAGTATCAATAGTTTTTGTCAAGTCACAAACATGAGTTTAGCCAGACATTTTTGCAATATTGGTAAGCAAGTTTAGCTCTGCAATCAATTTTGATAAGATTTTTCTAGGTCACGCACTTTTACGTCAAAATTTTAAAAACAATTTATTAAAAAAAAAAACTACAAATTGACAGAGGAAATCAGAAAATCTTATGTTTTCGTAACTTCCCAGACAAACAGAACTTGCAGACATGTAAATAATTTTATAAAATCTATTAATTAAAATAATTTTATTACTTTATTGATATTACAATTATTGTAATATCATTTTTACAGTAGGTATGCATTTTTCAGAACCAGCAATTTCTAAGAATTTTAAAAGCAACTTATTTTATAAAACTTTAAAGGGGTAGGTGAAACGTCACGATGTTCAGCGCCGCAGGCGAAAGTTTTTAGAAATCTTGTTATTGCGTTTCCCAGACAACTTAGAATTTGACATGAAATTATTTTATAGAATCTACATGTATAAAATTGTCACATAATCACATAATTGCCAATAAAATTTAGTGCCGCTGGCAATTTTTTTTACAGTTCAGTTTTTCAGGAGAAGGAACTTCTAAAAATTCGAAAAACAGATTATTTTATAAAACTTCAAATGGGCAGAGAAAAACCTCTCAAAACATAACCTTTCATGTTAAGCGCCGCAGGCGAAAGTTTTTAGAAATCCTATTTTTTTACATATTTCCAGACACCTCAGAATTTGAAATGCAAATAGTTTTATAAAATATATTAATTAAAATTGTAATATCACATTATTGGTAATAAAGTTAGCGCCTTACAGTTACAGTTTTCAGGACAACCAATTTCGAATTCGAAAGGCAAATTATTTTTATAAAACTTCACATAAGTAAGTAAAACATCTCAAAACATAAGTTATTATGCTTAGCGCTGCAGGCGAAAATTTTTAGAAATCTTTTTGCATTTCTCAAACACCTCAAAATTTGACATGTAAATAATTAAAAAAAAACTATTAATTAAAACATTATTATCACATAATTGCTAATCAAGTTTAACGCCGCAGGCGAAAATTTTAAGAGTTTACAGGTTTTCCGGATAAGCAAATTGTTTTATAACTTTAAATGGGTTGGGTAAACCTATTAAAATACAACTTATTATGTTTAACGCCGCAGCCGAAAATCTTTAGAAGTATTTATGCTTCACATTTTCCAGTTTAATGGATCATATAATTTTGTAAAATGTATTAACAAAAATCGAAACATTAGCGCCGCAGGCGAATTTTTTTTAAAAAGTTAACAAGCAAAACAGTTCATCATTTTAAAAAAGTTTAATTTGAAGGCTAATATTTTATATACTTTAATTTTTGTGCCAAGTGTATTTAATTTTTCTTGAACAAATTATATTTTTGTATGTTAAATTCCAGGTGCTATTACAAATTTCCAGGTCAAAAACCGCTTTTTTTAAGAAAAAATGTTAAATTCAAGGTATTCCAGGTGGGGATCTAAATTCCATGCGTTTTCCAGGTTTTCAAGGTTTTCCAGGTTTGGTGGGAACCCTGGTTTGGCAGTTACCTTATTGTTGCATACCAGGGAAAATTTATTATAGAATTTAAAGTTATGTTTCTGAATTTCTTAATTTCTTGATTCCGTTTAGTGAAGTTAGTGGTAATTATGCCTGGTTCAGGTGGATAGTTTTTCGGGGTGAAGTTTTAAGTAAAACTTAAATTTTTAAATTGATCCCCTTAGAACTATTTTTGTTTTTAAATGGATTTTTTTTATTTGTAATGATTGATCATTTTAATAAAGCTATTTTTTTCTGAAAAAAAAAACGTTCATAACACGTTTTATTCTATTTTTCGAGTTTTTAAAAAGGGGGAGGGGCTTCTATAAAATTTTTAGCTTTGCGGTTTTGTTTTCCAATTTGGTACGATTAATCCTTTTATTAAAGTAATTTTTCCTAAAAAAAATATGTTGATCGCACTTTTCCTTCTAATTTTTGGATTTTTTAAAAAGATTTTTTCCTAAAGGTGTACAAAATTTTGTCAGCGGTTTACCCCTCGATTGATTTTTTTTGATAAAAGTAAATTTTCTTGGTAATAAAATTATCGGAGTTTTTCTTCTACTTGTTTCGATTTTTTTAAAATTTTAAGCCCCCCATAATAATATATTAAAGCACTAGTTTTATAACACCCGCTTTTAGTGCCCTAAATACGTTTTGGTTTTGGGTTGGCATTACAATTTTCGCTATGTTTGAAATTCATAGAAGTTCTATGATAGAACAAACGATTTTTTGATATATTTTATAGTCAGCTCTTCTCTTTTTCACTGCAAGTAACCAAGCTGCAATTTTAACACGGCAAAAATTAACTTAAAACACAATTTCGTAGAAAACTAAACTTAAAAGCGGTATTGGCATTTGCACAGAAAACGCCAAACGATTGTGTTTTGTCCGGTATTGCCAACCCAAAAGAAAAAAAAAGTACAAACCTCTTATAACAACACGCAAAATGTGAGTGTTTATGAGCTTATAAGAGTCGCAAAATAGAAAAATTACTTATTTTTATTTCTGTTTTATTTTAATAGGCTTTGTGTATTGACCAAGATTTATAGATATATAGATTGATAGAAATTTATTGACCAACGCAAAAGGCTATCGACCGAAGTCCTTCTGCCCACCAAGATTGATTTTTACTAAAAATTTGAAGTCGATCGAATTTGTCTTTCTTGGGTAACCGCGCGGACAAAAAACCGAGACATGCGGACAGACGGACGGACAATTTTAAAAGTTGTTTAGAATTGTATAAGTATAATGCAAGTGCAAGTGATACAAAATTTTTTGATTTTGGAATTTTTTTTCTTTTTTCGGGTTCTGAAGTAAACGTATAATTATTATACTCTTCTGTGAAGTTGCGATGAGTATATTAATATTTAGATAGGTCGCCCAGAGGCCATAGTTTCAGTCGATAACATGCAAAAGTACCCTAATAACCTTTTGAGGAACAATAATGGATTTATAGATTTTATAACATACACAGAAAATATTAGTGTTACAAACCATGTGTAATACCGCCAGGATTATTCTTAAATGATACAACATATCTTTAGGCGAGACCGCGAGAAAAAAGCCAAAGGAACTCAGGAGGAACTCTGAAGAACTCTGGAGGAACTCTGAAGAACTCTGGAGGAACTCCGAAGGAACTCAGAGGAACTCTGAGCAAAAAGGAACTCCTTTGTACAAATTTCAGACGCGGTCAGAAACAATTATTATTTATTACCCATGCAGATTATCGTTTTTATTTTCAAGATGAGCCGTTACTAACACCTTATCAAAACATCCTACCTTTGGTCGCCAATTTTTTTTCGAAGGGGCGCCAAGTTTGGTAGAAACCGTCAAGGACAAACCTTTTTTTCTTGAAGGTAATTTTGGGGCGCCAATTTTTTGTTTTGTGAAGGGTGCCAAGTTTGGTAGAAACCGTCAGGGACAAAGCTTTTTTTTTATTTGAGGGTGCCTTATTGGCAGTAGTGCTTGCATAGCGGTAATTTCTACGGATTATTTGCCAAAAATTACCCCTTCCAGAGAGGAACTCTTAAGGAACACAGAGGAACTCCCAAGGAACTCTAGAGGAACTCCGGAGGACTCCGAGGAACTCCGAAGGAACTCTGAGGAACTCTTTGCAAAAAGGAACTCTTTTGTACAACTTTCAGACGCGGTCAGCCCCTCGTCTTTGGGTTAGAAATCCTTTTTTTTTAAGAATGAAAAAAGTAAACAAATCAATTTAAATTATATTAATTTTGAGCCGATAATCGTTCTTAATTATTACAAACAAACTTTTATTACAGTAATGCTTAAAATTTATTATATTAATGTAAGATTTAATAATTTATTAAATTATTAATTTATAATGAAATTTGAGTTCGATTCCCGGTAAGTATTTTATTATTTAGGCGTTGACCCATTTTTTCTGTGTAGTGTAATATTATTATTGTAATAAATATAATTACAGATTAACGATTAGTTTGTTATATAACAAATGAATTGTAAAATTCTCATAGACGTAATAATTTTTAAATAACCATCAAATTTACCATGAGAATAGAAACCAATATTTCTTTTGTGATTTAAAAATAATTTTAAAAAATAGGAAAGCTGCATCTGAAAAAACGATATCAAAATTTAATTTAACATGTTTGTAATTTGCAGTATAGGGGAAGGGGCGGATAGTTGGGTCACGTTTTTTTAACATCCTATTTTTTTTTTTGAAATCACAATAAAAATTATGTGAAATATTTTAATGATTGGATTAGCCAACTATTGTAGAATGTACCCCCAGAAAATAAAATTGAAATCTTTTACTTTAACTTTACAATTAAAAAAAAAAATTAAGCATTGACATTTGATTTATACATCCCACCCAGGGGGAGGTTTGGATTGTAGAGGTGGGAGCTTTGAGTATTAAAGGTTTATCGGTAAAAAGCAACAAATAGGATTTAAATAATATTTATATTTATATACAGGGTGATTAATTAGCCCGTTTACAAACTTTGCCAACGAAAAGTAGATTTAAAGTCCAAACTAAATGTTTATATAAACGTAGGTCCTATCTTTCTTCGTTCAGAAGTTATAGCGTTTTTTAAATTTTTAGGTTGAAAATGTAGTAGTAGTAGTACTGATAATCACCGAAAAAATAAATAAAAGCACTTTAAATCAGAAACAACATTTTTGACCATTTTTGACAATCCCACAACAAATAAAAATATCTATAGCCAAATTTTATTATCTTACCTATAACATACTACTATGGTTTGAAGAGTGTTGTTTAAATAACGTCATAGTTAGTTGGTAAAGTAAAAGTAAAATCTTTTTCGAGGTTAAAAAGTTGATTGAGTTGTTTATTTTGCGATATTTGAAATTGAGAACCAAAAATGAGGTCTACCAGGAAAAAATAAGCTTGTCCTAACTTTGCAAGAACATTTTTGCATAAAGCTTATAAATTACTTTTATTTAACTCGTTTATCGTATCTATTATCCACGAATGATATCTGACGATTGTTTAAAATAATATCAATAGAATTCATTCTTGCCGAGATTCTTGCAAAAGTGGCAAAACAATCTTGTACATAAGTCCGGCTTCCACAAAAACACTAACCTCTTCTTCGTCGAAAAAATATGATCCGGAAAGGACAGAAATATGATAGAAAAGGATAGAAATACTTACTATGCGAGCAAACCACCTAGGGGTACATGGTTACTAAGAATAGTAAGGGTGACGTTTGTTGTAGTTAACTAATAAAATGTGTGTAGTATGCTGTTCTTCATACTAGTATGTTATAGTTTCGATAATAAAATTTGGTTTATAAAAAAAAGTGAATTATGTTTTTTGTTTTTGCATTTTTGGTTTAAATCTGGATGAATTGATTAACTTCAATATTAGTTTTTATAAACATATTACAAACATTATTACAAGAACATTTCTATGGTGACATCAATTTGACTTCAAACCCCTTCTTCATTACACCTGGTTATGCTAGAGGTAACCCCACCCCTCAGTGCGTGACCTAATTAACGAATGACCCCTTATGCCAGAATTTCAGCTTTTTGGTCTTCGTGTAGTGGCTGGGTACCATATAATTAAATTATGAATATTATTTATTTACATTTACAGTACCCGCTCGTATAAAAGTAAAACAAAAAAAAACTAATAAAAAATAGAAATAGCAACGGTACTCGCGTTTGGTTCCAGTGACGGCAGTTCAGTTCTATGACCGCGGTACCATCGTGGTTCTGGTTCGCGTACTCCGACATACACATAGGTATCATGTCGATGTACCAGAAATTTTTTCGTTATTTATGTACCCTTCGCATTTTATTGTTAGAAGAATAACATACGATGGTTTTAATTTTTTGCACGACCAAAACTAAAACCTAATTTTACGCTTTCATTTTCGGGACTAGACTTGCCGTTTTTCTCCCAAGGGAATAAAAATCACGGCAACCTTGATAATATTAAAATATTATACTTACTATGTGCTTTGCTGGTTCAAAAATTAGGTTTGGTGATGTTTTGTAATAAATTAGCGATTCAAACGAATTTATTTGATTTTACCTTTAAAAATACCATTGTTATAACAATTTATACATAACTTAAAATTTATCATCTTCGTCCATTTTTTTTGACGTTTGTGTCAACCGTATTAAAAAAAAAATTGAAATCGCGATAGCCGTGAAACTGACTTTTCGCGATTTACAGGTATCTTGATTAAATTACGAAAATAAAACAACCGATTTTAGACGCATGGTTTATAATTTTAATTTTATCTACCTACCTAAATTATGTTTGGTCCTGCAAAAAATAGTGTATATACCTCAGGACTAAACGTGGCTGTTTTAGTCCCTTGCATTTCTGTTTCCCTCGCTCGCTATGCTCGCTCAGGAAATACTCATGCAGCGGGACTAAAACAGCCAGTTTAGTCCCTTGGTATATAAATAACTATTTTTAATCGCCTTAAAATACCCCCCAAAAAAATATCCAAGTTGTATTGATAGAACCTGGACATAAATTGTATAGGTTAATTTACCATAAATGTTGATACAAAATTTAAAAAGCTACTTAGGTATATAAAAAAAACTATTTAAGCAAAAAAAGAAAAGAAAATTGTACTGCCCGACTAAGCTAGAAAGCAGTAACTCCATATGTCGCAAAGCGACGTTTTCCTGTCAAGTTGATAGTTGATAGTATCAACTCTGATGTAATATGTATTTTGAAAACGCTGCTATTGACAAATGGAGTTACTGCTTTCTACCTTAGAGGGCAGTTTAGGTCACAATACATTATAATATTATCTTTCTGAAAAAGTCGAAAATAGTTTTAAGAAAATACGAGAGAAAATATATGTAGAAAACAAAGACAAATGTCCCTGGGAACTTTAACTTTTTGTCAATTATAAATAATTATTTCTCAGGATTGTTTTTAAAAAATGGCATAGTTTCCTACAAATTTAGAGAAAACAAAGGTATGGGCGCAGCGTTTCGCAAATAAAAAACAAAAGGCTTTTTCAGGGGTGGATTGTGGTGGGAATTCAGACCTAAAAGCTACGGACACTAGATCTAGGATCTTAAGAAATTCAGTAAAATCCTTTTAAGAAACTTGTCAAGAAACCGAGGTGTAACTGTTCGTATTCGTCTCCTTTTTCTAACTTGTATTCCTTTTAAAAGGCCCGTGTTAATGGTAAAAAGGGGTAAAAAACCTGGCCCGTAGTAAAGGACGTTTGTAGTGTATTGTTGTGAAATATACACTATAAAAAAGTGACTTTTTCTATCAGCAGAAACGCGGCAAAAGCAGATAGCAATACAGTCGAATTTTATATAAACGGTCACAGAAATATCGACTGTATAGCTATCTGCTTTTGTCGCGTTTCTGCTAAGGAGGATAATTATTATAAAGCGTTAAAATTTTATTTTTTAATTAAAAAATAAAAAATTTCTATTTTGCGACTCTTATAAGCTCATAATCACACGAATTTTGCGTGTTCTTATATGCCCATAAGAGGTCTCTACTTTTTTTCTTTTGGGTTGGCAACAGACTAAAGCTTGAAGTTTTCTGTGCAAATGTAAGTGTCGCTTTAAAGTTTAATTTTCTACAAAATTTTGTGTTTAGGTTATTTTTTACCGTGTTAAAAATGTGGCCGGTTAATTGCAGTGAAAAAGAGAAGGGATGACTATAAAATATATCAAAATATCATTTGTTCTTGGAATTTTAAACATGGTGTAAACTGTAATGCCAACTCAAAACAAAAATCCCTAAATCAGTTATCAATTTAAATGTAAGTTTTTTTTTTTAATTTTAGAGCAAAATAGAAAAAATTGTATAAAGCACTCGTTTCATAACACGTTTTTAGCGCACTAGTACTTTAGAAAACACGCCGCAAGCGGATCGTTTTCTAAACTTTTACTCGTGCGCTAAAAACGTATGTTATGAAACTAGTACTTTAATATACTATAAAATGACACCAAGAAAAGTAAATTGGAGCATATACCAATGGAAGGCAAAGCAAAAAATGTCTTCAGTGCTTCTTTTCTGTTTCATCGTAAATCACTTTCTATTTTTGCGCCAACTAATTATTTATATTTATTTGTTACATCATTAGTTAACATTATTATGCCTTTTCGATATTAATGAAGTAATTTAATTAACATTTACTATGTAATTTACCAATTAATAGATTAGTATTAACTCGTGCAAGAAATACATATATTTTATATATTTTTCCTAGAAAATAATTATTTTTTTCGCAATGCAAATGTAAAACTCGGTGTTTAAACCACAGTATAAGAAAATATTGTGGGAGAGATTAATAGACATCGTGAGATCATAGAAATTTTTCAGCGTTCAATTTTTTTCGTTAGATTTTTAAAAACTTTTTAAAACATTTTCGTGTTACTTCACAAATTCAATATATCGCTAAAATGACAAGTTTTTAAAACTGACGTCATACTGTCAATAATATAACCTCAAAACATTCTGATATCCAAAATAATATATAGGTATTATATCAATCAATAATTGCCAAGTAAAAGAACACAGATCTAACTCAATTGTTAAGTCACAGAACAAAAATTGGAGAACAACATTTGTCAAATATCTGTCAAATATAAATTTTAAAACCATATGGAGAACTATACTCGGCGCATTATCTATCTGAGTAACAAATTGGATCAAGGAAGCTATGATTAGTGGTTTAAAAATGACTTTTAGTAATATTTTTGTAGCCCATTGTGCTTTTGATAAAAAAAAGTTTTTATTCATAAAGTGCTATTACAAATTTAAATTTAACATTACCTGAATAAAATTACGGACCAGTATTATTTTAACCAAAAAATTCTCTGTTATAGTGTTTACTTTAAAAATTTATAGAGCACTGCCTTATATAACTTCATTTAAACAAAATATTTATAGATTGATGCTTTAGTTTTCTTTTTATGCACTTTTCTTGTTATTTCTTCTTGCTAAAGCAAATTATTTGTATTTTTTTATAAATGTCAAAATAATGTCTTGATTGACAATAAATTTTAAACAAGATGAAAACCTTACATAAGGAACTAAATATATTCTGCCAACCAAATAACAAGAAACAAATGACCATCAACTCAGATAGATAATGCGCGGAGTTTACGAATATTTTTTTTAATTTCTTTCTGACGTCACATATTTGACTGAAGGGCTGACCGCGAGGAAATCTTTTGTACAAGCCAGAGGAACTCAGGAGGAACTCTGAAGAACTCTGGAGGAACTCCGAGGAACTCTGAGGAACTCTGGAGGAACTCCGAGGAACGGGAACGGGAGCTTTCGTCAAAAAATTTACCGCTAAAACAAATATCGCGAAAATATTTCGTCGAAAAAATTACCGCGAAATGTTTTTTTCCGCGCAAAGGATTAACAGCGATAAAAATTTAACGCGAAAAAATATTAAAGCGAAATAAAAATAGCGAAAACTATTACCACGAAAAGTTTTAATAGCGAAATGCAATTACCGCGAAAAATATATAGCGAAAGTAATAGCCGCAAAAATATTTAACGCTCAAAGCAAATTTGGCGTCTAATTTTAAATTATAAAAATACGTTTTTTTATAATACTTTTTCGTTAGCTACGCCAAGTTTAATATATTATATTACCAATTTGTTTAATTCAGTTTTATAATTGCAGAATTAACAAAATTTTAATATAACTAAATTGTTTGGTTTGGTTTTTAAAAATATATGTAAGTAAAATTATGATTATATTACTAATAAATATAATATAATATATACGTAATTTCTTTATATTGGTGTTATAAGTTTAGTATTTAAAATATACATAAATAGGATTAAATTGTTTGGTTTGGTTTGTTTGGTTTTGTTTTTGACGAGGGGTCCCGCAATAATGAAGGAGACGACGCACTTGGCCAGGAAGTCTGGGAAGTCTCTAGGAAGTCTCAGGAAGTCCGGGAAGTTTTTGAAAAGTCTCAGGAAGTCTAGGAAGTCACTAGGAAATCTCAGAAAGTCCGGGAAGTCTTTGAGAAGTCGCAGGAAGTCTCAGGAAGTCTGAGAAGTCTTTAGTCGTTATTTTAATAAAAATACTTGAAAACACGGTGTAATTTACCCCCTCCACACGCGCCGTGTAAGTGGCGTGGTTTTCGGCATATCGGCAGCACACTCCATTTTGTCTATTTCGCGAGAAAGTGATCGATTTTTAAAAATTAAGGTGAAAGTTGTTAAATTTTTAAGGAAGTCAACTCTTTGCTGGCTGTTCTATGAAAAAAAATTCACGCTTATCAACTGACAGAATTTTAAGAGTCAGAGGAATGTCATCTGTTAAAAAAAAGCAAAAATCACAGTTAATAGAAACAAAAAATGTGACCAAACATCGAACTAAACGCAAAAATTTACAAAAAACAATAATTAATAAAAAAAGGAAAGTAGAACATCTTTTAGAAGATGACATTCCCCTTATTCAGTTAAAGGAACGTTTACTGACAGAAAAAAATATAGGTACTCTTTCAGATGACATTCCACTTGCAAAATTATCAGACAACCACAACAAAAAAATAAAAACAAAGAAAAAATCTCGGAAAACATAACTAAATACAATACAAAATAATAAATATATTAAAATGAGAGTGACTAATCGTACACACAGTTTAGCGTTGATGTAACTTTTTTTTTAGTTTTTGATTTAGAATGTTCTTGATACCAATGGTCGGCGTAGTCCCCACCCATTCAAAGAGGGAGAATACATTTCTGACGAAAAATATATGTATGTTATGTATTATGGTTATGCGAGCGTCTGGATGAAGCCTAAAATCGTAAAAAGCATGCAATTTTCGGTTCAATATAAATTTATTTAAATATTAGAATGGAGTTTCTTCTTATTTTAGTTGTACATGTGTTTTTTGTACTTTTTATCGGAACTTTTATACTTATTTGTATATTATTGTGGCGTAACGTATATAGCATTTGCCACGATATTATAAAAGCTATGACATATGGCATAACAGTTATGTTTTTGTTTATACCGAGGTTTATACGTTATACTAAACTATAAATATAAATAATTAAACTTTTAAATAAATAGGAGATATAGTTTTATTACACAAAAAAATAAATGTCTGCCCAAGTTTCTACCATAAATTATGCAAAATTTGTCCAGAGGTAACCTCTTCCTACCTCGTAACGCAGTTTCTCATAATTTCTCACTAAAATTCTACAAGGTGTAACGCTGTATTCGACCCCACCTAAACCCTTTATGTACTTTGTGAACGAATTCATTGGGTTTGTTTTTTTGTCGAAAATCCCAGTTCTAAACTGGTTCGGAACTGGTGCAGTTGCAACTGGGCAGTGCTTAATGGCAACTGCGCACGTTCCGAACCAATTCAGAACTGCTATTTTCGGAAAACAATATAAACCTAAATAAACCGATTGTTTCATGTTTTTACTTAGTCACAGAATGATCATCATACCTCGGGCAAAAGCGGGCATAAATTCACCACTGCAGTGCATTGATAAGAAGCCGCTGCAAGACGGCTGACCCCACTCCACAAGAACGCAACGCTAGTAAATCTATGATAAAAGTTAAAAAAGATGACAAATGATGAATAATAATAGCTCGCAATTGCCCGGGCACTGTAAATCAATATCCGTGATAATAATTATGATAATTATAATTATTATTATTAAATTAGGTCCTTATAAAATAATCTGATCCGAAAACTAACTTTAACAATAAATCCCTGAAAAATTTCGCGGGCTAAATTTAAAAATCACGCATGCGTAGAATTGCAAAAAGTTGTTAGAAGTCTTTAGGAAGTCACTATAAATTTTTGGGAAGTCGGAGGAAGTCTCAGGAAATCTCAGGAAGTCGTAAGAAGTCTTAGGAAATCTCAGGAAGTCGTAAGAAGTCTTAGGAAATATTTTAGAAGTCCGGGAAGTTTTTAAAAAATATAGGAAGTCTTAGGAAATCTTTCGAAATATTGCAAAAGTCTTCCGACTTTGAAGGAGACGACGCACCCAAAACCTATTGCGGGACCCCTCGGTGGTTGATAAAAAATAAAAATAAAACTATGATTATAAAATAAGCGTTTTATTCAAAAAATTATAATATATGTATATTTTAAGGTTATTTTTTAATTAAAATTTAAGGACGATTATATTATTGCGCGGCGAAAGTATGCGCGATTATATTATTACGACGTAAAAGTATGCGCGATTTTTATTGTCGCGGTAATAATTTTTCACTTTTTCGCAATGAAACCTTTCGCGGTTAAATCATTGCGCGGTAAATGTTTTCGCGGTAAAAGTTTCGCGGTAAATTTTTCGGCAAAGTCTCCTAGATCCCGAGGAACCCTTTGCAAAAAGGAACTCTTTTGTACAAATTTCAGACGCGGTCAGAAACAATTATTACTTATTACCCATGCGGATTAACGTTTTTATTTTCAAACTAGATGAGCCGTTACAAACACCTTATCAAAATATCCTACCTATGGGCCATATTTGGTAGAAACCGTCAGGGATAAAGCTTTTTTTTTTTTCATAAAGGTAATTTTGGGGCGCCAAGTAAGTAAGTAAGTTTGGTAGAAACCGTTAGGGACAAAGCATTTTTTCATGAAGGTAATTTTGGGGCGTCAGGCGCTGAAAGGGCGCCAAGTTTGACAGAAACCGTCAGAACAAAGCTTTTTTTCCTAATGTAATTTTGGGGCGCCAATTTTTGTCTCGAAGGGGCGCCAAGTTTGGTAGAAACCGTCAGGGACATAGCTTTTTTTCTTGAGAAGGTAAATTTGGGGCGCCATTTTTTATTTGAAGGGGTGCCAAGTTTGGTAGTAACCGTCAGGAGACAAAGCTTTTTTTCATGAAGGTATTCTTTGGGCGCCAACTTCTTTTTTTGTAGGGGCGCCAAGTTTGGTTGAAACCGTCAGGGACAAAGTTTTTTTCTTGAGAAGCTAAATTTGGGGCGCCATTTTTTTTTGAAGGGGCGCCAAGTTTGGTAGAAACCGTCAGGGACAAAGCTTTTTTTTTTGAGGGTGCCTTATTGGCAGTAGTTCTTGCATAGCGGTAATTTCTACGGCTTATTTGCCAAAAATTACCCCTTCCAGAGAGGAACTCTTAAGGAACACAGGAGGAACTCCCAAGGAACTGTGGAGGAACTCCGAAGAACTCTTTGCAAAAAGGAACTCTTTTGTACAAATTTCAGATGCGGTCAGCCCCTCGTATTTGACGCTAAAAAATTAAATTTAAAAAAACGATCAAAAACTTGAAAAATATTATCAGGGTAGCCGGAGTTTGTATTTTTTTTATTGCACGGCTTCTTTAATCTCTATCTAAAACGTTTCAATCAAGTCTGACCTACATCCCTCGACACCCTTAGATAATTAATTTACCTACAAGGGCGTAGATCTTTTTCTTCTATGGGGGGGGGGGGGGGTAATACCCAGGGCCGGCCTTTGAAGCCTCAAATTTGGCGCCCCTAGCAAAAGAAAAAATACCCTAAAATAAAGCTTTGTGCGCCTACAAAAAAAAATGCCCCCCAAAAAATGCCATCAAGAAAAAAAGCTTTGTCCCTGACGGTTTATATCAAACGTGGCGCCCCTACAAAAAAATGACGGCGCCCAAAAAAATACCCTAAGACAAAAGCTTTGTCCCTGACGGTTTCTACCAAACTTGGCGCCCTGCAAATAAAATTGGCGCCCACGCCTAAGCTGAAAGGTCCTATCTGTGTATGTTAAATGTAGATAAGACCTTTCAGCTTAGCACGGCAGATTACCCCCCCCCCTTATCTACGCCCTTGTTTACCTATCCTGGATTTTTATGTTCTATTTTTAGTGAACGCTTACTCAATAAAGGGCGAAATTTCAAACAATATCCTAGAACGATAAAAAACGGAAGTAATTAAACGCCCCAAGTTTTTATGTAATTTTCAGATTCATTTGACCTACAAATTCTGGTAGGTATGATAATAATAACAAGCCGTGAAGATATGTAATGCTACGCATTCCATTATATATTATTCATCGTAAATGGTATATTGCATTTTCCCAAATATTAAAAAAAAAATATATTTTCAAAATAAAAAAATTAAAAAAAGATTTTTTGAAAAAACGAAATACTTAAAAAAAAATGTTTAAAAAAAAATTCGAAAAAAACTTTCAAAAATTTTAAATTTTTTTTATTTTCTTTTTGCGAAAAATAAAAAAAAAATGACAATGATAGTTAATTTTTAAAAAAAGTTTAACCCCCCATAACTTTTTTGTTTTTGGGGGGATTACTTTGAAAAACAATAGGTCTTCCCTCATAGAACTTGATTTTTCCTGAAAATTTCGAGTCGATCGGATAATTCGTTCTGGAGTTATCGTGTCTACAAATATCGTGACAGACGGGGTCCAAAATGATCAAAATTTGCGTTACGTAATACTTGAACGTTCCCTTAACCGCCAGGAAGGAAAAGTTGAATTTGCTCACTGTGCCAAAAGGTTTTTGCGGTGGTTTTTACTTATAAGATTGTTTTATGTTACGTTATGTGGAAAATGTTTCTTTATAGAGTTTATAGAGTTACTATAGGAATACCATTGTTGATTAATGTGATTCCAAGTTTTACTTGATTTTATATTCACTAATTTATGTAACAAAACTCTAAAAAATCTAAACCACAATTTTTTTCCGTGCATATTATTCACGCGGCGTCCGTGACCCCAATACTGTGCATATTATATATGCACACGGCAGTTAACGTGTTAATAACAGTTACTCTTAATTATTAAAATTGCATTGATCAATTAATGGTTTATTAATATTTTTTAATCCCTTGATTTTTTAATTTACCTGGCCTTTTGAGGCGACTGGAACTTTTTTGGGCGAATGGGACCTTTTGGGATGACTGGGATCTTTTGGGTAAACTGGGACCTTTTGGGACGACTGGGACCTTTTGGGGCGACTGGGACTTTGGGGTGACTGGGACCTTTTGGGGGCGACTGAGACAAGTCCATACTGGAAGCATCCTTTTTAGTTTTTGGTCGGACTTATAACATATTAGCGGGTATCTGGGCCTGGAGTATGGGTATGGGGGGTCCACATTGATCAAAATTTGCGTTATGTAATACTTGAACGTTCCCTCAGTTATTTAACTAACCTGCTTACTAATAGTAACTAACCTTTGCTTAACTTATTAGTAGAAACTTAAGTTTCTATTTCAAATTTGAAAATATAATTTCAGATAAGACTTTTTCCTGGGATGCAAGGTAGAATAGGAACTGCAGACACTGACTTATTATTTTTTCATAACATGCAATATTAACATAAAATATCAAGTTAATAACATTATTAAACATATTGTATAATTAAATATTATAAAGTTTCTATTATTGTAGGTGCCTGTCATGATTTTTTTTTCGAGTTTTCATGTTATTTGTATTTGTTTAACAAATGAATAACGCCGGTCGTGATTATAATATAAAAATTAAAATATTCTATTCATTTAAAATCACTACCATAAACATAGAACAAACGTTTGATGAATACACAAAATGTAAAATTTTACCTGTTGAAAGAAATAATTTTCTAATTTTAATGGATGAAATTTTGCTGTACCAAAATACTTAAAAATCGTATTTCTGAATAAAATGTAAACCTTTTTTGATGGAAAATTGTTTATCAAGCTGTTTCTTGTATTTAAAACAACTGTATACACTTAACAAACTACTAAACAAGATAATAATTTAAAAAACATGCATAAATAAACTCCAATTTTATGCATTTTATGCTTACCTTATTTATCGGTTTTGTGCAGGATCTTACATCTATGGAACTCAAATTTTCAATTGTTTTTTGTGGCGTTTTGTTCTCTCTATTGTAATCTTTTTCACAAATCATAATAATACGAAATCTTTTGTTTATATTGAGCGCACTAGATTTTACGCCTTCACCACTGAGAAACGTCACTTTTTACTGGCGTTTGTTTCGATCCAAGCAATGGCTAAAGATCCGAAGTTGCGACAATGAAGTTAATTAAATTAATTTTTGCAGAATTTGGTAAATATATGTGTGTGTGCTTTATAACAATAATATATATCTAGATTTTAAACTAAATTGTTAAATACAAATTTAGTTTTAATGCTTATGGACACGTTTTCATCTTTTTACGGTGCCGGCATACAAGGTGACTACGGCACTGTAATTAGTTTTGCAGTATGCCGTATATGGCGCTAGTTGTTACTGACAGTTGACTTTTAGGTTATGTGAGACAATTTTTTAAGTAAAACCGGTAATATCACAACAAAATGATGTCCGATTTACAAGAATCTAGTCAAAAAAGATGGGGTAATTTACGGAAAGTATTAGAACGTCCTGGACCGTTCAGTCACCCAGAATTTGAGCCGTCATCAGATATTTTGGATTTCATAATGACGTCTTGTAAAATTTTAGTTATCGGTGCGGGAGGATTAGGATGTGAACTTTTAAAGGATTTGGCCCTTATGGGTTTTAAACAAATACACGTCATAGACATGGACACTATAGACTTGTCAAATTTGAACAGACAGTTTTTGTTTCGACACAAAGATATTGGGTCATCAAAAGCTGAGGTAGCAGCAGCCTTTATCAATAGAAGAGTAGCCGGTTGTCAGTGTACCCCACATTATTGTAAAATTCAAGACTATGATGAATCTTTTTATAGACAATTTCATATAGTTGTGTGTGGATTAGATTCTATTGTAGCTAGAAGATGGATTAATGGAATGCTTATTTCAATGTTAAGTTATGAGGAAGGGGTGTTAGATCAGTCCTCAGTTATACCTATTGTCGATGGAGGTAAGTCAGTTTAAAACCTAAAACAAAAAAAATAATCAAGACCGTATCTTGGATACGCCCTTGCTAGTAATCATTCAAATACTCAGGGCTGACAAAAACTTGTTTTTTTAGACTGGGAAAGCCCAGTGTTTTTTTTTTCTGTAACAGCCCAGAAAATGCTGCTAGCGGCTAAAGAATGACTCATTTATAAAAAAATGTGAAGGAAAAAAAATTAAAAATACTGCTGCTGACAAAGAGAATACTTTCCCCTATATACCTACATATAGAAAACATACAAAAAAATACAAAAAAAAAAGATTTTTGAAAAATAAAATGTATTCCCTTTGACCCCACCTCACCTCAATGTTAACCAAAAACAATCCCAGCCAAGAACTTTGAATAAGAAACATTTGTTCTTTGCCTAAATGGACAAAATATGTGAGGCTTAACACATTTTTGCCCCAAACTTTTTTATCTGTAGTTTTTTGGATTTTTTGTAAAAAATATAGATTTCTTGAGTAAAAATACATAAAAAATGTCATATAGTGTAACACTGTAGAAGCAACCGTTTAAAAAAAAAATGCAATTAAGAGGAAATAATATTTTGTGCCACCAAAAATGTTACTTTTTAAAAGGCTATTTGAGGCTATTAATCCTTTAATATTAAATTTAGGTGTTTTGGTGAAGAATACTTTCTTGCTCAGTTTTAAATGAAGAATCACACTGCAATTAAAATTTTATTGATGCTCTTATGGGAACATTCAAGTATTATTAACGCAAATTTTGATAATTTTGCGAAAAAATAAAAAAAAAATATTAAAAAATACTGATGCTGATGATTTTTTTCAATTTTTTTTTTTTTTTTTGAAAAAAAGATGTTTAAAAAAAATAGTCCTTACCCTCTTACCCCACCCCGATTTTACCAAAAGCGTTCTAGAGTTAATGTGCTCATGAATTTCCTGAACAGACAAACCATTTTTTTTTTAAATAAAACGTTGGGAAATGTAAGTAAAGCAATACATACATTTCAAATTTAACCAGCGTTAGACTTTCACCAGTAAAAGAAATTATCCAAAATGGATCCAAAATTATCAAAATTTGCGTTACGTAATACTTGAACGTTCCCAAAGTCAAATCTTGTTTTTTTGAAAAAAATGTTTATTTGGGAATTTTTATAGAATAGGATTTTTTGTTCTTTTTTTTACAGCGCCTGCGTTAGAATAATATACGGTAGTTTCAAATTTTCAAAAATTGTCCCATACAAAAAATTCTTGGATATGAATTTGTTTCATGAAAAAATAAGCAACTTTTTTTTTGAAATATGCGCCTGTCTGATGTCACGATTTTTGTAGACACGATAACTCAAGAACGAATAATTCGATAGACTTGAAAATTTCAGTAAAAATCAAGTTCTATAAGGGGAAGACCCCTATTGTTTTTGAAAGTAATTCCTTAAAAACAAAAAAGTTTTGGGTGTTAAACTTTTAAAAAATCGAAAAAAGCCTAAAGAAATTTCTGATAAACGTAACTTTCTAAGGAAAAATTACTTTTATTATAAGGATCAATTCTACAATTTTCAAAGTAATCCCCTAAAATCATAAAAGTATGGGCGGTTAAACTTAATGTGCAAAATGGGGGGATGATGCCACTTTTTTGCCCCAAACTTTTTTATCTGTAGATTTTTTGACATTAAATGTCAAAAAAAAATTTCTCAATAGCATATTAATCTTTAATTAAAAATACATAAAAATGTACTCTTTATGTAACACCGTAGGGCCAACCGTTTTCGAGAAAATTGCAATTAAAGAGGCAATTTCACATACTGAGCATCAAAAAAAAAAAAGAACTAAAAAATGCAACAATAAAAATTTTAATAATGCAGGGCGATACTAGATCAAAAATTATAAAAAAAATTCCCATGCACAAATATCTACAAATCGCTTTTAAGGGAGCTATAGTCCCTTAAAAAGTGTTATTATTTAAGAGGCCGTAGTACACTAAAAACTGATTTTCGAACCTAGATGTATTGGAGCTTTTTTTCATAGTTTTTAATATATAAAAAACCCAGCAGTATTGAAATTTTTATTGACGCATTTTTTAGTTCCGATTTTTGATGCTCAGAACGTTAATTGCAATTTTGTCGAAAACGGTTGGCCCAGTGGTGTTACATAAAGAGTATCTTTTTGTGTATTTTTAATCAAAGATTAATATTTTATTAAATGTCAATAAATTTAAAGATAAACAAGTTTGGAGCAAAAAGGTGACATCGCCCCCCCCCCCCATTTTGCACGTCCCTGGTTAAAATTACCAAATAAAAATGACATAAAATGATAACCTTTATCAATGCTAAGGCATGTGCAAAAACTCGTTACTGTGGTTTATAGGGTTCCAGAGATATTAAATTAAAACTACTCTTCAAATGTACCCTTAGGGGGGCCATAGCTCCCTTAGGGCTCATTTCCTAACCAACCTTTATAGGAACCTTTTTTTCATATTTTTGGACCTACAATCGCCTCTTAAAATTTTGTAACTTCACGGCTTGTTTATTATTATCTTTGTAGGTACTGAAGGTTTTAAAGGAAATGCCAGGGTAATCCTACCAGGAATGAGTGCCTGTGTCGAGTGCACACTAGACCTCTACCCACCACAAGTAACCTACCCTCTTTGCACAATAGCCAACACCCCTAGACTGCCCGAACACTGCATAGAATACATCAAAGTAATATCATGGCCAAAGGAAAATCCGTTTAACACCACTCTTGATGGGGATGATCCCCAACACATCGGATGGATTTACGAGAAATCCTTGGAGAGGGCGCTGCAGTTTAACATTACTGGTGTTACATACAGGCTGGTGCAAGGGGTTGTTAAGAATATAATACCTGCAGTTGCATCTACCAATGCTGTTATTGCTGGAATTTGTGCCACAGAGGTAAATTTTTCCGGTATAAAATTCCAATGGAATTATTCCATCCTTATAAAATAACTTTCATCCTCCTGTTAATTTTTTTTTGCCGTTTTTCAGAATTTATATTAATGACGTCACGTTCTTTTATAGTTTATATTTGCTGGTTTTATTTTCATTTTCACGGCAACGACCAAACCACGCTGAAAATGCCAGAACTCGTTCGATCTCTGAAGCCAAGCAGCGTCGGGCGCGGTTAGTACTTGGATGGGTGACCGCTTGGGAACACCGCGTGTTGTTGTCTTTTTTATGAAATTTTCAAATGATTTATACAGAAAAATTATGTTTATATTTGTTGGTTAACTTTACATTTTCACGGCAACGACCAAACCACGCTGAAAATGCCAGAACTCGTCCGATCTCTGAAGCTAAGCAGCGTCGGGCGCGGTTAGTACTTGGATGGGTGACCGCTTGGGAACACCACGTGTTGTTGTCTTTTTTGTGAAATTTTTAAATGATTTATACGGAATAACTATGTTTATGTTTTTTGGTTAACTTTACATTTTCACGGCAACGACCAAACCACGCTGAAAATGCCAGAACTCGTCCGATCTCTGAAGCCAAGCAGCGTCGGGAGCGGTTTGCACTTGGATGGGTGACCGCTTGGGAACACCACGTGTTGTTGTCTTTTTTGTGAAATTTTTAAATGATTTATACGGAATAACTATGTTTATGTTTTTTGGTTAACTTTACATTTTCACGGCAACGACCAAACCACGCTGAAAATGCCAGAACTCGTCCGATCTCTGAAGCCAAGCATCGTCGGGCGCGGTTAGTACTTGGATGGGTGACCGCTTGGGAACACCGCGTGTTGTTGTCTTTTTGCTATTTTTACCCATTTAAATGTATTGTACCCATTAGTTGCTGTTTTTTTATTTAGAACTTGCTTACTTACTTGCTTTAGTCTATGACTTAGTTTACTCTATGATTGTATTTTAAGTCCAAGTACTTTCTATCTACCTTTTTCTGTTTAAAAACCTATCTAAACAGAGATAGGCAGATAAAAAGTACCTGGACTTGAAATATAGTCAATGGTTGTCTATCGATTTTATAATGAGTACAAAGTAAGGCCTCCTTAAGAACAATTCGCTATTTTTTTGTAGGTTTTTAAAATTGCAACAAGTTGTTGTGTCCCAATGAACAACTACATGGTGTTTAACGACGTAGACGGAATATACACATACACTTACGAAGCAGAGAAAAAAGAAAATTGCCTAGTTTGTTCACAAATTCCCCAAGAACTACCAATAAAGGATCCAAACGATATGAAATTAAAAGACTTAATCACAGTTCTCTCAGAAAGTGCCTCTTTTCAAATGAGAAGTCCAGGGATTACTACAATAATGGAGGGTAAAAATAAGACACTTTACATGTCTACAATAAAAAGTATTGAAGAGAGAACAAAAGTAAATTTAAATAAATCGCTGGTCGAGTTAGGACTGAAAGACGGGCAGGATATTTTAGTAGCAGATGTCACATCACCAAGTACTTTAGTTATTAAGTTAAAATATCTAGTGAATGATGTTGAAATGGCGTAATTATATTTTTTTACTTTATTATATTAACTATTAATTTTAGATAATTTAAACATTGAATTTATTAAAGATATTGTTTTAAAAAAGCCAAATTGAATAAAAAAACAAGGATCCCCAGGGCCCCTAATATGATATTTTTTTAAATTTGCATTAAAGCAATAGAATTAAATTTAAAAAAAAATCGCATTTTTTTTTTCAACTTTTTAATTAGAAAATGTCTGGAAATTTTGAAGTATGTTGTATTTTGTTTTCCCGTTTAAAATATTTAAAGAATAAACGACAAAAACCCTATGGTCAAAATGCGAATAAGATCGACTTACACATAAATAAGCACGGGTTTACTAAAAACTCAGTGTGCAAAACTTAACAAAACTGTATTTTAGAAACATTTAACAATAACAGAACTTAAATAACACTTAAAATACTTTTCACTACTTTCTGAACACTTCTACTTGACAGCACTTGCTTATTTATATGCACACATAGAACATTCCAGAGTTTTCGCTTCCTGGGTAGTTTTAGAGCCTTCGCGAAGCCTTGTTGCTATTGCTTAGCCAAACTGTAGGTCACTGTTCAACATGTTTCTTGATTAGGTAAAGGAACAGCGTCATTTGCTTATATAATCGCTAATGTTTTTCACCATGGCTTTACCTAAAAAATAAAAAAATATCAAATACACCAAGAAAAAAATAATTTTCGTAAAAATAAATAATTGTCAGATACTAATCTTGTCTGATCATTATTTTCTGTAGGATCAATTGGAATTTTATATTAATCATGTTGAGTAAAAAGAGAGAGAACGTGTTGCAAGACCAAACAGTATGGGGAGTATAAAATACTATGCTTGTGAAAGTCTTACAACACCATCAAGTATCAAATACTTACTAACCCAGTATTGTTTTAAAATAAATATTGTAATTCCATTTGGAAATCATTCAGTTGCTACTTTTGTTCAGGAAACCAGCTATAATTGAAAACATTCTTAACCATCCATTCACCAATGTCTAAAAAATAAAAAAGATATAAAATCGACCAAGAAAAAATAATACTTTAAAAATAAGCTTAATTTTCAGATGCTTATATTGTCTGATCATTATTTTCTGTAGGATCAATTGGAATTTTATATTCATCATGTTGAGTATAAAGAGAGAGACCGTGGTGCAAGACCAGACAGTATAGTATAAAATACGATGCTTGTGGAAGTCACACAATGCCATCAAGTATGAAAAGTTTATTACTAACCCAGTTTTGATTTAAAAGGTAAAATAATGTAATTCCATTTAAAATCGTTCAGGAAACCAGCTGTGAAAACATTCTTAACCATCCATTCACCATTGTCTAAAAAATAAAAAAGATATAAAATCGACCAAGAAAAAATAATACTTTAAAAATAAGCTTAATTTTCAGATGCTAATATTGTCTGATCATTATTTTCTGTAGGATCAATTGGAATTTTATATTCATCATGTTGAGTATAAAGAGAGAGACCGTGGTGCAAGACCAGACAGTATAGTATAAAATACGATGCTTGTGGAAGTCTCACAACGCCATCAAGTATGAAAAGTTTATTACTAACCCAGTTTTGTTTTAAAAGGTAAAATAATGTAATTCCATTTAAAATCGTTCAGGAAACCAACTGTGAAAACATTCTTAACCATCCCTTCACCATTGTCTAAAAAATAAAAATGATATAAAATCGACCAAGAAAAAATTTTTCTTAAAAAGAAGCTTAATTTTCAGATGTAAATATTGTCTGATCATTATTTTCTGTAGGATCAATTGGAATTTTATATTCATCATGTTGAGTAAAAAGAGAGAGAACGTGTTGCAAGACCAAACAGTATGCGAATTATAAAATACGATGCTTGTGAAAGTCTTACAGCACCATCAAGTATGAAAAACTTATTACTAACCCAGTATTGTTTTAAAATAAATATTGTAATTCCATTTGAATATCATTCAGTTGCTACTTTTGTTCAGGAAACCAGCTATAAGTGAAAACATTCTTAACCATCCATTCACCATTGTCTAAAAAATAAAAAAAGATATAAAATCAACCAAAAAAAAAAATAATACTTAATTTTTAGATGTAAATATTGTCTGATCATTATTTTCTGTAGGATCAATTGGAATTTTATATTCATCATGTTGAGTTAAAAGAGAGAATGTGGTGCAATACCAGACAGTATAGTATAAAATACGATGCTTGTGGAACGCCATCAAGTATGAAAAGTTTATTACTAACCTATTATCGTTTTAAAATATAAAATAATGTAATTCCATTTGGAAATCGTTTAGTTTTTTCAGGAAATCACCTGTAAGTGAAAACATTATTAAGCATCCATTCCCCATTGTCTAAAAAATAAAAAAGATTCAAAATCAAACAAGAAAAAAATAATACTTTAAAAATAAGCTTAATTTTTAGATGTAAATATTGTCTGATCATTATTTTCTGTAGGATCAATTGGAATTATATATTCATCATGTTGAGTAAAAAGAGAGAGAACGTAGTGCAAGACCAAACAGTATGGGAAGTATAAAATACGATGCTTGTGAAAGTCTCACAACACCATCAAGTATGAAAAACTTATTACTAACCCAGTATTGTTTTAAAATAAATATTGTAACTCCGTTTGGAAATCGTTCAGTTGCTACTTTTGTTCAGGAGACCAGCTATAAGTGAAAATATACTTAACCATACATTCAGCATTACCTAAAAATTAAAAAAGATATAAAATCGACCAAGAAAAAAAACAATTCTTTAAAAATAAGCTTAATTATCAGATGTTAATATTGTCTGATCATTATTTTCTGTAGGATCAATTGGAATTTTATATTCATCATGTTGAGTAAAACGAGAGAGAACGTGGTGGTGAACAACAACATCAAGTATGAAAAACTTATTACTAACCTAGTATTGTTTTAAAATATAAAATATTGTAATTCCATTTGGAAATCGTTCAGTTGCTGCTTTTGTTCAAGAAACAAGCTATAAGTGAAAACATTCCTAACCATCCATTGTCTAAAAAATAAAAAAGATATAAAATCAACCAAGAAAAAATAATACTTCAAAAATAAGCTTAATTTTCAGATGTAAATATTGTCTGATCATTATTTTCTGTAGGATCAATTGGAATTTTATATTCATCATGTTGAGTAAAAAGAGAGAGAACTTGTTGCAGGACCAAACAGTATGGGGAGTATAAAATACGGTGATTGTGGAAGTCTCACAATACCATCAAGTATGAAAAGTTTATTACTAACCAATTATTGTTTTAAAATATAAAATAATGTAACTCGATTTGGAAATCGTTCAGTTGCTACTTTTGTTCAGGAAACCAGCTATAAGTGAAAACATACTTAACCATACATTCAGCATAATCTAAAAATTGAAAAAGATATAAAATCGAACAAGAAAAAAATTATTCTTTAAAAATAAGCTTAATTTTCAGATGTTAATATTGTCTGATCATTATTTTCTGTAGGATCAATTGGAATTTTATATCCATCATTCTAATTTTAAATAGCAAAAGCTTTAGATTGATAAGAAACAGATTTGCGAAAATGTATTAAAAGCAGTAAAAGATTAAAATAGACCCCGTTATTTCAAATCAAATCGTTTATGTTCATCCCAAAAGATACATTCTTACATAGGGATATCCTCTTATACAGGGTTATTCAGAAATAAGTTCTAGAAAATTAAGGAGGTGATTGTACGTTAAAAAATATAAAAAAAAGTTCCTATAAAGGTTGGTCTGGAAATAAGTTCTAAGGGTACATCTAAAAAGTAGTTTTTATTTAACATTTCTGGAGCCTTATAAACCACAGTAACGATTTTTTTTGCACATGCCTTAATAAAGGCTATCATTTCATGTATTTTTTTTTTTTGGTTTTTAACCAGGGACGTGCGAAATGGGAGGGGGGCGATGTCACTTTTTTACCCCAAACTTTTTTATCCGTAATTTTTTTGACATTTTCTCAATAAAATATTCTTTAATTAAAAATACATAACATAATTATTTAACACCGTAGAGCAAACAGTTTTCGAGAAAATTGCAATTAAAGAGGCATATTCACGTTTTGAGCATCAAAAATAGGAACTAAAAAATGCACCTAAAAAAATGCAATACTGCAGGGATATTCTACATTTAAAACTACGCAAAAACACTTCCCATACGCAAATATCCACAAATAGCTTCTAAGGGAGCTACAGTCCCTTAAAAAGTGTTAGTCTTTAAGAGTCTGTAGTACTCTTAAAACTGATACTGATAGATAAAAAAGTTTAGGGCAAAAAAGTGACATCGCCCCCCATTTTGCACGTCCCTGCTTAAAATTACCAAACAAAAATTACATGAAATGATAGCCTTTATCAATTTTAAAGCATGTTCGAAATTTCTTTAGTGTGGTTTATAGGGTTCCAGAATTAATAAATAAAAACTATTTTTTAACGTAGAATCACCTCTTAAATTTCTCGAACTTATTTCTGAATGACCCTGTATATATAATAATACAATAATTAAGTTATTTAGTAAATATAAGTTGAGGTGTATTCACAGACCAGGTCGCCTGTAGTATTTAAACAGTGTATTTTAATTTAAACTGAAATTTTAAAAAACTTACCTTTCATTCACATGTGAATAACATTTCCAGTTAATGATACAAATGGTTTTTTGTAGATTTTAATGGGACGATCTAAAAAAATCATGTTTGTTAGAAAAATTACTAAAATTTACTATCTTAAAAATTTATTGACCTTATACCTCAATGTCTTGGTAAAACTGTTTTATTCCACGTTTTCCGACTTTTTTTACAAAAAGCCCATTTTTGACACTATCAAATGCCTTTGTCAAATCTATGTAAACAGCACATATTATATGAAATAAAATACATTAATATTATTACACTAAATGAAAATGCATAATGGTGTTAATTCAAAAAAACGAATATTTTATTTGTCATTTCCATCTAAAAATTTCAGTTAATTGTTATTATACAATGCAAAATTTTTTATCTACAAAAATATTTTCATAGGTATTCAAAAGAAATTGCATTTATCTAAGTATGTTGTGATATAAGTTTATCTTAAATATTAATTAACTATTAATAAAAATAATAAGATATACAAAAAATAACAATGCAACCAAATTTACATAAAAATATAATAATTTTATATTTTTTAATCAGCATTATAAAAGAATGAAAGAACTTATAAATTGTCAAAGTACGGGAGTATGCATTTTTCGAGTATAAAACTGTATTTTTTTATAAAAGAGAATCGAGATATAAAAACTGTATAGTAAATAATTATATAGTAAACCATCTATTATGAACTAATGTAGATTACACAATGTTATCAGTATATTTAAACTGTAATCAGTCTAAGAAATAATAATAGCCGGGCTTAGCACAATCACCATTTTAATTGTTTAAATTTTTTATATTTGATGATATTCGATAATTTTAATATGAAATATTAATGGACCATATTATAGAGGGTTCGAGTAGGACGAACTTTTTACTCTTTTTACTCCATTGCTTACTTCATTCAACTGTCATTGTCATTGTTGTTGATGAAAACTGACATGAAGTTAGCAATGGAGTCAAAAAAGTTAAAAGATCATCCTACCCTAATGCTCTTTTAGATGAGCTTTAAAAAGTCAGCAGATTTTTCTCTCAACGTGGGGTAGCACTGATCCAGCAGTAAATTTGACGTTTTTGCCTGGTTGGGTAGCCCTGACAGCTAAAACCTAAAAACTAAATAGAGAGAAAAGAGACGTTTTTGCAGAAAAAGTTGAGTCACTCAAGACATTATGGCTTTAATAAATTAAAACAGTTGCACAAGCCCAGCTTATACATAAATAGTAATACACAATTATATTCTCTTGAAAAAACATTCAGGGGTGATTTAACAGCATTTATATATAAAATATATGACAAATCATGATAAAATTCGTATAAGTTTGTGTGTGGCAATTTAACTTTCTACTTCTACTTCTGTTGTGCTTTCCGACTTCTTCTTTTTCTTTTTGGCTGATTTCGGGTTGGCAGAACTGTTAAGAATCGATTTCAAGTCAGGATCGGTTATCAAATGTTCTGATTTGAACAGGTTGGTGTCTAATGGTATGCCAGTGATTCTGTGAGGACCATTTGGCATCAACAATACTGTAAACTTGAAATGGGCTACAATTTCACCTGAAAATAATATTGAAAATGAAACTGATAATAAGATATTAAATTATTCGGCATCAACTACTATGGGCCTACCGCCTTCAACCACCTATCTGCAGGAGTGAAATCCTTACCCTTAAACTGATTTAAATTTGTGATAAAAATATATTTACTAGATAAGGCATTTAATACACTCAGTGATATACTTAACAATCTAAGTTCAATGTAAAATACTATTCTATTGGATATTTTCAGTATGACAGGTATGACAGTCTGCTCATTATTTTTCTGTAGGATCAATTGGAACATTGTAATCATCATTTAAAATATTTAACTCGTACATTATAACACTGGTCTACAAAAAAAAACAAAGTCTTCTCCAATGACTAAACCTATTATGCCTTAAGTATTTTTGTGTGCTGAAACCGAATTTTCAATTTAAAAAACTTTCTATCGTGTAGATTTTAAGTAAATCCCGGTTTTTATTAGAGATGGATTATACAAGCCCAAAAAAGTAAACTTTTTCAGATTCATCTAAGGACAAATTTTAATCGTGGGCTAGGGTGTGGGGATTACGTAAATACCATTTTTATGAAAAAAGGTCACGATTTCAGGGGGAACCGAGCAAAATTGTGGGGGGCGCCTTGGTTTTAATTATATGCTTTTTCTTATCGCTTATAACTTGGGCATTTTTTAAGAGAGATTCATTAACTTTTTGTATTTTCCTAAGTTTAGGAGTTCTACAGTTGTACTGCTCAAAATCCAGTGTTGCAATAAGGGGAGGCGGTCAGGGGGCGATAAAAATTCGAAAAGCAGGTTATTGCCCCTGGCTGCCCCCTTAGTCGGACACTGGATTTGCAGCATTGTAATATAACTGTAGAAATCTAAAGTTTGGAAAAGGACAAAAAGTTGATGAATATCTCTTAAAAAATGCACAAGTTATAAGCGATAACAAAAAGCATATAATTAAAAACTTTTGGATTCATCTGAGGACAAATTTAAATCATGGGCTAGGGTGTGGGGATTACGTAAATGCCATTTTTTTGAAAATCGGTTACGATTTCAGAGGGCACTCAGAGCTGGCAAAAAGACGGGATTTTCCGGAAAATCCCGGACAGGGTATTTACCGGTAAAAACCAGGCCACAATTGCCCAAATGATGGGAAAAATCAAGGGGGTTTTACCGGTATTTACCAGGGTAAAAAACCGGGAAAAATTGGGAAAAACTTACATTTTTAGTAAAAAAATTGAAATACGATACCTTTAATTTTCACAACTGTGAATCACAGTCTTCCAAAAAGGAGGAGGTTATCAATTCGCGTATGACTTTTTTTTATGTTTGTTCCCGCATAACTTTAGAACGCATGAACGGAATTTGATGAAACTATTTGCAACTTAAAGAGGGCATTCATGAGGTGGTCCCGTTTCAATTTGACGCCTGGATAATGCCGGGTAAGCCGGATAATTAGGATAAATCTAAACTATCTAAAAAGTCCAAATCATTTTAACGCAATTTCACTTAAAAACGGCTTAATTTGGTTCTACTACCAACCAAATTTTTAGAGAAATATCCGAAAACTCGGATAACTTGATTAAGGGGTCACTCGAATATTACGGCACATTGAGAATCTTAAAGTTTAGAAAGATTTTCTTTAGCATTTCGTCTAAAATAAGGTTGGTTGGACTCTTGGGCGCTGAGATAAAAATATTAATTTTATTTTTTAAAAATTTATCTTTAATATAATGACGTCACAACGCACTTTTAGTGCAAATTGCCGAGATGGAAGGACAACTATAATTTAGCTTAGATGACGTTACAAATCTACAAGTTCTGTGTCTCTAAAAAGTAAAAAATAAATACTTTTCGCAAAAAAATGAACCGACTTCTATGTCTCTAAAAAGTAAAAAATAAAAAATACTTAAGTCGGTGCCAATTTAACAGCAAACAATTAATAAAATAATAAAAAAATAATTGTTAGTAATGAATTTAGGGAATGGTGAAATTGGCACCGACTTAAGTATTTATATTTTTTACTTTTTAGAGACATAGAGGTTCATTTTTTTTGCGAAAAGTATTTATTATAAATCTATTTGAAAATATTTGTTTAGCTCTCACTCTAACACATCAAAAAATGCCAGTGGGATTTTCCTTTTGGTTTTTACCGGTATATACCGGCATTTACCAGGTAAAAACCATATGGTATTTACCACCCGGGATTTTGCTCAGTGGTAAAAACCGGTAAATACCACTGGTTTTTACCGCCCTGGTCAAAACCATGCCAGCCCTGGGGGCACTGAGCAAAATAGTTAATTTTAAAAAATTGGCATTTACGTAATCCCCACACCTAGCCCATGATTTAAATTTGTCCTCAGAGAAATCCTAAAAATGTTAGTTTTTTGGGCTCTTATAACCCATCTCTAATAATAACCGGGATTTACTTAAAATCTACGCGGCAGAAAGTTTTTTAAATTCGGTTTCAGCACACAGTAAAAAATGATTAAAATTTGCGTTACGTAGTACTTGAACGTTCCCCAAGGGGCTAATAAGAATTTACGTCAAAGTTTTGGAACGCTAACTTGCATATTAGCGTGCATTGGAATTCAAATTAAAAAAAATCGCTTAAATGACCCAAAGTAGGAAAACCCCGTGGTAATTTTTTTGTCGCACCGTGTTTTTAACAAATAAACTAAAAACATTATTTACCTGCTTTTTCATAGAGCACTTGGAAAGGTTCAACCAATTTATTTTTAACGCACTCGCCTACCCCCATCTTAGCCTTGGTGGCGTCTTCGAACGAACGCAAATTGAAGGGCATACTGCCGTGTTTCGCCCTAAGTTCGGTGTAGAACATTCGGGAGGCTTTCAGTTTCAGCTGATACGTTTCTTCAGTTTTTTTGTAAATTGATACCCTGGTTTCAGTTTCTTTTCCAACACCTGAAAAACAACATATTTGGCTTTAATATTATTTTTCCACCTTTTTTTTTTGTTTAAATTCAGTCCTGCAATAAATTAAGTCCTGCAATAATTTTTTTTACTTGGTTTCTTGGATATAAATGTTTCATGAAAAATAAGAAAATTTGCAAATGTCCGTCCGTCCGTGTGATGTCACGTTTTTTGTGGACACGATAACTCAAGAACGAATAATTCGATCGACTCGAAATTTTCAGGAAAAATTAAGGTCTATGAGGGGTAGATCCCTATTGTTTTTTAAAGCAAAAAAGTAAAACTTAAAAAAAATTAAAATTTTTCGTTTTTCGCAAAAAAAATTCAAATTTTTTCATTTTTTTGCAAAAAAAAATTAAAAATTTCAGATTGGTTTTCGAGAAATCGTGGACACCGCAAACGATAGTTAAAAAGGCGTTTCGGGGCAACGGCCATGGTTTGGACAATTTTCCGAATTTTCCAATAAAATTTTTTCCACAACCACATCAAAACATACACTATTTGATATTTTGTAGGTCATTTGAATAAAGTTGTGATTACATACCCGAGCCAGAAGGTATATAACTCCTTAAGAATTTAATCAATGTTAAATAATTCTGACATTTATTGAACAAATTTTTAGTGAGTTTGGTGTTAATGATTCTCAAGTTAAAATTGTTTCAAGTTAAACTCTGGTTATGAAAAATAAAATTAATATATTACGGTGTATTTATTGTATACAAAATCGCCATTAAAAAAGTAATGAAACCTGAAAGCGAAATTCACTGATTTTTGAACATTTTTAATATTTTACATCGCCACTTAGTGCTACTAAGAGTGCCAATGTATTGAAATCTTCGCCGAAAAGTCAAAATCTTTGACCACGTTTTTTTCACATTTCTCGAAGTTTTAGACCATTCTGAGTCGAAATCAGTAAAAAAAAAATTTGCGTCCATCTGTCTGTCTGTCTGGGTGTAAACTCTCCAACTCAATTTCTACATGAGATATGCGGTTTTTTGCATATTGTTTCTTATCGTATTCCGAAGAGCTGATTAGATTTTGGGGGTAAACGATTGGGGGTAAGGGGGTAAAAATAGGGTAAAACTCCTATTTTTAGCGTTTTTTGTTTATAAGTAAGGCAATTATTATTGTATTTGGTTAATTTAGCACTTATATCAAAGATAATTTTAAATTGGTCAAAAAATGTTATAAACAACGTTTTCCTAAAACGCATTGTTTTCAAGATATTGGCGTTTAAGGCAGTAAAAGGTTTTTTTAGCATATCTCACATATTTATAACCCGATTTCAAAAAATTATATTTTAAATAAAAGTTCTTTTTAAGTCCTATAAAAAATGTTATATACAGTTTTTTGCTAGAATATAATGTTTTAAAGATACAGAATTTAAAATCACACAAAACACCTAGTTTGAAATTTGCAAACTAGTTGGCTCTAGTGTACAATAGTGCCGATGTTTTGACAGGGTGCTTGCAACGTTTCATCTAGTTTCCTCATTTAAAAGAAGTAAATTCCAGGATTTTCAGATCAGATTTTTCAGATTACCTTTTTGAATTCCCTGATCTTTCGGAACACTGTAAGTTATTCTAATAACTAGAAGTAAAAAAATCTAAAAAAAGTACCTTCTCCTGTACTAATCAAAACGTCCATAGCATAAACTTCATGCTTGTCCAACTCGAACTTCTCGTGCTCCTTCTTCTGGGCGTCGTTCGGATTCTGGATTATCGTCTTTTCTCCGTCGATTTTGAACTGTTTGAGCTGATGGCTCAACATACCTTCGACGGGTTTACATTTGTACGAGTCAGCCACCTGTAACAAAATACTGCCGATAACCAAATAGCACTTTTCTATAGTTCCTACATAAGTTTTTATTTTTTTTTCCAATTTGTTATTTTTTGAAAAAAAATCAAAAACATTCTAAACAATGATTTTAAAAAAGTTTTTTTTTTCGAAAAACGAAAAATTCATGAAATATATTTTTTTGAAAACAATGTTGATTTTAAATGTATAAAACCATGAATTAGAATATTTAAACTGCCGCACATTAAATTCCGGACACCTAAAAAATTGACATTTTTTAAATTCAAATATTTCGAAAAATAATTAATGGATTTGACAGATTCTTTTTTTGTTTTGAAGCTTAAACATTCTCTACTTTTGTTTATTTTAAGAATGATTATTTTTTTTTTCATATTAACAACAACAAATAATGTACAACTGTTTTTTACCCCGTCTTCTAGGACTTGCATGGTACGCCACTGCAACTGTTTAACAAATTAAGTCTTTCTTATTGCCACAGTTTTAATGAATATTTTCTTTTTTATTTTTTTACATTTTTACTTCTGGTTAAGGAGATATCAGGATTTCCCTGAAAGTTTTCATTAAAACTGCGGCAATAAGAAAGACTTTAATAATTTGATAAACAGTTTCAGTGGCGTACCATGCAAGTCCTAGAAGATGGGGTAAAAAACATAGTTGTACATTATTTGTTGCTGTTAATACGAAAAAAAAAAATTAATCATTCTTAAAAAAAACAAAAGTAGAGAATGTGTAAGCTCCAAACAAAAAAAGAATCAGTCAAATATATTAATTAGTTTTCGAAATATTTGAATTTAAAAAATGTCAATTTTTTAGGTGTCCGGAATTTAATGTGCGGCAGTGTAGTTGATTTGAAAATAATGGCCTATTTAACAAGTTTCAGTTTGGTTTCCGGGAGGGTAGATCCACTACTGATGCAATCAATGAGTTACTGAGCACCATAACTGAGGGCTTTAACTCTTCCCTCTATATAGGCACAATTTCATGCGACTTGTCGAAGGCATTCGACATACTTATCGAAAAGTTAAGATACTACGGTTTTTCCGAGAAGAGTATAAAGCTACTGTTAGCATTTATGCTAGATCGTGTACAAATAGTGATTATCGATGGTATTAAGTCTAAGCCCCTAATCATTTTTATCGGTGTAGCCCAGGGCTCTGTCCTTGGCCCAGTTATGTTTTTGGCTTACATTAATGACATCGATAGGTGCTCTCCAGACACTGACTTTGTACTCTTCGCGGATGACACTAATATGCGTAAGCGTAACAAAGTACTTAACTTACTACAAAACGAACTTTTGCGGGCGCAGTCGGATGCAAATGACTGGTTCGCCGCCAACAAACTCAGTTTAAACGCCGCAAAGACCGAAGTTATGGTGTTTAGCCTCAGGGATTGTAGTGGATTTGCTAATCCGGACTCTATTCGGTTTCTTGGTGTTCACTTTGACAGTAAATTAGTGTGGGATAAACATACTGATTTTTTATCTAGTAATTTGGTTAAAGGCACCTACGCCCTACGCAATCTAGTGGGAGTAGTTTCTACTGAGACACTACGAACGGTTTATTACGCCACAATAAACAGCAGACTAAGCTATGCCCTCATCGCATGGGGCCATGCCACCTCAAGCGATAGAATATTTCGCCTCCAGCGGAGGGCTATACGCGTAATAAATGGTTTAGGTTACAGAGACGATTGTCGGGAAAGTTTTCGGCAACTTAAAATCTTAACCTTCCCCTCTATGTATATATTAGTATGCCTTGTGCATGTAAGGAACAACCTGAGTACATACACTACTCGTGATTGTGTACATAATTATCCAACACGTAATAACTCGGATATTTATGTGGACTATCATAGAGTTGAGAGATCTAAGAATGGTATCAACTACTATGGGCCTACCGCCTTCAACCACCTACCTGCAGGAGTGAAATCCTTACCCTTAAACCGATTTAAATCTGTGATAAAAACGTATTTACTGGATAAAGCTTTTTATACACTCAGTGATATATTTAACAATCTAAGTTTAATGTAATTTATATATTTTTTTATTGACGAGTGTAAGATTTTTTTTCATTAGCACAATAAATACTATTCTATTCTATTTAGGGCCCAAATTTTGGGTACATTACAGATGCTAAAGCCTAGATGGTAGCTTATTAATCTTACCATATGACAGGACTGAGTAATCTACCTACCTATCCAATGCTACAAATCGTCGTATCAGAACAACAGTGTTTCAACTGACACTGTGAGATTGCAGTAATTGTCAGTATATTTTGTATGATAAATTTTAAATGCTTTATCTTGGAGTTAAAACTTTTTATGGATATGGGTTGCATTATTTTCGTTATTTGTACAAATGGAGAGTATCGTATTTTGGGCTAAGTACATGCTTATAGATACATAAAAAATAAATACCTAACCAAAATTTTAGCCCTTCTAGTGTCCCGCAACATACTTTAATTAATTAATTATTTTATTTACGACAATGGACATAGGTTAATACAACACAAAAATTGTTAAAAAAACGGGCAGAAGAACCTCGGTCATTAACCCTTTGGGTAACCAATAAACATGATTATTATTATTATTATTATTATTCATTCTTGGATCTTTACTGGATATTGTTTGGAACTTTGGTCGAAAAATAAATAAATAAAAATTAGACAAGATTTTTCAAATGAGTAAGTAGGTAGGCAGGGCATTATAACATCTCTATTCCACATTTCTCTATTCCAAACATCTCTATACCACATTTCTCTATTCAATAACATCTCTATTCCACACTACTCTACTCTGCACTACGTACTTGCCTAATATCTAAAGATAATTTTTCCTTAACGGAACAAAAACGTTAAAATTTGTGTGTGCGCCCTATAATTTAAAAACCCTGTATAAGTATTGTCATTAACATTGTCAAAGATGACAAGGCAGTAATTATCTTGACTGATTACGTTGTCTGCGGTAAATCTATTACAACAAATACAATACATAATAATTATTAAAATAATAATTAACAAAAATCAAAAATACTAATTACATACTAATAAATGCAACGACTTTGTTACGCTAAGGAAAAATTATATTAAGCAAGTACGTAGTGCAGAGTAGAGTAGTGTGGAATAGAGATGTTATGGAATAGAGAAATGTGGAATAGAGATGTTTGGAATAGAGAAATGTGGAATAGAGATGTTAAAATGCCGTAGGCAGTAGTATATTTTTGCTATATAAAAAACAAGTGCCTAAGTAATCACTTTGTCATATTTGTCTAGTCTTTAAACAAAAAATAAATAAACTTTGCACATTGACTCCTAACAAAAACATGTATTTTTTCTTGTGGGCCAAGGGCAAAGTTTGTTGGGCTTATAGTTAACTGCCCTCGTCTTTAATAGTATATAGTTTATTACAAATTGTCAACATTAGGCTAAAGATTCACAAGTTGCGCATCACGAGTTTTAAATGATGCATTGTTTTCAGGTTTACAATAACACAAAATTGTTTAATATTATTTATCTAATTTTAGTTTTCCACAAATAAATTTTGTAATCAGTTTTTCGTCATTTCTTTTCATCATTTTGCACTTTTTTAAGTAAAAACATATTTTTCTTTTTAAATTTATAAGTTAAAGCATTTTAAATTTATCATACAAAATATACTGACAGTTACTGCAATCTTACAATATCAGTTGAAACCTTGTTCTGATACTACTTAATTACATGGTAGCCTAAATTTTTATAACTACCTTTTGTACGGCTTCGGTGATGGCATAGGTCTCGTTTCCCGGTTTTAGCAACCTGAGGGCGGCCTGGGAGGCGTAGTGTGCAGCGAGTATTGCGTCGGCCTTCCTGCCGGTCACTTTTTTGTCAACGGACGAACCGATCACGATCGTGTGGGCCACGACAGCGATGAATCCGTCGATGTGCACGCCCAAATCGCTAGAAGAAAAAAAACATGGTTTCGAGTTTTCGTATTGATGCAAAGTAAAAACAAGAACATTGTTTCAAAAAAAAAATGTTCCATGTGATGTGATGTCACATCACGGCACCTGGTCGTAAACTTCAGATCAGTTATTTTCGATAGACTGATTGGTCCCGTTTACTGCTGATAATAACACATTTGTCGAATTTTCGCAAAAAATTAGGTTTTAAATGTGACTTAGGGAACGTTCAAGTATTACGTAAAGCAAATTTTGATCATTTTGGATATTAAATAATCTCTTTACTTCTAAATAAAAAATTTATAAGCATTTTTAACTAGTTTTAAAAACTTTCATCATTCAATTAATTTCATTATCATGTTCTTGTGGGTATTTTCTGCAAATTTTATTAGAAACATTTAGTTTTATATTTTAAAACGTTTTTTATGGATTAGATAAGCCCTGTATAGATTACAATTGGTTTAATGTTTTTTTTTTGAATAAGATACCCAAATAGCCCACCTGGTGAGGTTATTTGGGTATGTACCTTTAAAAATTTATGGCTTCCCCTACACTGTAAGAAATGGATTTAAGAAAAGTATTTTTACATTTCAGAACTAACAAAAATTTCCGTTATTCCGGATATTAACAAAAAAAAAACTGTAAAATTACGTGATACATACCTTAAAATTACATAAAATTCATAAATGTTCAGCATTTATCTTATTAATGTTAATGTTGCTACACTTATAAAAAAATTGAGTTTATCCATAACGACTCGTTATTAACGACTATAAATAATAAAATAAAAAAAATAAAAATTAATTAGCTTACTTTTTTTCACATAAGAGGAGTTAAAATAATGAAGTATTGTTTTATCACAATATATTATTATTAATTTTTATTCAAATATATTTTGGTTTGTATATTAAAAGTTGCACAACTTGTTTTTTTTTTTTGATAAAAAATAATGAACAATAACAGTAGCTAAAAAATAGTGATAAGAAATACAGTTATACCAAAATACATATGTATATTATAACAAAATTCAATAATTAAAACAACACTCAGAGAAAAATCGTTGTAAAATCAAACAAAAGTCATATGATTTAAAAGAAAACCAATATGTTTTTGCTCTGACACTGTTTTTTGTTAATTCAAAAAGATACTTTTTAATTTTATAAGCCATTGTAAAAATAAAAATATTCACTGTTATTTGAAAAATGTTTCCTTTTGAATAATTTGTAAACTAGAAATGATTTGAATACAAAAACTGGTTATTTTATAAAAAATTCTTTTAATATATTGATATTTTTCAACAATATAAAGGGAAATATAATTTTATTAAGAAAACATTAAAATAAGAAAGTAAGGGACAATACTTTTACTTTAAAGTGAAAAACGGTTTGGTGTAAAAATTATTTTTTTAAATTAATATTATTCATAACTAAAACGTAAAGTTTTTACTTTTAGTATTTTAAAAGGCAATTTTTTTAAATTAAAATAATTTCGTATTGATTTTACAAGAAGAGATTTTTCTGAGTGAACAAAATCGCTAAAACCACGCCAACAAAAAAAATCCATACATTGGTACTCTTTATTAAGTTCTGAATATTTTTGAAAAAATTCATCCGTCCGTCTGTACGTCACGTTTTTTGTGAACACGATAATTCAAGAAAGAAATGTACATTGGACGTCCCATTGATCTTAATTTTTTTGAAAAAAAAAGCCCCTGAAAGGTAAAAAAGTTATAGAGGGCTAACCTTTTTAACCCCTTGACGCACCACTTTTTTTCCGAAAAGTGGTTAATTTTTCACCAATTCTTTTTCTTAATTTTTAGTCTACACTAAAGGGCAATAACAAATAATGTTGAGAAAATTTTAAAAACCTTTATTTTCTACAGGGTGGCCCAAAAAATCTTGTTTTAAAGCGTTGGGGATTAGAGCAAAATGTAAAATATGAAACACTTTGACCTATGTTCAGTGATCTTTCTTCAATAGATGAGTATGTTTAAATTTTAATTTAAACTTGTTTATTTTTTATTCATATTTTTCCGAAAGGTTAGAGGAGGGGGTGCAAATGTGGAAACATGAGGGTAATGTGGAAACGTCCAATATTTCGACAGCAGAGAGCTTCACTCTAGCGGCGATTGCCGTAAACAGTCACTCCCGTTTCTATTGGTCACGGCACGGCGCTAGGAAACATTCGCGCATGGTAGTTAATGGTGGTGCGTCAAACAGAAACTTAGTGATTTTCGTGATGTTTTTGGAGGTAAGTTTGTGGTATTATTTACTCTAACTTATCATAGAGGTAGCCTAATGCGTATCAGAGTATTGGAAAAGGAAGTTATAGGGAAGGTATTGTTGGATTTTAATGAATTATAAGCTAACGTTTTCTTGACTTAACTCGTAAAATCCAGTTTGACTAAAGTGCGGATAACTTGGAAACATGTGGATGACGGCAATGAGGAAACGTTTCCACATCAGGTGCATTGTTTCTAACTCTTCATGTGCTTCTATTTTAGATGCCGCGGAAGCGACAGGCTCTTTTAAAGAAGTGGGAGGCCGAAAATATGAAATATGAAACTTTTTACTTTGTAACTTTTAACTTTTGTAATTTTGCAATCAATTAAAAAATTTTGTTGTATTTTCTTATGAACGAATATTGTTTTCTATGAATAAAAGAATAACATAATGCCTAAAGTTCAATATTCCAACATCTTTATGTGTTTACACATTGATTTACTGCAATTTTAGGGTGTTTCCACATTACCCGCACTTTTTTCAAAAATTGAAAAATATAGTAAGTTTGCCAAATATTTTTTTATTTTTTAAGTGCATGGTTTTTGCACTTGTGTCTTATGGTCCCCTATTTCTAACATTATAAGGCATTTTAACGAAATTTTCTAGGTTAAAATAACGATTCACTGAATTAAAAACAAACTGGGTTTCCACATTTGCACCACCTCCTCTACATATTGCAGTAAATTGATTTTTAAATGTAAAAAGAAAAAACGATTCAGTAGGCGTGTTATTTATCTGACGTCTCTCAAAAAATAATCTCTTAATTTAAAAATGTGTATTTTAAGAAAAATGGGTATTAAATAACACAAAAATTATAAATGGCGTATGGAAATTCGAAAATTTTACTACATTAACATGATAAATAATAAATCGCTAAAATAAAACAAGATTTAAGTATTTGCTAAACGAAGAAAGAATTTATAGAAGAAATATATTTTTATTACAAATAAATTAAATTATATTAAACACTCTCTTATTTTTTAATAACATAAAAGCACATTATGGTACAGGATCTTGGTTGGTTATTTGTAGTAATAATTCCATATTGGTTTACAAAAATTCTCATCCTTTATTTTAAGTTAAGGGAACGTTCAAGTATTACGGAACGCAAATTTTTATCATTTTGGACCCCCACCCCCTGTAACGCTATTTTCCTATACCATTAACATGGGCGTAACACTCCAAAATAACCCCCCCCCCCTAGGAGCGTTACGTAATACTTGAATGTTCCCTAAGCACTTTTTTTCGTTTTGACAAAAACTATACTTATTTCTTATTTTTCTACCCAATTTTGTTTTTACATATATTCATTCTTTATTGTTCATCTTCTTTAAAATATATATCCACCACAATGCAGTTTTAATACGTTTTTCTTAGTTTTTAGATCAGCGATTTTCTATATTTTTGATTTACATACTATTTTTTTAAAAATCCATTTAACGTTATCTGTAGCCTTTTGGAAAAATAATTATAAAAAATAAATTAAAATTTTAAATTAAAAGGTAAACACACAAAACTATTGAAGATAGACCATTTAACATAATACAGGCGAAAAGTTATCATTTTTTACATGTTGCTCTAATCCCCATTGGTCTAAAATAAACCCTTCAGAAAAGATTACTTTCTAAAATATATAATAATAATTTAAATAAATAAAATTATACACCGAATCTTACATGTTTTGAGCCTATTTATTTCAAAGTAAATAAAAATCGCTCAAACGGCAAAAAAGTTATAACGGTTTAAAAAGTGTCCGGTTTTTTTTGGGCCACCTTGTACAATACAGGTCCGCCTGAGTTAACTCGGGTGCAAGTTAACTCGGGTGAGCGGAAAAGAGCAAACCTACTCTACTGTCAACGAGTTAACTCGGGTGAGTGCGTTAAGGGGTTAAAAATCAAAAAATAGAAGGATACGTGTTATCAACGTATTTTTTCGATAATAACTACTTTTGTTAAAAACAAAAAAAAAGTTACAGGGGAAGCCATGAAACCCGTACAGATTGAGTATAAAAAAATTGTTTTAAACCAACACTTTCAACCAAGTTCTGTTGTATATCATAAACTATCTACAATTATCTCGACTATTTATATACTTACACCTTAGCAACATCTTCATTTTTCAAGGTATAGTCAGGTTCACTGAGGACGGGTGAAAAATGACAAATGCAATTGTTAACAGAAACACATGTTGGGAATGCAATGCCTTTTTTGAGTTCCTTTTCCTTTTTGAACTGTTTGCTGGTTTCTTCGACAATTAGCGAATCGCCAAACTCGCAAATTTCTCTGACTGAAGCACCAACCACACATTTGTCAATAACTTGTTTTAGAACCCCTGAAAAAAAATAATAAAAATTGTAAGGAATTAAAAGCAAATATATGGCTGCTAACAAAAGAACACTTTTCTATACAGGGAAATATAGATGTTCATCTAAAAAATAGTTATTTATGGTACTAGTGGGTAAAGTAAGATATTGCCCATGAGAAAATTAACCTGCGAGGCGTCAGCCAAGCAGGTTAATTTTCGAGAGGGCAATATAGGTTTACCCATGAGTGCCAAACAAGGTTTTATCCAATAGCTTAGAAATTCATATTTTTATAAAAAATTTTAATGACATTTACAAGAAAATGATTTGACAAGTGACAGTTGAGTGGGTAAAATAAATAATTATCCACTCAATAAAGTAAAAGGCACGCGGGGGTTATTATTGAGTTTATCTATTTAAAATAAAGCTGGTAATTGTCTCATTATCTGTATGTATTGGATAAAGGTTTTTTTTTTGGAATATCTTGAGAACACTGAGCTTTAAAGGAACATTTTTGGTAAAAACCAGGGTGAGGTAAGGGGGTCTAAAACCATTTTTTTTTTCAAATAAATGTTTTTTTCAAATAAATGTTTTTTTCAATTATGTAAATACTGTAAAATCTCATGAACTTTCATAAGATTTTATGACTTGTTGAAAAGATCCTACCTGTGCTGAAGAAAGTCATATCAATGGTTTTCTCATAATAATAATAAGCAGATTTATTCATCCCAAAAAAGTACAAAAGCTTACAAAGGGACACCTCTAAATTTGTTAATTAGTAAGCCCAAAATTTTTGTATTTTTAACAGGTTTAACAGGAATATCAGGTCATCATATTCTTTTCTTATGTTTAATAATCATAAATGATGACTTGTATATATTTAAGGAAAGCTTATGAGCATTTAACCACCACCTAATTTTTACTAGGTCAGAAGTTATTGCTTGTCTTAAGTTGTCCACAAATTTACCATAGTACATGTCAGTAACTTATTAGTTATTTATTAGTTACTTATAAAACTCATTCATGCACACGTTAAGTTATTAAAAATGAGGAGTAAATCCTCGTTACCTAAATACTGGAAATTTTTTTGTACATCTGAACTTACTAGAGGTAATTCCTTAAGATTTCCTCAGAATTTCCTTCAAGATTACCTCAAAAAAACTTAAAAATTACCTAAAAAAGGTCCTACATTTGGTGAGATTACCTCCAATTTGTACACCAGAATTCGTCAAATGTTTACCCCTCAATAAAAAACTATTAGCTAGAGATGTGGGTGATATCCACAGGTTTTAGTTGATTCACATTTGATTTTAAGGCATTAATAAACAAGATGGATGGATGTGCCTGCAAATTAACTACCTGGTAAAATCGACCAATGAAACATTTTTCTTGGTCAATGAACTATGGAATAGTTTACCCAGCCAATCAAGTAAAATTTAAGTTTGTGGCTATATTTAAGCTAGAACTACATGTAAAGTGCCACTTTACTATCAGAATTTTTTTAAATGTGCACTTTGTAAATTTGCTTTTACTATTTTGGCTTTGTTTCACATTCGACTTCGTCTCGCAGCATTAAAATTGCTCTAACAACTTAAAATTTAATATGTATATATTATTTTAGGTGCAAATAACTTTCGTATAATTAATTATAGCCAAAATACTAGTTAAGAGTTTAAAAACCACATGGTTTTCAATGCCGGGGACACGCTCCATATGGCCTGAGATCATTTCAACAAATTCAGCAAGTTAGAAATTAATCATATTGAATATAATTATATATTTGAAAAGTGTATAAATGGGGATTTTAAAACTTACTGTTAACAATTTCTCCTGCCATTTTATACTTGGTAACAACCAAGTCTTCGGCAATGGTTTTCTCCGCCACATCTTTGTCGTCCGCCATTTCTTCTACAACTAAACGTCACGTGACTTTAAGCGCCAGAAATGTGGTAGTGGCGCGGTAAATTTGAATCCTCATTCTCTCATTTTAAAAAAGACAAAGTTATTCTTACAATTAATTTATTTTCGTAATATTTTATGTAACAGTCATAATAAAACAAGATTTTGCTTAAGATGGACTAGTTTCTTTAATGTTTATTTCGACTTTTTAACAGTTTTCTCATCTTCTGGTTTAGAGGAAAATGAGTCGATAAAGTTTTTCATTTCAGGATTTTCTTTTAGCATACTAACTCCTTTATTTGTCCAATTTTCAAAGTGTTGTGGTGATTTACTAATATGATGAAATGTACACATTATAATTCCATTCCAATATTGTTTAATGCTTGTTGTAATGCCATCAGAAGCGGGCATTTCAGGCAACTAAAAAAAGTTAAAAATTATTGAACAAAATTATTTAATGGTTTGAGACTTCTGTACTTAGAAAATTGAGCCAGACTCATTAAATATTATTTTTGTTATCCCAGCATAGATAATAAAATTTATTTAGAGAAGCTAGCTTGGGTTTTGATTATATAATTCCTAACCTCAACTGGAATTTGAGCCTTGACTTGATCAACATAGGGTTTTATTGTGTCCTTTAAATTGTTGTATGTTTGTTCAGCTTCCACGCTATTTCTCCAAACGCCTTGTTCTTTTACATAATAAACTGCAGAAGAGGCCAAACCGACTTTAATCGCAAACCTGGAAAATAAGTTTTAAAAGAGACTTAAGACAATATTATCATTACCAGTTATATTCTGAGAGCTTAAGAATCTTGAAAAATGGTCTTGAATTAATAAATCGTGGATTAAATAGCATTCCAACAGCAATATTAAGTTAATTAATCTTTTTTGACATTAATTTACATTTTAATTTTTTGAAAGTTATATACTTACTTGATCATTTTATTTTATTTGTATTTAAATACTTTATTGGATTATTTTTTATTTATTTTTTTAGATTTTGTAAAATTTTTATAAAATAATTTTGACAACCACTACGAACCTGAATTAGTAATTTTTTATTTTTTAGGTTTGCTCCAATGCTAAAAAAATCTAAACCTGGCTAATCATCCGTTGGGTAAAAGCCAAACCTCTAAAAAGAAGAGGAAGAGTGATCAAATACTGTTGGCATCCATGGTATTTTTGTACCATTGGCAACATTGAAACAGGTTCACCAACCTGGTTCACTAACATGTTTGCTGACAGCTAGTGGCTAATTATCCGAGGGAAAAAGGGCCAAAAAGAGAGATAGATAGCTGACAGCTAGGTTAGCAAACGCCATTTTGGCATTTTTAATTAAGAGTTTCTTGATTTTACTTGACTAACGTTTATAAAGGTATTGTACATTATTTATTTAATAATGAAATCGTTAAAATAAACATACTTGCTCTTTACAGATGGAAGAACAGCCCCCTGAGAGGGTACGTTGTTTCTTTGATGTTTCTATAGGTAATATTCATACTGGACGTGTAGTATTTGAATTATTTAATGATGTTGTTCCAAAAACGTGTGAGAACTTTAGAGCATTATGTACTGGAGAAAAAGGAGTTGGTGAAAATACTAAAAAACCATTGCATTATAAGGTAAGTCAATAGTAAGAGAAAATTAAAATGAATACCTTTAACAACCCACTACCTATGTTGAGTCGCTCAATTTGAGTGAATGGCATGGACATACCTACTACCAATTTAATACTCTTTGAATTCCATCATGTCAGACTTCATACCAAATGATTAAATTGTTTGGTTCCGAGCTTTTTTATTGGTGATGCATTTTGTCCAGACATTAACATATTGTATTCAAAGCCAAAAATTAAGAACCTTCCCAAGAAGCTTAACTGGTATAGCAAGACAATACAGGGTTCATACAGATCAGGGAAAATAGGGAAAAGTCAGGGAATTGAAAAGGGTTATCTGGAAAACCTGGAATTTAGCTTTTGCCTAAAATAAGAGAAAATATTAAAAATCTTCAAACTTCAGGGAATTTTGACTATTTTACAATTTTTTTTTGGCAGGATCTAAATAAGGTCTGATTCCTTTTTAAAACTATGTAAATTTACAAAATAACCGCTATTTACCAATCTCAAACACAATATTATCAAGGGAAGTGTTTATTTTTTTTACTGATTTTTTTCTTATTTTTTATTTGTATAAAAAAATATAAAAAAATTATTGATATTTTTACATTTGACACAGGGAATTTCATAGTTTTTGGTCAGGGAAAACCTGGAAAAGACAGGGAATTTGAAAATTTAATAGGAACCCTGAAAAATCTTACTTTAATTTGACCTGTATGCAAAAATCACATTTTTTACATAATCCAAAAACACAGTTGACGAATAAAATAACATTTCTTTACATACTTGCACAATTTAGTAATTCCTGATTTCAAATTTGATGCCATAAAAACAGTAAACTGAGAATAAAACCATGTACCACCAGTGGCACACGTTAACTTTTGTGTACCACTGGTGCTACACTTTGACCCCTACATGTTAACCATGGTTTTATACACAAAAATATATTGTTTTTTTTTGTAGGGTGTAATATTTCATAGAGTTGTTAAAGATTTTATAATCCAAGGAGGTGATTTTTCCAATGGAAATGGGACAGGTGGAGAGAGTATATATGGAGGAACTTTTGAGGGTAAGCATACTAACTGCACATGGTGCGGTGGTGCAATGGTTTAAATCTTCAAATTACCCCATTTCTGTTTCTATAGATAGATAGATAAGTTTATTGTTTTAAAAGAAATTACATTTCTTATAACAAAGCTGTGTGGTGTAAATTTTGACTTAGACTACTATACTGGACACATTGCCTTGATTGCCCCAAGTATTGGTATTACTATTGGTATTATTATTAAAAAAAATAATAATTTTTTATGTTTCTTGGCGTCTTATATACAAAAAAAGATGATTATCGCGAATGTCAGTCTGTCTAAACTTTATTTGGATTTTCTTTTTATTTTTCGGAAAATTAAGATTTTGAGTGAACCCCGAAATTTTTTATAGATCCCCTACAAAATATTTTAAACGAAAATTTTCAAGATTTTTGCCAAGAATTTAAGAAAAGTCCTACAAAAATCTCGTAAGCCCGTGTAGAAATATTTTGTAGTGATTCACTAGAATTTTTCAGTTTACGAAAAAATTAAAGTTTTTTGAAAAAAAAAATAAACATCTGGGAAAGCATTGTTTTATAATATACCAAGTATAATATTATCTAAATTAAAAACAAAACAAAAATATTCTGCTTTTCAAAAAAAAAAATTTTTTTTAAATATTTAGGCAGCAGTATTTAAATCTGCACCATTTTAGGTAAAAAGTGTAAAATTCCAAATTTTTTTGTAAAACTTCAATTTATTTTTATGATTTTGTGACATAATTTTCTTTTGTTTTGTAATATTTTTCAATTTTTTACATATACATCGTTTTTATTAAATTTTTAAAACATAATACTTTAAATTTATTTTTGTATATTTTTCTTTTCAGATGAAAATTTTCAACTTACTCATGATAAGCCATTGTTATTATCAATGGCAAATAGAGGAAAAGATACCAATGGCGCCCAGTTCTTTATGTGAGTTACTGTAGAAGATGAAAATTACACTCTATATGATATTCTACTAATTAATTCTTGAATTTTTTTACAGCTTTTGGCCTAATACACAATAGGTTTTGCATAAAAATTTACATTTAATGGAATCATAGGCGCAATTAGGGGGTTTTAATCATTGGCGTAAATTTAGATTTTTGTTAGTGACGGCAAAGAGTTGATGAGTAAAAAATGGTCAACCATCTCCAGGGCCATACCTAAGGCACTAGTAAGGTGGAGCTGAAGTGGTCCTGACAAACGGTCATCAATCTCTTACTAACCAAGTTAGCGCCGCAGGCGAATTTTTTACTAGTTCTATTAATTTATTAATTCATTTATTAATTTCTCTAATTTATTATGTTTTTACTTACGATTGTAAAACTTTAGTTTACAATTTAAAATTTCATAAAAAGCGAGGGGTTTATTTATTGAAAAAAAGTGTACAAGGATTGTGGAAGATTGTCAAAGATTGTCAAAAAGATTGTACAAAAATTTAATGAAGATTGCTAAAGATTGTGGGAAGATTTCAGATGATTGTGGAAGATTGTAGATGAATTTGAAGGATCCTGGAGGTTTGCAGATGATTGTGAAAGAAGGAATTGTCAAGGATTGTAAAAGATTGTTGGATAGGTGTACAAGGATTGTCCAATAAATAAACCCCCGACAAAAAGCAATAAAGTTCTAGCGTCATAGACAAAGTCTTATTTTAGTTTTAAAAGTTTTATGATTTCAAATTTCACAAAATGCTCTAGCATCAAAGTTAAAAAAAGATAGAATATTACGCTTCTGCAATTTTAAATTAAAAAATAAAAACAACAAAATGTTTTACAATTTCTTTGTTTAAATTTGACAAATTTGACAATAATTTTTTTAAGAATTATACGCTTACAGTACTAAATACAAAAAAAAAACTTGTTTCTAGACGCAGGTGAAAAACTTTACAAATTTGATGGTCTATTTTAATTTTAAAACAGTTTCAAGAATGTAAGAATTCTCTAGCGCCGCAGGTGAAACGCGATTTTTTACGAATTTGAAGGTCTATTGAACTTAAAAAATGCCCTATATATTTACCTTTCACCACTCCACAATTTTGAAGTCGTTCATCAATGACAACTAACTAAAATTCTTTAGTAGTACTTTTAAATAGGAAAGGCAAAAATTTGTTTAGGGATTAACCCCGAAATGTTGCCCTTGGGCTTGGTGTTAAAAAGAGTCACATGGGTGGAGTTAAGGAAATTATAAAAGTAAAGTCCACTTCTAGTGGCATAAGGGAGAGGAGCAAGGCGCCCTTCAGTGAAATAAAAATAAAAAAGTTTTTTTTTCGATAATTTATTTTTTTTTTATTTTTTGAAAACCGAAAAAAAATTTTTTTAATAAAATAAGAGAAACGTAAAGAACTCGGTGAAGAAGCCATAAAATTTTTCAAAAATTTCTTACACAAAACTTTCATTGAGAAAAGTAATATGTATTTTATACCATAAGGTAATATTATAATTTATAAATGATCCTTTTCTCTTTTTAAAACTTTATTTGGGTTCCTATATTTTAAATTAAATCGAGGAATTTTTCGATTATCGTTTTTTTTTTATTTTTTTTTTGTTTTTTTTATGCAAACCTATTGTGAATTGGGTTTTTACCAAAAAATATTTTATGTATTTTAAAGGCTTGTTTAACGTCTTAAATTAAAACTATCTTCGGGATGTTATTGACTTTATTGAGGGAGTAACTTTGGTTACGCTTATTTCGGCTTTGTTTAATTAAAAAAAAATTAAATTTGCTAGGCTAATATCGGGGTAACTAAAATTAGATTATGTAGATACTTCGGTTTTTGCTTAGTATATTGCAGTTACCACTAGAATGCTTAGTAAAATAGTACCTTATTGCACATATCCCCAATTTTTTTTTGTTGAAAATAACCATTTAATTATTTTTAAGGGTTTAAATGGATGAGCATCTTTAAGGATACTCAGCTGATCAGACCAACTAAGGCAAGTTTGTCTATTAAGATGAGTATTCTTTGGGATGCTTGAACAAAATAGTTTAAATATTAGGATAATAAATCAAAATACTTTAATAGCGCATTATGGGCCATATGAGTAAGTTTTCTTTCAAATTTCGACGCCATATTGGATCCGTCATTTTGATTTTTTATTAATTAAAATATTCATTTCAGCGATCTGGAAAATCCCAAATACCAATTTTGAGTAAAATATATTGAATTTTTCAAAATTTCGGCGCCATATTGAATCCGCCATTTTTAATTTGATTTTCCAATGCTAGATCCCGACTCAGCGACCCCAAAAACCCCTAAATACATTTTTTAAGAACGTGCAACAAAGACCTGACTTTTTACAAACAATGTTTGTTTATTTGTTTGTTTAGAGCAAATCTACCAAAGGCTTTTTCGACCACTTAGAATATAGAAAGCTTAAATTTGGTACACATGCTTAACTCGGCTAACAATACAATTTATTATAAAACTTACCCCTAAAATTTAAAAAACCCATTTTTTACCCAAGCTTCTGCTTCGGCGCAACTATTTGAAAAAAAGTTTGTATCCGAAAAAATTTTGACGACTAAAAAAAAAAAATAAGTTAATAGTAAAAAAAAACATTTTTAAGGACAAGCTTTTATTTAAGTGCTCTAAAAAGAAGAAAAAAAAATCAAGTAAATCAAACCCATCATTTTGTTACATTATACAATTTTATATGATATAAAAGCTTGTCGCAAGTAATTCTAAGTAGAAATTTATGTATTTTTTATAAAAGAAATTTACAGAGAAAAATCTCGCGACAAGCTTTTAATCATATAAAATTGTATAATGTAACAAAATGATGGGTTTGATTTACTTGAAGATTTATTTTCTTCTTTTTAGAGCACTTAAATAAAAGCTTGTTCTTAAAAATGTTTTTTTCTTCGAGGTTTTTTTGCTATTAATTTTTAATCCTTTAAGTTTTAGAATATTTTTTTTGCCGCTATTTAGTTATCTAAGTGTTTTGATTTATTAGGCTAATATTTAAACTATTTCGTCTGAGCATAGACATAAACTTGCCTTAGTTACTCTGAGCATTTTTGTTAAAATTACTTTAGTACAAATCTGTGGCCCATTCAAAAAAAAAATCACTAAAAAAGTTCTGGTGGTCACTGTAATCCTATTCATTTCTAGCTGGGCGCTTAGAGTATTAAGTGTTCGGCCATACAAGCGTACTTTATACAGTGTGTCCCCGGATCAATTGACAATCCCAAAAAATTACATTTTTTTTTTCGAATTAAGAAAAACTGCTTTGGGATTTTGCCCTGCTTGCTTAAAACCCAATTTTTGTCAAAATAAAATTTTGAAAAATTATAGTAGCGGCAGATTTCAGTGAAAAAATAAAAAATTTTCAGGTAAACTTACATTTCCGTAAAAGATACGAAAAAAAGTTATTTAAAAAATATATTTATAATCAAAAATAAGAGCCGCACGCCAAAATTTAATACTTTTACTTCATAATTTTTTTTATTAAAAAACACTGGAAAGTTGACACTATTTAAAAAAATTATTGCAAGTTAAAATTATTAAAATTTGACATGCGGCTCTTATTTTTGATTATAAATCTATTTTTTAAATAACTTTTTTTTGTATCTGTTACGGAAAGGTAAGTTTACTTGAAAACTTTTTACTTTTTTACTGATATCTGGTGCCAACTAAAATTTTTAAAAAATTTATTTCAACAAAAATTAGTTTTTACGCAAGCTGGGCAAAGTCCCAAATCAGTTTTTCTTAATTTAAAAAAAATGGTAATTTTGTGGTATTGTCAAGTCGATCCGGAGACATACTTTACTGCCGTGCTAAGCTGAAAAGTCCTATCTACATAGGTTTAACATATACAGATAGGACCTTTCAGCTTAGCAAGGCAGTTTATGTATAGGTACCACCTGGAAAGAACCTTTAAAAATGTTTCCTTTCACGTGTCGTTTGTTGGCCCTTCCCATAGGGTGACAGAACTTATAAAAGTTGCCTCCGTGTTAAAGCTCTTGTAGCAATTTTTTAACACATATTAAGCTTTTTATTTCACACAGTTACTACCTCAAATTGTTTAAAGTTAAAAACAAATGTGTATTACTTTTTTATTTAGTTTCAAAAAATGATTAAAAAGATATAAAAATTTTAGGTATATGATTAAATATCGTATGCGATGTTTTTTAAATATTCCACAGTGAATATTACTATTTTAAACAATAACCATAATACAGACAGGAATATAATCAGCCGAGTTTTATTCAGAACAAAAATGTTACAGAACAGTGTTTTAACTGTTGTTCTGTAACGGTGCATCTGACCCATTCATCCAGGCCCCTCGCTGATAATATCTTGTCAATTTTTGTGTTATAGTACCACACAACCGGCCCCTCATCTCGACAAGTAAGTAAAATTGATAAAACTTGACGCAAAGGCTAATAAGATTCGCACTGTAAAAACATGTGTTTAAATTTACCTTTGGAATTTCTATCAATTTTTATATGTAAAATTGATGATTTACATGTAATCAATGTAAATTTACATAATTATTTAACTTCATATGTAAATTAAAATTTAAATTTATGTATTTTTCTCAAAATACTGATACTTTTATAAGACGTCTAATAAGTAATCTAAAGCTTTAAATTTACATAGTTTACATCGGCACTTAGTGCTACTAAGAGTGCCGATGTATTGAAATCTTCGCCGAAAAGTCAAAATCTTTGACCACGTTTTTTTTTCACATTTCTCGACGTTTTAGACCATTCTGAGTCGAAATCAGTAAAAAAAAATTGCGTCCGTCTGTCTGTCTGTCTGTCTGTCTGTCTGTCTGTCTGTCTGTCTGTCTGTCTGTCTGTCTGTCTGTCTGTCTGTCTGTCTGTCTGTCTGGGTGTAAACTCTCTAACTCCATTTCTACATGAAATATCGACTTGCGTTTTTTTGCATATTGTTTCTTATCGTATTCCGAAGAGCTGATTAGATTTTGGGGGTAATCGATTGGTAAAAATAGGGTAAAACTTCTATTTTTAGCGTTTTTTGTTTATAATTAAGGCAATTATTATTGTATTTGGTTAATTTAGCACTTATATAAAAGATAATTTTAAATTGGTCAAAAAATGTTATAATCAACGTTTTCCTAAAACGAATTGTTTTCGAGATATTGGCCTTTAAAGCAGTAAAAGGTTTTTTTAGCATATCTCTAGTGTACAATAATGCCGATGTTTTGACAGGGTGCTTGCAACGTTTCATCTAGTTTATTTTTACTTTCGTGCGATCTCGTAGGGAAGAAAATATCGTCCTACCCCTCAGAGGCCTACACGCCATACCATTTTACAGATCAAGACCAAACTTTAAACTTATAGTTTTCAGAGCATTGCTCAGGGGTAGTTTTCTTAGTTTTTCTTTACTGTCACAAATAAGGGTAGTTCTGATGAATAAAAATCGATGTCATTACTAAGTATGAGATATTTAGTCGTTACTGATTTTCCCCGGAAAAATCAGTTAAGGGCGTAATTTTTTTTGCAATTTTGGCGAATGGTCGTTAAAATTTACATTTGGGGATTGCTTTTTTATAATCACTGAAAATAAATGCAAACTAATCATAACAATAATAAAATAATCATAATCTCAAAACTTATCTGAACATTTTTGCGGCAGAGTAAGTGGTGGGACCGAACCATTTGCAGTAATAATAATAATAAGTTTATTTAAGTTTTACATGTACATTGTTTTATAAATTTAAAAATTTCGATAAAGTTTGACACCTAGGTTTTGGAAAACCTGTGTTATGTCCTAAAATAACATAACTTTATTGCTTAAGAACTAAAATTATAGATATACCTATAGGTATAGGTAACATTAGTAAATTATTATGTGAACATACAAATGTTGTGTAAAAATACATGATTTTATTGATTTGAAACGACTGGACAATAAAACAGTTTTTTTTTTAATCGAGATTTTACAATAAATTCACAATTTCAACGATTCTAAGGTTCTTAGAAATTACTATGGAAATTTCAAGTAATTTATATAGGAATTCTGTCCTGCCTGTACAATGAATTCCAGGGAGATGCACGCTTCACGGGACTTGAATATTTTTAGTAAAAACATTCAATTTTACCTTATTAGCTTTTGCGTCGAAACATTCTTCATAGTTATCTGTAGAGCTTGGACTGTGTATTGATTTACCGACAGCTCGCAAAAAAATAGAAATTTAAAAACTAATAGACACGTTAAACTAACTAGACGTTTATTTCGACGCTGTTATTGCATAGTGAGTGATTTGAAACACGGAAAAGGTTAAAAAACAATTGAAAACTTTTTTCATTTTTTAAAAAAAAAAAAAAAACGTTACAATTTTTTTTAAATTGTTTTTTCATGTTCCAAGTGACTCATAGTGACAATACAGCGTCGACCAGTTAGTAAAATAAGTATTTATTGGCTTAGTTTACACCATGGGTACTATATTTTAAGTCCAGGTACTTTTTATCTACCTATCTCTGGTTATAGCATTTTTTAAACGGAGATAGGTAGATAAATAGTACCTGGACTTAAAATATAGTACCCATGGTGCAAACTAAGCCATTTGCCTACTTTAGAAAATAATTTTTTTTTAATTCTAATTTTTGCGAGTTCCCGGTAAATGAATACCTCGATCTGACCAGTTATCTAAAAGTAATAAACTAAAGGGTAAACGTTTTTAGTGTTCATGTGATTTTTGGAAGAGTTGTTGGTGGTGTGGAAGTAGTTCGTCAAATCGAAAACTTGCCGGTTGATGCAAATAGCAGACCATTACAGGATGCCAAAATTACGAAGTGCGGAGAGCTTGTGCGTCAAGTAAAAGGTAACACTAGATAGGAAACTTTTGCAATTTTCGTGAGGCTCATGAAAAAAAAATGAAAAAATTTCTTTAACTCGTTGAGGTAAATCTGTGTCCCTCATAAAGAAAACGCTAGCGGCAATTGTAAAGACATATTTTAACAAAATAAAAAGTATATTTAAAACTATTCAATAGATTACTTTATGCTTTTTTATTAATTGATGTAGTATTGTACCTACATTTTTTTTTACTTACGTTTTGTTATTATATTTCTTTTCACTCGTTTTATTTATCCCTAAAAATTAATATTGATTTCTTTCTAATTTTTTTTTTCTTTCTGTAACTAATATAGTTATTTTTAAATAGTTATTTTTAAACATTTTTTTTGCATGAGCTCTTTTTTTTAATTATATCTTAGATTTATACTTTTTTATTTTTATAATTTAAATTTTTCTTAATTTTTATAATCTTTTTAGTATATTATAATAATAATATCTTTATTGGAGAACCAAAAGGCTAACGACCCGAGGTCTTTCTGCCAGTATATTATTTACTTATATTTATTAAAATAACCTTGCGGATGCCGCAAAACAAGCAATTTTGCTTAGGCGGATCCACTTTTTCATAAATTATTCTGATGTTGGGGACAGGGGGTGACAATGGTATGGCATAGATGATTTTAGCGGTTTCAGTAGTTTTTCGGGTGTTTTTTGAGGTTATATCAAAATCCTGACGTGTAGGGGTTAAACCGGTTGCGGATTCAGATTCAGTGGGAAAAAATACATAGGAATATCATACTTGAATCCAAGACTCACAATTTTTTTTGTGGGCCTGTGTAATATGCTCTATTGTAAATTTATGAAAAAGAAATGAATTGAATTGAATTTGGCATTAATGATAAAGTGAAAAATGTTTTTTTATATAAATATATAAGTATGTTAGCTAGGTTTGCGGATTACGTCGATATAAGGTCGTGTTTAAAGGGGGTAGTAAAACTATAAAGCGTTTTACTAATAAACTGCTATTTTATTTGATATTTACAATTATAGCGAAGGCGCAAGCATTACCGCTCAATTTTGTGGTAATTTTTGAGTTCAGACATTATATAGGGTGTCCCAGAATGTTTCCAAAATCTCTTAGGGGTGATCAAATCTCGCAAAATAATGCCACAATTTGATATAAAATATTTGGCTACGACCCCCGCCTACTCTGAGATACTTGTCCTCCAAGATGAAATTAAAAAAATCAATTTTTTTGGATAACATTTTACTTTTTAATATTTTTTAACAATTTTTTCAATGTTCTTTAGAGAAAATTAATGCGCATCTGATGATTTTAACAGATGTTGCGAAAGTTATCAAAAAATTCAGGGGCAGACTTCCGTTATTGTTCCAAACCCTTAAGGTTTTATTGTTACAAATTTTAGATATTTGTTTACTTTTTTTGCATTCCGTGAGCAATTTTGATCAAAAAAGTAATCTACGTAAAATTCGAAAAAATGATGCGTTTCCAAGAAAAAGACACTTTTTCAATCCAAAGTCATGGGGACCGTAAAAAAATATTTTTATATTTTTTCAAAGGTGTTATAAATTATTTTAAAAATGTTTTTATCTTAAAAAAATTAAACAAAAAATTCATGAAATTTTTGACTAGTCCAAACTCCTTTTTGATATTCGCCCCTTAGGTTTGATTTTTATTTTTCATCTAAGGGGTGAATATCTCAAAGCAGGGCTTTAGTCGAAAATTTCAAATAAACTTTTTGTTTAATTTTTATGAGATACAAACATATTTAAAATAATTTATATCACTTCAAATAATATAAAAATATTTTTTTACCGTCCTCCTGCCTTTAGATTAAAAACGTGCCTTTTTCTAGGAAACACTTCATTTTATCGAATTTTGCGCAGAGTACATTTTTGATTAAAATTGCCCACAGAATGTAAACAAAGTAACAAAAAGTCTAAAATTTGTAACCCTACAAAACTTAGGGCGTTGGAGCCATAACGGAAGTCCGCCCCCGATTTTTCTGATAACTTTCAAAGCTTCTGTTAAAATCATTCGATGTGCAATAATTTTCTTGAACAAACCTGAAAAAATTGTTAAAAAATATTGAAAACCAAAAAAGTTTTTTTTTTCTATTTTATCTTGAGGGGCCAATATCTCAGAGTAGGGGGCCGTAGCCAAAAATTTTATATGAACTTGTGGCATTATTTTGGTGAAATCTAAGAGATTTTGGAAACATTCTGGGACACCCAGGACACTCAGGAATCGCAGGACCCCCTGGGACACCCTGTAATTTTTTTACGGATTAAAAAAGACGTTAAACTCGTATTAATGGTGCAGGCCTCTTGGAAATTAACTTTACACTACGATTTGACATAGATACTTGAAATTGTTACCAAAGTTTCTTGTCATTTTGAAAATATTGGGTCCAAAATTTAAGTCTCATCTGTCAAAGCGTTATTGAAATATCGTAGTGTAAAGTTGTTTTGCAAGCGACCTGCACCATTAATACGACTATAAAATTGGACATATTATCTTATTTAAGTTCTAAAACGTTCAATTATAATTAAGACGTCAAACGTTTTGTGCTGTGTGGGTGTATTTATAAAAGCAACCTATTTTTTCAGCTAAAAAGGAGAAGAAAAAGAAGAAAGAAGAAAACGAAGAGGTAGAAGGAGAATCTGATTCTGGAGAAGAAGAAAAGAAGGAAAAGAAGAAAAGCAAAAAAGAAAAGAAAAAAGATAAGAAAAGGAAAGAGTAAGTACATCATAAATATATATGTAGATACAAATGTAAATTGAAAATTATGGTCTCCCTATTGAAAATGACGGGTCTGGGCGGGTATAAATATAGAGCGGGCACACAAATCGCGTTAAATCCATATACACCGAATTGGAGTAAATCGTGAAAATGTTGTCACGTTAGGTCCCTTTAAAATTTTATGGGAGCGATACAACGAACTAACAACTCTTCTCTCTAGAATACGCATACCGTTAATATAAAGTATCGCCAACATCTCGGTTTGTTTGTAAACAAATAGTAGGTATATTCAGGTCTGAACAATAACAATTACCAGTAACTGTTATTGTTGTCTCTGTTATAACAAAGCTGTGCGAGTAAGACAAATTTATATGTTGGCTACGTTTTTTTCAGTTTTTACAAATCGATACCCCCAAGCAACAAAGCCGTAACTCATATATTGTCATTTTTCACGACAGCTAAATTTCTAAAATATTTTTTTTGTTATTTAAGGGTGGGTAAATGATTGAAGTGGAAAAGGAAGTCATGTGATACATCATTTGAAAGCGTATAAAATTCTCTATTTAACTGTTTAAGTATTTATTGTTTATTTACTGTTTGTTTCTGATAATATTCAAGTTTAGAATTTCTTACTTTAGTGATCTTAAGTAAACTTTTGCTTAAAGTGGACTGTGGAGAAACTTGAGTAGTACCACCATGTGTGTCATTTTTCAAGGCGTTTACCTATGAGTATAACTCAAAATGGGTCTAACTTGAGTTACATCCTTGTTGCTTGGGAGTGTCGAAATGAAATGCCTATTCTAGAGAGAAGAGTTATTAGTTCGTTAGAATCCAGCCAACTTCTTAAAAATATCATCACAAGATGTTATCGCTCCAACGAACTAATAAGTTCACCCATAGATGTAACTCAAAATATAAAAATCGTCATAAAAGAAGAATGTGCTAGAAGTGGATTTACCGCGATTTGCGTGCACACTCTACAAATGTTGCAGAAACCGAACTTGAGCGGATGAAATTCACCCGCTAAAGTCCGGTTTGTGCACCATTTATACCCGCGCAGATCCCTCTTCAATAGGGCTGTTACAGAAATATTTCTTTGATTTACATTTCGATTTATACTTGATGCACTATGCTGATAAGGGCCCTTCATGTAAAAGATTGTAAAAATCTCAGTCTTGGGTAAAAAGTAATAAAAAATTCTAGCGGCACCACTGCAAGTCTCTATATCAAACCGTTCTTGAAATATCGTAGTTTTTTCGCAAAGAACTTGTTGATATTTTTTAAAATGCGTTTTTTTTTTCTTTTAGTAAAAATGCAGAGGAGTCTGAGCAAGAAGAAGGGGAAGTATTTGAACCTCATCCTCTTGTAACCTTGACTGACATAAAGCTTGAAGATATACCAGATATTCCTGTCAATAAATTTTTGAGTCGTGTGGGTGCAACCAAGGAGAATGAAAAAGACAAAAAACATAAAAGAAGAGGTATATTTTTATTCTATTAATAATATTATAATCCCAATAATGTGTATTATTTGTATTATAATACGTTTATTAAATCTATAATTATATAATATTTTGATTTACTTTAATTATATTTTTACGGGTTTTACTCACAAAATTCCGTTTTTTTTAGATTCTGAAAAAGATAGAGAAAGAAGAGCAGATTTTCGAGATCTTAGAGATGGCAGAAGAGAGTGGAACGGTCGTGGCGGATTTCACAATAGACGTGGTGGAAGACAGTTTACTACTAAAAGCGGAAGAGTTATTAAAGGACGTGGGAAATTTGTAAGTAACTACGTTGTAATTAAAACTCAATAACACAAACTAAAAAAAAGAATTTTGATATAAGATACTTTCACCTATAGGCCTAGGTTCATTAAAATAAAAATAATTTAAAAAAATTAACAAAAAAAAATAGAAAAATATAAAAAAAAACATGTTTTACCCCCCATTTTACCCCGTTACCCCACCCAGATATTTACCTAAAACATTCTCAGCCTAGAGCTTTCGATATCAACCAAAAGTCTTTAGCTCAAAGCTTTCTTAAGTTATCGTGGTCACAAATATTCCGGACAGACAGATTTTTTTGTCGGACAATCATATTGGATATAAAACGTCGAGAGAAAAAGGCAATAAAAAAAATTCTATTTTCTTTTACCAACACAAGACTTACCAACACAAGACTTACCAACCACAAGAGGGAGTAAATTAACTTTTTAGTACCGGTCGTGCAAAAAGTATTTTTTTTCTCTTTCATACCGCATATAAATGTAAATGTAATTTCAGAGATTCAGGACGCCTTCAAGGAGCCGATCGCGCAGTCGATCCCGCAGCGCGACTCCCATCCACTGGAGAAAGGAAGAAAAACGCGTGATCAAGCTCAGCGACTTCGAGAAGAACGAGGCGGACCGGAAAAAACGTGCGGAGCACAAAGAATTGATGGAAAAGGAAGAGAAGGAGAGAACGGCAAACCTTAAGGACAAAAATCCCCCAGAAGAAGGTGGAACGCCATCTCCACGGCCGCAGAAGAAACGAAGAGGCCAGGACGACTATGATGCGTTGGATTATGAACATCAGTCGGAAGATGATGATGTTCCCAAGAAGGCTGTACAGAGTTTGGTGCAATATCCAATAGGTTTTGAGTTTTCTGGTAAATATCATAGTTGCTAATTTTGGGGTTACTACGTGGTGTGGTGAGAATAAATCAACTTACTTGTTTTATCCTCGGTGTGTTTTAATAAGCAGACTGTATAATTCGCTGCCCACGAGCGAGCGAATTTCATAGAAAAGGGGGTTGGTCTTGTGTAACTGCCTCGAGGATTGATTAAAACCGACAAATTGCATTTACATGTACAGATATAAACAGATATAAATATTTTCTACAATATACCAGTATAAACCTAATATATTAGGTTAATACTATTAATATATTAATAGTATGCAATATAACACCTTTATGTTTATGTTTCCTGACCTAATGATGTGTTTATTTTCTCTGCTATACTGCCCTGCTAAGACAGGAAGTCGTATCTGGAAAAACAAGGTTTTGAGATATTAAGCAATTTGTAAATTATGATATGCCATCTCCGTTTTTTGGTAATAGTTTCCATGTTTAGTGCTAAAGGGTGGAATTAACTTTAATAAACCAATACAAGAAATCTTAAATAATGTATGTAGCAGAATTTGCAAAAAAAAAGACTTTTGTTAGATACGATATTTTGTCTTAGTATAATACGAAGACCAAATGTCGTATCTAACAAAACCGGTTAGATAAAATGTCGTACAATGAAACTCATATTTTAGGTTTTTTTAAACATAAGTAAATTTGTCCCATATTTTAGCAACTAATAAAAATAAACAAGTAAAAGTTTGGGATTATAAGATATATTAATCGAAATTAGTACAATATAATTATTACTAAAAAACTAATCGCTTTCAATGACTGTTCCGTCTGTTTCTGGCAAATCTTGCCAAAAGCGCAATCTATTTGGTGGGACGATATCTGGTAACTTTTTTAACAATGTGGCTTTCCTGTCTTTGTCGATTCCTTTAGGGGCCAATCTGATCTTGGGTTTTCGTAGCTCATCTTTATAATGTTTTGCCAGGAGGAAGTTTAGTTCAATCAATTCACCACTGAATTTAGTTTTATAAAATAGGTTTTTAGAACCCCTTGTAAACTGAACTTGTACAAAATTGGCTAGATAAGGTTTAGGTATAATTTTATTCATTTTATATCGGGAAGAAAAATCAATAAAATCACAAAAATCATTAAGATTCATTTCAATCACTTCCACCCTTGAACTATTACTTTTTTTTACACACAATTTAAAATCCTCAAAATCTAATACTTTTCCTGTTTGTTTTAAGGACTTCTCCACTTGATGGTGGAAAGAGTCAGCGGACATGAAAGTGTGACCAGTTTGTAAATATTTTATTTTTAATAAATTTAGATTTACTTCTGCTGAGTTAATTAAATAAACAAAAAAGCAATACAGAGCCCAATTCTCATTCTGTGATGCACAATTACCTAGCCAAATTGTTATTTCTGTGGCGTCACTTTGAAACGAAAGAAATTTGTAAAATGTTGATATAATATCAGATTTACTCCTCCCAGCTACTCCTTCGTGCCAAACAGCAGCTACGGGCTTGTTTGTTAAAGATTGCTTGCCTAGGGGAACAAAACTTTCATTGAAACAAATGATCCTTGGTGTAAAAATTATTTCTTTGAACATTTCACAGCGTGGTAGCATAAAAAATGATATACCTTCTGCAAGTCTGCAGAAAAACATAATGATTCTGGGCCTGCTGTTGAAGATGCGTCAATTTTATATTCATTTCTCGCTTCTATGGCATCTTCATAATGAATTTTCCATTTTTGACAATCGTCACAATCAAAAGTAAGTTTATTTTTGTCGTGTTTGGAGTTTTTAGAATGAAGATCAAATGTTTCGCATGGCCAACATTCTTCATGACCTAGCACAGCAAACGAAATATTCATCTCAGCTACTTGTTGGCGATAAAGTTCGTATGAAACATGAATTCCAGGATACTTTTTGAGAAAATCGTTATGCATTAATTTAATGTTAATATCACTGGGGAGGTATTTTCTATTAGGAGCATGTTCCCTTCTATAATGGGCTATTCTTGGACCAAAACCGTTTATATGGTCTATAATGGATTGTCTATCAATTTTTTTCTCAGACGGGTGTCCTCGCTTTAATGGTTTGACAAGCAAACATTTTGAATCAGTTCTATCTAAAACATCTCTTACGATTCTATCATTATGAACTGGATACCCCAAAATTGCCAAAAAAAATTTCTTGCACACTTTTACATCAGTCCCTGTATCGGCTTTTAAATAATAAACGATTGTATTACTACGCCTAGAGTCTCCATCTTTAGTTTTCTTTTTTTTAGTGATTTTCTTTACTGAACTAAAAATAAATTGACGTTGTTGTTCGTAGGTCAATTCCCAGAATTCTTTATTTATAGCATTTTGCCTGTTTATGTCAATTATTTGAGAACATTTTTTTGTGCAATTTTGCCTGCATGTTTCCTGAACACCATGTTTTCCAATTTTTTCCTCTTTTTTCTGTTTTTTTCTTTGTTCTAAGGATGTGCTGTGTAGTTTCCTTTTTCGTACTTCTCCTTTTTTTGTAAATTTCTTTAGTTGATTATTTTTACTTATTTCCACTGCATCTTCTATAATATTGTTTAATAAATCGACAATGAATTCTTCAGGATTTTCAATTTCGCTAGCTTTTGGCGATATTTCTTGAGATTTTGAAATTAATACATCAGAAATTATACTAATCTTGTGTTTATTTGATTGAAAGTCAGTATTTTTTGACACTAGAAAGAAAGCAAATTATTATTATTTATTTATTATTATTATTATTATTCAGGTTCCTACCGCATTTAGGTTTTATCTGTAATTTCTTTCGCACTGGTTCCGGAATAAAATCGGGATCATCTAAATCTTCGTTATTATTACTATTATTGTCGTCAACTTCTTGGTGGTCTTTAATTCTAAATGAGGACATTTTTTGAGCAAGTTCTTTGTTTAGTGCTAGTGTAACTAACTTTTTAGATCTTTCGGACATCTAGGAATAATAAAACACACATAACATAACCATAAAAATAACCGGTAACGGCGAACAACAAGTTAACATAAGTACATGCATAAGTACAACATACCTTGTCTTGTTTCTGTATCAACAGTTTAATAAAATAGAGAAACACCTAACTAATCCTATTTCTTTAATAAAGAATCACTTTAACTTAAATAATTCAATAAACGATTATAACAAAAAATTGACAGTTACGACTGTCAATAATTGGATCCGCCCACTATCCGATACTAAGTCATAATGTCGTATCTAATATTTTAGATACGACAAAATGACCTAGAAAAAATCAATACGACTTTCTGACTTAGTACAAACACTAAGTCAAAATGTCGTATCTAACATATTTTTATTCAGATACGACAATTTGACTTAGTAATAATCCATACGACTTTTTGACCTAGTAAGAGGTACATTTTTGCAGATACGACGAACAAAATATCATTTAAAATCACTATTTTTAATTGAGATATGACATCTAGACCTTGTCTTGATGGTAGAGCACACCCGAATGTACCAGAAACCGGCATAACCTGAAAAACTCAATTTTTGTAGATACGACTTCCAATTTTTTTTAACCAATACCCGTTGGACTTTTTGTTCATTGTTTCAACGGGTATTGGTTTTTTTAAGCAATACCCGTTGGACTTTTTGTTCATTGTTCTAACGGGTATTGGTTTTTTTAACCAATACCCGTTGGAACAATGGTCCTACTAGAGACATCTTCAGGGATTAATCTGAAACTAAGTTTCGAATCAACTTGTGTCATTATTTATGACGAGTTGTGGTTATTCACCCGTGACGAGGTTTTTCCTATCAGAGACTTCCATATTGCAGGTAAGTGGTAACCAGTGTCCCGATTGATATTGTTAGGATGCTTGATGATTTCTATCGATTCCCGTATCTTCCTTGGCATTTTTCTGTTTTCTGTTAATATTTGTTTTGTTTCAGACAAATTGATTTTATGACCTGTTTCATGTACATGTTCGGCTACTGCCGATAAGGAAATTTGTTTCTTTCTTATATTGCGCTCATGCTCTTGAAGTCTTGTAGAAATTTTTCTCTTAGTTTCACCTATGTAAACCGTACCACAGGAGCAGGGTATTTTATATACGCCTTCTGAACTCAGGGGTATTTTGTCTTTTGTTGAAGTAAAACATTGACCTAATTTTTGGTTGGACTGAAATATAGGCTTAATATTTGACTTCTTCAAAAGTTTACCTATTTTATCCGTGATACCGCTTACATAGGGAAGTATAACTTGTGTCTGTCTGTCATTGTCACTATTGTCCTGTTGTTTGGGTCTGGGATTTCTGTATTTGTATATGGTCTTATTAATGTCTTTTTTTGGTATAACCGTTCATGGTCAAGGCTTTGGTTAGTTTAAGGACAATAGTGACAATGACAGACAGACACAAGTTATACTTCCCTATGTAAGCGGTATCACGGATAAAATAGGTAAACTTTTGAAGAAGTCAAATATTAAGCCTATATTTCGGTCCAACCGAAAATTAAGTCAATGTTTGACTTCAACAAAAGACAAAATACCCCTGAGTTCAGAAGGCGTATATAAAATACCCTGCTCCTGTGGTACGGTTTACATAGTTGAAACTAAGAGAAAAATTTCTACAAGACTTCAAGAGCATGAGTGCAATATAAGAAAGAAACAAATTTCCTTATCGGCAGTAGCCGAACATGTACATGAAACAGGTCATAAAATCAATTTGTCTGAAACAAAACAAATATTAACAGAAAACAGAAAAATGCCAAGGAAGATACGGGAATCGATAGAAATCATCAAGCATCCTAACAATATCAATCGGGACACTGGTTACCACTTACCTGCAATATGGAAGTCTCTGATAGGAAAAACCTCGTCACGGGTGAATAACCACAACTCGTCATAAATAATGACACAAGTTGATTCGAAACTTAGTTTCAGATTAATTCCTGAAGATGTCTCTAGTAGTAAGAGACGAAACGTCGGAAAGTGAAAATCCATTAACACGGTCTAAACCCGAAAGTGAAAGTTCTTTATATCTTAATGGCCGTGAAAGCTTAAAATCTACCATAATGATGTCTTTAAACTATTAAGAAAGCCCTGAGGAAGGATAAATACATATCCAAAACGTTGGTAATCTTAAAAAAAATTGTTTTACTTTCTCAGACTAACTTGATTCTATTTTAAGTACATTTCAAATTAATTGAAATAGTTTCGTCGTTATTTTAAAGCTCACTATTGTCATCAAATAATAATAATAATTTTGGGGAGAGGGAGAGGGGGTCATGGAACAAATGATGATAACATTTTTTATGTAATTTTATTTTACCTTTTTATGTAGTTTTTAAAATTTTCTTCTATTTTAAATAATAAGAAAGTTATGTCTAGAAACAATTTTTTATATTTTGGGGGAGAGGGGCGCGCTGTAAAAAAATGATAATAACATTTTTTGTATAGTTTTATTTAACGTTTTATGTGGTTCCTATTTTTTTCTTCCATTGTACATAATAAAAAAATGATGACTAAAACAAAAGTTTAACCCACCTTTTACCCCCTTGTCCCCAAACGATTTTGCTCAAATACAAACTTGTCCAAGATTATATAAAAATACATCTAGATATCAAAATTCAAGTTGCTAGCTCAAAGCGTTCTTAAGTTATCGTGGATACAGACAGACAGACATCATTTTTGTTGTTGCTTATTTTGATTTTTCTCGACGTTTCAGGAAACAATAAAATGATTTAAGCAAAAAAAAATGATTTTTTTTTATGAGAAAGTAAAAACAGTGGATTTTACCGTTTTCAGGATAATTGCTAAAATGCCCGACTCGGCGCATTATCTATCTAAGTAACAAAAAGGATCAAGGCAGTTATGATTAGTGGTTTAAAAATGACTGTTAGTGATATTTTTATTGTCTATTGTACTTTTGACAAATTTTGACATTTAGATTAAATTAACTGTCATGTTACGTCTTATAAATAATTATGATGAGAAAATGTCTCTAAAATGAGAATGTGCTATTAAAATAAAAATTTACATTTTAGGAATTTTTTACATAAAACTATATTATACATCCAAACCAACTGATCTATCTCCCAACTTAAAATGGGATAGCTTTCAAATTTTAAATTTTACTAAAAACTGAAAATTTGTTTAAAATAATAGTATAAATTTTGTTTTCAATAAACTACTTTAAATTAAAAAAAATAATAGTCCAAGTAAGTGATTTTATTCATATGCATAATATATTATAATAAAGTAAAATTTTACATTCTAGAAAACTTTTTAATACTTTAAGGTTACCGCCCTCTGCTTGTTTTATAATCCCGAAGACCTGAGCTTGTGATACCTAGAATAATAATTTTTAAATAAAAATATGGATCAGTATTATACGAACTTACCGAAAAAATCTCTGCTACGTCGTTTACTAGAAACTTTTATTGAGCACTGCATTAATGCAGTGCATATAATTATATTATATGTGCATATAATTATATTATAAAGAACTTTCACTTTCGGGTTTAGACCGTGTTAATGGATTTTCACTTTCCGACGTTTCGTCTCTTACTACTAGAGACATCTTTAGGGATTAATCTGAAACTAAGTTTCGAATCAACTTGTGTCACTATTTATAACGAGTTGTGGTTATTCACCCGTGAAGAGGTTTTTCCTATCAAAGACTTCCATATTGCAGGTAAGTGGTAACCAGTGTCCCGATTGATATTGTTAGGATGCTTGATGATTTCTATCGATTCCCGTATCTTCCTTGGCATTTTTCTGTTTTCTGTTAATATTTGTTTTGTTTCAGACAAATTGATTTTATGACCTGTTTCATGTACATGTTCGGCTACGTTGTTTCTTTCTTATATTGCGCTCATGCTCTTGAAGTCTTGTAGAAATTTTTTTCTCTTAGTTTCACCTATGTAAACCGTCCACAGGAGCAGGGTATTTTATATACGCCTTCTGAACTCAGGGGTATTTTGTCTTTTGTTGAAGTAAAACATTGACCTAATTTTTGGTTGGACCGAAATATAGGCTTAATATTTGACTTCTTCAAAAGTTTACCTATTTTATCCGTGATACCGCTTACATAGGGAAGTATAACTTGTGTCTGTCTGTATTGTCACTATTGTCCTGTTGTTTGGGTCTGGGATTTCTGTATTTGTATATGGTCTTATTAATGTCTTTTTTGGTATAACCGTTCATGGTCAAGGCTTTGGTTAGTTTAAGGAGTTCTGTGTCTAGGGAATTCTTGTCTGAAATCATGAAAGCCCTATGAACAAGTGAATTAACTACCGAGCGTTTTTGAGAGGGATGGTGATGTGAAAATGCGTTTAGGTATCTGTCAGTGTGGGTTTTCTTCCTGTATACCGAGTGTCCTATTGAGCCATTTTCCGTTTTGTAAACCAAAACGTCCAAAAAGGGAAGTGACCCGTTGTTCTCAATTCCATCGTAAACCGTATAGATTTATGTTGGGAATTAACATAACATCAACATAAATCTATACGGTTTACGATGGAAATTGAAAACAACGGATCACTTCCCTTTTTGGACGTTTTGGTTTACAAAACGGAAAATGGCTCAATAGGAAGAAAACCCACACTGACAGATACCTAAACGCATTTTCACATCACCATCCCTCTCAAAAACGCTCGGTAGTTAATTCACTTGTTCATAGGGCTTTCATGATTTCAGACAAGAATTCCCTAGACACAGAACTCCTTAAACTAACCAAAGCCTTGACCATGAACGGTTATACCAAAAAAGACATTAATAAGACCATATACAAATACAGAAATCCCAGACCCAAACAACAGGACAATAGTGACAATGACAGACAGACACAAGTTATACTTCCCTATGTAAGCGGTATCACGGATAAAATAGGTAAACTTTTGAAGAAGTCAAATATTAAGCCTATATTTCAGTCCAACCAAAAATTAGGTCAATGTTTTACTTCAACAAAAGACAAAATACCCCTGAGTTCAGAAGGCGTATATAAAATACCCTGCTCCTGTGGTACGGTTTACATAGGTGAAACTAAGAGAAAAATTTCTACAAGACTTCAAGAGCATGAGCGCAATATAAGAAACAAATTTCCTTATCGGCAGTAGCCGAACATGTACATGAAACAGGTCATAAAATCAATTTGTCTGAAACAAAACAAATATTAACAGAAAACAGAAAAATGCCAAGGAAGATACGGGAATCGATAGAAATCATCAAGCATCCTAACAATATCAATCGGGACACTGGTTACCACTTACCTGCAATATGGAAGTCTTTGGATAGGAAAAACCTCGTCACGGGTGAATAACCACAACTCGTCATAAATAGTGACACAAGTTGATTCGAAACTTAGTTTCAGATTAATCCCTGAAGATGTCTCTAGTAGTAAGAGACGAAACGTCGGAAAGTGAAAATCCATTAACACGGTCTAAACCCGAAAGTGAAAGTTCTTTATATCTTAATGGCCGTGAAAGCTTAAAAATCTAAAACTGCATTATATTGCTTTATTTTACTAAAACATTCGTAAATTGATCATTTAGTTTCCTTTTTCAGGACCTTTCTCGTTCTTTTTACCATTATCTTTCTAATTTTCAAAAATTATTATGTTTTCTATTTTAATGTCAAAATAATGATTTAAATGTCAAAGTAATGTTTTCATTGACAAAGAATTTAAAATGCAAGTTGGCAACCTTACATAGGGGATAAAATTTATTCTACCAACAATACAACAAAAAACAAATGAGAATCAACTCAGATAGATAATGCGCGGAGTATACATGACAAATTTTGCCAGCCCTGAATTAAATCTGTAATTAAATTATCGTATCTAGGTAAAAACAAACATTCCTCAAAAAAAGACGAGGACAGGTTAAGCAGCAAAGAGGAACTTCCCACGAACGAGCGATCGGACGCGTTGGCAATGGCGCTCGGCGTGCAGATCAAGACAGGCGAGGACCCGCCCGACGGCGAGATCATCATGAGCGGCTACGACAAGAAGAACTGGAAGGAACAGCAAAACAATCCAAACCACATTTTGAGTTTGAGACTGGCCAAGTTGGCGGGGCAAGATCACATCAGGTTCCCGCAACAGTTTAAGACCATGCCGTTGGAAGAACGTATTGGTAGGTTGATCATTATAGTTTGGTATGTTTAAAAGACAGGGTTAGTGCATATGACTTATTTATCTGAATATTAGTTTGTATGGAGATTGGAGTGGGAGTGACACTAGCTCACTGATGCTGGAGTTGCAGGGAGTCATGAGAATTAATTCATTGATGAATTAATGGGCACTAGGGTGGATCTGATGAAAATTGGTATTTAGGAGTTTTCCCGGATGCTGAAATTGTATCTGTTTTTAAAAATTCAAAATGGCGGATCCAATATGGCTGCCAAATCTGTTAGATTTTATTGGATATTGATGAAAATTTCTATTCAGAGGTTTTTGAGGATGCCGAAACCGAATATGTTTTTAATAATTTAAAATTCATAATGGCGGATTCAGTATGGAGGCAAAATCTATAAAATTTTATTGGATTCTGATGAAAATTGGTATTCTGGGGTTTTTGAGGATGCTTAAACAGAATCTGTTTTTAAAAAATTCAAAATTCAAAATGGCGGGTCCAATAGGGCGGAAAAATGAGTTAAATTTTATTGAATTCGGATAAAAATAGGTGACGATTCTGAAATTGATAACTGCGATGATGTAGATTGATACGAAAATCATTTTAAAAACATATTCGGTTTTAGCATTCTCAAAAATTTTCATCAGAATCCAATAAAATCTAACAGATTTGGCCGCCATATTGGATCCGCCATTTTGAATTTTTAAAAACAGATTCTGTTTAAGCATCCTAAAGGGTTTATTTTCGATTGAAATAATGGCTGTAAATTGTTACAATATCTGTTTCAGATAATCCTTCAAACCAATTTTAGTGTATTCTATTTTATATTGTTGGTATTGGATAAAATATCGTATTGACAACGTCTTACTCTAAGCAATCAGTGTTATAAGCATTTTCGGACATTTACAGCACAATTTTTAGGTGTTAGTTATATTGTTTCCTCGGTCGTTTTAATTTTTAGAGTGGTGCTCAAAGAAAGTTATATATTGTAAATAAACGATTTATTTTCTTTTTTTTAGCAATATGATTAATTTCCTTAAAAAAAATAAATGATGTATTTTTAGGCCGGAACAAGTTTGAAAACGAAAAACCAACCAACGCCCCATTTTTAAAACACAGCGACTTCCGCAACGGCAGAAATGGCGCACCGACCGATTTCCGCCGTCCCAGATACGAGGATCAACGAGGAGGTGGGGGACCTCCTCGAGGAGGGGGTCCTTCTCGAGGCGGAGAGCATTACCAAAATTTCGACGGTAGATGGAACGATAACAGACGGCGAGATATGGATCGGAGGGAAGGGGACCATAAAGACCATCACAGGGATAGTCATAGGGATAGTCACAAGGATAGAAGGGATGAAAGAGGTATTAGTATAATATAATTTAAGGGTTTAAATACCTTGTGGCTCGAGTTTTTATTATTTTTTTTTAGGTATGTAATCACAACTTTATTTGAACGACCTACAAAATATCAAATAGTATATGTTTTGATGTGTTTGTGAAAAATTTAATATTGGAAAATTGTGGAAACCATGGCCCTTGTCCCGAAACGCCTTTTTTTGCGGTGACCACGATTTCTCGAAACCCAATTTACCGATCAATATGAAATTTTTAGGTGTTGTTCCTAATTACAATAGCTAGTTCTTTAACGAAGGGATTTTTATTTGAACGAACATTTCTACTTTCTCCGGCCGGAAAAGTCAATTTTCGGAACATCGAAAATCGATTTTTTGGGAAAAACGTCGCCATTATCGTATTTTTTTTTTGCAAAACCCCTCGTTCACGAACTAGCTATTGTAATTAGGAACAACACATAAAAATTTCAGATTGATCGGTAAATTGCCATGGGCCATGGATTCCACAATTTTCCGAATTTTGCAATAAAAATTTTTTCACAAACACATCAAAACATATACTATTTGATATTTTGCAGGTCGTTCGAATAAAGTTGTGATTACACACCTAAAAAAAATCTATAAAAACCCTTATTTTTTCCGAGCCAGTAGGTATATAACCCCGTAACTAAAACGTAATAAGCACACGGATTGAGCTACGCTATTAAAAAATTTTCACAAAAAATACAAAAAAATTGATTAAAAAAAGAATAATTAAAAAAAGTACTTATACTAAAATAATTGACCTTTAAAGTTATGACAAAAAAAAATGTTTTAGCAATTTTGATAAACATTCAACATAATAACGATAAAAAAACGTCAATATCCTTGTCATATGGCGTTACGGCAAATAGACTTTAGTAAGTGTATATTTATTCTTTTGAAGATTTCCAGAAATTTATATATCTGCTAATTTTATTTTATAGGTTCTAGAGACACCCGAGAAAAAAGGGAGTCTCGTAAAGAATCAAAAGATCAGGGAGAGTTCCGTCAAGTCATAATAGACTCCCGAGACTCCCGCGAGACTAAAGAGTTCCGAGAACATCGGTCGTCTAGAGAATCTCGGGAAACTAGGGAACCCCGAGAAACTAGGGAATCCCGAGAACCTAAGGAAAGCCGAGGCACGAGAGGAGAATTCCGAGAAGTAAAAATTAGTAAGTCATCTCCTTCAAGACAGTCAAGGTCAAGGGATCGAGAAGTCAGAAAATCAAGGATGCCCTCGTCTAGTCCCAAAAAATCAAAGAGTCGTAGGTCACACACGCCAGAAATACCACTAAAGAGCAAAATTGAGATGGAAAAATTGGAAGCCGAGGAAAAATACAAAAAGTTGATAATATTGAAGAAGAAAATGGAGCTGTTGGAGGCAAAAAAGAGGGAAGATGAAGAGGTGAGGCGTTTTGGTCAGATTTTTGCTTAATTTTTATTACAGATATCATAAGTTTATGTTTACTGTTAAAATTTTTCTAACCCGGGGAATGAGGTGAGGGGAAGATGGTATTTAAAATATGGAATGACATATTGTGTTCTATAGGCGACTTTGCATTCCTCGCATTTTTTTCGGGTAAAAATTGGAAAAATTTAGACAGTAACCTCGTATTATTCTACTTAAGGGTCATTCCGTCGTTACGTAAGTTACATTCGTACCCTGTTAAAAATGACGGCTCTGGGCGGGTATAAATGTTGCACAAACCGTACTTGAGCGGATGAGATTCACCCGCTCAAGTACGGTTTGTGCACCATTTATAACCGCCAAGACCCGTCATTTTCAATAGGGTACACCTTAATTTAGGTCTTAGAAAAATACTCGATAGTTCATTCATTTGTATTTCAGGTTATAATCCTTACAGGCACTTTTTTACATCTTTAAGTTTACGTATAATATATCAATTAGGCAATAAATATAATGCAGCGTATGTTCGCGTTTCGTATGTTACATAATTTGGAAGTACACTTATGCAATTAAGTAAATGATAATGAAAATCTGCTAATCTGATTTGACTTTTTTTTTTAATTATGTTTGCCTAATTTGTGAAAATTTACTTTTACTTTACTAATAAGCATATATCGTCGGCTTACAAGTAAAAGGCACTAAGTCACTTTTTTGCAAAAATAGGATTTTTATGGTACTGTAATTAATTTTTGATTATCTATGTACAGGTAAACCGAACTAACTTCTAGATGGACTGCCAAGAGAGTTACCCACTATACAAAACGCACCAGTTTGATTTTGAATAAAATTTTATCTGGCAATAGGCACTAAGTCACTTAGTGCACTTAGTGCGTTTTACTTGTAGATTATTTCAAATGTTTCTGCACTAAGCGACTTAGTGTTTGTTTGGCGAAACGTGCATTTTTGTAACAATTATTACAAAAATTAAAAAACAACAGCGAAAGTTAAATTTGTCAATATCTCAAAACCATGTTTTTGGACTTAGTGCTCTTTACTTGTAAGCCGACGATATGAAAATAAAAAAATAAATATATATGATTTTCAGAAATTATTATAATTGTTACGTACGTTACCGAAAAATGTTACGTACGTTAGGTTTTTCACCAAATTTCAAACTGAATTTGAGAAAACCACCTATATGTTAAATTATTCTTCTGTAGGGCAATATACTAGAAAAAAAATGTCACTTGATCATGGTTCATTTAGAGGTCGTTTACAGGACCTAAACTTTAAATTTTGGTTATTTTACAAGGTTTTTTGGACTTTTTAAAAAGGCAATCGGCGCAAATGAGAATCGAACTAACGCTACCCGGCGAGCTAAGTAATGTCCAAGAATGATTCAGACGCCTTAACCCATTCGGCTAGTTAGGGGTTACTTTTTTGAATGGTACAGTACCCTCAACTTTTTTATTTTAAATTTAGGCATTGGATTCGTTCTTTTCTTTAAGTTTCTTTAAAATTAAGGCTTCAGTTTCTTACCTGAAGTTCTCGGCTGTGATTGTTTTTGGTAAAAATGGATCGAGCAAGGGGGAATGGGAAAAACTCTGAAAAGGGTAAATATTTTTGCGCACAAATTTAAATATATATATTTTTTTCTCATTAGCGACGAATAGCCGAGAAAAAGCAGAAGGCTAAGGAAGAAGCTGAAATGTTGGAAAAGGCTAAGAAAGACGTGAAACTGGCACTGGAAAAAGAGAAACTATTGAAAACCTACAAAGTGTTGCAAGAGCTTGACAAAAAGGACCCAAAACTTAAACCTAAAAGTGGTAGGAGATCTTCATCTAGCAGTTCTGATGACAACCGAGATAACAGGTACATATTTCTCATTTTGGTACCACACATTGTGTGGCAGGAAAGTTCTATTAAGCTTTTGCGTGAGTAACTTCTAAATAAAAAAAACTCAAAATAAACCTTTTTTTTAATATTTAAATTTTGCGTTGCGCCGAAGGGTTACACCGCTTTTCGCATTTTAACCATTAACACATATTATAATTATATAATAATATTATAACAAGCCGGAATATTTTCCCCTTGTAGAACTTGGTTTTACCTCAAAAAGTTGATAGGATTATCCGTTCTTGAGTTATCGTGTACACAAAAACGTGACATCAGACGGACGGACATTAAAAAAAAAAATATTATTTTTTCATGAAACAAAATTATCCAAGAATTTTTTGTCTAGGACGATTTTTGAATTTTTTTTTAAATTCGAAACTACCCTAGAATATTCTAGCTCAGGCGCTGTGAATAATATAATAATAGTTATTTATGGTACTAGTGGGTAAAGTAAAAATAAAAATTAACCTGCTTGGCTGACGCCTCGCAGGTTAATTTTCTCATGGGCAATATCGGTTTACCCATGAGTGCCATACAAGGTTTTATCCAATAAATAGCTTAGGAATTCATATTTTTATTAAAAATTTTAATGACATTTACAAGAAAATAATTTGACAAGTGACAGTTGAGTGGGTAAAATAAATAATTATCCACTCAATAAAGTAAAAGCCACGCGGGGGTTATTATGGAGTTTATCTATTTAAAATAAAGCTGGTAATTGTCTTATTATCTGTATGTGTTGGATTTTATATTATATTACTAATTCCTAAATTTTAAGGATTGAAACTTTATTTTTTTAATTTTCCTTTAATATTTTAGGCGACGAAGGAGACGTTCTCGTTCAAAATCCCGGGACAAAAAATCCAGTAAAAGTAGAAGACGATCGTCCAGATCGTCATCTAGTTCGCGCGAAAGACGTAAGTCATCAAAAAAGTCCCATCGTAAATAGATTTCTTTACATCTTATTTAGTAAATTTTATTAATTCTGAGGGTTGGTTTTCCAATGTATAGGTTATGTTATCTGATAGTTAAAGTATCAGTTAACATTTTATTGGTGTTTCCATACTATCTTTCAGATAACTTAACCAAGACATTAACCATGCAATGAAGAACTATGTGTGTGTATGGTATTTTGGTCTAATTAATTACACAGGCCCAGAAAAAATAAAAATTGTCATTTACTCTTGACCAGACTATATTTTTTTAAGTATTTTTGAGCGCTGAAAATAAATTTGACAGTGAAAAAGCTGATCCCCAAATGTTTAAGAAACTGTAAAAAATATCTGAGAAGCTAGCTCGAGATCTTAAAAGTCCTGTGGGATCTAAACTATAAAATTTTGGGAGTTGTGCTCGAAGACACTTTTGATTGGAAAGTCCAGAATTATACTATAGGGTGATCAGTAACTGACATGCCAAAATTTAAGAGGTGATTCTACATCAAAAACAGTTCCTATAAAGGTTGGTCCGAAAATAAGCTCTAAGGAAGCTACAGCCCTTTAAAATTGTACTAAAAATAAGGTTTTTAATTAATAACTCTGGTACCCTTTAAGCTAGAGCGACGAGTTTTTGTATGTATACTAGTATTAATAAGGGCAATTATTTTGATAATTTATTTTTTTTTTATTTATCCAGAGGCGTGCCTAGACTGACAAACTGTGTGAGGCTTAACACATTTTTGCCCCAAACTTTTGTATGTGTATTTTTTTGGATTTTTTGTAAAACATATAGATTCCTTGAGTAAAAATACATGAAAAAAATGTCATATAGTGTAGGAGCAACCGTTTTCAAAAAAATTCAATTAAAAGGAAGTAATATTTTGTGCCACCAAAAATGTTACTTTTTAAAAGCTATTACTCATTTAATATTAAATTTAGGTGTTTTGGTGAAGAATACTTTTTTGTCTAGTTTAAATGAAGAATCACACTGCAGCCTTAACATTTTATTGGTGATTTTATTGTTCCCCATTCAATATGTCCATCTTCAAAAGACTGTAGCTCCCTTAGGGCTCATTTCCGGACCAACATTTATGGAAACTTTTTTTCACATATTTTTGGATGTTGAATTACCTCTTAAATGTTGGCATGCCAGTTACTGATCACCCTGTATAATAATCCAAAGTTCAGCCAGATCTGGACGAAACTTCTTTTCCATAAGAAGGGAGCGAGGTTTGGGGGTCAGCGAGATTTTTCAATGCCAAATTCGTTTACAGCGTAGCACCAAAAATACATAAAAAATATAGTATGATTAATAGAAGTTGAACTTTCTTTTTTTTTCGGCCGTTTTTATTATGATTATAATTTTCGTTTTTTTAATAAGTAGGTACATATTGATACTGTTTACCCTTACATTTGATGAAAAATATTTTAAATGTGTTTAATTTTAATTAATTGACTATGACAAATCTACAATTTATTAATTGACTATGGATACATTTTATTGGAAATAATTATTTTATAAATTTTAATTAATAAAAATACTTGGTAATTTAATCTTTTTTAATCGATTGATTCTAAAAGCGACACCTTTTGTTCTTGTTTTACGGGCAAAAAGTTGAATTTTGTGGCCCTAGGGCCAAAAAGTTTTTTTCGCCCGCTAACTAAAACTTTTTTATTTGTAAGCTTTTTAAAAGAAGATGCTTTACCTTTACTGTAATATTTATAAAGAAATATGACTTTTTGGTCACTTTTGTTCTTGAACTAACTGTTCTTTTTGACCAGATACAGTTATTATAATCATTTCATACAAAATAATTTCTTCTATAACATAACCTCAAAATATATGTTAACTGATTAATCTGTATTCATCCACTAAAATAACTTAAAAACACAAAATTTCAATATTTATAATATTCATAGAACAGTTTTGGTAGTATTATTATTTTCATAACAGACACATTTTAACAGAAATTAATCACCAAGCTTTTTTAATTTGAAAGAACCGCGTCAATTGTTTTTCAAGCGATTTGGTTGGATAGCAATTTGTCATGGATAACTAGATAAGTAATAAGACAGGAAAACGAAATATTTTTTGCAATTTAAAATTAAGTATATTTTAATAATTTATTATAATTAGTAACAATCGAATAAAAAATATTGTATAATACACGGGCAAAAAGTTAAATTTCGATTTCTTAGGTTTATTACCGGTCCTATCGGCCGGCCCTCAGCTTCTAAAAACTTACTCAATCGAAAAACTTAATTTGTATTATAAATAACTATTTTTTTCTTCTATTTTTTGTATTGTTTTTGTGCTTAAAGCCAACTAAAATTTGGTTGGTTTATGAATCGTGCAACTAATCTAAAAAGAACTGATTTCTATAGGTAGATATAGGTCCTATAGTAATTTATTATTATGTAATAACTTACTGTGTAATAGGTTTTTATTCAAAACGAACGTATTTCGTTCCAAAAATACACAGGAAAAATTCTTTATAGCTAGTCACTTATTCCTACGGGGCATAGTAATATGTAAATTTACGTCCTCTATGTATACTTTACCCCCTTTACAAATTATTTGCCCACTTGGAAAAAATTTCAGTTTAAAATGTATTTGTCTGTTTTTGTGATTGTAGCTTCAATTGTAAACTTAAGTTTCACGTTCTATACAGTGTCTCAGAATAACCCGAATAAGGATAACAATTAAGAAATCGATTAGACTAAGGTTGACGTTGACATAGAAGAGGGATATACAACAGTAGGCGTGTCATGTTTGCCAGCGTGCCGTTTTGTGAAAGGCAGAAACATTTTTTTTTCTGGTTTCACCACCCACAAAATGATTAAAAATGTTCTCACTAATGGTGCCCATCATCACTCCCCCCATAATCTCCATTTAAACCAATCAGACAAATCAATTAAGGTACTATTACCATCTATAAGGTCAAAAATAAGCACATTTTCAAGAATTTTTTTCTCAGTTCCTTTATTAAATATACTTACAAAAATTTTTTTCAAAACATTATTTTATTGTTTGAGAATCAAAATCAATTTTGATTTTTTTCTTATAGAGGGCGCCAAAGTTGAGTGCTCCACAAATCCTTGTCCCATTGCGAACAGTTAATCCCAGGATTGGTAAGTCAGAAACAAAAAATTCAAAAAGTTTCTTGAAGAGGAAGGTTTCGGACAGGGTAGTTTACCACCATTGATAAAAAATCGATAAACAAGGTGGATGTTTGAAAAAAGTGTAAAACAACCTTTTTTTCATAGTTTTTTCCTTGCTATTTTTTTTTCTTTTTTTTTTCGCCAAATTGTGGTAAATTACCCTGCAGAGCATGTTAATAAACAAAACGCGCTAAGATTTATTAAAATTAGTTGAGCCAATCCGGAGATTAACTGTCCGCAGTTTGAAAAAGCTTCATTTCGAGAAAATCGCGTTCAACGCTTTTACACCTGCGCGCGCTCACTAAAAGTTGTTATATACCGTTAGAATTCTTGAATTTCTCAAAAATATTTTAGGAGGCTATTTTTAAAGCCCTAAGGAGTTGAAAAATGTATAAAAATCGATTTTTTGAAAATTCTAGACGGTAATAGTACCTTAAGCCTGTCTCCGTGTATAGTTGTTTTATGGAAATTCACGTCAGCCTCGATCTGACCGTTTATCCCTGTATTTTATGTTCGCGTTACTTCAAAACAACCTGTATACATAACTATTATTGAATTTTATGAAATTTAATTAATTCATTTGCTACAGACTACCTTACAGTAAAAATAAAACAATGAGTTGGTAAATAAATAACGTTTAAAATTATATAAATTTAAAACAGTATCAATATTATTCTTATAGACTACCCTAGTAGAAATCACTAAAATGCGACTTTACGTAAAGTTAAAATACAGTAACTCTAAAAGCTAGTATCGCATGTTAAATGTTACGTATTTTTGGTCCCTAAAAAAGATTTTGACAGTGAAAGAACTCGCTCGTCTGGTTTACCCCTTCACAGTGCAGGGAAAATAAAGTTTTCGTGCCAAAAATGTGCTGAAAAAATGTTTTTTTGAAAAAACATGATATTATCATATTGTACTGTGACGTCAGAGTCGCATTCTCAGATTTTCACGAATATACAGCCGATTTCATAGAACTTCGTATGCCGCGTGCAGTACAAATAAAGTCTTCGTGCCAAAATTTGTTGATTTTTTTTTTTTTTTGAAAAAACACGATATCTAATTGTATGTTGTTGGAGTCAAAAACAATAAATTCAAAATGGCGGCTTCAAAATGGCGACCAAAAAAATTGAAAGCTAACGAATGTTTACTCGAGGGTTTTTGGGGTCGCTAAGTCCAAATCTTTGATCAAAATTAAAAAATCAAAATGGCGATCAAAAAAATTTAATTAAGCATCGAAAATAAACTAATGGTAAACTGATAATTTTAGATGCTGGTATAGCGGTCATACATATTAATGGCACGAACTTTTTTTTGCCTCTATAGAGGTCAATCTCTGAGAAGAGGTTAAATTAACCCGCCAATCATATTCTTGTCTCCCTATTTGCAGTTTAAATATTTCAACTACAGAAGTTGGAAGAGTGGGGAATTGAATCGCGCGACAAAGTTTTACGAAAAAAAATAATGAAATTGTTTGGAAAGGATAGCAAATATGGAAAATCAGTGGAAATGGAGCCAGTCTTTTTGGATGTTTTTTGAGAAGATTAGCCATTAGAAGTGAAGAGTATCCATCAAAATTTATTGTGTTATAACTGTCTAATATAGTGTAAAATACCTATAAAAATTGGTCCTAGAACGACAATAAACCATTACAATTACAATTACAATTACGAAGCCAGCTTAGAGCTTAGCGCGCGGCAGAGAGGTGGGAGTGAGAAGACTGGGGAGTACAAGAATGTGATGGGCGGATTAATCTAGAGCGCGCGGCATACACAGTTCTTGAAACCGGTTTTAGAGGGACTAGCCAGGGGTTTAAAATATGGAAATATTCATAACTTACATGACGTTAACCGGTAACTTTGTTGTCCCAAACATTTTTACATTAAAGCAATCATAATTCACACTAAAATTTAACTTATCGTGATGTTTCATTAGGTATCTACCAGGGTAAAGTCTTTTTAATTGATGAATTGTTTAGATTTTGATATAGGACAAGCTCCAAGTTATTTTAACTTAGTTAACTAGTTATATTCAACTTCGTGTAGTGCATAGATCTATGCATCAAAATAAAAAATTATGAACTATATGTATTTGTTTTCTTTTATTTTAAAAACTCCTTTGAAAAAGTAACAGTTATTCTTTAAATCAGAGGTTTAGTCAAGGGGTGAACCGCTGAAAAATAAATAAATTCCTTTTAGGAGATAATACCTTAAGATTTTCTTTGGAATTTCCTTTAAGATTGCCTCAACAAATCTTGAAAATTATCTGAAAAAAGGTCCCACGTTTGGTAAAGATAAGATCCTCGAGAGGTTACCTCCAAGATTAGTACACCTGAATTCCTTGGTGGTTTAGCACTCAGGCTTGGTAGTTTTTCGTTTGAATTATTAATTTTGATTTATAAATTATAATGCTACCTACAGAGTTAACTACTTTTTTGATATTACGACGTTGTGTTATTATAATAGAAAGGTTTTTCTCTTCCTTTAAATGCTTTAAGAATAATTAAATGGCCTTGGGGAATAAGTCACATAATCTTATGAGAAAAAAGGCTCTTGAAATCAGGTATTATATTTTTAGGGACGATTTCAGTAAATAAAGATATGACAGGTATGTATTTTGTCCCAATAAAAATATTTTTTATAACGAAATGTGGCTTGAGGACTTTTTTAATTTAATGTAACACTATCAAAAGTCTCTGGGGAATAAGGGCTGTAAATTGGGGTTAAAATGGGAAAAGTCTTTTCAAAATACTGTATATAAGGACCAGCGCCAGGTGAAATATACCTTGTTCCTTGTAGAGTTTTTGTTACTAGATCTAGTGGCTTTTCTTGAAATTTGTAGATTATAGCTTTAGCACGCGATAGAAAAAGGTATAGCGGTGTAAACTATATTTTCATAAGTACGTTCATAACTCGATTTGTGATTTTTATGCGAAAACAATAAGTACCTTCTTATTGTTTTGGCATAAAAATCACAAATCGGACTATGAAAATATATAATCCACCAGTCATGCGTTATAATAAGGGACGCGGCCCATTTTGGAGATAAAAAAGATTGCATAAATCGTAGTGCAAATTTGAATGAAAACTGCGAATTTTTCCCGATAATTCGAAGAATCATGTGTTATTCGGAAGATTATTTTTTAACGAATTATATGTCAAACCAAAGTTGGTTTGGACTTTTCAAAAAGTTTATATTTTTTTTTTTTATCGCAAAATAATATAAATTGTTTTATTACTTATCTTAATATTTTTACAGGTATATTCTTTTATTTGGTTTATTTAATTCCATTCTCAATTGCTACTAAAACCTTTTTAGTCCATTTTTAAATTGCAAATTAGGATTCTGTCAATAGTTAAGTCACTTACTGCAGTACTGACTAGCGTGGTACTGCGCTAGCCATGTTCATAAAAGTCAACCTATAAAAACTGTCATTACATTTTATAAAAAGAATATTTTGTGGTATTTTTTGGTAAATAATAAAGTAATAACGATAATTATCATATAAATAGAAATATATTCATATTTAATTATTAATTAGTTTTAGTTATGGAATCTTGTTGTAACAGAGAAATACTGAAAAACAAAATACTACAGCGATTCTCACTAGAATTTTCTACAGTAGAAAATTCCCGATATAACTGTAATATGATTGAACAGAAATAAACACGTGATCAGAAATATTGTTAAATGATTGGTTGATAAAAAGGTTAAAAAATAATCAATATAATTTGCGTTTGTACAATATGTAAATATGTATAATATGTGAGTGTATGAAGAATAAACCAAAAAATAACCTTTTTTGATAGTTTTAACGACCACTCATAATGTAAATAAATATCTTAATATGTTAGTCTAAAAAGTACGTGTTTTTAACCTATCATGCATGACTGGATGGACTATAGTTTACCTGCTTTGCGAACAAGTGTCCGAAGTCACTCACACCGTCCGAAGTTACCCCACTTGACGGTACCGTTCTGATAGGTGTTAAAGAATTATTATTATTATTTGAAGATGTGGCTTGTGATCCCGAGCGCATGAATTAAATTATAAAATGGAATGTGAAAAATTATAATGGGCATTGATTTTTTAGTAGGTGATAACGATAATAAAATAAATTAACATACCTACCGGCTTAACTGAAAATAAATGTTGAGATTTTTTAATTATTATTATTATTATTGTAATACAAATTACATTATACAATTACTTTATTAATTTTATACCTTGTAAACTAAATTTGCATATAATTATAATTTTTCTAATAAAAACAATATATTATTAATATAGAAAGGATATGCCGTTATTATAAAGGTTAATGGCATTAATCGTACTTATTGATATGTATAATTTTCTTTAGGCGTTATTAAAGTACAGGACAAGCCAAAAAAAGGTAAGATCTTTGTCACTGAATAAATATATTTAAGCTAAAGCTTAACATTTTAATTCAAAATTTCTGAATTTATTTTTTTTATGGAAAAAGGGCATTTTTAGAGTTTTTAATGAATAATAAGGTAATATTTAACGTAAATAGATGACTCGCCACCTGTTGCAACTTCCAATTCCAATAATGGCATTTTCCATAGGATAATTTGCCAGCTCAATATAGTATAATTTTCGACCTACGCAAAACCGTCGCAATCTGTAGTGATGTTTGCGCAGACGCCAACTTATAAAAAAAACTATCTGATGCTGATGCAGAAGTAAATTCTCCAAAGCGGCCACATCCGTCTTTTACAAAGAACACGCTGCGACTCTGTTGCAACTTTAAAATGGCATTCACTGAGCCAGGGAAAAGTTAGGGAATTCGATCCTGTAAAAAAATCAGGGTAACATCAGTTAAATTGAAAAAACTCCACTCTACATAATAAATTATTACTAAAAGAAGTGTTCATTTATAAAGTTTAACCAATTCATCGACCTATTTTATGGAAAAAAGTAAAAAAAATCATAACTCAAAAACGAAACAGCATGTAATTATTTCGCTCATATTGTTTTTAAGAACTTTTTGTGTAGATATATTAAAATCAGGGAAAAGTCTAAATTTTGATCAGGGAAAAATTAAGTAATCTAAATTTCCAAAACTGTGGTCACTGTGATTCTGTTCTAAAGGTCTTTTAAGCAACCAAGCTAGTCACGTTACTATTGTGCGCTCTCTCCCTCTCTATGATTATTATGGACGGCAAAGTGGGAAGGACAAATGATCACGTGACACGCTTGGTGGATTGGAAGACGTATATTAAATAATTCTAGTTTACCGACAGAATATCCGACAAAACATCCTAAAAAAAAACATGCGACGAAATAGCTGGGTCCTAAATATCCTAACTATACAGTAGACCTGTGCGTCGCAGGGGCAAACGGAAGAGGGGGACGAGAGAGCCTCCCCCCATCTTCTTGAAAAGTTGGTAAAGAACCTGGCACACATATAGGAGGGTTCCTGGGCCTCAGTCAAACTGACTCAAATTTTGATATTTTGTAATTTCGGGGGTAAATATTAAATTAGAAAAATTGCAGCCAAATTAAATGACCAGTTTCGGAGAAAAACGCTTTTAAAAATCTAATTTTATGACAGATTTTTTGACGTATATTAAGGTTATTTTTTACTTACGTAAATATTAACTTAATTATCCGTTTTAAGTTTATTATACTCTATTAATTAAAGAACAGGCAAGATAAATATTACATAAAAGGCTTTATTATCATTTACTTACATGTGGTTCTATATTTTTTTTTAAAACTTTGCGAAACTTCCACCTGCTGGCATTTTCCACGTGTTTGCTAATTATCTGCATATTTTCTGTTAAATTTTTGCTTAATTATGTTGAAACATGGTTTGGTACATCGACAAATATTTTATAATTATATATTTTAGATTTACTTGATATATTTTTCCAAAAATACGTCTGAGGCTTGACAAATCTGTCATCATATTTTCATAGGTAAAATATATTATTGAGATTGCCTAGCAACAACTTTTATTAAATATTACATAATTAGAACAAGAGAAAATACATATTACTATAAAGGGTTCATTAATGAATTAAGTTGTTGCTAGGCAATATGTTTTGCATATGAAAATATCATGAGAGATTTGTCAACCATCAGATATTGTTTTGAAAAAATATATCAAGAAAATCTAAAATATTACAATACATTACATTTTGTTTAACCTCGTACTATTCTACTTAATTAAGCATCCCCTAAGTCCAGGACTTGTGTGGGCTAGTAGTAGAGGGAACCACCGGCTTTAATTGACTTTCGAACCAATTTATAGGGAGTGTCCGCTTCACTTACGCCTTCGCCAAATTTCAATTATTAATTAACTGAAAAAGGAAAATCGGCGCCGGTGAGAATCGAACTCACGCTATTTTGGGTAGTAAACTCGTCAAATACGACGCGGTAGTCCACTACACCAATCCTCCCATACCACTATATAATATAATTATAAAATATTTGTCGATGTACCAAACCATGTTTCAACATATTCAAGCAAAAATCTAACAGAAAATATGCAGATAATTAGCAAACACGTGGAAAATGCCAGCATGTGGAGCTTTCACAAAGTTTTAAAAATTTAATACAATTACATGTAAGTAAATGATAATAAAGCCTTTTATGTAATATTTATCTTGCCTGTTCTTTAATTAATAGAGTATAATAAACTTAAAACGGCTAATTAAGTTAATATTTACGTAAGTAAAAAAATAACCTTAATATACGTCAAAAAATCTGTCATAAAATAAGATTTTTAAAAGCGTTTTTCTCCGAAACTGGTCATTTAATTTGGCTGCAATTTTCCTAATTTAATGTTTACCCCCGAAGTTACAAAATATCAAAATTTGAGGCAGTTTGACTGAGGCCCAGGAACCCCCCTATATGTGTGCCAGGTTCTTTGAATTTATAATTTAAAAGTTGGTAAATTTGTTGTCTAGCTGATAAATTACGTGTGCAAGTTGGGAAATTGTTTGGTTAGTCAGAAAATTGTTTGGCTAGTTGGAAAATCGTTGGGTAAAGCTGTTTCTTTCAGAGGTGAGGACCTTTAAAAAGTCCAAGTTTCCGCCAGGGGTAAAGTTTTTTTTTTCAGACGTTAGTTTTATTAGTAAATTTTAGTGCTCTTCCCTCCCCCAACGATGTCCCTTCGGTACGCCGCTGCCTGCTACAAAATATCCCCAAGAAAAATCTGACTAATAAATATCCGGGCTGTAAAATATCCTAGCAACATAAGCCTGTAAAAAAAGTCCCATCAAATCTTACGTCCTATGAAATCTTACGAAAGTCCCATCAATAAAGTAGGAAAAATCCCATTAATTTATTAGATAAGTTTTCATGGTTTTTGATAAACGTTTTCGTCACTTTGAAATAGGAATTCCTCTCGGAATGACAATTTCTTTAAAACACCATTCTCGGTCCAGGACCGTAACCAGAAAAAAATCTAGGTGGGGCTCAGCCCCCAAGGTGGCACCCTAAAAAACCAAGCTTTCTCCCTCACGGTTTCAACCAAAACTTGGCGCCCCTACCAAAAAAAATTGGCGCCCTAAAAAATACCCTCCTGAAAAAAGCTTTGTCCCTGACGGTTTCTACCATACTTGGTGCCCCTGCAAAAAAAATGGCGTCCAAAGGTAGGTGACTTAAAAATACCAGGAGGGGGGCTTAACACCCCCGCATTTTCCCATATACCTTAAAAAAACATTCTTAAAAAAAATATTTTTTTTTAAATGTCTTTTTTGAAAAAGGAAAAATTAAAAAAAAAATCAAATAAACTTTCAAAATTTTTGTTTAAATTTTCTTTTTGCGAAAAACAAAAAAATAAAATAAAAAAAAACTTTTTAAAAAATTATTACCGAAACCCAGCAAACCACCGTACGATAATCGGCATAAATAATTATTGGCCCATTGCTGGCTTGCCGATTATCAGCTAGCCTGTAAAGGACCGATCTGTGGCCGACGATACAACGCCAATTTAAAATATGATCTTGCGTAGAAGGAGAAGAAGTCAAGACGCATGCGCAAGTTTTGCGCGGGTTGTGTTCTTAGGGTCGTTTGAGTTGAAGCTTGGAGCGCTCGGAGCATAGTTCTATCTCTTTTAAAACAAGTAGTTAGAAAGAGACAGAACTAAGCTCCGAGAGCTTCAACTCAAACTGGCCTCTTGTGTTGTGATTTTGCTGCGTCAGTGATAAAGTTCATTAATGAAAATTTTCTGTGGCATGTGTTTATTTACAATTCTTAATAATGATTTTTGAAGATAAAAAGTAAGTAATTACATTTTTTTTTTATTAAATACTAAATTAACAATTAATTCACTTGCATTTAAGTCGCATTTAAGATCCCAGGGCGGGAAAGAAGCTCGTTAAGGTTCCGTAGGTACTAAAATATAAAAACTTATTCAGAATAATATTCTAAAACGATCGATATTATCGTTCTTTTTTATGCCATGGTAAAATACTGATCCAACCTCCAACAAAATAATACTTTTCCCTAGTTCATTACAAAGGTTTTTTCAAAAAATAAAAAAAAACTCGAACCATTTTTTTTAATACTTAATAAAAGATCTTAAGATCTTTTCGCGAAAAACAAAAAAAAAATGAAAAACAAAATTTTTCGAAAAAAAAACCGGCTAGCCATTACCCGCCCGTTATCGGCTTGCCATTACCGGCCCGTTATCGGCTTGACATTACCGGCCAGTTATCGGCTTGTGCGACACTTCCATTACCGGGCCGGTAATTGCATGTCGTCACCGGACCGATGACTCTTTATCGGCTTACGGCATTGTGCCGTTGCCGGCCCATTGCTGGTGTGTTTGCTGGGAATCAACAGCAATCACACTGTAGATCAAGCAAAATAAAATATTTTGATAAATTTTTAAAGTAAAATTCAAGTTAATATCAAAGTAAAAATTATTTCGTTAAAAAAATAAAGCCAGAGGTTTAAAGTACACATCTTGATCTTAATAATATATAGAATATAAAACTTAATATCAGTTTTAAACATCGGTACTGTATCACCAGTATTCGGCGTAAACTCAGTTATGAATCATCAACGTTGAAAATAAACACAGCTGTGTTTCTAGAAACATAGGCTTGCGGAATAATTTTGAGGAATTATCAGGAAATTTTTTATAAATCAAAACATTTGACAACTAATTTGTTACCCACAACAATATTGACTACATATTAACTATACACACGTATATATATCGGTGTTTTTCAAAGAAAAAAACGACATTCGATTTTTATCTTTTAAGAATACGGAAGTTTTTAATTTTTATTTGTCGATAACTTTTTTCCCACCTTACTCGTTTAAATGGAATCATTAAAAAAATCAAGATAAAAAGAAATAAAAATGTAAATATTTAATACCTCGCGTCAACGCTAGAGTCGACGCGGCGCCTATGCGAGTACTGGAAATTCGCCGACTACTAGTAGTCACAGCTGTGTATCACTTAATGCAGGCAACAAAAACACATTATTTTTTACTTGCTTATATGCCAACTTTAAGCTCTTTAAAAATATAAATATGTAATATCCAACTGCTTTTCCCAGTCATTTTATTAAACTTTAAACAGTTTATTTGTTGGTTTTGCTATTTTTGTCTTGCTAGATTTGAAAAATTCCCCACCGTGTGACGGGCTCGCCTTTCAAAAATTTTCAGCAAAAGATGACGAGCCTTGTCGGAAAAGACACTGCGCTAGACCCGGGATATTAGTCGTATATCCCAAGGATATACGGTATGTCCTACGTACATCCCAGGGATGTCATGAGGGGATGCATCCGGATGTCCCGTGGATATCCTACGATGGCTTTTCCTTCATTATTTTAAATTTACCGCGTTTTTCATCACTTTAATGGCGTATATTTGTGGTCTGTTTATGTGTGCAAGTTTTTTCCATAATTATCTTATATTGTGTTTTCCTTGTGTTGGAAAATTTCGTGTTACCCCTCCCTCCGTCCTAAGTGCTTTACGTTTTTTATGGACGAGCCCATGGACCTTTGCAAAGGTAAACCCTAGTACTTTTTGAAAAATTTATAATGAACAGTCATCGGCGAATGTCCAGTGCTCGCATAGGCGCCGCGTCGATTCTATCGTTGAGGCGAGGTTTTAAATATTTACATTTTTATTTTCTTCGAAAAACACCGATATATTTACATATTTATAGTTAATATGTATATTCAATATTGTTGTGTGTAACAAATTAGTCGTCAAATGTTTCGATTTAGTGACCTTTATAAAAATTTCCCTCATAATTCGGCAAAATTATTCCGTAAGCCTATGTTTCTCTGTTTATTTTCAACGTTGATGAGTCATAACTGAATTTATTCCGATTAATGATAATGAAACAGAAAATATAAGATAAGTAGATAAGTACTAATTATCTACAAATGTCCCCGACAAAAGTGGATATCAAATATTTTTGCTGTTATTTTTTTTTTGTAGAACTATTAGCCTAAATTTAAATAACTTGCACCTAGGTGCAAGCTGCTAATAGCAATATTTCACAACAAGTGTAATAAAAGCAATACTATTTGATAGCTACTTTTGTCGGGGATATTTGTACATAATTACCAGCTATAGCTATAGCTACTAAGATATATCTTTAGGCCTGCATGACAGACGTACAGTATATCCTCAGGACATACGGCTCGGAAGTCGCTCGGCTTCCTATTTAGTAACAAAGTATATCCTAAGGATGTCCTACGGATATCTATAGACGAAATCGGATGTCGGAATTGGATATTCTGGGGATATCCATTGTATAAACCTGTGCTATCTGGGGAGTTCCTATAGGAAAATTTATGTACTTTTATTCTTTTAACTCTTATCTGACTATCCTGTAATTCTACCGCCACACTTTAGCTCGCCAAATTGCATCACTGAGATAAAACATAACTGCATTTATTTACTTAACAATGCATTAATGATAATATACTTGACCTTTCCCATAACCGCCTAATTCTAATTGTCCACTTTAGATAAGAAACAGATAAATCATATTGGGATGGATATAAAAAAAGTTTAAAATTAAAATATATTTATTTTAATTTTTTAATTTTTTTTTTTTTTGTAAAAATTGTTTTAAAATGAAGTATTTCGAATTTTGAGTCCGAAATAAATGTTCCAAAATTAGACTATACCTTATAGAAAATGCGAGTCTGTGCGGGTATAAATGGTGCGTAAACCGGACGAACTTGAAATTTGGAACATGTAAATAACATAATCCAAATATTTTTTTTGGTATATATTTGATATGCTTAGGGCAATGGAGACAGGGGGGCAAGGTTGAACATTTTTTTAAAAAGATACATCATTTTAAAGCTTATAAAATTCTCTATTCAACCATACACTTTTTATTTTTTAATTTTTTTGCTAAAAAATACGATTTTTTATTTTTTTTTGTAAAATTTAATTTATATTATTCAAAATTAGTTTAAAAGTATAACTGCAATAAACCATTTGTAAAAAATTGTTTGATTTTTTAAAAGAAATGTTGACAAAAATTACCATTTTTAACCCTATTTTAAACCCCCGAAAATTCCTCAAAAAAAAAAACAAATATGTGGTCGATAGAGAATTTCATAATCTTTAAAACGATATATCACACGATCCCCTTTTCATTTAAAAAAATGTTGCCCCTTTCCTCCCTGTCGCCATTGTGCTCCCTAAGTAGGTATATCAAAAATATACCAAAAAATTATTTGGGTTATGTTATTTACATGCTTTAAATTTAAAGCCGCCTAAAAGTTAAAGGGGGGGGGGGGCGGACTTTTACATGCTCTGTATGTATATATGCATATTTGTTTGTTTCCCTATAGAGCCTAAACTACTGGGCCGGTTTTAACGATCGAAGCGTCAACGTTTAAAGAAATTTAAAAGTTATTTGGCCAAAAATTGTGGAGGGACCGGCAGTATTATATACATTTAAATTTAAACTGTTTTAAATATTTATCCCATTTTTAAATCAATATATCTTTGTTACCTTTAGTCCCAACAATACTCACTGTATTTCATTTAAAAAATAATTTAATTCTCCATAAAAAACTATTTGGGAAGAGACGGCCAAAAAGCGGCGGCGCAGGTAAAAAAATCCAAAAAAACGGAAAAAATTCATGAAGCGTCGAAAGTTGAATATATATAAACCTTATAGTGTCCTCTAAATGATACATATTTTTGAAAATGTTTGCGGTCTTGCTTAAAAAAATAAATTTAAGTGGCACATTGCATGTACAATATCTTACACTTTTTTTAGGGCTGATTTTTTAAATTTTAAAATTTAGTACAAAATTTGTACCCCATATTTAATATGGGGTATTAAATCATAGGAAGGTATTATCTCCATGTCCGGCCGCGCCAGGTAAAAAAATTTAAATTTTTGGAAAAAAATCAGATTTTATTTCTTTTTTATATTTTAAGGTTTAAAACAATGAAATAAACCTAAACAATAGAAAACCACTAAAATATTCAAATTTTTCAATTTTTTTAAATGGCGTTTTTTTTATTTTAGTTTTTTAACAGCCTAATTTGAGGTTGAAAAAAAAACTTTTTCGGTCAATATGTAATTTTTTATGCTGAATTTGAATCTGAATAAAAAACAATCCATTTAAAATTTTTAAGTTACCCCCTCTCCCGACTAAGGGTGTGCATGAAAAAAAATCTGCTTTGATAAAAAGGTGTCCCTTGATATTGAAGCTTAGTACCAAATTTAAAAAACCTATCTTAAACGGTTTCTGAGATATCCGTTTAACCGTTTAAATGGCCCACCCGGTGTGCAGTGTGCCACTTAAATTTAATTTTTTACGCAAGGATACAAACATTTTCAAAAAAATGTAAATGTAAAAAGTCCAAATTTTGTTAAGCCCCTCCAAATCAAACTATAATATAAATACACTGCCCAGTAAAAGAGCTTTCCAGGGGCGGATTTATTTGAAGGTATTTCTATGCTAATATATCTCGCTGTCCAAACCTCTATATACCAATCTTGACGAAAATATTAAAAATATTTAAATATATTTACCCCTCACCCCCTCGGGGTGGATTTAGAAAAAAATTATTACCAGATTCAATTTTAGCAACCTCAAAAACCCATATATAGCAATTTTCAAATTTTTCTAAAAAAAACTGTATTTTTCCCCATTTGCTGCACCCCAATGTTGACCAAAAACAATCCCGAGCTAGAACATACCTGTATGCCAAATTTCAAGTCTCTAGTTTAAAGCGTTCTTAAGTTATCGTGCCCACAAGATTTCCCGGACAGACCGATCAACAATTTAGCGCTTTTTGGATATTTGCCGACAACCAGCTCGTAGTTATCATTTAAACCATGGTTTAAATGATAACTACACTTTCTCATTCATCAAACACTTTTATTTGTTTACTATTTTTGGATACAAGTGTGCTTTCGATTGTGCGTTTATGTTTTTTTTTACTGCCACCGCTACCTAGATTCTATGACATAGCCCATGGTATGTTATTACCACATTTTTGTTGTGGAAGTCGGTGAGTCGGGCTTTGCGCATGCCGACAGCGTATATGCTAAATGCTGAATGGTCGGACTTGGGCAAGATTCCCATCCGCATTGAAAACTGAGTCGTGTTTGTGAGTGTATCGTGTTGATTAAACAAAAGTGCGGTGGTGTTTTACGTGTTTATACTGTTCCCAAATGAGTATTTATCATTTATGGCGCTACAACTACTTCAACTCGGCATTGTGTTTGCAATAGGGATTTCTTTGACATCGTCTCAAGGTAGGTTAACCTCAAATTCAATCAAAACATTTGCTTTCGTTTGTTTAGCAATATGGCGGTGTTTTGGTGTATCGGCGTGGAATTCGATCAAATTACCACTAATTGCGACATTTGGCCTGACTGAATATAATTGTAATTAATGCCTTATTATCCCACGGTGTTTTTGCTACGCAATTTGTAATTCGAGAGTGCGTGATTTTAGCTGTCATAACAAAAACATGACTCCGCTGATCATCTGACATGCTACAAGAGCATTTGTTTTAGACGTTTATGCTAAAACAGCATTTCATCCAGTTTTTTCTGTGAAAATTTATTATAGATCTATTTTCACTTGTAATGTTACACTTGATTTGTTCGTGATTTCGTTTATTTAAGATCAAGGAAGTGTAACAGCGTCGGACACTTGATTTCCTATTGTGATATTATTACATTTCATTTCCTTAATTGAACTCTTAAGAATTCTTTATTGTCAATAATAACTGTTACGAAATAAGGCCGACCGTATTGTCACTTTCTGTCCTACTCGCCAATTTATTCCATGCATAAATCAATACTTAAATATATCCTCAAAATAAATAATTAAAACAAAACACTGCATGGGAAATAAACACAGTGCCGGACTGGGCCTAAATATTCCAAATTTGAATTTTAAATATGATGAATGGTGGTCTCTATAATGATTATAGAGGCCACTATTCATCATATATAATATATTATAATATAATCTGTGCAAAACTGCAAGCCCCTCCTCCAACCACATTAAAAAAATATGGTAAATTAAAGGAAAATTTAAATAGTTGGTAACTAATTTCGTCATCAAAAAGTGGGCAACAATTGAGCTGATGACTTTTTTTTAGTTATGCAGTGGGCCACTGCCAGTGGTGGCAGCCATTAAATTTAAATTATTTTATCCAATACATACAGATAATAAGACAATTACCAGCTTTATTTTAAATAGATAAACTGAATAATAACCCCCGCGTGGCTTTTACTTTATTGAGTGGCTAATTATTTATCCACTCAACTGTCACTTGTCAAATTATTTTCTTGTAAATGTCATTAAAATTTTTAATAAAAATATGAATTCCTAAGCTATTTATTGGATAAAACCTTGTATGGCACTCATGGGTAAACCGATATTGCCCTCTCGAAAATTAACCTGCTTCGCTGACGCCTCGCGTTTTAATTTTCTCATGGGCAATATCTTACTTTACCCACTAGTACCATAAATAACTATTAAATGATTTTTTAACTATAAGCTTTTCAAAAATTTTCGTTTCGGCGCTATTTTTTGGCTTTTTGTTAACACATTTTAACAGTAGGATCCATTAAACCGGAAAATGCAAAGCATCAATATTTTTAAAGATTTTCGCCTGCGGCGTTAAACATTAGTTGTATTTTATAGTATATATAGGATAGTGACTCATGCTTAAATCGCCTTCCCCCTTACGCTTCGTTCATCGCAACCTCTATACTTTAAATATGAGTCACTAACACGTATTTTTGGACGACTATAAGAGGTTTTCCCATTTGAAGTTTTATAAAACAATTTGCTTATCCAGAAAAACTGTTAAAATTTTCGCCTGCGGCGCTAAACCTCATTAGCACTAATGTGATATTACAATTTTAATTTAAAATTTTTATTTCCTCTGTCTATTTGAAGTTTTTTTTATAAACTGTTTTTCAAATTTATACTTGCAAATTCACAAAATTCACTGCGGTCATAAACTTGCTTACCAATATTTCAAACAAGTCTGACTACACCCTTGTTTCTGACTTAACAAAAAATGTATTGTTTTTTTGGAAAAATCCTGTGGTCGTCCCTGGCTCAGCCTCCCCAAGAAACATCTTGGGTGCGCCGCTGTGTGTATTTCTGAAAAAAAAAATGTTTTTTTTTTTCATTCAAAAATGGTTAGTAATTCTTCGATCGAAAACTTTAATAAATTTTTTATTTAAATGGCGACTTGATTATTTTTTTTTTAAATTGCCATAGCTTCCGCTATTCTGATACACTGATTGATTTTTTATAGTTAGTATGTTTTTAATAGAAGCTTCACAAGATCCTAATTGATTTAATAATAAGATTGTCACAATTTGTGCCGCACAAATACCAACATAACGACATACACATTCAGGAAATGAAAAATTAAATTTAAGTAACTAGATTTATCCTACATTCAATTACCTATTATAATTAATGACATAATAATATTTATTAAATCATTTATTAAATAATTTAATAAGCGATGTGGCTTCCAGGCCAAAATTATTTTTGTAAATTAAATAAACTCATCATTAAAAAAAAAATAAAGACATTTCTTAAGGCCTATCCAGAAGCTTGCATAAGAACATAAAACATAAGAATGCGATGTGATTGACTCACAAGACACATGGCGGCATATTAAGCCAATCACGGCATCGAATTTTTATGTACTATGTTGTTATGCGAGCCTGTGGACATGCCCTTAGCTATATACACGGTGTATTTGAAATAGCGTAGGAAATTTTAACATTTTACATGATAAAATATGACAAAAAGTTCCTATAAACATATGTCTAAAAATGTGTCATAAGGGAGCTACGCCCCTTTGAAAGTGGCTAGAAAAATCGGTTTTTATTTAATAACTCAGGAACCCTTTGAGATATATCAACGAGGTTTTGCACGTCAACTAATCCTACCAAGGCCCGTTTTTGTGTGTTATTTTCATGTATTTATTTCAACCAGGGGTGTGCGAAACGGGGGGGGGGGGGGCTTATCAGTTTTTTGTCCCAAACTTTTTTCTGTTTAACTTTTTTGCAATTTTATTTTTGAAATATGATTCCTCAGGTCAAAATACATAAAAAAGGTACTCTTGTTGTAATACTTTAGGATTAACCGTTTACGAGAAAAATTCATTTGAAGGTGAAATTCCACGGTTCGAGGACGAAAAATTAAATACTAAAATATTGAAAACCAAAATTTTAATGATGCAGGGCGAATGTACATTAAAAACTAAGAAAAAAACCTCATATACAGGTACTTCCAAACATCAATCCTAATGGAGCTATGGTCTCCCAAATATGCACCATTTTTAAAGGGCTATGGTAGCTTTAAAAGCGTTTTTTCGACCTACATGTATGGAAACTTTTTTTCTTAGTTTTTGATGTAGAATAACATTGCATCATTAAAATTTTGGTTTTCGACATTTTAGTATTTAATTTTTCGTCCTCGAACAGTGAAATTTCACCTTCAAATGAACTTTTCTCGAAAACGGTTAATCCTACAGTATTACAACAAGAGTACCTTTTTTATGTATTTTGACCTGAGGAATCATATTTCAAAAATAAAATTGCAAAAAAGTTACACAGAAAAAAGTTTGGGACAAAAAACTGATAAGGCCCCCCCGTTTCGCATACCCCTGGTTTAAATAAGTACGTGAAAATGACATACAAAGATGGGCCTTATTAGGATTAATTCACGTGCAAAACCTCGTTAATAAATCTCAAGGAGTTCCTGAGTTATTAAATAAAAACCGATTTTTTTAGCCAATTTCAAAGGGGCGTAGCTCCCTTATGACGCATTTTTAGACATATGATAGGAACTTTTTGTCATATTTTATCATGTAGAATCACCTGTTAAAATTTCCTACGCTATTTCAAATACACCCTGTATAGGTCATTTTAAATAAAATTTCCTTTTACACGAAAATCTACGAAACTATTTTTAGTGCACTTATGAACTTCTATAAAGCTGAAGTTTGCAACGTTTTTTTGCATCGAAAATTCAAATAGTACCCATAAATCTTAGGAAGTTGAGGAAGTCTTTAATAAATAGTAGAAAGTCGTGGAAGTATTTTAGAATTATCTGAAAGTCTTTGGAATTTGTTCGGAATTTGCAAGAAGTCTTTAAGAAATCTCCTCAATTCGACAAATTTATGCCAAATCATTCTGAAAAATATTTTAAAATTCAAAGAAAATCTAGGAAATCCAGGAAATTATTAGGACGTCAACTCTTTCAGAAGTTCGGGAAGCCTTTCAAAATTATAGGAAGTCTTGGAATTCTTAATTTTTTTAAAAAGTCCTACAGTTTTACATTTGAAAGTAGCGACGCACCTTGCAAGGCCTTGTATTGTATTGTATTGTATTGTATTGAGGGACCCCTAGAACTGGATATACCAAAAATACAATACAAAGTTTTCCTAAACAGAGAAAACCGAGGGGTAAACCTGAATTCCTTTTAGGAGGAAAGCTTCAATGATTTCCTCCAGATTACCTCCAAAGATTACCTCGAGTTTCTAGGATTTCCTCCGAAAAGAAGGAAATCTTTAAATATTTCCTTCAGATTTCTTAGTAACCTTTAAAGATTTCCTCCAGATTACCTTCAACTTGTACAACTGAATTCCTCTGCGGTTTACCCCTTTGAGAAAAACACTTAATTTTAAAACGTTTTTGAAGAATATTAGCATTAGCAATTTATTTATTAAAATTAAAAAGTCTAACTCTCAGAATACAGATAATACGATTATTAATGAAACCCCACATTTATTGTTTAACATGCATGCGATGATGTGAGTTTAATTTAACTTTTTAATTTATTAACTTAATAAAAATTTTCGCACTTCCGGCGGATTAAACAAGCACTTATTATAAAATAATTAGCATCGCATTTTAATAAGTATTGTATAATTCTATATGCAAAATATTTTTTGTACGACGAAGACTAAAACTTAATTTTACGTTTTCATTTTTGAGACTAAACTTCCCGTTTTTCTTCCAAGGGAAAAAAATCACGGCAACCTTCATAATATAAAAACATTATACATAGTATGTGCTTTGAAAATATCTGTTTAAATTACTTAACACGTTGAATGCCATATGAAAAAGTATACACGCTATGTTCAGTGCGCTACGTGTATGATCTTATATACAAGCACATTAACATCGTTACTGTGCGTGTATGCTTCAGGAGAACCCATGGCATGGGTTTCTTATGGCGGGATGGTTGGCCTATCGTAAAATTAAATGGCTAAAAAGCGGGAATTTTTGTTTTTAATTTTATTTTTTTCTACCTACCTAAATTATGTTTGATCGCGCAAAAAAATAGTGTATATACCTCAGGACTAAACGTGGCTGTTTTAGTCCCTTGCATTTCTGTTTCCCTCGCTCACTACGCTCATGCAGCGGGACTAAAACAGCCAGTTTAGTCCCTTGGTATATAAATAACTATTTCTTGGAACTATATTTGCGTGCCTACAGTATTTTCTTTATTTGTCAACAGATTTTTCTGATAAACTGTTAACTATGTACATAGGAGTATAATCTTAAGGTTGATTTATCCAATAACTAACACTAAACTAACCAAGAATTGAACCAATAAAATATCAGATTTATTTGTCACATTTTATTTCATTGGTTAAATTCTTAGTTTAGTTTAGTTTATTATTGGGCAAACCAACCTTTAGTTTTGAACTTAAAAACTAGTAACAACTGCATGAGGATCCTAAGACACACAAGTGAATTAAAGACTCTAATTTATCCAGTTTTATTTGAGGTTATAATTTTTAAGGCATTCGCCAATCATGTTTTAGTTTTTAAGAAGTCTTCCCAGAGATCTTCCAATCACAGACAAAGTTTTGAACAGTTTTAACTTATAAATTGATATTCCCTAAAAAATATTTTGACGTTTCTAAAAAACTGTGTGATTGGTGGATTCCGAGGGGGATTCCTTAAAAAATGAAGTATGATTGGTGAATTATTAAAAAAAAAGTTCTAACATTGTTTACTTTTCATTTTACACAAAAACTTAACTTGGAAACACACATTTTTTGCTTTTACTCGAATTTTTGCTTAACTGCGTGGCTCGTCAATATTACTAAAAATAATGTTTCCCTTTACAATGATACCAAAATATTAATATTTATTTTTATAATCCCTTAAAATAAAACAAATTTTATTACGTTAGGTGATATAATTGAAAACATAGTCTTATGGAAACCCTGTAAATGTCATTATTATATCTCTAGAAAAAAAAAAGAAAAGAAAAAAGTTATAAGGGCGAGCCACCTTTGAAAAACACTCGGTATATTCAAACTATTAATTTATATATAGAAATAAAAATTGATAGTAAATCTCAATATTATTTTTGCTTTTATAAGCTATACATTTGTTATATTTACGCGATGATATTGTTCCTTTTAACTTTTCACGCTGAGTAATTGCCAATTAAAATGGGATTTCTATTCTAAGAATGATCTTTTCAAAGATATCGATCAAAATTAACTGTTTATTTAAAAATATATCCTAATTGGAATTAATTTTTACATTCGGCACAATTACGCAGAAATAATTATTTAAATAATTAAATTATTATAAATTGAATTAAATCTATTAGAAATTGAATGACTCAGGGTGGTACCATAGTGGGAATTGAACCCTGAGTCATCGTCTTCATAATATCTATCTCTATTAAAAGTGTATCTATTTAAAAACTGTTGTAATTGTGAATCGAATATTATATAGAGCGCCTCATTTTATTTAAATGTAATATATTTAATATAAATTATTAATTTCATACAGAACAATATATTTTATTGCATGACTTATTATTTTTTCCTACAATCCTCTATGAAAATGACATTTAGCACACTCTTTTGTTCTTTAGAAAACGCCTCATATCGCACTAGTTTGATATTTTTATATCACACTCGTGTGATATTTTATGTATGGAGGTTTGCCTAATGTTATTTAGATATTTACCTCGTAGACTCTACGAATTTTATTCACCTTGTTTTATAAACCACCTTACACCATAGCCTTTTATTTCTTTAAGTGTTTTAATCCAAATATTTCTGTTTGGCATGTCAAAAATAGAAACTATAGTTATAACGTTACTATTTTGACCATTACTGTCTAGTCTAGAAAGTTTAGATCTTTTAAAAATTACTTATTTTTTTATTTAGTTACCTTACATAACATAAAAAACATCAAAATGCACAGTATTTTTCTTACGAAATGTAAAACAGTACAATTTTACTGTCTTATATGGCAGCATAACTACAGAAATCTAACTTAATAAGCAAACTAAAGTTTGCATTTATTTAGTAATAGGCAACCCATTAAACAGCTATGCATTGTATTAAATATAAAACCAAGAAAACTAAAGCTAAATGAAAATCATATTTCCTGTTTGACATACCTACATATATAAATTTGTATGCTATTTATAATTATTTTGTGCTTTGCCTTTCTTAAAAACTAATAAAAATTTGAAAATTTAAAATAAGAAACTTCATATTTTTTCGGGATCGTAGGAAAAATAGTGTACATAACTCGTTGGAAAGTATATTTCATACACTCCTGGGGTTTCCTCACTCGCCTGGTGGTTCGTTCGTCAACCTTCCCACTCGCATAAAATATGTCACTTTCCACACTAGTTGTGTAATATACTATAGTGCACGGCCCTACAGTGTTACTACAAGGTTACTAGAGGCTGTCCTATTTAAGTGGTATTAAGAAGTATAATGAATATTATACGAACATTACTATTCTAAATTAATTAATTTAATTTGTGTATAACTACACTGTAAAAACTGCATGTAAAATAATTTAAAAATACATGAATTTACATAGTACGGAATAGTAAATTTACTATTCTGGACTATGCATAATACATGAATTTATGTAAAAGAATGTAAAAATATATATTTACGTTTATTTACATATTTTTACATGATTTTACAATTTCGGGCTATGTTATTTTAAGACGCGCGTGGCTTTGGACAATAATGCGTCGCATTATGAGACGGACCGTTTAATATTGTTATTGTTAAAGTGTTAAAAGTGTAAAAAAAAGGTAAATATTATTTATGTACGATATTTAAATGCTTTATTTGTGGCCTAAAATGTACATTCATTATAAATTACGATCTTTATCAACCAATAGATCTTTAAAAAAAGATGTAAGCAGTTTATACTCGTATTAAGGGTGCAAATCGTTTGGTTTATTAAACCAGATGAACTTTACGATACGATATTTCAAAAAAGCTTTGACACAGAGACTTGTAATTTGGAACAAACATTTTCTAAGTAGTAAATATTTTTTTTCAAATTTCAAGTCTATGCAAAATATTACCATTCTGGACTATCTAATTTTTACTGTTCCGGTCTATGCAAAACATTACCATTACGGACTATGTAATTTTTACCATTCCGGTCTATGGCAACATATTACCATTTGTGAACTATGTAATTTAATGTAATTTATTTTTACCGTGTAGGTATGTTTTTACCTAAAGATCGCCGTATTTTTAATTTTACCCATTTCACCATGGTATTTTTTTTAACTCTTGCTTCTTTTAATAAATCCATTTTTTTTATGGATTAACGTGGATTAATTAACAGAGATTAAAGTTTATTTTTAATTAACTTTATCCTCTTAGGCCCTTTTATAAGCCGTCACAGGAAATGTAATAAATAAGCATAATAATAAATTTTCTTGTAGGATATCCAGAAGCTTTTTCTCGAATTTTCATTTAATTAGTCTAAATATATGTAATGCTTCGCCGTTCGTTTTATTATCAGGGATGACGGGATGCGGAGTACCCCCCAACCATTCTCGAGTTGAGAAAATCTGGAGCGGGAGCTTTAGTCGAAAAATTTACCGCGAAAAAAAAATATCGCGAAAATATTTCGGCGAAAAAATTATCGCGAAATGTTTTTTCCGCTCAAAGGATTTACAGCGATAAACATTTAACGCGAAAAAATATTAAAGCGAAATAAAAATAGCGAAAACTATAACCGCGCAATATGTAGCGAAAGTAATAGCCGCGAAAACATTTAATGTGTAAGGCAAATTCGGTGTCTAATTGTAAATTATAAAAATATTTTTTTTTTGTAATACTCTTTTGTTACCTGTACCAAGAATTAAAAAATATATATAAATGTAACTAAATTGGTTTGGTTTGGTTTTTAAAAAGTATATATATAAAATTATGATTATTTTCCTAATCAATATCATCTATTATAGAAAATCCTAACTAACTTACTTCATTAGAATACGCCCAGCCGAAACCCCTGGACCTAGAGACTTGAAATTTGGACAGTTTGTTTCTTTTATCATGTAAGCACCCACTAAGAAACAGGTTTTCGAAATTCAATCCTTAACGGGGTGAAACAGGGGTTCAAAGGTTTTTTTAAAAGTGTACATATTTCAAAGATCTCTTAATCTAAAATCTTCATATTTGGCAAAAATGTTCTTTATCGAAATCGAAAAGATACATGTTTCAGGATTTTTCGATATTCGACCGCTAAGGTGGTAAAATTCGTCATATTTATGTCGAAAGTGGTAAATTATGTAAATATTACCTTTTTTTAAGTGTGCGTATCTCAAAGACGTCTTAATCTAGAATCTTTATATTTGGCAACAATGTTCTTCATGGAAATCGAAAAGGTACGTGTTTTAGGATTTTTTCAATATTCGACCCCTAAGGGGGTGGAACGGGGGTTGAAAGGATTTTAAAAAAGTGTACGTATCTCTTAATCTAGAATCTTCATATTTGGCAAAAATGTTCTTTATTGAAATCGAAAAGATACATGTTTCAGGATTTTAGGAAATTCAATCCCTAAAACTGATATTTCGTTAAGGGCTGAATAATTTAAAGATTATACATTTTTAAAAAGTTTTCGTATCTCAGAAACCTCTTACTTTACAATCTCGATATTTGGCAGAAATGTTCTTTATGGATATCGAAAATAAAAATAAAAAACATACTCCCTTATCCCCTTGATTGCGGGGAACTTATTGAAAAGGGTTAGTAAAGAGATAACTAATTTAAGTTTTTAACTAACCCATTCGAAGAACGGGCTTCACGGCCTGTAATTATATAACCAATTTCTTTAATTTAGTTTAGTATTAAAAAAAAACATAAATATAGCTAAATTGTTTGGTTTGGTTTTTGTGGTTTTGATAAAAAATAAAAATAACATAATTATAAAGTGTTTTATTCAAAAAAATATATATTTTTTACGGTTAATTTTTTTATTAAAATGTAAGCGCGCTTATATTATTGAGCGGTAAAAGTATTGGCGATTATATAATTAAGCGGTAAAAGTATGCGCGATTTTTATTGTCGCGATAATAATTTTCGCGGTAATAATTTTTCGCTGTGAAACTTTTCGCGGTTAAATCATTGCGGTTGTTTCGCGGTAAATTTTAATTTTAATTTTTTTTTAAGGTCTCCTAGATCCGAGAAAATCCACTCTTCCGTTGGTAAAATTATTAAGTTGACCTTTTTTTGGTCATTAATTTTTTGTCGTTGTGTAAAAAGTTGGGAATCTTGGGTAAACAGCTGGGAAAATCTCGGTCTTAGGAAAAAAAAATAGTTGCAAAATTTTCATTAAAAAAAAAATCTTATTTTTTTTTTTTTGAAGTGAAAACTTATTTAGGCGCGTTGTTGATCGATTTTTGCTAGGGGAAAATCTTTTGGGTTCGCGTTATCGCAGTATACCAACATGTATATCGACATGATTTTTGTTGTTGTTTAAATAACTTTTCATGGGAATGACTTAGAGACTTGAAATTTAAAATTTAAGCTTATGGTGACTAAACAGATTTTACCTAAAAATGCTAGCCGGCAAGCACAGCGAGCAGTTTAAAAAAAAAACGCTTATTCTTATAAATCTTGAATGGATCATCGTAGGGATTTGAGAATTGGTTTATAAGGACATAATGAGAATTGAAAATCAACGACACCAAACAACAAGATGGCCGACCTGTCAGAATGACATTTTTTTAATGGAAAGTCGCAGAAACATGGAATTTGGTATAAGAGGACTTGGTAACAACTGAAAATCGACAAAATGAAAAAAAAAAGGTAAAATCTTGAAAGGACGTATTTGCCCAACATACAAAAATTACATTTGGATGTTTTTGATACTACAAATTTCGCTACAATTAATTTTAAAATTAAAAAAAAAACACTTATTTCATAGTTTAGTTTAGTAAGTTTTTACTTCTGTCGACAGTCCCCATGACTGCCCATGACTTTTTTTTTATTTTCAAACAATCACTCTTCTAGCTGTGAATAGCGATGAAAATAAAAAATAATTATTACCCATTAATATTTAATGGTAACTGTAGATATACCCAATTATAATATTAAGTACATATTAAATTTTAATTGTAATTTTTATTTTTCATGAAATTCTATTCACTATAACATAATATATCCGGTATGCTGTAAAAAATTACTCAAAATTATAGGTTTATTAAAGCAGGGGGGCCTTAATTAAACTTACTTAAGTAACACTGGTGCTCCTTGCCAAGCTTAGCGTCACGCGTCATATAAACCTAATGGTAAATACGAAAAATAGTGTAACTAAGGGGGAGGGGGTCCAAAACAACCGAAAGTACGTGGTGGTTTAGTTGTGTGGTATTTGAAATTCTGTGGCCACCCTGTAAAGGTTAACCGTCTGTTGCAGGTTGTTCCTAATCGCCAACATAGAAAAATATTATAATTTATTTAGCGTCCAAAAATTATTTTGTGCCAAACAAATAAACATTCTTTATTTCATTGATTACTGGGTTAACTTTTAACTATTGCACCAATACAATACTCAGTTATTCAAGAATATGAAATTAATACAATCTTATGCATACTTATGTGTACGTATAAATATTAAGGGCAATATGTTAGATGGCGCGGTGTTTTATATCTTTAATCTCCAAAACATTAGAAATTCTTTTTATTGTAAAAAAGAGTAAACAACTGAAGATATGCGAATATTGGCCATTGGATGCCCCTTGTGATTGTTTTTTAACTGTACTATGTGTATAAGGCCCTCAAAAGGTTAAATACATTCTTCTCGATTGGGAACAATATGTGAAAGCTGCAGTTTAGACAGAGTCAAAATCAAAAGAAATTAAAAAATGGCAAATTTGAAGTAACTATCGCAAAGCGTTCTCGAGTTCTCTAGGTCACGATATTTAGTTTTTTACAGGGAAAAGTAAAATAATATTGTAAATGTAAGGAATTAAATTTTAAATTTCCTAGAAAGAAAAACCTGTCAATCAATGTTTTGTTTAACTTCCGTTAAAATTCCAAGGGATATCGGGAATTGCAAACAGAGTTTCTGTAGGCCGACATTATAAATTGTATTAAAATCCTTTATATTCTTTAAATTAAATTTTTAATTAAATTGGAGTTCAAGGAAAATTGAAATTGAATTGAACAGTCTGGTGCTTAAAGCACCGTGCTTTATTTGTCAACTAAATACATGGGTTCAGGGAAATATCAGGGAATTTAATACATTAGGAAAAACCTGTGACTTTTAAAATTACAAAAATTTTATGATGTTAACTAGAGGCGTAATCCACTGAGAACCGTCCAATTTTGAATTATTTGGGCGCTCGACCAGTTCCAAATTAATTAATTTTTTTTGTGTTGTTAAACCTATATATGTGTACTTCAAAACCAGTTTTATTTTATGTTTACATTGCTTAGGTTAGGCGTGGCCCCCCTCTGAAGTTTGCATTTTATTGATTTTTGCATGTTGCGGAAATTTAAATTTCTCAGTTATGAAATAAGCTAGGGATATGAAACAAACACAATTTTTTTTAGCATATAATAGGCTATATTTTTTGTTTGAAAGACTTTTTTCTAATTTAAATTAAAATAGGTGAAAACTGTACCTGAAAATTGGTATAAAATTTAATAAAATGATGATTTTTAAAGTTTAATATTTCCGCAGAGGGTTGATTTAAGGGGGTGATTTTTTTTGTAAGTAGGGACTTATAAGTACTATACACTGTTAAAGTTTCAAAGAAAAATATTTATTTTTTATTTTTTTATAAAGCTTCGAAAATATTACTTTTACCAAATTATTCAATATTTGAGCCTTAATTTCTCAGGGGTAACTAAATTTAAAAATTTGAAATTTTTACAGGTAAGAGCTCTTTGTTAGCATTCCATAAAAAAAAATCAGAGATGTGTTTTGCCTCAAAGTGAAAATATAATTGAAACAAAATAGGTTAAAGTCCAAATAATATATTATTTTTATTTATGTATATTTATTAATAGTATATATCCTAAAGTTATGTTATTTAATATATTTTTTCTTTTATGTTAATTTTTATTTACTTTTTTGGCTTTTTGAAATTGTTTGTTTTTGGATTTTTTTCTAAAGCTGTGCTGTCTTCTTAAATTTTTGTTTTTTCTTAGCCTCTCGTTTCTTTAATTCAAGTTTTTTTTTGCAACTTGTTTTTTCTTTGCCAGGAGTTTTTTCCTACTCTGCACATTTATCTTGACCACTTTTTTTAACTTTTATTAATGACACAATTTTAAATTCTTTAGAGTTTGAGGTTTTGTAGCATCTATTTTTTCTTTCCGTAATAGCGATGGTATTGCCTAGTTGCCTATCGAAATGCAGTCTTCATATCTTAATTTTAATAAGTCATTATAAGCCTGTATTTCTTTAGTAGTAACATATATATATTTAACACCAGGAATGTTTTCTTGGCAGTAATTAAACATATCCTCTGGGGTTAAAATTTGATTTTCTATCGTTCTTTGTAAACTGGACTTCGTTAATGTCCTCTTAGTAGTTCCTCCCACTCCATCGCATGCATTCTTGCCATTTTACTTTCCAAAAAATTCCACTCAGCTTCAATGCCAAAATCATGTTTATGGTTGCATAGATTCAGGATTTTTTTTTTGTTCTTATATTGGCTACTCGCCCCATCGCTAAAGTAAAATATTTTGTTTACCATTGGGACATTAGTTTTAATATCATGTATAACATGCTTTTGGAAAGCATGAACAGCAACAGTATAATGCTCGAGGTGGTCACTTATTATGCATAAACTTCGATGATTTACTTTATCAAGATACAATATAGTCATTACATTTATGTAATGACTATTATAAATATAATTTTTGTCAAATAAGTATATAATCCCATAATATGTAAGATAATAAAATTTAATAAATTTCGGTGATATGTTTTTTCATATAATTTTAATTTAAGGCAAAACACATTCTTGAATTTTTTTATGTATTGCTAACATATAGAGCTCTTACACGGAAAAAAAAAATTATAGCTAGGAGCGCTATAACACACATACCAAGCAAATTATAATCGCTTATTATATAAATACAAGGCTTTCTCTTACAATTATGGCAGTCAGTGTAAAAATTTATATGAAATACTTTAATTGTTTAGTGAATAATAAAATATAACAAATAGTATGGCATTTATAGCTTAAATAGATTTAATTATTGTCCGTGCTAATAATTTTTATAATATAATAAAATTTCTGTAAATTTATAATAGTGCCTGTAATAAATATAATCGTGTCTGTAATATATATAATCGTTTCCAATTTATTTTTAACATTATTAGTTATTGTGTCCCTTATAATCTATAGCTTAAATCACTATAATTTGCCACTGTTACCAAATATCTTATAATGTATAGCGCAGAGCCCACTAATTTCTTTCCGTGTATGTGTAAAAATTTCAGATTTTTAAATTTAGTTACCCCTGAGATATTGAGGCTCAAATATTGAATAATTTGGTAAAAGTAGTATTTTTGAAGCTTTATAAAAAAATATTATGTAAATATTTTGGTTTGAAATTTTAAGAGTTTATAGCAATTATAGGTCCCTATTTATAAAAAAAAATCACCCCCTCAATTCAACCCTCTAAGAAAATATTAAAATTTAAAAAACGTCATTTTATTAAATTTTATATCAAATTTCGGATACAATTTTCACCTATTTTAATTTTATTTAGAAAAAAGTCTTTTAAACAAAAAATATAGCCCATTGTATGCCTAAAAAAAGAATTTTTGTTTCATATCGCTAGCTCATTTAATAACTGAGAAATTTAAATTTCCCCAACATGCAAAGTTTTTAGGGTGGCCACCCCCAACTGAAGCAAAATAAAAATATTCTAACATTGGTTTTGAAGTATACATATATAGGGTAAACAACAGGCAAAATAATATTAAATTTGAAAATGGTCGAGCGCCTTATGCTGGACGATATTCAATGGATTACACCTAGAGCATTTAAACTTAAAACTACGATAGTTTTTCCTATGACGCATTTTATGGTTTTTATTCGTTTTTATTCATTAAATTTTATTTTTTCGTAGAATTTACTTGAAACCTCAAATTTTTAACTATAGTCAAAGAGCTGGCGAGGGAACGTTTAAGTATAACGTAACGCAAATTTTGATTATTTTGGACTTGTGATAATATATTTATAAGTATATTTATGAAAAAAAAAACTGATTATACCTAATTATTTTTGTCCACCGTATTAAATCCGTCATTTTATTTATTGATAATTTATTACTATTTATAAAATGGACGACCTCTTAAACACTTGTTTACCTGTTTTGCAAAAAAAAAGATTATTTTCGATTTTTGCCAGCTTTATGATAAAATTTTGCCACTGCGCGTGTGGTTTTAAAACAAATTAGGGATCAGGGAGATCTTTCATTGTCAAATTTGTTTAAATCGCGGAAAAAAACTTGGTTAAGGGTATCAGACAATGTTATGATATATTTCTTTTAACATGTACAACGCTAAGCACCTCAGGCTCCCCACCACTGGATATAAAAAATATATATAATTTTTTTATAAAGCCTATGTATGTAGTAGTATTACATATATAAATTTTAGCTGTATCTGTATTATTTATATAACATTTTTAATGAAATATATCGGAAAACACGAAAAAAGTGCAATATTTGAGTTTGTTGCCCTGTAAAAAATTAACTAGGGTATATATTTAAAATCTGCAAGTTATGGCATGAATCATTTTTATTTAGCAATATTTCCGTAAAAAAACTTTTTCTGAAATCCTGCGGATTTTTGTTTTGGCCTTGAATCTATACAAAAAAACCCAATAGCGTACATATATCAATATTTTGAGGGTCAAGAAATTTTTTCATTGTCATATTCGTTTTCAGCATCCAAAAATACGTAAAAAAATATAGTACGGTTTATAAAAAACCAACTTTATTTTATTTTTTTGGTCCTGTGTTACTAGACAGATTAAAGCCTAAGTATACTAATGGAGATTTCTCCATTTAGATTAGACAGGGACAAAAGTTCTACCCAAAAAGGATAGAAGTAATATCACCAACATAAAGAAAAAAAATCACCTAGGTTTTATGTTGGCTGCACTGTCAGTAACGCCATTTTATTTAGCCAATGTCATTGTGTGAGCTCCGTTTGATATTGTTTTGATTTCAGTTTTTTGTGCGTTTTACTAAATATTGTGTTTTTATTGACTATTATAGTACTTTTACGAGTTTTGATATTTAAATATTGTTTACCCAAGGTAAGTTCTTTCTTTACACCTTAGATTTAAAGCTTAGGCGAAATTCGTTTGGACTTTTTCAACCCTTGTAAAAACATCTTGGCATTTTTGTAACTATAACAGAAATAACGCTCGTCATACAATTAATTTCTTGAAATGTAGAAACTGGTAACTATATTAAAATATAAAATAATAATATATAGTTAATAATAAATATGATAAACATTAAATAAATTCATATTTACCTTTTCATATTTGAGGTTATGTTTTGTAAATAAATAAACAGATTAAGCAACCAAGCTAAGAACAATTAATAGGATTTATATTTCATTCTTTATTTTACTACTAAATCATCAGTTTTATTTCTTAGCAAAAAATATTCATTTCGTTAGCTTTATTTACAAAAATCAACGGTAATTGTTGATAAAAATTGAAAAAAATGCAATATATTTTAAATTTATTTAAGTTGGTAGTGGCGTGCTGTGCACAAATGAGATAGAGATAGGGTAGACGTCTTCTGTTTCATAATTCTAGTTGTACAGAGTTTAAAATATATTTAAAATTTAACCTAAAATGTAAATACAAAAATATTAAGCAGAGTTCTACTGGATCTAAAATATTTTGAGGTATAACTGAAAAAAAAATCTAAAATAACTAATAACTTAAATTTTATAAAATGACATAACTATTATTCTGTAGTTTTTATAAATTATGCTTATTTTAAAATTTTATAAAGAATACATGTATACAAAGCGCAAACCAGGTTATGTAAATATTATTTTTTGATAAAATATTCATATTGAAATAAACAATATGGTACATTTTTATGAATCAAATTACATACATAAATAAATTATCGTAAATTTTTGCATTGGGAAAAGGATCTTTGTGAGTGGTCACCCAAAAAGGGGCCTGAAGGTAATAAAAAAGATATTTATGTTTAACACGTTCGCAGCCGAAAACCCGCCGCGGCTGGTCCATCTAAGGACACTAAATCTGTAGACCAGTGTTGCCAATCAGATTCATCAAAAACCCCGCTGACTTTGTCGATAATACCCGCTTTTACCCGATATTGCAGAAAAATTGATTACTGTATTAATTAATTAAAAGTCCAAACCCCTGGAAATTTTGATGACTAAAAAAAAGGTCCTCACCCTATGAGCTGTGGTCTGTTTTTTCAAGCAAGATAGTAAATTAAAAATCGCACAGTAAATTATTTTTACAACAGGTTTGAATAAAATAAACGACGCAGTTTATTCGCACATCTAATATTCGAATCGGTTTTGAAAATATTCACTGTGCGATTTTTAATTTATTATCTTGCTTGATGAAACAGACCATAAATAAATAGGTATCTATTTATTTGATGTCCGATTTATATTCTAGAAAAAACATGCCTCAAAACCCTAAAATACCCGATTTTTACCCAAAAACAAATGCCCGAAATGTACCCTCCAACTTATTAAAATACCCTCAAATCGGGTAAATACCCACCAATTGGTAACCGAAATATACCCTCCAACTTATTAAAATACCCTCAAATCGGGTAAATACCCACCAATTGGTAACACTGCTGTAAACTCTGGTTTAGTTTCCTGACTGCGTCACCGATCTAGTGTCCTTCTTAGGTCCATCTCCTACTCATATTAAATGACGAGAGCCCGCCTGACACTGTAGACTTGAATAACATTGCACAAGAGTAGTCCGGCTCCTGGGATGAGCGTCTATTTATACACAGTGCGACCCTGCATTTTATAAGTTTTAAGAGATGTGCACCAAAAGTTTTTTTTAGATTAATAAAATAGGTTTATTGGTTATTAAAAATCACTATGTTTAAAAATCGCAACAGATCCTTTTGATAATTTAAAGCCTATTTTAATATTTTTTTTTTATTTTCATTTTTTTTTAAACTCTTTTAAACGTATTATCTCGCATAATAAACTTATTTAAAAAAAATTACGCTAGTGAGCCCTTCAGTGAACCTTAAAAAAAGTTTAAACAATTATAAATCCTATTAAATACCATTTATTGCGCGTTAATAGCTGAATTAAATTGCAAATTAGTATTGTATTTTTCTTAAACATCTAAAAACTAAAAACTTTTAAAAAACGTTACCTTAAAAACTAAATTAAATCCTATTAGATGAAAATTCAATAACTGCCTTTAAAAGTTGCTGACCATAGCGTGGGTCGTTAAAATTATTCATTTTGTGTTTATTCCAGACAGTAAGGAATTCTCTGTGAATAGACTCCCCAGCCTGTTCTGACCAAATTCCTAATCCACTCTCTAAATAGGAAACACTGTCTTTATGGTGATGCAATATGCAATTAATTTTAGGAGTTTTTGATACCCCGGAATCATTTAAAACTGCTTCCAGATGTTTGAGATCTGATTCGAGTTGTACTTCAGTTTTTGTTGTACCGAAACATTTATCGACGATTTTGTTCATCACATTGAATGACGCAACAAATGGCATAACCAGAACTTGATTCACATTTCCCAGTACTTCTTTTGATTTTAATTCATTGGTATGCTTTAGGAGCTTTCTACAAGCATTGCAACGTCAACCTATCCTTGCCCCTATTGTCATATTTTTCTGTAAGAAATGAGAGCGTATAAATCTGCTGCCAATGAGCTAAGAACCTAAATTTAGTTTATTATTAGATAAGAACATTAAAAGAGCCAAAGAGTCTTTTAGTATTGTCAATAAACCTTTGAAGAGAACGAAAATGTGCGAGTTTTTCAGAAGTGCATCATACCTGAATTACCTTTGCTGCAAGGATTTGTGAATCACCTCTTTTGGAAAGGCCTGATCCCATTGCTGGGAAGAGAGAACGCTCTTAAATGGCCCAAGAATTTAAATATAATTGCCAGGAATTATCAAGGAGAAATTTTCGATGGCAATGCTTGTAGAAAGCTCCTAAAGCATGCCAATGAATTAACATCAAAAGAAGTACTGGGAAATGTGAATCAAGTTCTGGTTATGCCATTTGTTGCGTCATTCAATGTGATGAACAAAATCGTCGATAAATGTTTCGGTACAACAAAAACTGAAGTACAACTCGAATCAGATCTCAAACATCTGGAAGCAGTTTTAAATGATTCCGGGGTATCAAAAACTCCTAAAATTAATTGCATATTGCATCACCATAAAGACAGTGTTTCCTATACTGTCTGGAATAAACACAAAATGAATAATTTTAACGACCCACGCTATGGTCAGCAACTTTTAAAGGCAGTTATTGAATTTTCATCTAATAGGATTTAATTTAGTTTTTAAGGTAACGTTTTTTAAAAGTTTTTAGTTTTTAGATGTTTAAGAAAAATACAATACTAATTTGCAATTTAATTCAGCTATTAACGCGCAATAAATGGTATTTAATAGGATTTATAATTGTTTAAACTTTTTTTAAGGTTCACTAACGTAATTTTTTTTAAATAAGTTTATTAGGCGAGATAATACGTTTAAAAGAGTTTAAAAAAATGAAAATAAAAAAAAAAATTAAAATAGGCTTTAAATTATCAAAAGGATCTGTTGCGATTTTTAAACATAGTGATTTTTAATAACCAATAAACCTATTTTATTAATCTAAAAAAAACTTTTGGTGCACTGTGTATATATGCGGCAGCGAACGTGTTAATTTTAAATTAATCCAAACATATTTTTTCCATATAGGTAGTTTTTCGCGTGAACCTTAACATTTTTACATATTGATTAAATTAACTAAATCAGTTACAAATGGATAGGAAGTTCCTATACAAATGTACTTAAATTTTTGTTAAAAACACTATAGTTATAAAGTCACGTACTTTAATACTTCAGGACGCACATATATATTATTATTATTAAAGAAATTACTGGCGCCATCTTAATTTTAGTAGAATTATCTTATTCTACAGATTCACATTAGCTATGTTCGTTCGTGCCGCTCAATGCTACACTTTCCGGCCAACCAAATAAATACTGTATTTGTTGTATGAAAAACAAATACAGTATTTATTTGGTTGGCTGGAAAGTGTAGCACAAATGAGATAGAGATAGGGTAGACGTCTTTTGTTTCATAATTCTAGTTGTAGAGAGCTCCATTGTATATGATAATAACTTCCGATTTCCTATGCGTTTGTAACTGAATATTCAGTTTACTTTTTACAGTGAACTGTAATTTTTATCGTGGTAAGCTTTTTTCTGTGTATTTTTTCCTAATTAAACCTAAATAAAATTTGCCACCAAGTCTTTAGAAAATGATGATAAAGTAACATGCATAATTCTTAATCTAAATTATCCACAGAAAAATCTTAATTACCAGCGATTACTGCCTTTCTTGTTTACCATCGTCATTAATTTAATTAACTCCAAAGTGTGAAAAATATAACATAATTACGAATTATCTTTTCCATCTTTTCGAAAGATTTACTTCATTATTAAAATGGTGATTCTGCATAAAAAAATAAAAATGGATATAATTAAAACAGAGTGTTTTTAACATAGAGGTATTAAAGGGGTGGTGATTCTACATCCAAAAATATGAAAAAAAGTGTCTATAAAGGTTGGCCCAGAAATGAGCACTAAGGGAGCTACGCCCCTCCTATAGGCCTGTCTAATATAGGGCTTTTAATTAATATCTTTGTACTTAAATTTATAGAAGAGAAAAATATGCAAGTCGCTTGTAAAACAAGTTTACACTACGATATTTCAAAAACGCTTTGACCCAGTGACTTGAAATTTGGAACAAAAATTTTATAGGTAGTAAACAAAATTTGTTCCAAATGTCAAGTCTCTATGTCAAAGATTTCTTGAAATATCGTAGTGCAAAGTTGTTTTGCAAGCGACTTGCACCTTTTTCCCTACTATAATACCTACCTCTGTTTATAAAATACGCCGTATAGTAAAAATGGGAAGGTTCCAGCGCTAAAATGTGTCGAAAAATTTTGTGGTTGAGCTTTTAATTACAGTATTTAACTTCAATTTGCAATTGGTGATTAAAACAAAAAACCTCTAAACGGATCTTAACCTTTGAATAGATATTCATAAGTGACATTTAAACGCAATAATTACGATAAAAATCAAGATATTTTTTAGAAAATCGCTTTTTTGATTTTTATCTAGTTTTGGTTTTGATCTGTTAAACGGTATGGTTTCTATATATCTAAAAGTACGGACTAAAGGACATAGTAAAATCGTTTTTTGATAAATAGGTAAACATCTGTAACTTTTTTTTTGGCACAACTTTTCTTGACTACTGCCATTTGAAAGTAAAAATTAACCATACATGTGCATGCATGCCCGACCATGGATTGTTTTTGTCTATGATTATTACTTCAAATTCCAGGGATCCAATACGACTTTTCTCATATGCATTAATCGGAATAAATTCAGTTATGACTCATCAACGTTGAAAATAAACACAGAAACATAGGCTTACGGAATAATTTTGCCGAATTATGAGGAAAATTTTTATAAAGGTCACTAAATCGAAACATTTGACGACTAATTTGTTACACACAAGAATATTGAATATACATATTAACTATAAATATGTAAATATATCGGTGTTTTTCGAAGAAAATAAAAATGTAAATATTTAAAACCTCGCGTCAACGATAGAATCGACGCGGCGCCTATGCGAGTACTGGAAATTCGCCGATGACTGCTCATATGTAAATACATGAATAAAACGAACTGTCTAAGTGTATAATATATAAATATTATAAATACTCAGGGTGCGTCCATGGGGGTGACATCGCTTCGAAGCATCCCTGCAAATACTATAAAAAATTCATAGTCTTTTTCTATTTTATTCTGATCAATTCAGAATATCCAAATGAATTTAAAGTTGACAACAGTGAGCCCGATGCAGTTTGGATAAATATTAGAACACGTGCTGCAGAATAATGCATAGAAAAGTAGATTAAACACTTGCATCCAAGATAAAATATTGATAGAAAAATACATAAAAAAAGTCCAAACATAGTGCTTTTTTAGACGAAAAACATTTGTTTTTTGAAGAACTTTTTTCCAACCAATTTTTTCTTTACACCCCACACATAGAGCCGGATTCATGGCAGAAAATCCAGAAACTAAAATCATTCTATTGGGGCTCTTAATACCCTAGGGAACATTCAAGTATTACGTAACGCAAATTTTGATCATTTTGACCCCCCCCCCATGTAACGCTATTTTCCAAAATATTAACATGGGCGTAACACTCCAAAATGACCCCCCCCTGGGAGCGTTACGTAATACTTGAACGTTCCCCTAACTCGTTTTGACATCACACTTTTAAATTTTTAGTACTACATCGATAAACTTGATGTTTTACACATACTTCAAATTTTCAAATTTAATCGCATTTTTTTAGCAGTTTTTGAAGATGTTTTGTTTTATTCCGATAAGTTGTGTTCAAAATTTTTGCCATGGCTGATCAGGTACTATTTATTATAATATTTCTTGTTCTTTTTATATAAAATAATAAAAAAATCTTGCTGTTAAGAACACTTTAATAAAAAACTAAATATATATAAACAGTGCCAACGTTTCGAAGGTAATATTGTCCCTTCTTCTTCAGGGTTAAAATTAAAAATAGAAATAAAAAATTATATAAATTTAAAATCTAATTGTCAAAAAACTGATAGATGAAAATTAATTAAAATAGGTAAAGGTGTATAGATGTATAAGTGTATAAAGTATAGGTATAAGTGTTTAGTTAAGATATGTAAATAAGTAAAAATTTTAATTTCAGAACTCTATTTTTTAAATTTTTAATAGTATTTATTTTATAAATTTTATTTTGAAAAGAATTAAAATGTATATATCTATTTGAACAAAACGGTTTTTGAAACCAGTCAATTAAAAAAGAGCCATTAACTTGTTTTAATAAATATTACCTTCGAAACGTTGGCACTGTTTATACATAATATATATATATATATATTTAGTTTTTTATTAAAGTGTTCTTAACAGCAAGATTTTTTCATTATCAGGTACTATATTAATTTGTATATATGACTTTTTATGCCAAAAGCCCAATAACCAATGACGTGACCAAAGCATACCACAGTTCAATTGTGACATCACTATAGTGATGTCTACTATAGTAGTTATTTCCTAAAATTCAAATTCATATATTTCCGGAATCTAGGGGTCTATAAAAATTCCTTTTTCCCGATATTGCGACCGGTCGCTCGAATCGAAATCGGCCTATTTTGATTTCAGTACTTGAAAGTTTATTATTATAATGTCGTTTCCTTAGTTCTTCCTGAATATTCTTTAAATGTGACATTTTCCCAACAAAATTAGTAAACTTTTTCTCGCAGAAAAAAAAACTTTTGTATACAAATCAAAATTAATTATACTTGTGTCAAGTAGAAAAGTTTTTCTTTTCCAAGTTTATTGTCCCAACTTTTACAGTCATTAATCGTCACTTTCAATTTTTACTTTTTTGTTTCCATTTCTCAGCAAGGATTTCTGTTTGTTTAGAGATAATTTATTTCTTAAATCATTCAATTTAGACCTGGCGGTATCTGTTTCAAAACACCCATGTTTGGGTAAATCGGATAGTATCCTACATTTTTGGATCAATGGGTCCAGAATATCACTTCTACTACCTTTTCAAGTTGTAAATAGGAAAGTGTAAATTGATATTCAGAATTTCAAGTTTAATTTCAGAAAGTATAAATTGTAATTCAGATTTGCAAGTTATATTTCAGAAAGTGTAAATTGTAATTCAGATTTTCAACTTATATTTCAGAAAGTGTAAATTGTAATTCAGATTTGCAATTTATATTTCAGAAAGTATAAATTAAATTTCAGAAAGTGTAAGTTGAAATTCAGAAAGTGTAAATTATATTTCAGAAATTATAACTTTATATTATTATTACAGAGTAAATTGTATTTCAGAAAGTGTAAATTGTATTTCAGAAAGTGTAAATTAAATTTATGAAATATAAATTTTGTTTAGTTTTATGTAAAAAATACATTTTTTTTAAATTTATTTCTGTTCAATATTTAATACCGAATATATGTAATAATACATAACTGCTACTTTTTTTAAATTTTGTTGAATAAAATAATACGTTCCGAAGTAAAAATTATGATTTCTGATTTACAAATTACCGTTTCCTAAAATTAATTTACACTTTCTGAAATTGAATTTACAGATCCAAATTTAAATAAAATAACACATTCTGAAAATTAATTTCTACTTTCTGAAATATAATTTACACTTTCTGAATTTAAACTTACGCTTTCTGAAATATATATTACAAATCTGAATTTCAATTTATACTTTCTGAAATATAACTTGCAAATCTGAATTACAATTTACACTTTCTGAAATATAATTTAAAAATCTGAATTACAATTTATACTTTTCTGAAATTTATTTTAAAAATCTGAATAACAAATTACACTATCTGAAATTAATATCACACTTTCTGATTTACAACTTGAAAAGGTGTAAAAATGATAATCTCACTATGCGCATAAAATAAACCAATAAACTTTTTAACAAAATGTTGCAAAATCGAGAAGAAATTAATTTTTTTCTCCCTTTCGTTCATATATCTTTGGAATTATTAATTTCAGACAAATATTGAAGCAAAAAAAAAGTTTTGTAATTGAATTATATACATGATAAAATTGGTTGCAAATCGAAAAAATAATTATTATTATTGAAAAAATAGTAAAAATCACAAAAAAGGGGTAAAAAATCGAGTTTTTTTGGGATTTTTTTTTTCGTATATTTAATGTATACGCAGGACCTTCAAAATTGTCTTAAGATAACTTTATGGTGTGCTGAATCATCACACCAAATTTCATCATAATCGGTCTGATAGTTTTTACAAAATAATTTTGCAATCCAGATTTTGATTTTTTTTTTGCAAATTTTCAAATTTATGCCAACTTGAAAATAAAGCCCTTAGATACTTGAAAATTTAATCACATATAAAACAGAGCTCAAACTTTCAAATGCTTTTTGAAAAATTAAAATCCGTTAATTAAGGGAGCCTAGGCACTTGTTTAAACATTTGTCGAATTTTTGCGCTTATAAACAATTAGAATAACTTTATGCATTTTTAGATTAATGTTATTTTTTAATATATACTTAAAGTACTCGAAAAGACGCTTCTTTTGAAAAAAAAATATGATGATTCGTTGATTAGTTTCGAAGTTATGATCGTTCATATTGACCGCCATTTAGGTTTAGACTTTTTGGATTGCAAAATTATTGTGCAAAAACTATCAGACCAATTTTGTTAAATTTGGTGTGATGATTCAGCACACCATAAAGTTTTCTTGGGTCAATTTTAAAGGTCTTACGTATACTTAAGTATCCGAAAACAAAACAAAAAAAACTCGAGTTTTTTATCCCTTTTTGTGATTTTTACTATTTTTGCAATAATAATTATTTTTTGGATTTGCAACCAATTCTATCATGTATAAAATTTAATTACAAAATTTTTTATTTCTCTTCAATATTTGCGTGAAATGAATGGTTCCTGATATATATGAACGAAAAGAAGAAAAAAAATGAATTTCTTCTCGATTTTGCAACATTTTTTTAAATAAAAAGTAAGCCCTTGGTTTATTTTATGCGCATAGTGAAATTATCATGTCTAGTGATATTCTGGACCCATTCATCCAAAAATGTAGAATACTATCCCAGCCTAAAACAGATACCGCCTGGTCTAATTAAGTAATTGATTTATAATTATGATTATTTGTGAATAATTAATAAATTGATTTTATTTTACACACGTGTAGTCAGAATTAGTGTTATAAAAGGCCAGTGAAAGTCACATTTAACTATTTATGTTTTTTTATTATTTTTTACTGATATTTCAAAGGAGTCTTACATACACACAAAAAAATAATAAAGTGTAAAATTGCTTTCCAATTTTGAAATTTTTTAAAATTTCGGGAAAGCCCTGTGTTCGTGCAAATTTTTTTTTGCGTATTTTTACGTTTTATGACGTTTGTCGAAATAAATCAATTTCGAGCAAAAAAAAATTGTTGATCGATCGGTCTGTCCGGGAAATCTTGTGTACACGATAACTTTTAAGAACGCTTTAAGCTAGAGACTTGAAATTTGGCACACAGCTATGTTACCAAAAGTTATCGCGGGGGGTTGTTTTTGGTGAACACTGGGGTGCGGCAAGGGGGACAAATGGGGAACAATACATTTTTTACAAAAATTTGAAAATTACTATAGGGGTTTTTAAGGTTTCTGAAATTAAATTTGATATTAAAAAATTTTTAACTCCACCCCCTGAGGTAGTTTTCTTGAAAATTGGTATATTGGGGTTTTTGAGGTTCTGAAAGTGAATCTGATAATAAAAAAATTCTAACTCCACCCCCTGAGGGGCGGGGGGTAGTATTTGTGGCGCCTTCAGGAAAATTAATAATTCTTTTGATATTTATATTTTAAACCTCCGAGGTGCGAGAAAGTAAGTTCGGTGAAACCGTACCCTTTATTTACTTTCTCATTAGGAAAATATTGCTATCAAATTTTCATTTTTTTTTTGCTTATATTGTTTTTTTTTATGAAACGTCGAGAAATGTCAAGGCTTTATTTTTTCGGAAAAAATTAAAGTAGGTTATTACATATACATATACGTATAATACCATAATAATTAGGATATTAAATATAGTTATAGTAAACGCAGATTTTCAGAATATAAAAACATTCCTGTTCATATATTCTAAGAAGGTTCTAAGAACTAATTTATGTACTGAAAGCTGTCCGGAGGCCCGATTTTAAAAATTTATTTAAATCTGTGCCGTTGTTTTAAATAATTATTTAAAGGATACGTAAAGTTTTAAAAGTAGGTATAATTACCATATGGTAAAACGTCCTAAGAATAATCTAAGTTTTATTAGAAGAATAATCTAAGATAATGCTACGTATGCACACAGGACGCCCTAAGAACGTCCTTAGATAGTGCTTTTTTGCATATTCTAAGCATAATCATAGCATATCTAAAGAATTATTCTAAAAATATTCTCAATCGAATGACTAAAGAATATTCTGAGCTGTCCGGGATTACCATGTGGAGAACTATATCAAAATCTGGAATCCTTTTTTTGTCATAACTTTTTTCTGTTTCAAGGTCGTGACCGGCCGCTCAAAAGTAAAAAAAATGGATTCATTAATTAACTTAATTAGCGTAAATTATGATATCGTTATAATAAGGATTTTTAGATTAAAATTCTCTTGAAGTTATTTTATATCTAAAACTTTCTTAAAACTTTTTTTTGCTGATTTTATTTTATTTTTTTTTTGTTGGCTTTTACTTACTAGAAATTTATAGGTAAACTTAGTAATTTAAGATTGTATATACATTAAATTTTTACTAGAAAAGGGCCCACTTTGTCTGTATATTTTGTCTCTAGAGCCCGTACACACAGAAAAATATTATCTTGAATCGAGAATGTGTGATTTGGATATAACGAAGAGAATATATTCTACTTTAAAGCAAAATTTCGCTTTGAATATGAAAGGATAAGAATATGGTATGCTTAAAAGAAGAATAGATTCTCTCCGTTATATCTAAATCACACATTCTTTATTTAATATAATTTTTTTGTGCGTAAATTTTCCGCAGTTTTTTTTTGTTGGTATGTGTACAGTGGGTCTAAAGTTTCCTAGGGTACTTATGACCTACTCCTTAATTTGACAGTCATTGATAATAAATACCCCATTATGTGTAAAGATTTTGTACTTGTTTTTGTGTTTAATAAGCTGTTTTATGTATTCTTTAATAATTTTGCATATAATGCGCATTTTTTGTTGCACTGTGATAAAATCCAAATATAATATTATTAGGGGAATTTTATTTTTGGGTTGGTATTGAAGACCTAAATTTATGTTGCCTAACCAACGAAATAATAACTCTTCTCTCTAGAATAGGCATTTCATTTGTAAAAACTGAAAAAAACGTAGCTAACATATACATTTGTCTGTCTTACTCGCACAGCTTTGTTCTAACAGAGACAGCAATAACAGTTACTGGTAATTGTTATTGCTCAGGCCTGAATATACCTACTATTAACTATATATTAACGTTATGCGTATTCTAGAGAGAAGAGTTGTTAGTTCGTTGTGCTTAACGTATTGGACTGCTGTCCATTCCCTGGGAATTATTCCCAGAGTTACAAGCAAAATTAACCTACAGAATTTTCCTCGTATTAATATTATAGAAAAAAAATAAAAACAATCGAACCCGGATTCATTCATGTAATGTATACTCTATTTACCTAATCTTAATTTATCGAATAGAAAATCAAATATATTATAGCTGCTTTCCATTAAACAAGGGCGTGTCTTTATTTATGCTGATATATTTTATAAGCCAACATTGTTACGCACTTTATTATACTCTTCGCAGTCAGCTAGAATTGTGTTATTATACGTAGCGCTAGAATAGTATTATACGGTACAATAGTTTCGAGTTTCCCAAAATCGCAAAAAATGTCTTAGACAAAAGATTCCTGGATACAAATGTGTTTCATGAAAAAATAGGAAACTTTGAAAATATCCGTCTATCCGATGACACGTTTTTTGTGGACACGATAACTCAAGAACGAATAATCCGATGAAAAAAAGTTCCTATAAAGGGTGTTCCGGAAATGAGCCCGAAGGGAGCAACGACCCTTCTAAGTGTACGTCTAACCAAACCTGGACACACTCTCGTGCACTAAAAACTAGGTTTGCGTACTTGGTGCGTAATATACTATTGTATTTACTAGGTACTTGGTTTTGCAAGGACTAAAGTTTGGAAGAAAGGGTGACTTTATACCAAGTTGGGGCTCTGTAGAGAAGAACTTGCTTGAGAGTTTGATAATAGAGAAGTTCGTTTTTTATGGATAGAGGACTTTTCTTACATGGTTGGGTGTATAGTTTGGAGAGAACACCATGAAATACGAAGAATTATACACCTTCGTGTTTGTTTCTTGTCTAAAATTTATACACTCGTTCGCTGAATAATATCGCACTAAAAACGGCATTACGATTAATAGACTCAGTTTCTGCTTGCATTTCTCGTCCGACCTGATCTATTAAAAGTAATTATATATTGTTTGTAGATGTAGTTAAAGATTAATTAAAATGGTTACTGGACATTTGCACCGGCCATTAGGAAGATATTTTTATTGGGAAAAAGTTTAACTTTCGTATACATTCACTAGAAACACTGCTGCTAATAAAACAATACCGCATATGGAGGACTAAGAATACATAGAAAAAACGGATTCCTTGAACCAAGGACACGTGTCTTTGTATTTGTTCAAAGCCATATTCTCTTGTTTCAAGGCTGGCATTTTCTTGAAACAAAGTCAATGTCCTTGAATAAAGAGCGCGGATTTTTATTCCAAAACCCGTGCTCTTCATTCAAGGACATTGACTTTGGTTCAAGAAAATGCCAGCCTTGAAACAAGAGAATATGGCTTTGAACATATACAAAGACACGTGTCCTTGGTTCAAGGAATCCGTTTTTTTCTATGTAGAAACAGACCAAGTTATATTTGTTGTTTTGAGTTATTGATTCAGCTTGACGAGTTTTTGACTGCAGAAGAGCTTTCTCTAGGCGGTAGTTTGAAAACGTTACAGCTTGTTAAACTTAGGATGAGACGTGAGTTTTTAAAAATGGACACGCCCCCCTAGTGCGCATTGGACAGCGGCTGAACTCACCAGTTGTTAGAGGTGCATACCGCCTATCTTTCTTCCTCTGAATAATTTCTCTTACATTTCCACGTCTCTTCCTAAGCTTGACGAGCTGTACGTGATAGAAAGAAACTGAAGGCGGTTTTGGAATTATCAGTAAGCGCTTATGTAAGATCACTTAACGCAATGCAAAAAACTTCTTAATAGTATATTAAAGTACTAGTTTTATAACATACGTTTTTAGCGCACGAGTAAAAGTTTAGAAAACGAGCCGCTTGCGGCGAGTTTAACTAAACACAAAGTTTTGTAGAAAATTAAACTTTAAAGCGACGTTGAGATTTGCACGGAAAACGTCATGCGATAGGCTTTTGTCTGAAAAAAAAGTACAGGCCTCTTATGGGTCTGTAAGAACACGCAAAATGCGTGTGCTTATGAGCTTATAAGAGTCACAAAATAGAAAAACAATTTAAAAGTCGAACAAAATTTTTAAAAATGTTACTTATTTATCGTTAAACGTGTTCTTTATAGCTGTAATTGTTTAATTACAAATGTCATAGAACATAATATTTAAATAATTTATTTATATAATATAATTTACTATAATGTTATTGCTTTCCCATTCTGAAAATTTTCTAATTTTTATTATTAATTTTGATTTGGTAGGGAAATTATTTAAATAATTTGGTAGAAATTATTTAAATAACTTGGTAGAATAAAGAAAAAAAATATTTATAAGATAAAATTTAAATTAAAAAAAAAATCATAAATAAACATAAACATAAAATTCTGAAAAAAAAATATTTTTTTTTAATGGGTAAACCCTATTGTTTTTATTGTTCCGTACTTACAGAGATGGCGTATTTTTTACGCCGCCTAATTTTAAATGAACACGTGAAAAATCACTGTGCAACATAACAACTTCTCCGCTCGAATTTAGGGTTTAAAGTGAATGTCCGAAAGGTACTGGGACGCGGAAAGCCGCAGTTAGTGGGAGTAGGGATGAATCACAAATTGCATACTATCATGGCCTAAAATTTATTCCGTGTCTGTAGCAAAGGGTTAACACTAAACCAACTAAGAACTTAACCAATGAAATGTTATGTATAGAGATCGGATTTTAGCGAGTCGTGACATCAAAATCCATAGGCGGGTACAAAAAATTAATAATTTTATAAAAAATAATACTTTTACAAAGAAAAGTATATAAATATTATGAAAATCACCTAAAGTTTTTATTTAAGTAAAGGAAAAAAAAACAACAGATCCGAACATTATGATTTAGTTGGACTTTTAAATAATCCAAATTTTATTTAATAGTATTGTAACATGGTGGCTGGGTATTACTTTCATTAAAATCATAAAAAAAAAATCTGCCTGGCCAATACTTTATAATTTGAAATAACAGCTCACGTGACGTTTATAACTTGTGAAAAATCCATTTAAAAATTACTTCGAAATTATTATTTTTACTCATATCTTTTGTTTTTCATATGATATTATAAATAAGATACAAAATTACACAACTACAACATATAGTGTTTGTAGAAAAAACAAACTATAGTTTGTATACCGTCGGTATACCGACGAAATCTTTTTGTGTTTTATTCAGTTTGTAAAGAGGTGAGTCACCTCAGGTGACTGGAAGGTCAAAACTCGTTATAAACATGTACTCTGCAGAGATCTAAAAGCTCTAAACTTGTTTCCGTATGCGTGCGACGAAATAAGTGAGATGTAAGATCAAGCGTGTACCATGTAGGTTATTGGTTAGAATCACGCGCATGCGGAAACAAGGTTTTTATTGCAAGTAAACTGAGTCATTTCGTTTGACTTATCTTAGCAATGCGAATTAATTTCTTTTTTTGCTCTAACTTTTTCGTTTTTAATATACCTATTGGGCCTAATTTAATATTCATTTGTCACCGTTTATTTCATTAGTTAAATCCCTTAATAAAATATTCGTACTAAGGTTAAATCGTAAATTGAAGATTATCCAGAACTAGAGTTCAACGGCAATATTTTAAACTGCACATTTTGTAAAAAAGACTTAACCTGGGAAAGAAAATTTTCTTTTTTTAACTAGTATTTTAAGACGTGTGAATACAAAAACCCATAAAGGAGATCAGAAGCAAGGACAATTTAATTTTTAAAGTAAGTAAAAAAATAGAAAATTCATTTTAATGACAAGTTATAAACGTCACGTGACCTTTTATTGCGAATAAAAAACTATTGGCCAGGCAGATTTTTTTTTAACTTGGTAAAAGTAATACCCAGCCACCATGCCACAATACTATAAAATCAAATTAGGATTATTAAAGAGCCCAACTAAATAGTAATTTTCAGAATTGCTATTTTTTTAAATTTTCTTTTATTTAAATAAAACGTTACGGAATTTTCATAATATTTATATAATTTTCTTTAGTAATGTAATAGTTTGGCAACATATTAAACATTTTAATAAAATTAATATGAATTTGTTAACTTATTGTACCCGGCTATGCATTATGACGTCACGACGCCCTAAAATCCGATGTCTAGTTATGTATCAAATAATTCTGACATTTTATTGGTCAAATTATTAGTGAGTTTGGTGTTAATGACTGGGTAAACCATCCATAAGAAGATTTCCATTATCCTGCAATTTGCAGGCTGCAAAATAAACTTCATTACTGATAATGAAGTTTATACTATTGAATAGCGTAAAACAGTCGTATTAAATGCATCATCAGTAACGATATAATAGCACATTGATCGGATACCCGCTGCAGTAACCCGTTTGTGTTCTGCCTTCCTTAAAAAGAATCCAGTAATTTTTTTTTCGGAAATCGGTTATTAGTCAAATTCTGTATTGATCTACAGGGCTCTCCAAGACATTTTTTTAACAAATATTGCCAAAAAAGTCCAAACTTGAAGCTTAATTAAGTCGATCCATGATTTTGTTACACAGTATACAACTGTATAAACTACCGATATATTAAGAAACGCATAAGAAAAGTTAATACGATGTTCTTTTGTCTAAAAGTTTTTTTTTAATAATAAACAAAGAAATACACAAAAAAGAAATGATTAGCAAGTAGGTACGCCTATTAAGTACTTAAATCAAGTGTTTTGCTTGATTAAAGTTAAACCAAGCGGTTAAAACTTAAACCAAGTAAAAGTGCTTGGTTTAAATAATTTTATGGAGTTTTAACGAAACTTGAATGATGGCAAATAGATATTTGTCAGATTATTTAAAATAATAATGTTGAAAAATATTACCTATACTGAGTTTTTAGGAACAAGAACTAATTGAATTTAAATTAAAACATTTTATTGTTTTTTTAAATTACTTAAATAATATTGTTTATATTAAGTATTTTTATACTTGTAACAAGTATCTATTATAGATATATATATATATATATAATAGATATCACAAAGTATCACAAATACCTCATATTACAATTTTTTTTCTCTGCCTAATAGTACCCAGCTTGTACTGGTGAAACTTTTTTAGAGCAAAACAAAATTATTCAAGACTAAAAGACTCAAGTCAAATTATTTTATTTAAATTCTTAAAACAATAAAAAGCATACGTCTTACTTGAATATACAGGGTGAACCATTTTAATCTATGATCCAAATATCTCTTAAAATACTCCATCTATAAAAAAATGGTCAAGGCAAAAATTGTCAGAACATAGGGGGACATTTAACGGTAATATTAATTTTGACCTTGAGATCAATTTTCAAGGTCATTTGAAGCTCAAGATGATTTTTTCAAATGAAAACCCCTATTTTCGACTGCGGATTTGAAAAGAGCGGAAAATTTCACGTCAAAATGTTCTATGGGAAATTTGTTTATCTGACCTTAGAAAGGTCAAATGTCTAAAAAACGGTCAGAAGCACTTTTTTGGATGACACTTTTACATTTTGTCGTCTTGTTAAAAGCATCTGGAACGTTTGCTAGACTCAGTAACCACGATTACTCCAAAAAAGGGCGTCTGACCATGTTTTAGACATTTGACCTTAATTTTTGACGTTAAAATTTTCGCTCTTAAAATCCGCAGTCGAAAATAGGGGTTTAAATTTGAAAAAATCTTCAAATGACCTTGAAACTTGATCTCAATGTCAAAATTAATAGTACCTTTAAATGACCCCGTATGTTCTGTACAATTTTTGTCTAGATGGAGTATTTTAAGAGATATTTGGATTCATAGATTATTATGGCCCACCCTGTATATTGTAGTTACCACCAGGTTAAGTTTAAGTACTGCAGTATTGTTATGGCCAAATTCCAAGTGGTGGGTATGCGGCAACAGTGCACATTTGCAGGAGGTATGTTAGCAGGTCAGTGAGCTGGTGCACGGCCGGAAGCCGGGTTCAAGGCTAAACCTGACCATCCGCATTTACCTAGCCTCCACCCCTAGGATGCACCGCTGAACGTTCTTAGAAAGGAGGCCAAGAAGGAGATGTTTTATGCTTAATTCTATGTTAAACTGGCAATAATTACTTTATAAACGTATATAGTCAAATTCACAGCTATTTGAACTGACATCATTACAACATAATACCTAAATATTGTCTGCCTCACGGTAAGAAAGCTGCGACGTAAGGGGAGGTGTCACGGAACGGCCAGTGCGCTCTCTTCTGTCATAAGCAGAATTGATACTTTCATTACGATAACAGGGACGCATTCAGTGTATTACTTATTTTGCATTCACATTTTAAAATTTTAAAATTATGGTCATAAGGCGTGCGTGCAAGTGAGGCACACACATTCTTTCTATAGCCACACATCCGTGTGTCAAACAATACTATCCTATTTTACATTTCGCTCATTTTACCATGGTAATTTGCTGTTGTGTACAGAGTGTCCACAGATCAGGGAAAAGTCAGGTAATGTATTAAACTGTAAAAAATCAGGGAAATAGAAAAAAACTCTGGTCTGGTAATAAATTATTACTAAAACAACTCTGTGGCTTGTTTCTAAAAGGGCCAAAGTCAAAATTTTTAAACGGATACACTAGTCCAAACATATTCCGTTTTAGCAGTTTAACAGAAATGTTTATTGAAGTCTACATTTATCTCACAAGCACTGACATTTGCTTTTTTAGGTTATATAGATCTGAAAAAAATTAGTACGGAAAAAAATAATAAAAATCCTGACTTAAAAACAAAACAGCATATTTCAACTTTTTGTTTGCATAACCTACATACATACATACATACAGGAAATCTTAAGTTGCAAAACCTGTGGACCTGTGTTCATGGTAAAATGGATGATAATGTCATATTATGCAAAATACAAGGGTATTTGGGTACTCCTTTGTGATGACGTCAGCTTCGAATTTGACTCGACTGCCTTTTCATATAGAGTTAATTTTTAAATGGTAATAAACGTGATATTAAACGTGATTTTTGAGAAATTTATTTTCTTATTACATAATTTACCTTATGTGCTGGTTTTCTGAAACTTTTCACCTCTCGTTTTTCTAGAAATAACCCCAATTTTGATATTTTAAATGAAATGTAACTATATTTATCTAAAATATGGGAGGCATAGCGTAGTGGCTAGCGCGTATGCATAGCAAGTCTACTATCGTGAGTTCGATTCTCACTGGCGCCGATTTGCCTTTTTCAGTTAATTAATAATTGAAATTTGGCGAAGGCGATAAGTGAAACGGACACTCCCTAGAAACTGGTTCGAAAGTCAGTATAAGCCAAGCCGGTGGTTCCCTCTACTACTAGCCCACACAAGTCCTGGACTTAGGGGATGCTTAATTAAGTAGAATAGTACGAGGTTAAACAAACATGTAAACATGTAATACAATATCTAATATAGTTTTTTTTTTCAGGTATGTTGTCAAATATAAAATAGAGCTACTAGTTGGATAGTTAAGTGTAAGTAACTTATCATATGTAATACACTGACAGAGAGGCATATTTTCGATATATCCGAAATTTTCACATGTGAAAATTTCTGATGTGTCGAAAATATACCGAATCTGGAGGTGTATTTGCAGGACTATTTTTTGAAACAATTTTTAATAATTTAAATCTTCAAAAGTAATTTGAATAAATAATTAATAATAATTAATTTGATGTTAATTTATTTTGACACAATAAATTCATGTGTGACATTTCTAATTTTTGAAATAAAAAAGATCTAAATCCGTTAAATTTTATTAATACTGAATAAAAATAAGCTAATAAGACATCAAAATTGCCTTAATTTTTGCATTTTAGTTGATATTTTGTTATAATATTATATTATGAAGCTTGTTATATCAAAGAACTAGAAAACTGGTATATATTCGATTTTTTGGTATATATTCGAGACGAAAATATCCCGTCGTTATGGTAATACCTTGTTTTTTATTGGTTGAAACCGATATTATGATAGTCCCTTCAATCTAACATTTTAGAAAAAAATTTGATATCCAAATGAATTTTTTTATTAATAATAATTGCAGTTTCTAATAATTAAGTAAAAAAATCAGGTACCAAAGTTTGCGTTTACGTTTTTTGTTTACTTTTTATATATACATATAATATTATAATTTTATTCTGTAAATTCCATTTAAAATTTTTATCAATAATATTTTCTAAAAAATTAATAGGAAGGACATTGTCAAATTAAAAATTATCGAATCCTACTCTGTGAACCACGTGCAAAATAAACATAAGACATTAGCAGAGTAGGCAGTAAAAAGTTGTAAAAATTATTCATGTTGACTTGGTAATTCAATATTTTTCTTTATTTTGCTTACGCTGTACTATTGTTACGATGCAAATTTAACTGATTATTTTCCCTTACTCTTTTTTACTATTGCGTGTAACATTCTATTATAATTTAAAAAAATAATAATAAACTGAAAATGTTACGGTTCCACCGCATTTACTATCTCGCAAAAAACTGTACTAATAGGTTTTTGAGTTTTTAGATTATTTTGTAATTTGTATAGATTCAATTTATTTTTGGTGATTATTAAAAAGTAATCCCCGAATGTAAAGTATTACTGTCCTTCGCCAGTATTGCAAAAAAAATATGCCCTTATGTCATTTTTCCAGAAACCCAGGAGGGGTTGTTATGTTCCTCGGTAGCGGGGCGTTTTTTTTTGGGACCAACCCTTAACTTTAGGGCGTCCGACAACGGTATTGGCAGAAAATCGTTGTCCTGATTTTTTCAGGATCGTTTAATAAAAATGTCGTTGTCCGACAAAAATTTTCGGGCATTACCGTTGTCGGACGCCCTAAAGTTAAGGGTTGGTCCCAAAAAAAAACGCTCCGCTACCGAGAATTTATTTATGTAAGAAGTTATTTGACTGGACATAAAGAACACATATACAAAGTCTCAACGGTGAGGTAATAAAAAAATCTACTGGGCGTGGGCTTTAAGTTAATTTTTACGTGTTAAAATTATGGCTTGGTCACTTGAAGTGAAAAAGAGAAGAGATGACTATAAAATATATCAAAATATCCTTTGTTCTTTGAATTTCAAACATTGTAAAGATTGTAATGCCAACCCAAAACAAAAATTCCTAAATCTTAGAGCAAAATAGGAAAAATTGTATAAAGGACTCGTTTCATAACATTGATTATGAAACTAGTACTTTAATATACTATTTTTTACTAACACAAGTTTTATCGGTTATGATTGGAAACGAAGTACGAGGTCGACAAACTATCGGCAACGTCGCTTCCTCCTTTTCCTTACTGAGTCAGAGCGACGCGGACCGGCCGATTCCTGGAAGCCGGCCGGGCCCTTTTTGAGAGCGGTGGGCCGCCAATTTATGTCAGGCGGCCAGTGTGCTAAAAGCGGCCACGCATACTTGTAAACTGAGGATTTATGGACCGCATAAACCGTATTTATAGGCCGCAGGATTTGTCCAATATAAAGCTAAAATGACTTAAGTGCTTGAATTTTTTCTTCGGGGAAAATATTTCTTTACCTGCTAGATTTGTGAATGCATTGTATCTTATGGGTCAGACCGATAAGCGCCAAAACTAACGTAAACCGACGATTAAAAAGTAAGGGCCTATCCACAGGCTCTTATGCGAGCTTAACATAACGTTATAAGCCAGCGCACAAGACACATGACGGTACATCAAGCCAATCACGGCATCGCGACGTTTGGACCGTATGGACCGCAAAGACCGTATTTATAGGCCGCAGGATTTGTCCAATATAAAGCTAAAATGACTTAAGTGTTCGAATTTTTTCTTCGGGGAAAAGATTTCTTTACCTGCTAGATTTGTGAATGCATTGTATCTTATCGGTCAGACCGATAAGCGCCAAAACTAACGTAAACCGACGATTAAATAGTAAGGGCCTATCCACAGGCTCTTATGCGAGCTTAACATAACGTTATAAGCCAGCGCACAAGACACATGACGGTACATCAAGCCATTCACGGCATCGCGACGTTTGGACCGTATGGACCGCAAAGACCGTATTTATAGGCCGCAGGATTTGTCCAATATAAAGCTAAAATGACTTAAGTGTTCGAATTTTTTCTTCGGGGAAAAGATTTCTTTACCTGCTAGATTTGTGAATGCATTGTATCTTATCGGTCAGACCGATAAGCGACAAAACTAACGTAAACCGACGATTAAATAGTAAGGGCCTATCCACAGGCTTTTTTGCGAGCTTAACATAACATTATAAGCCAGCGCACAAGACACATGACGGTACATCAAGCCAATCACGGCATCGCGATGTTATGTATTATGCGAGCCTCTAGAGGCTCTGGCTTAAGGCCTATCCAGAAGCTTGTATAAGAACATAAATCACAAGAAAAATACGCGAGTAACGGAATTAGCTGAGGCAAGGGAAAAAAATTAAATCATAAGATCACGTGTTTTTTTCAACCAAAAGCACAGGTGACATTAACAAGCCACTAGGGAAAGAAATCTTACATTCGGCCCAATTTTTTAAATCGGAGCTACGTGTAGGAATAAATTTCTATGAGAAAATGACGTAATTTACGTTAATTTTTCTCAATTCTGTATATAAAATGAGAAAATGTAACGTAAAACTGACGTTAGTTTGATAATGCAAAATATGATTTGAAAATTTACCAGTGAAAAACCCTAGATGTGTTAATCCCTTCACAGTGACCTCTATAGAGGCAAAAAAAGTTTTCCATGATTTATTAATTAAATAATGGGTTATCCAATCAAATAATAGAAAATTGCTATTATTATATTATTCACAGCGCCAGCTCTAGAATAATATTATACGGTAGTTATAAATTTTCAGAAAAATTCAAAAATCATCCTAGACAAAACATTCTTGGATATAAATTCATGAAAAAATAAGCAACTTTTTTTTTCAAATGTCCGTCTGTCCGTCCGTACGAGGTCACGATTTTTGTAGACACGATAACTCAAGAACGAATAATCCGATCGTATTGATATTTTCAGGAAAAATCAAGTTCTATGAGGGGAAGGTCCCTATTGTTTTTGAAAGTAATCCCAAAAAAAAAAAGTTATGGGGGGTTAAACTTTTTAAAAAATCGAAAATTGCTGAAAGAAAACTGCGATTAACGTAATTTTTTTCAAGAAAAGTTACTTTTGTTGTAAGGATCAATTCTACAAAAATAAAAAATAAATGAAAAAAAGTTTTTTTTTCAATAATTTTTTTGGTTTTCAAAAAAGCTCTTTTTTAAAAAAATGTATTTTTTTGAAAATATTTTTTTTAAGTAATTGGGAAGGTCAATATACCATTTACTGTAAATAATATATAATGGAATGCGTAGCATTACATGTCTTGACGGCTTGTTTTTTTATTATTTGGATTTAGCGACCCCAAAAAACCGCGATTAAAGATTTTCAGCCAAAATCGTTAACTTTCAAATTTTTCTGGTCGCCATTTTAAAGGCACCATTTTTAATTTTTAAATTCTGACAAAAGATTCGGATTCAGCAACCCCAAAAACCCCCGAGTAAGCATTTCCAAGCCTGATTCGTTAACTTTCATTTTTTTAACACCATTTTGAAGCCGCCATTTTGAATTTATTATTTTTGACCAAAGATGCAAATTCAGCTCTCCAAAAACATACAATATGATAATATCATGTTTTTTTCTAAATAAAAAAAAATCAGCAAATTTTTGGCACAAAAACTTTATTTCACTGATCTGTGAAGGGATTAATTAATTTATAATTAATGATAACCTAATTAATTTGATAAAATAAATAAATTGTATATTGTCAATACCAATGTATATTGTTGGAAAAAATTATTTTAGATTGTTGCCTGATGCATTTCGAAGTTTTCTATACATGCATCAGGCAACAATCTAAAATAATTTTTTCCAACAATATACATTGGTATTGACAATATACAATTTATTTATTTTATTATAATAATACCAATAATATCAGGATGAAACCACCTCGTGAATTACTAATTAATTTGACCACTAGGCGGTCATCAAAATGTACCCATCAGAATCTATTTGAATAGTTGGTATCAATTTTTGGTACCAGCGCTCCTGAAAGAGTTACAGTTCTGTGGCTTGGTTCTAAAACACCATTTTGAAGCCGCCATTTTGAATAAAATACAATTTAAAAAAAATGGTTTTTCGTATTTAAAAAAAAAATCCTATCGTGGTGGGCCAAAAGAGACGACGGATTCGTGTTCAGCGACCAAAAATAGACTTAGAAAACCATTTCTGATCCACGTCAACCGACAGAAAAAAAACTGTGGTCTTGTGTAATACTTATTTACAAAATTGTAAATAAAGGTTATATCTTTTCAATTTTTTTTTCTACGCTTATAAAATAACATATAGACTAGGGTCGATAATTTTGAAAATGGTAAAAAGTGAAAAAAAATTATAGTAGGATGAAACCCGTTAAAAAAGGACGAGAATATAACAAAAATAAAAGGAAAAATAATTTACGGGCGATCTGAGGTCGGGAAGTGGAAGGGGGTGAGTTTTTAAGGGTAAAAAACGGTGTATCTCGATTTCCGGCAAAACTACAAGTCCTATGGAAAAAAATTAAATGACAAAGTTGTAGGTAATAAAGAGACCTACAACTTTTGTAATTACACTTTTTTCACATAACCTCAAAATTTATGTGAAAAATTCAAATAATCAAGTTTTTGGTTTGGACTTTTTATCTTATGCAAAAAAAAAATTTTCACGAAATTTGGTGAAAACTTACCTTTTTATGTACTAAAGACACTGTAATTTTTTTGATTTGAAATATTTATTTTTTCACCTTATTTTGACTTAATATCGAAAAAACACCCTAATTTTCAATCGAAAATTCTCGCGTCAAAATATCAGCTTTTTAAAAAAAGTCGGGAAGTTTTTTGTTCGTTGAAATCTCTTCTTTCTGATTATGTAAAAAATATATACAATACTATGGTAAATGTTCTCAGAAAATGCAAAGAAAAGAAAAAAACTCGAATCCGAATTTTTTTTTTAATCACTATGTACAATTTTGAGCTATTTAGTAAAATTTACACTTTAATTACTTGAAAAACGTAAGATTCTATGTTACATTGATAAACAAAAAAATACAAATCGAAATATACTACTATAATTAACAACCAAATAAGTTAATATTTAATAAGACATCTTGAAAATTAGGGTGTTATTCGATATTAAGTCAAAATAAGGTGAAAAAATAAATATTTCAAATCAAAAAAATTACAGTGTCTTTAGGACACAAAAAGGTAAGTTTTCACCAAATTTTGCGAAAAAAATTTTTTTTTTGCATAAGATAAAAAGTCCAAACCAAAAACTTGATTATTTGAATTTTTCACATAAATTTTGAGGTTATGTGAAAAAAGTGTAATTACAAAAGTTGTAGGTCTCTTTATTACCTACAACTTTGTCGTTTAATTTTTTTCCATAGGACTTGTAGTTTTGCCGGAAATCGAGATACACCGTTTTTTTACCCTTAAAAACTCACCCCCTTCCACTTCCCGACCTCAGATCGCCCGTAAATTATTTTTCCTTTCATTTTTGTTATATTCTCGTCCTTTTTTAACGGGTTTCATCCTACTATTATTTTTTTTGGTTTCAAAAATTATCGACCCTGGTCTATTTTCAATATATTCCATTCAAAAAGAAAGACTTTGTTCTCTGCATAAAAAAAGATTTCAATGATGTTTTCTTGTTCAGTAAAAAATTGTTACTGAAAATGTTACCTCTGTGTTAAAGTTTTAACACCCTATTTTCTTAAAACAACTATACAGGGTAATTCAGAAATAGGTTACAAAATTTTAAGGGGGTGAATTTAAAAATATGAAAAAAGGTTGGTCCGGAAATTAGCCATGTGGCCCCAAGCTTCTGTTTTTAGTTTTATTTTGCATTTTCTCAATAAAATATTATTCTTTTGTTAAAAATTCATGAAAAAGGTACTCTTTATGAAACACCGTAGGACCATCAGTTTTTGAGAATATTACAGTTAAAGATATAATTTCACGTTCTGAGCATGGAAAATAGGAACTGAAAAATGCGCCAATAAAAATGTTATTACTGCAAGGGGATTCCACATTCATTACAATCAATTAACTATGAAAAAAGTTCCCATACACAATGTCCACAAATCGTTTTTAAGGGAACTACGGCCGCAGTTGTCTTAAAACTGATTTTGGAACCTAGGTGTATAGAAACTTTTTTTCATACGTTTTAATTTAGAATTATCCTACAGTATGAAAATTTTTATTGTCGCATTTTTTGGTTTCTATTTTTAATACTCGGAACGTGAAATCATCTCTAACTGCAAAAATCTCTACGGTTTTACATAAATAGTATCTTTTAATTAAGGAATTATATTTAATTGAAAAAATGTCAAAATACTACAGACAAAAAAGATTGGGGCATAAAAGTATATTCTACCCGGGTTCTGATTTTTTCATATTTAAGGGTGAAAAGGAACAAACATTTAATCTGCAGTATAAATGAAGCTGTCTGGGTATGTATTCTCGGGCTTGAGAGAACGCATTCCCGGGAGAAAGGTGTTGTGGGTTGCATATTAGTTCTCTTGAAACGCAAAACTACTTATTCTTGAACTTCACTTCTACTACTCGGGAGCGTGAGAAGCGAGCGTTCACGGAAATTTTGACATATAAGTTGTGTTGTTAATTTGAATACCGTTTTTTTTTATAATAGTTAAAAAATATTTTTTTGTATTTAGAAATTATTAGACATATTATAATAATAATATAACGATGGACGATTTGGAAATTGTGGAGGCTGTTGCTCTTTTGGGAGATGCGGAAGACCAAATGGAGAACAAACCTTTCCAACAAAAAATTTATTGTGTATTCAGGATTAAACTTGACAAGAGGGTTGTCCTGAATAAAATTTAAGTATTTTTTTTTTGTTGACTGCTGGTGGGCGCAGATCTTTTTCTGTTTTTATTTTCATTTTCAGTCATTTCTTACACATTAATTTTTGATTATTAAAAAAAAATTATTCAAAGCACAGCAACTTGTTTACAAATAATGAAAATAATGACAGCCTTCGCACGCAACTCGTGTCGCATAATCTGATTGGTTAAAACCCGCTAAAATACTTGGCAACGTCGCAGCCGGCTGCAGAGATCCCATCACGCTCACTACTGTTCAAGAATAGCATTTTTTTAATTTGGGGAACTTTGATATGATGTGATCAGTTCCCTTCCTACGAAAATGGTTCACATTCTCTCGAGTCCGAGAATAGATACCCTGAAAGAAATATGTATATTCATTTCTAAATATAATTTATGGTAAAAAGTTTTCAAATTTAGCCTCGCCGGAATAACAGTAATCATGGAATTGTACAAAAATAATTACTCAATCGTTAGAAAAGAATAAATGGGTCAAAAGGGAAAATAACTTTTACACTAAGCTCGTTCACGTGGAGAAAAAGTGCGTGATCTGTCTTGTAGGAAAAAGTAATTCGTCCTGAGAGAGATTGTAATGGTAGTCCAGTCAAATTGCAAATAACTGTATAGGTACTCTAAAATAGTAGTTTTTTGCAAAAAAATACTTTATCCAATACATACAGATAATAAGACAATTACCAGCTTTATTTTAAATAGATTTAAATAATAACCCCCGCGTGGCTTTTACTTTATTGAGTAGATAATTATTTATTTTACCTATTCAACTGTCACTTGTCAAATTATTTTCTTGTAAATGTCATTAAAATTTTTAATAAAAATATGAATTCCTAAGCTATTTATTGGATAAAACCTTGTATGGCACTCATGGGTAAACCGATATTGCCCTCTCGAAAATTAACCTGCTTGGCTGACGAAGGTTAATTTTCTCATGGGCAATGTCTTACTTAACCCACTAGTACCATAAATAACTATTTCCAGTTTGTTACGAGTTTTTAAAAAACTAATTTTGTCATGACGCAAAAAAAAATAAACAATATAAATTTTTAAAAACGATAGGAATCTTCCTTTCATAGAACTTGATTTTTCCCAAAAAATTCAAGTAGATCGGATAATTCGTTCTTGAATTATCGTGTTAACAAAAAACGTGACATTAGACGGACGGACAGACGAACATTTCCAGAGTTACTTGTTATATTATTCACAGCGCCTACGCTAGAATAATATACGGTAATTTCGAATTTTCAAAAAAAAAATCAAAAATCGTCCTAGACAAAAAATTCTTGGATATAAGGGAACGTTCAACCTTCACCCCCCCCCCTCCATGTAACGCTGTTTTCCTATACCATTAACATGGGCGTAACACTCCAAAATGACCCCTTGCCATAGGAGCGTTACGTAATACTTGAACGTTCCGTAAAGAATGACGGCAAAATTTTCAAACATCTGTAACTTCGATTGGAATTGATAAAATGTATAAGAGCTCAAAAATTTTGTCATGAACTTGTGCGAAAAGCAAGATTTATTGTTCTGGAAGCTAAACATCCCCTTAAACAAAGGGTTAACTAGGGATACTTGAATTGAATTTTATACCAAACTTTCTCACATTTTATTAAACATAACTGACTGGATCCCTTTAACTCGATTTTTCTTGGGATACTTTATGATTTACTACTTTTTTTTGGTGCTTGGGGGTAGTTTAACCTTCTTTGTGGGGGTGGATTTTTATCGAATTCAAGGGTGATACCCCTTTACGTGTTTTTTATGTTTTATATGACAGAAAAATGTTTTTTTTTTAATATTTAGATTTTTTTATTTTTTAACCCCTTTAAGAGGAAAAATCAAGTTAGTTTTTGAAAGTAATCCCCCTAAAAACAAAAAAATTATGGGGATTTTTTAAAAGCTAAAAAAAAATTTCAGGAAAAATTACTTTTATTATAAGGATCAATTGCAACAAATGAAAATAAAAAAAATTAAAAATTTTTATTTTTTATTTTTTTTTTATTTTTCGTTTTCCGCAAAAAGAAAATTTAATAAAAAAAATTGAAATTTAATTTATTTTATTTTTTCAATAATTTTTCGTTTTTCAAAAAAGATCTTTTTTTTTGAAAATTATTTTTTTAAGTACCTATTTGGGAAATGCAATATACCATTTACTGTGAATAATATATAGTGGAATGCGTAGCATTACATATCTTCATGGCTTGTTTTTTTATAAGGAATTTTCACTGAATTCACTAAATTTCATAAAATTCAATTATATTTTTTTTGCAAAGTATTGTACGCAAGGCCGTATCCAGGGGGAGGCCTGCGGCGCTACAGTTTTCTTGCATTTAAACTTTAAATAGTAATCTTCTAAAATTCAAATAGGCTATAAAATTTATAAAAAAAAATCGCCTGCGGCGCTATAGCTTTTATACGTTCTTTTTTATTGGAGTTTATAAAATCTAAGCTTGTAATTTGTCAATATTTTCGCCTACGGCGCTAGAACTTATACCACTGTTTTAAAATTTAAATAGACCAGCACAGTTGTAAAAAATTTTACCTGCGGTGCTAGGGCTTTCTTATTTTTTTTTATTTGAATTTTTAAAACTTGAGTTTTACTACATTGAATTAAAAAAGGCCGAAAATTAACAGAAGTAAAAAAAACATGAAAAAAATTTCTCCTGCGGCGCAATTTTTATTCTTTTCGAGATTTAGGGAAAAAATGTTTTGCCCCCCCCCCCCCGAAAAAAAATCCTGGATACGCCCTTGATTGTACGTGTTTGCAAAATTGTCGTCTGGACGTCTCCCATGACTCATGGGCCATGAGTCACTTTTTCTGAAAAAAAATGTACTATTTGACTGGACCAAGATTAAGATTGTATTGTGTACAAAATGAGAGTTAAAAAGTTTTCTCCGAATTTTCACAACAATGCCAAGCAGAAAATTAAATTGCAATCTTAAACGTATAATTGTGTTTTTCAATGATACTTCCATTGAAGAATATCTTTAAAAGTTTTTTTTCCAATAAAGGACCTCTAAACTTTAATAAACATCCATTATATTTAAAGAATTAGGCCTGTGTAAAGTTTCATCTTAGAGTTTAACTATGAACCAGAGTCTATGATCCAAACTAAAATCTGCCACTTGGACTTTTTTGCAGAAAAAAATCCCTGCAAGTAAAGTTTAAAAGTTAAAAATGTCGAGTTGGTAAAAAACTCAGTCACACATCGAACTAATAACTTCCTCCTTTTTGGGAAGTTGGTCAGCGCGGTCAAATTTGATAAAAAATAGCTCCAGGGGTGACATTTTTAAAACAAATATCAAGTTGTCACACATCATTGAAATGGTAATTTAAAGGTGAATTAAAAATGTGGAAAATTATACCGTGTATTTTTTTTCTTCGTATTTTGATTCAACTTTAAATTACCTTTTCAATGCGACTGCTACGACGCGAAAATGCGTTTACTATGGTGACATTGCGTTTGCAACGGTTTAAAGGTACATGCCTTAAAAACATTCAAAAAGTTATCTTTTATAGTTACGGCGACTATTTTTTTCAACTATATTAATATCGGTTTCAACCAATAAAAAACAAGGCATTACCATAACGACGGGATATTTTTGTCTCGAATATATACCAGATAATCGAATACATACCAGTTTTCTAGTTCTTTGATATAACAAGTTTGATAATGTTATATTATAACAAAATATCAACTAAAATGCAAAATTAAGGCAATTTTTATGTCTTATTAGCTTATTTTTATTCAATATTAATAAAATTTAACGAATTTAGATCTTTTTTATTCCAAAAACTAGAAATGTCAAACATGAATTTATTGTCAAAATAAATTACCATCAAATTAATTATTATTAATTATTTATTCAAATTACTTTTGAAGATTTAAATTATTAAAAAATTGTTTCAAAAAATAGTCCTGCAAATGCACCTCCAGATTCGGTATATTTTCGATACATCCGAAATTTTCACGTATATCGAAAATATACCTCTCTATCGGTGTATTACATATGAGAATATACTGAGAATACAATTTATATATGTAGTATGCTGTACTGATAAGTGAAAATACCTTACCCCTACGATGTTTTTTTTACCCTTCTTTTCTCTAATCTAAAATCGTGCTTATTGTTTGCTTTTTAATTTATAAAATATAATTTATTTGTGGATTAATACGTTATAATTAAGAGGTATGTGTATTAAATATAAATTATATTCTCTCTCTAAATATCAATTCGTGATACTAGGTTAGGTACCGGTGCTTTCAAATTTTACTCATATTAACCCCAATTTTTGGAAAATGCAACTCCTGCTAAAGCAGTCGTTGCATTTTCGTCATTGGGATTAATATTCGTAAAATTTATGTAAAAAACCACCGATACCTAACCTAGTGTTATGATCTGAATATTTTATATGTTGTTAAAATTTTAAAATAATATTTCTTTAATATTGCGCTATGATACAATCTGGCTTCACGAGATTCGGTTTCGGAAGAGTTCGGTGTGTCCTACATTTGATCGGACCCCTCCTCGGTAATTCTTGTCGGTATAACTTAATAGTGGTCTAGTAGTCCAAATTGTTTATAAAAATTGAATTTATGGTTAAAATGATCGTTTCAGATGTCAGAAATAGCAATTAGTTTGCAAATTGATGAGATTGAAACTCTTTTGTCGGGGTAATTAAATATGCGCGGTATCTTTGTAGATATTTTGCGTTAATAGCATTGTCAAATAAATTTAACTAGTGACCTTCTTATTAGCTATATAAACTCATGAAAAGGTTCATATTTATCCAGTTTTAGTTAGACTGCCTCTACGCCAGTTTCAAAAGTGAAAATGTAGTTTCTGTGAGAATTAATTTTGAGATTTATTCTTGAATTAAAAATGGTTTTTAAACTTAGAAAAATTTTGAGACTCGTTTTATCAGACATAAAAATAATTTTGGACACTTATAAATATTGATAGTATGAACACTGATAGAAATTTTGACGAATATTAATTAACTTTGAAAAATATTTTGTAAAATAATTTAAATGACTTATACGAACCAGTTTTAATATACACTAAGAAAAAGGTGGAAAATAAATTGGGATTTGAAAATGATTGCGAATAGTTGGGATTTCAAACATAGAATGTTTTAGTTTAGAAGTATTTAATGGAAAACTAATATATAATGGAAATTAGAATTTAAGGGCTTTGCATAGAAATAGGACTTAGAAGTAAGAATTGATCTTTCATGTTCTTGAAGAATTTATTTACATTTATTTAATATATTATTCTTAAGTTAAGAAGAAATCGTTTTATCTGTTTCCAAAGCGCCGTCTCCTAGAATACCCGCTCCCGAATAAAGTGATAAGTGGTTAAGTATATTCTCCGCTCGGGTATACTTTGAATACGATGGAAGATTGTATGGCCAACCTAACTGAGTAAGTTATAATAAAAGTTATAATTAACTGCTCGGCTATAACCGAATTATATATCACATCATTAGTAGAAAAATATTTAATAGTAAAAAACCACATCACTAAATTAGTGATAGAATTCGACATCACTACACTAGTATCACTTATGATATTACCCCTGACAATACTTTCGTTCACATCCTGTACAATGTACATGTACAGTGTACATAGGTAAACCAAATAACGTTTAAAATGTAACTTGAGACGGCTTGTAACTTTAATTAATAAAATGAGAAAATTATACGAAAACTATAACAAAAATTGAATAATTATGTAAATATAATAAATTCAATGTAAAATCCCATCTAGATTTTTCCAGCAAAATTAAATTAACCAAATAACACATGTTCTTTATGCTTCTATAGTTTACAGAAACGCCATTTTTCTTGTTTTAGAACTTTATAGTAAATTATATACCATAGGGCTAAAGCCAATCTGATATGTAGTTTGTAGACAGGCTTAGTGTATATGGCTCATTTGTATTAATAGGAAATACTTTGAATGGAGATGTGGGAGACTGAGTCCTAGCTCACTGATGCTGGAGTTGCATCTGTCAATTGGTGAAGAACCAATCTACTGATGCTGGAGTTCCATCAGATTCTGTCATTTTTAAAGAGCCAATCTTATAACGACTGAAGTTTTTTTCCAATGTGTAACATTGATTTAATGTGTTAAATAATTGTTTTTAATACAAGAATTAACATTTTTCTAGAAAAAATTGCAAAATGCAAAAAATAAATTAAGTTTTAATAGCCAGTACCGTAATAATGAGATTTATTTATTGTTTAATAAACAATAATTAATAATTTAATGACTGTTTATTAAATAAATATTTTAATTAATTATCCAACTATAGTCAATTATTATTTTATACTTCATTATTCAATTTTACATCAACAAGGTGTGAATTTTAAGATTTTTCTAAGGTCAATTTTTATGCTTCTCTTATATTAATTAATTAGGCATTTTAATGATTAATTAACAATTATAATTATTAATTAGTAAACACGAGTTAAATAAAAAAGAAAAACCGGAAATAAATAGGCTGAAATGAAGACATTTTCACATTTATTTTCATTTCTAGAGTATTCAGTAACCCTTTAACGGGCAAAAGTCCGAAAGTTTAAGATCAGTGGTCTAAATTAGTGGCCTAGATTATAATTACATCGGCACTTAGTGCTACTAAGAGTGCCGATTTATTGAAATCTTCGCCGAAAAGTCAAAATCTTAGACCACGTTTTTTTCACATTTCTCGACATTTTAGACCATTCTGAGTCGAAATCAGTAAAAAAATTTTGCGTCCGTCCGTCTGTCTGTCTGTCTGTCTGTCTGTCTGTCTGTCTGTCTGTCTGTCTGCATCTACGGAGGTTTCATTTTTGCTCGTAGATGCTCAAGTGTTTCTCAATGTTTCACTCTTTCCCCCAGGTTAGGGGAATTCTAAGGCAATGTAGAAAAAATCTGATGCCAGATCAGCTACTCAAAATACGGAAAGATGCCAGCTTAACCGTGCAAAAATAAAACCTCTGTGAAACCTCAAGTTTTGCTTGATTATACACTTTTTCCCCTAGACTAGGGGAATTCTTAGGTTATGTAGGAAAATTCTAATATCAGATATAAACTCAGCAACTTAAAATACGGAAAGATATCAGTCTTTCATTACAAAAATAAAGTGTTCTGGAATCCTCAAGTTTTGCACAGTTTTCCACTTTTTTTCCCCAAGGCTAGGGGAATTCTAAGGTACTGTAGAAAAATTATAATGTCGGATTCGAACTTAGCCACTCGAAATACGTAGAAACCACATTGTTTCATTACCGCACTCAGGGAAAAATCGTTGTAAAATCAAACAAAAGTCATATGATTTAAAAGAAAACCAATATGTTTTTGCTCCGACAGTGTTTTTTGTTAATTCAAAAAGATATTTTTTAATTTTATAAGCCATTGTAAAAATAAAAATATTCATTTTAATTTGAAAAATGTTTCCTTTTAAATAATTTGTAAACTTAAATGATTTGAATACAAAAACTGGTTATTTTAAAAAGAATTATTTTAATATATTGATATTTTTTAACAATATAAAGAAAAATATTATAATTTTATTAAGAAAACACTAAACCAAGAAAGTAAGGGACAATACTTTTACTTTAAAGTGAAAAACGTTTTGGTGTAAACATTATTTTTTTAAATTAATATTATTCATAACTAAAACGTAAAGTTTTTACTTTTAATATTTTAAAAGGCAGTTTTTTTAAATTAAAATAATTTCTTATTGATTTTACAAGATGAGATTTTTCTGAGTGCGTTACCGTGGATAAATATTACTTTAACGGAGCCTGAAATTTCCAAGATTTCACACTTTTCCCTAGGCTAGGGGAAAATTGTGGAGTCTAGGGGAAATTCTGAGGTCGGGTTCAGATTCAGCGGCTCAAAATCCATAAGGATAGCCTAGTCACATCTAAAGTACATTCTAATTTTTTTTGTGGGTCTGTGTAATCTTACAAAATATGTTTTAAAAAAATTCTAAAATTTTTAAAATTTTACTGTCTTCTATTTTTATTGCATTGCATTGTAAGTAGAAACATAAGCTTTTTATTATCTGTTCCAGAGCTTTTTTACCATTTATTTAAAGTCAAGTAGTAACAATACCTACCAGAAACCTATAAAAGGTTAACTATGGGATTTAAAATATGTTACTTAATTACAAGAATATGTAATTCAAATTTCTTAATTAACAACCATGTAACATGATTTATTATTATTCCAACTGGCTATTTATGCATTGGTTTTCCTTAACGATAGCTCGTTTATATAAATAATTATTTATTATAGCTCTAGGGCGGCAAGTTACATAAATGCATTATATTGTTTTTTTCTACGACTGCTTTAAAATGTAAGCAAATACACACACTTTTCAAACACAGAATGAATCCATTCTAGTTCTAGATGCGGTATGAATATTCCTTATCAAGTGTTAGAATGAGCACATGTAGTGCCATCTCTTGTTTATAAAAGTAAAGAAAACTGTAGCAAGTTAGCAAAAATATATATATTTTAACATGAAATATTGAATAATTTAATGCAATTTAAAGTTTTGCGTTAAAATTACATAAAGTTTATTAGTTTTTCTTAATATTTGACCAGTTTTTTATCAATTTAGTTCAAAAAATTAAAACTGCTCCATCTATTGTTAAATATTTAAACCTGATATATGTCACAACAATCTGACATTACCTTCAATTTTTGCATTATAATTTTCAAATATGTGCCAAAATTAAATAAAAATCTTTTTTAAGTACTGATTTGATAAAATTATTAAATAACATTAAATGCTTTATTTGAAAATATGTTGCATTTACAATGTCGAGTCACAAAAAAAATTGTTTTTAACCTTGTCCGCAGTTTAAAGTCATACAGTGTTTCATATTTGCAGTCGAAGAAAAAGTATAGTCTACAACACGTATGGAATAGTCATTCCGCGCGAGCGGAAAGTTTGTCATACGAGCCGGCAGGCGAGTATGACGGTCCCGCGAGTCCATACTAGTTATAGAATATACTATTCTTTGTAACTAATTTTACAAATGGTATTTTTGACAAATATCATAACTGCATTAAATCCAAATTAACTAGTTTAATTTTTAACACATTTATTTAAGGAATCCATGAATCACAGATACGTTTTTCTTATGAAACGTTAAAATATTTTTTTAGAAACGCTAATTTATACATAGGGGAAACTGTTGTACCTTGGACCTATTTGTACCTAGAACCTACACTTAAATATCAAATTTCCAGGTATAATTTCTCCAAATCGACAGTGATAGTTTATTAGTCATCCGATAGATGGTTATTTTCAGTTTATTCGAAAACATTGTCGGCAAGCGTGTGTGTGTTATTCCGCTAACTAATATTTTACATTGAAAAGTAAGTATTTTGGCTGCAACTTTTTTTATGCTTTATATCCAGTATATTTATTTTTTTTTTTTTGAAATGCATGTAATTAAAGTATAAAATGTATGCGATATGAAAAGTTTAATTCTAACCTAAAAAAATATACGGATTGTTTTTGGTATCGCTACCTATAGTTGTACCTTAGACCTAATGTGTAAAATGTACCTTGAACGGGTCTGACGTACAACACGTTGTACTTTGGACAGGTTCGATCGATACTCCGTGGCATCTTTAGACAACTAAAAAAATATTTTGTTGTAACTCTAGGTACATGGTAAAAAGAGGGCTCACCCTGACAAAGAAACTAAGAAGCGCAGTAGAGCTAATGTTAAATAATCAAGTTGTGCATATACAGGGTGTATTTGAAATAGGGTCGGAAATTTTAACAGGTGATTCTACATGATAAAAAATGACAAAAAGTTCCTATAAACATATGTCTAAAAATGCGTCATAAGGGAGCTACGCCCCTTTGAAATTGGCTAAAAAAATCGGTTTTTATTTAATAACTCAGGAACCCTTTGAGATATATTAACGAGGTTTTGCACGTGAATTAATCCTAATAAGGCCCATCTTTGTATGTAATTTTCACGTACTTATTTAAACCAGGGGTTTGCGAAAAGGGGGGTCCTTATCAGTTTTTTGTCCCAAACTTTTTTCTGTGTAACTTTTTGCAATTTTATTTTTAAAATATGATTCCTCAGGTCAAAATACATAAAAAAGGTACTCTTGTTGTAATACTGTAGGATTAACCGTTTTCGAGAAAAGTTAATTTGAAGGTGAAATTTCACTGTTCGAGGACGAAAAATTAAATACTAAAATGTCGAAAACCAAAATTTTAATGATGCAATGTTATTCTACATCAAAAGCTAAGAAAAAATGTTTCCATACATGTAGGTCGAAAAAACGCTTTTAAAGCTACCATAGCCCTTTAAAAATGGTGCTTATTTAGGAGACCATAGCTCCATTAGGATTCATTTTTGGAAGTACCTGTATATGAGGTTTTTTTCTTAGTTTTTAATGTACATTCGCCCTGCATCATTAAAATTTTGGTTTTCAACATTTTAGTATTTAATTTTTCGTCCTCGAACCGTGGAATTTCACCTTCAAATGAATTTTTCTCGAAAACGGTTAATCCTACAGTATTACAACAAGAGTACCTTTTTATGTATTTTGACCTGGGGAATCATATTTCAAAAATAAAACTGCAAAAAAGTTACACAGAAAAAAGTTTGGGACAAAAAACTGATAAGCCCCCCCGTTTCGCACACCCCTGGTTTAAATAAGTACGTGAAAATTACATACAAAGATGGGCCTTATTAGGATTAATTCACGTGCAAAACCTCGTTAATATATCTCAAAGGGTTCCTTAGTTATTAAATAAAAACCGATTTTTTTAGCCACTTTCAAAGGGGCGTAGCTCCCTTATGACGCATTTTTAGACATATGTTTATAGGAACTTTTTGTCATTTTTTATGATGTAAAACCATCTGTTAAAATTTCCGACCCTATTTCAAATACACCGTGTATGTTAACTAAAATATCTGTGCCCGGGGTACAAGCCCTGCCGGTCCTAGGTACAAAGCCCCTGTTGTACCTCGACCCTAAATACAATTTTTTTTCAAGTGTGTTAAAAAAATATAAAAAAGTTATTTAGGAAAATTTAAAAATAAAACTTTCAAGAAAAAATAATAGGCTATATTTTAAAAAGTTCGTTCCATTTGCCTATTTTTTGCATCGCAAAATGTAAAAATAGGGTCTAGGTACAGCAGGTTCCCCTACCTATAGGAAAAATTATTACTGTGCGACGATTTTTAGTAAATTAAAGGTCTTATATTGCTGTCTTATATTCATAAAAATTCCTTGATACATTTGCAAATTTGAGGTACGTAGATGAGCATGCGTAAGCAATCAGCGTCAATATCATTAGATCATATATCCCCCACTCTAGATGCGCCTTGAGTCCACGCGAAATGTTTACAGTGCAACATTTAGGTAGACTTCACCTCCCCGCTACCTCGCCGCTATACTGGTTTGTTTACAATTAGCTTTGTTTTAGGTGTACTTCACCTCCCCGCCACCTCCTCGCTAAAGTGGTTTGTTTACAATTATGTTTTTATATGTTATACTGAAAACAAATCAACATTAATGCCATAGCTAGATAGGGGATAAATGATCTAATTCAATATCTGGCGGTTTCATCAACAAAGTTCAGTTGACAACAAAACAGTGGGCTACCTTTTATAGTTGTATTGAATAAATGAAATAAAAGTTATTATGTTGGTATAACTGGAAAAATTAAATACTACAAACTATCGCATAGTAATAATTCGTTTTTAGTATAAAATTGTGTATATGATTGGTGGGTTCCTAAAACTTAATTGGTTAATTAATACCACCAGGAAAATCTTCATTTACATTCTACTAAAAAGGTTTCAGACTTTTGACGTGTTTTCTGTATATAATATACAAAACCAGAACAATTAAAGAAATTAAATTTAAAGTTTTACCTGTAAAATCACTGTAATACCTTCTTGACGGCAAGAAATGGCACCTAATTCATCCCGATAACCCCTCATTCTATTCGCGCTATTCCAACACGACATTTCGAAGTCAACCCTTAAGCGGTTTCCAGGAACTCGATAAAACAATAAATGTCATCGTTAAGTTATTAGTCCCAAGACTGGATTTAGCCCTTTAACGGGCAGAATAGAAGGGGCTTTTTGATTTTTACAAGTGGAAACACCCGTTATTAAAATCGACCGAAAAATCAATTTTTTTGCATGAAACGTCGAGAAAATGTGAAAAGTGTGTGTTAAAAAAATGTCTGTCCGTCGGTCTGTATGTAAACTTTATAACTTTTTAACGGAATGTCAGATTTGAAAAATTCCTTCACCAAACGATTTAGGACCATTTCTATTTACGTCACATCAAATATGGTTAAGCAAGAGGGGCATATATTTTTACATTTTTAATTAGATGTCAAATTTTGAGACTAGTAAAATTTCAATGGTAAAATTACCAGACAGTGCCACTGATACTAATGCCGGTGATACAGTGCAAGGTTGCCACCAGCAAATGATTTTTAATTATTTTACTGATGCATGTTCAACACAGTGTTCCCAACTCGTGGGAATTTTTCCAACAAAATTTAGCAAAAGGGGAAAAGGGAAGAAAATTTAATATTCTATGAAATATGGGAATTTTCAAGGACCATTTCTTTCTCAATTTATGATTAAGCCTATAGAACTATAGTTCTTATAATTATAATTTGTTTCTATTTTAAACCCTATTTACAAATAAGACGTAAAAACGTAAACGTAAAAACGCAAGAAATGCAGTACCCTGATTGGTTTAATTTCAAGGTTGGTTAGAATTGAACCAATCAGCGTACTGCATTTCTTGCGTTTTTTACGTTTACGTTTTTACGTCGTATTTGTAAATAGGCCCTTATGTATAACATCTAGCGTCGCTTTGTTGTATTAATCATTACTTCAACAAATTAATGCTAAAAAATATAGTTTCCTATTTTAAAAATGATACACTAATTATATTGTCTCTCAAAGTGAAAAAGGTCGTGTCACTTTGTTTTGTTTTAGTGCTAAATTGTAAGGTTTCTAAATAGAGCGGACATTAAACTTTACACAGTGTAAATTTACACTTTATAAAGTGGGAAGTTTAATTTCATTTCATAATTTAGAACAAAAGAGTAAAATTTTGACACTTTTTGCACTTTGAGTGGCAATTTATCTCTCTTCTTTCTTCTGATTGAATCAAAAGGAGAGAAAACATGTTAACACAGTTAGTTTTTTTTATGTTAGAAACAAATGTTTAATTATTGTTAGACATGTTAGAAACCAATGTTTAATTATTAAAAAATTATGATAATTCGATTTAAGTTTGTGGGAAAAAACGTGGGATTTTTGTCTAATTTCCGTGGGAAAAAAGGTAATTTTTGTCCATGTCTGTGGGAAATTAACTTCAAAAAGGTTGGGAACACTGGTTCAACAGTTTAGTAGAAATCCCAAGTGGTACATATATGTACCTCTAAGCGTTAAAGGGTTAGACAAACCACTCCATAAAATTTTTTACCCCAGAATTTTTGTTGACTAAAAAAAAACTAGTATTTTAATAAACTACTAATTATTTTGAAATCTTCCCACTGCCTGCTAAAGGGTTTATCTGCGAAAGCCGGAGGCACCCCATCATTTAGCGTATCCATGCAAATGACCCGGTAAAACCCACGGTGACGATTCCATTTGACGGAAACCCTTCTCAGCCTTCTGAAGTAATCCCATCGAGAATGGAATAGTATTCCATTGGAAGACATCGCCGTGCAAAACGTAATCTAATCAAAAGTTGCTACAGTGCCGGATTATTTTCAACGGCTTGGAGCAAGAATAATTTTCGGTCAAATACCCAATAGGTTCGAGAAAGACTTCAAACAATGGCGATTTCTCCCGTTAGAATAGACAGGGACAAAAGTTCTACCCAAAACAGGATAGAAGACATACATACACTCTCACTTCCACCCAACCAAACAAATTCTGTATTTGTTCTTTGTTGAACAAATACAATATTTACTTGGCCGGTCGAAAAGTGTAACTATATTATTTTTATTAAAGAAATTACTGGCGCCATCTAAATTTTAGTAGATTTATCTTATTCTACAGATTCACATTAGCTATGTTCATTCGTGCCGCTCAGTGCTACACTTTCCGGCCAACCAAATAAATACTGTATTTGTTGTATAAAAAACAAATACAGTATTTGTAGGGTTGGCTCGAAAGTGTAGCACAAATGAGATAGAGATAGGGTAGACGTCTTTTGTTTCATAATTCTAGTTGTAGAGAGCTCCATTAACTAAACATGTAAAGACCAAAATAGTAATTATATACCAAGGTAGAGAAGTAATTTTTTATAATAGTCTTCTCTACCGTGGTTTATATATGATTTTTTTTACTACTAGCGCATTTATTCTTATTATTTAACATTTTTATATCAATAATAAACTAACATGTTTGCTGGATCTCAATTAACTGCGCAAAAACAAGTATCCTTTGAAATCGCCATTTCTGAAAACAAATGAATAAATTGATTTTTTCACTGAAACTTGACAGTTTTAGTGGGTGGCATTTTGGTATTTTTAAAATGTGTGAAAACATTGGTAAGTTGTTTATTTACTGAATAATATGTTATATTATAATTAAAATTATAACATTTGCCATGCTCATTTTTTATCAAATGGCAAAATATTGTTACATTTTGTCCATTAAATTATAAGCAATAACATGTCTTCAAGGAAAATCAAGTGGCAGGTATTATTGCTATAGGTGAAGAAAATTTATATCACAGTCTGATAACATGTCAAATAATGGTATGTTCTAAAGCTAGTAGTGAAAAAATTTCTTTATGCACTAGTTTTTTTTTTAATTTCCACATAGACTCTGGGCTTCTAGGTCTTTTTCTACTTTACCAATCGATGTTCGCATCAAAATACATAAGCAATAAAGGCGGTTCAGGATGCTCTGGTTATATGATTTTTCATGAATAATAGTAATAATAATAATATAACCAAAGTGTTTTAAAAGAGCTTTAAATGTACATTGTACAAAGACTTTTTTGAGGTACTTTGGTTATACTGTTCGCTATGAATAACACTAGGCAACAAATCGCAACTTTTTTTTTGCCCCGACCGTAAAGTACATTTTTTTTTACTAATTCGAGGGTGTAGAATCCGAATTTGACTTGAGAAAAATTCCAGTACCTCACATTTTTGAAATAAAAGTCCAGGAAATAATGACGTTTTTTTTTCAAAATCTTTAGAAAAAGAGTAGGATTTTAAAAATTTTAGAGTGTATTAAAAAAAATACGAGGAATTTAAGAATCCATATGCGAAGGACCTACTATAACAGTAAAAATGCGAACAAAAAAATTAAAAGCTCAACGTTAAAGTGCAGAGTTTACTTAATTGCTCATTTATGGCAAAACTATAAAATATATATAGACACATTTTATAGGACCTTATTTGTAGATTATAAAATTATCTATCTACAAAAATATTTACAAAAATATTTTTTTTATTTTACTTAGTTTGTTCGTTAAAAGTAAATAAATGAAAAGCAATATTATTAAAGCACATTGTAAATTTTTGTCCCGAGCGCAAAAAAATTGTTTTTCATATCAATTTAAATCCAGCACTTCTTATTTTTTTAAATTTTAGTACAGGAAATTATGCCAATTTAAAAATAATTTATAAAAAACAATATTGCTTATTTTCTTGTGTTTTTAATGGTTTTACATCATAAAAATATCACTTCATTACTTAAGGACTCCCTAGTAATGCTTTTTTTGACATTTTTTAGCATGGTTACGTTGTACTAAGCTTTTCCCCTTATGCACCCCTCTCCTCACCCCACCCTTACTTAGTTGTGTCACAGGATCAATTTTTTTTTAAATATTTTTTTCCTTAGTATCCCTACTTATTCTACCTATGAATTTAAAGTTTCCAAAATCTAAGTTGGGTATTTTTTTAACTAATATTAAGCCGCCGAATTCAAATTTTTCCTCAGAATATTTTTATCTCCCACGATTTTAGATCAAAAGAGGGCTAAAATAACGATTTTTTAACATTTTGGTCTCATGTTTCTCAGAAACCTGGGGTAGTAGAAATATTCTGAGGTCAGATTCGATCTAAGCTACGCAAAATTATTTAAAAAACATATGACTCCAATCAGGGCAAAAAACCGTGTTGGCCACTGTAATCAATAACCAACCTGTAATAGAGCATCCCGAAGCTCATGAATGGCAGACATGTTTAATTCGGCATTGTCTGGAATATGATAAAGGATTCGAAAATTAATTTCAGATAATTGTGTTTTTCTTTAAACGATTCAAGAATTTGCAATATCCTGCTTTTATTGCTGACAACCATTCCAAATTTCTGGATATATACCTACCTATATATATTTACCTAATGAGGGTTTCAACATTCTATTAATACCTTAATAGGATAGGGACCGTTTTTGGTTTGATCGGGCCCGATTAGCACATGCTTTACTAACTATATTTGAGGCGTATAGTGCAAGAGTGGCCCATCTCACTTTATGGAAATATCGAGATAATGTCTATTTAAATTTCTCCTATTTTTTAATCTTTGGCTAGGACGCATTATTTTATTTAAAGAGATCTAACCTCACATTTTACTTTAAAATTTTAATTATTTTTACATATGAAAGAAATGTTCGTTATTTAATAACAGAATAGTCAAAAATGAAGAATAACTAATGCGTAAACATTGTTCAAGTACCTAAATGGATTTCAGTTCATATGATCTCAAAGTTTAAGGTAAGTTGTAATTATTTTTTATTAATAACGCAAAATGTACAAAATTGGTAACATAACGCTCCTGTATTTGTGCAGAAAATGATTTGTTTTGGGACAAACAAATAACTTTCTCGATAAAACAAATTTTGGCTTTTTTAAGAATCTTTCTAAAAATATCTTTATAAATCCTTGGTAAAACTTGCCTTGTTAGCTTTTTTAAGAATAAAATTGACATTTTTATTTATGCAGTTGGCTTTTTCAACATCCCCAATAATATAACCCAGCGAACACCACTATCAACCCATTAGGGAACATTCAAGTATCACGTAACGCTCTAGGGGGGGAGGGCGAATTTGTTTAAAACGTTTCGCTGCGTTTTAAGGGGAAGATGGGGGCAAATGGTATGTAACATTAAAAAATTATATATAGCTTATACCTGTGGGCCAATCTTGCGCTAATAAAAGCGATAATTTTAATCATGCAATAGTGCTTTAAATGCTTGTATCGTGCCAAAAAGAAAACCCTCTGTTATGACTGTGGTATGTAATGAAAGATATAGATGTCCTTATTACATTTATAAAAAAAAAACGCAAATCTCAAAAAAAGAACATATGAGCCACTCTTGCACTATAGGCCTCATTTAAGCTAGACTAATAACGACGACGAATTTATTAAATTACGTTACGTAACGTTTACCTAGACCCCCCTCCCCCCTGTCACAAACTGTAACAATTTCTCTGACCCCCCCCAGGCGCGTTACGTAATATATGGACAGCCCCTAAAATGGAAAAGCTCTTTTACTGGGTGTATTTTTTGTCTCAACTAATGATTTTCTTTGCCATATATAGAGTTTTATTTGCTTTTAAGTTTAAAAACTAAAAAAATAGTTGATTTATGTAATTTCACAAAAAATTAAATGTCGGTTCATGACTTCTTACATATTAATATACAGGTATATTAATATACAGGGTTATTCAGAAATAGGGTCATCAGTTTTAAGGGGTGATTCTACATTGAAAAATACGAAAAAAGTTTCTATAAACATTTGTTTATAGGAACTTTTTTTCATATTTTACAATGTAGAATCACCCCTTAAAATGAATGTCCCTATTTCTGAATGACCCTGTGTAGCAATATATTGCTTCTATGGAAAATTTTACGAATCTGTCTATGGCAACCAAAGTCATTCTTTTTTCTACAGTGTACATCAATACAAATTCATTGGTATTTGAATTGTCCATTTGAAAACAGACTTTTATCATTGAATTTCCATACAACCAGTCTTGCAGGATAATATTGAATATAATCTAGCACTGTATTTGTCAATATTTTTGATGTTGTTTAAGGTATATTTATTTTACAATAGGAAAACAATTCTGCAGTGATTTTATCGTCTATTGGGACTTCTATAAACGTGTGAAAGCTGCAATTTTATGCGTTTGAGATAAGCGCAGTAACTGTTTACGTTTACGCTGCAAAATAAGAAGAAATAAACTAGAATTAGTAAAGTTATTGCGTCGTAAAGTCTCTAAATTTCTTTTATGAGTGCGTATGTAAGTAATATTGATACATTTAGATCTGTATGTAAAAACAAACACAAAAATCAGAGCAAATTCTCTTTTAAGCATCGAATAAGCATTTATCGACATTTAATAAACTTGACGACTCTTCAGGGACATAGGCGCATATGTGTACAGTTAAAAATAAATACCGAAAAATTAAATTCACCGAATTCATTAACGCTCAGAGGCTATAGCTGTTTTACAATCACAAGCGACATACAAAGGCCAAGATTCGCACTTCAGTTGTTTACTTGTTTTTACAATAAAAAGCATTTTTAACTTTTTCTACTATAGATAGATAGATAGATAGATAGTCATTTATTGTTTCCGAAATTTTTACAATTTCATAACAAGACCAAACTTTTTCTACTAAATTAATTTAAACAAAAAATTCGTCCCTGAAGAGGTGTAAGTTTCAGAAATTACTTGATCTTTTAACGAAGACAGACGTCGCACACAGGTAAACAATACCAAAAAAAAAAACGGAAAAAAAAATCATGAAGCGTCGGATGTTGAATATTTATAAATCTTGCGGCCTTGCATAAAAAATTAAATTTAAGTGGCACACTGTATACGGGGTGGGCCATTTAAACAGTTAAAGGTCGATATCTCAGAAACCGTATAAAATAGGTTTTTGAAATTTGGTACTAAGCTTCAGTATCAAGGGGGACACCTTTTTATTAAAGAAGTTTTTTTCTCATCCACATTGGGGTGCGGCAGGGGGGGGAGCAAATGGGGATAAATACATTTTTTTTGAAAAATTTGAAAATTGCTATATAGGGGTTTTTGAGGTTGCTGAAATTGAATCTGATAATAAATTTTTTCTAACTCCACCCCCTAGGGGGTGAGCGTGTAAATATTTTCAATATTTTCGTCAAAATTGGTATATATGGGTTTTTGGGGTTGCGAAAATGATTCTGATAAATAATTTTTTTCTTATTTTACCCCCTGAGGGGTGGGGGGTAGTTTTTGTGAAAACTGGTATATTGGGGTTTTGGAGGTTGCTGAAAGTGAATCTATAATAAAAAAAATTCTAAAACCCCTAAAGGGGCGAGGGGTAGTTGCCGTGAAAATTGGGTTTTCAGGTTGCTGAAAGTGAATCTGATAATAACAAAGTCCTTACTCCACCCCCTGAGTGGCAGGGGGTGGAGTAAGGACTCATGGAGAAGGACTTATTTGTTTTTAATTGTTTCTTTTTTCAAAAAACGAATAGTTAATACAAAAAAATTGTTATTTTTAATTAATTATTCGTTTTTTGAAAATGGAAAACATTAAAAAAAAAATTAAAGTCTTTCCCTATAAGTCATGGACCATTACCAAGTGACTCACTGAGTATTAACGGCTTCGACATGACATTCCGCTTGGTGACCAATAGTTTAAAGTGTCTACTTACTTGAAAAAAGAGTTTTTTTTAATTCTAATTTTTGCATGCCCCCGGAAATAGCTACTTCGATCCGACCCGTGGTAATCACCGAGGCAAGAATAGAGTTTATTTTTTGATCAGAGCGAATTAGATTAAAGGAAAAGTCGAAAGTGTCAATTATCGGATTAGTTATGCAAAGTTCCACAATACAAATACATTCGAGATAATCCTTCTAAGCATAAATAGAATGGAGATTACATCTCGAATGAAATACAAATTTACACACTTGAAATGGTTCATTCGACACCCACATTCGACTACAACACATTCCAACTTTTGCTTTATTTAACTAAATTAAATTATATGTTAGCATGCAATTTAAAAGTCAAATAGTTTGTATATCGGTATACATCTGAGAATAGTATATTCTGTAACTAGTATGGAATAGACAATATTCCGCGCGAGCGGAAAGTTTGTCATACGAACCGGCAGGCGAGTATGACGGTCCCTCGAGCGCGGAATTATTCCATACGTGTTGTAGACTATACTTTTTCTTCGACTGCAAATATGAAACACTGTATGGCTTTAAACTGCGGACATGGTTAAAAACAATGTTTTTTGTGACTGAACATTGTAAATGCAACAAAAACAAAACACATATTTTTAAATAAAGCAATTAAACTTATTTAATAATTTTATCAAATCAGTACTTAAAAAAGATTTTTATTTAATTTTAGCACATATTTACAAATTATAATGCAAATATTGAAGGTTATGTCAGATTGTTGTGACAGATAAAGGTTTAAATATTTTAATAGATGGAGCAGTTTTAATTTTTTGAACTAAATTGATAAAAAACTGGTCAAATATTAAGAAGAACTAATAAACTTTATGTAATTTTAACGCAAAACTTTAAATTGCATTAAATTATTCAATATTTCATGGTAAAATATATATATTTTTGCTAATTTTGCTACAGTTTTCTTTACTTTTATAAACAAGAGATGGCAGTACATGTGCTCATTCTAACACTTGATACGGAATATTCATATCGTATCTAGAGCTAGAATGGATTCATTCTGTGTTTGAAAAGTATGTGTATTTGCTTACATTCTAAAGCAGTCGTAGAAAAAATCATTCAAGCGCTTGAAGATAACTATTAACAGGTCATCTTCAGGACGGCTTTGTCAGAATAGTGACAAAATTAAAATACTGCACTCAGAATTCGTTACCGTAGTAAATACTAAACGTTTTTGCCTATTTGGAACCCCAGGCAAAATTTGGTATTAATTACAAGTCGTTACAGTAAAAAATAACGTTGTTCTGTTGTGTTTTACTGTAACAACTTGTAATTAATAACATATGTTGCCTGGGGTTCCTCATAGGCAAAAACGTATTTACTACGATAATGAATTCTCAGTGTGCTACGGTTAATAGTTACAAAAAAAATACCATAAATAAAAACTACTCCTCAACTTTTTCCAACACCATTCCTATATTTTTTATAACCTTTGTACTTACAGTACTTTTTAGTTGCAACCCAATTAATTATTTCGGAGTTGTAGAAAATTTCTACATATAAACGTCATGCTATTAAAACAGTGTTACTGAGGCCACAAACCACAGCTTGTTTTCGGGAATTTAATTTATAAAATATGTACAATCAAAATGTAGGTAAAGTTAAAAAATACTTAAAAAACTAAGTGGTTTATTTATATTATTTATGTTAAATTATATTTTGTGCTTTTTTATCATTGGGTACTTGGTTGGTCTTGGACAGTACTCTAAAAACAATTTTTGTTCGTTTATCATACACTATTTTTTATTCTATTGCAATATCTTAATAAATAACTTTGTGCTCGAAATTGATTTATATCGACATAAAACGTCATAAAACGCAAAAATACGCAAAAAAAATGTTTGAAAATGTTCAAAATGGGAAAGCAATACTCTAAACTTCGTCGAAATCTGAAAAATTTCCAATTTTACGAAACTGATAAGATTTATCGGATTTTAGTTTGATGAGCATATTGCTGAGATTACGTCCCTTCGAGCCTTATTGTTCCGTAACATCTTTGACAATGTTTCAGTATTTCAGAAACGTTTCGCAGGATTTTCGGTTAAAGACAAATACATCCTGCGGCATTATACTCTATTAATAATCAAAATTGAACTGTCCAAATATCAAACAGGACGTGAAATGCCTGCTATGGTTTTATATCTCCTTGGGCTAAAATCGAAGGTAAATAGATAACGTTTGTCCTTTTGTCCTGCGGTGGTTGACTTTCAGCAATTTCACAGATGATGAGGGTCCAGCTTAAGGAAGTCGGTTAAATAACACAGTCCAACAAAAAAATAGTCTGTGCTAGGGTTGAAACGCACCTATTCTTATGTATTTTGGGATGCTGAACACAAATCTGTCATAAAAATGACACTTCATGGCTCATTTTTTTGCTACGCTAAAATTGTAGATGAGATTTTCCCAAAATAAATAAGATTAGGATGATCGCAACCCCAGCACAGACAACTGTCTTTTTTTGTGTCTTATAAAGGCCTACAAAAAAAATTGTCGGTGCTGGGGTTGAGACCCACCTATTCTTATGTATTTTCGGATACTAAACACGAAACTGCCATAAAAAAAGGCAACTTATGGGCTTATTTTTTTGTTACACTGAAAAAGCTGTCTAACATTGTGAAAATTTCTTTTGCAATTCCACACGGAAAAAAAAATATAGCTAGGAGCGCTATAACACACATACCAAGCAAATTATAATCGCTTATTATATAAATACAAGGCTTTCTCTTACAATTATGGCAGTCACTGTAAAAATTTATATGAAATACTTTAATTGTTTAGTGAATAATAAAATATAACAAATAGTATGGCATTTATAGCTTAAATAGATTTAATTATTGTCCGTGCTAATAATTTTTATAATATAATAAAATTTCTGTAAATTTATAATAGTGCCTGTAATAAATATAATCGTGTCTGTAATATATATAATCGTTTCCAATTTATTTTTAACATTATTAGTTATTGTGTCCCTTATAATCTATAGCTTAAATCACTATAATTTGCCACTGTTACCAAATATCTTATAATGTATAGCGCAGAGCCCACTAATTTCTTTCCGTGCAGTGTAGCAATAAAATGAGCCCATGAAGTGCCTTTTTTATGACAGATTCGTATCCAGCATCCCAAAATACATAAGAATGAGCGGGTGTCAACTCCAGCACAGGCAACTTTTTTTTGTAGGCCTGTGTAATTGGTACTTAGTACCAGTGCCGATGTACTTATTGAAATCATCGCGGGCAGTTTAAAATTTTTGACCATTTTTTTCACTATTCTCGACATTTTAGACCTTCTTGAGTTGAAATCAGCAAACAGAAATGTACGTCCCTGTTTGTCTGTAGTAAATGTTTATTTACTTTTACAACTCCTATTTTTAGCGTTTTTTTGGTTATAATTAAGTTAATTATTATTAAATTTTATTAATTTAATTTTTTTAGCATAACTTAATATCCAAAAAATTATAAATATAAACAAAATTTTGTTCGTTTTTGTTTTGTTTGTACCTATCAGATTCTCCAAATTTTTTTAATTATACTAATACCGGAGATATTAGCACATATTAAGACTTTTCGGACATCCGGTATTATTTATCTATCCGTTTTAAAGTAAGGATGCATTCTAACAGAGCGGCTTCACCTTTAAAACGTCCCAAAGGATTGCAGATTCAGTTTCTTTTGAAAGATTAGTGTTTGAGAAATAAACCAAACAGACAGATCTATATAAAATCGTTTTGCTCTTTCAGGTTTTATTCAGTAAATAAACAATAAGACAAATTATTTTATTCTTCTCGGTTAGTAGAGTCGAACATTCTATATGAAAACCTAAACTCTAACTACGTACTACTTTTATCAATTACCCACTCGTTCAAACTGATAGTCTGTTTTATGCGCGAGTGCTTGTCTTAGATACAATTTTACCTCTAACCAGTATTTAAGGAAAATTAGATTTGAAAACTTATACGTGGCATTTTGGACAAATACAGTAACATTGGTTGAAAGCTAGCGGTACGTATCTAACCAATACGATTACAGTGTCAGAGGGAAAATTGTAAACAACGCCGTTTAGACCACATTTGGTCTCATCAGCAGTGTAGCTGGCCAACCAGCGAATTAATAAACCATCGAGCCAAGACATGGGCAGAATAAGTCTTGCTGTTGGTGAGATACAATATGTGGAGACGCATATCAATACATAGAAAAAACGGATTCCTTGAACCAAGGACACGTGTCTTTGTATATGTTCAAAGCCATATTCTCTTGTTTTAATGCTGGCATTTTCTTGAACCAAAGTCAATGTCCTTGAATGAAGAGCACGGGGTTTGGAATAAAAATCAGCGCTCTTTATTCAAGGACATTGACTTTGGTTCAAGAAAATGCCAGCCTTGAAACAAGAGAATATGGCTTTGAACATATCCAAAGACCCGTGTCCTTGGTTCAAGGAATCCGTTTTTTCTATGTAGCATTCGCGATAACTTATTGTTTAACTCTACATGTATATACAGTATACTGTGGGCAAATCCGTAGCGAAGGCAATTTATTGGGAGGGGGGAGGGATGAAGCACAATTTATTATTATTATTATTATTATTAAGAAAAAATATGAGTGAAGGTTTAAAACCTATAATACTCATTTGACGTAATTTTACAATACGAAATTATCATATCTGATTTTAAAAATGTTGGAGTTACTGGCAGACACAACTTCTTCAGGAAGTGAGTTCCATTTGTGGAACACACGGACAGGCAGGGTGAATTCTTTGTACGTGGTTCTAAAGGTAGGTCTCTTTAGCTTCTTGGAGTGGCCACGAAGTCGATCATCCTCTGCTAGTTTGAACAGGTGGGTTAAAGAGGACTGAATATTAATTGAGTTGAAGGTGCAGATTATATCGCCCCGCAAATAACGATCGTTTATTGATGGAAGCTTATAGAGTCTTAGGCGGTGTTCATACGAAGGGCGATTTTGTCCATATGAATATCGGGTGAATCTCCGCTGGACGTCTTCGAGCGCTGGTTTGGTTAAATTTTCGGTTAAAGTATTACAAACTTTTTTTTATCCAGAAAAGCAAGTGATAACAAAAAAAGCTCATCAAATCAAGTTGCCACTTTTCAACTGAAAAATTACCAACTATTCAAATTATTCTTTTTCGAGGTGATTGAAAAGTCCAAATTCTAACAATGTAGTTAGAATAAATTTAGATTTAGAAATATTATAATATTGTTATTATTATTTAAGTACTTATTTCATTGTGTACTATTTTGATACCGCACACAAACGTAAGTTTAGGCGGGTCACCATCAAATGTAAAATAATTGTGTATTAATTTGAATGGAGCTCTCTACAACTAGAATTATGAAACAAAAGACGTCTACCCTATCTCTATCTCATTTGTGCTACACTTTCCAGCCAACCAATAAATACTGTATTTGCTTTTCATACAACAAATACAGTATTTATTTGGTTGGCCGGAAAGTGTAGCACTGAGCGGCACGAACGAACATAGCTAATGTGAATCTGTAGAATAGATAAGATAATTCTACTAAAATTTAGATGGCGCCAGTAATTTCTTTAACAAAAATAATATAGTTATACTTTTCGCCCGGCCAAGTCAATATTGTATTTGTTCAGAAAACAAATACAGAATTTGTTTGGTTGGGTGGAAGTGGGTAGAACTTTTGTCCCTGTCTAATCTAACGGGAGAAATCGCCATTAAAATAAAATTGAAAATTGAAATTGAGGTGATTGGGTGGTTCCATCATTGAGGGAGTCCCTCAATCGCCCCATGGGTACGGCCTTGACTGGCAAATAAATGGTCCTTCTAATGAAAATTACACTTAGAACATAGAGAAAGTTATCCCAAAATAAAGGTCAGAGTCATTTAAACAAATTCGCGCTTTGCACACTAAATATTTTTCGGTAAAATTAAATGAGAACTACGATAAAATCCCGCAATGAGACCTTACACGGCGGGTTTGGATCAACTTTAAAACAAAAGCACCGAAGGAATTTTTTCATAAATCTTTTGTACGATGTGTCACAATATGTATATGAAAATAATCGGTAGAGGGATCAGTGAGATAAATCGAATTTCATTTGTTTTTACATTTTTTTTAGTGTATGTTTAATTTTTATTACGGATATCGAAAAAGCATATTTTTTTAAGCAATTTTGTAGAATATCTTTGTTTTTATTTTTAATTGTTTCTAAGTTATTTAAAATCTAAATTGACAATTTTGTCATTGACATTCCATGTCAGATCAACACACTAAAATGAAAAAATTTACTTGACCACCTCAGAATTTGATGAAATTTGGTATGAAGGTTGTCCTTAAAGAGATTAAGAAAAATGCCAATTTTTTTTCAAATATCTCAAACGGTTTCAAAATTACAGCTATGTAAAGTTTCCCAAAATCCGCCTAATTGAGCTAGAGAGATGGGAGTGGCGTCATTTTACTCAGTTTGAAATGCTCTTTCTTTTGATGTACAACACAACAATTTCATAAAACACCCTTTTTTAAAATTATTATTTAACTATGAACCCATTAGCCTCCCACTTTGAAATTTTGAGAATCACTTACCAAAAGTATAAACTATTAATAGGAATTTTTTAAAAATTTTCAAAAAATCACTTTTTGAAAAAATCAAAATCAAAATTTTGATTTTGATTTCTCAAAAAGACTTTTTATAACAAAGTATGTTGTGTTGTACATCAAAAGAAAGAGCATTTCAAACTGAGTAAAATGACGCCACTCCCATCTCTCTAGCTCAATTAGGAGAAAAGCTATGGTGATTTCAAACTATGTCGGTTACGCTTTTTAGGCGGATTTTGGGAAACTTTACATAGCTGTAATTTTGAAACTGTTTGAGATATTTGAAAAAAAAATGGCATTTTTCTTAATCTCTATGAGGACAACCTTCATAGCAAATTTCATCAAATTCTGAGATGGTCAGGTTTATACCCTGTGTTGATCTGACACGGAATAGCCGAATAGTTTTAACTCATTTTTTAATTGACACTGTAATTAAATAAATAATAATAAATAAATTAAGTTTACGATTGTAACCTAATAATATTGAAAAAAATTAAAATAATTTAATAGTAGATTACAGGTCGACTCGGAAAAGTACCATTTTCCCTGAGACTTGTTTACTATTTTATCCGCAACTGTTTTTATTTGAAAATAATAAAAAGTCCAAACCACAAAAAAACATTTGTTGATAGCTCACAAGGCACCGTTTATAACACCCCAAAAAACAACAACAAAAAACATTTGTTAATATCGCACAATGCACCGTTTATAACATTTATTATCCTTCTCAGTCTTAAAAGTAAAAAACAAAACTGTACAATTTATGTCTTTCAAACAAAATTTATCGTGTTCATCATGACAACCGTAGTTAAGCCATCTTGCTTAACGATATTTTAATCGGTGGCGCCATCTAGCGGAAATTATTAATTTAAATGGAAACCAGCAATATTTAGTTTACAGGTTTAGACCAGTTATCACGTACTTCCCGAGCTTTATTAATGCATGTAATGTATGTATTACATATGACTCATATGATATGAGAGCTAAAGTGAACCAGGTCCATAAAGACGATTTTTTGATCTGCATTAATTCAAGAGATAGTTTAAAGCACATATTGTTTAGTACTGTAAAGAACCAAGTCCATACCTCTGTCTTTGGACGGTAGATGGCACTAGTTTATAATTAAAAACAAACAACTTTAAATGCCAATATCTAGAATAACGGTTTTATGGACTTGGTCCACTTTAGCTTTGAACCCCTCATATACAGTTGGGAATCATTTTGTGATAATTTTCTAACATAAAATTTGTAGATGGCGTTAAGCTAATTTTAAATTATTTTAAATTTTTTAAATATCTCAACAATGGCAGACTCGATGAAAAAATGAGTTTTGTCAATTTTGATTTTAAATAATTTAGAAACAAATAAAAATAAAGACAAAAATATTTTACAAAATTGCTTAAAAAATAAACTCTTTCGAGATCCGTAATAAAAATTAAATATACACTAAAAGAAATATAAAAAACAAATGAAATTCGATTAATCTCACGAATCCCTCTACCGATTATTTTCATATATTACAATAAATACTGGTAAGATTTATAAAAAAATCCCATCGGTGCAAGGACTTTTGTTTTAAAGTTGATCCAAGCCCGCCGTGCTTAATATTGCTCGGTAGGGTCGGTTGGTTTTTGGCGGATTAGTTATCTATATAGCGTGCGTGCAGCGCGTGTTCCCTTTTCTTCTATAATAAATCAGGTCCGACTTGAAGGTATCAAAGTGTATCTAGAATGCTTTGTAGAAAACGGTCTTGTCTTGATTCCTTAAAGATGACTGTACATATAAGTTAATATACGGATGCGATAAGGCAGCTTTATGGACCTATTTTCGCTTTACAATGTGTTTTGTTTTACATTAAATGTACATTTTCTTGAACGTTTGGAATTGATATTAATCGTGAAGGCAGATGTATCTAGATTTATGCCAGTTTTTTTATAAATGTTTTTTTAAACATTGCTGTAGATCTGTAGATAATTTTAGTTAATATCTAGTTACCAAATCTTTCAGAGAGATTTAAAATTTGACGTTGAAATATAAATAGGAATCATCCAACGAACTAATAACTCTTCTCTTTAGAATAGGCACCTCATTTGTAAAAACTGACAAAAACGTAGCCAACATATACATTTGTCTGTCTTACTCGCACAGCTTTGTTCTAACAGAGAAAACAATAACAGTTACTGGTAATTGTTATTATTCAGGCCTGAATATACCTACGATTTGTTTACAAACAAACCGAGATGTTGGCGATTCTTTATATTACCGGTATGCGTATTCTAGAGAGAAGAGTTGTTAGTTCGTTGGAATCATCAGTAAAAATAAATCATTAAGTTTCTATTTGTAATTCTTACTAAAAAATGTATGTCTCTGTTCTCGCTGGTCACACTTTTACGGATTTACCTTACAGCTTTTAAAAATTCTGAGTAATATTTAGTAAATCTAATGATAATAACCTCCTCTTTTTTGTTTTTTGGAAGTCGGTTAAAAAAAAAATAGCCACATAACCAAAAGTGTCATTATTATTCGCTTGGTAACTTCAAAATTTCACATCAACGACCAAACCACGCTGAGAATGCCAGAACTCGTCCGATCTCTGAAGCCAAGCAGCGTCGGGCGCAGTTAGTACTTGGATGGGTGACCCGCGTGTTGTTGTCTTTTTGTCCGACTATTAAGTAAATTATCCACAATAATAATCTTTTTTTAACTAATATAATTGGTGATAACCATACACTGAAGGAAACTCAACATAAAACTCAATTATCCTAATTTTAATTAAGTATATAAAATAATAATAATAATATAATATTTTTGTTTCAGGTATGTTAAAAGACGTCTTAAGTCATGCAGTACACTCAGTAAGTAACTGTCCACCGCAAAATAAAAACAAAAAAAAATAAAATAAAATTTATTTTTTATTTTAAAAAAAATTGTGTATAAAAATTTCAGTGGAAATTATTTTAATTATAAAGCCTTTATAAAACTTGTATTATAATTTATAAAGCGAGCCTAACTTTACAATTTTGAAAGTATAATTTAGTGTTTAGTAGCGAACTTATTAAAATAATGGCATAACAAATTAGATTTTAATGACGTACAACGAGTTTTATAGTATACCGGTGCGGAAAACATGACATGTGCCAAAGCGGTTTTATTGGTTGATGGATAGATGAATCTGTTAATTACCATCAATTTTGCTTTGCTAAAATATAATTGCTTAATAATTATTATAAAACGCATTTTTCAGGATAAAAATCGTCGTCAAATTTTAATTTCTGTATACATCTTAAAATTAATAAAGTCAAAGGAGGGTATCGAATTTGTGGCTAAATCGCCTGCAACGATAAGACTTTACATGCTTATAGATATATAAAAATAAATACTTAGCCAAAATTTCAGCCTTTTTTACATCCCGGAACATACTTTAATTAATTATATTAATTACAAATTTTGACATATCGTCGGCTTAAAGTGTTAACCTGCTAACTCCACTTTTGGACGAAGGCTCTTAGTTACACCATCTGCATAAAAAATGGTTAATCCTAACCTTTTCCCAAATATAACTTTTTCCCAAATATAACTTTTTTCATGATGCGTTTACCTGCTTACTCCACGCGCTTCAGCCGCTAGTTCCAAAAACCTGCAAACTCCGCCACTTCCCACCATTTGTGTGGAGAAACGTCCTCAAAAAGTGGTGTTGTCGTGAAAATCAAGTTTTAATGTTTAATGGTGGTTATACATATATTTTATTACTACTTGATTTTATCTTAAAAAGTAAGTATATTTTTACGTTTTGTGTTACAAAAATATAAAGGTAAAGGTAAAAAACCAATGGCTGCGTTCAATGGAAACAGGAAACTCATCGAAAGCTGTCAAATCACTACTGAACGCTATGATCAGTTTCGATTGACAGATGTAGCGACATCATTCCTTATCAACGTTTTGAGATGATTAGTTGTGATTGATTTTATAAAAGCGCGGGAATGTACTTTATGTGGGTATTTCTAACCTTAAATGGTAACTGTGACAACTGACAGATATTAGCCGTTCAGCAGGTTGCTAGCAAAACTTATCATTTGATGACTTTTGACTAGTTTTGCTGTGTTCCAAATTATTTTTTGATAGTTGATATGCATGTGTTGTTGCCACATTTATTGGTGATTATGCTTTATAATGTCTAATCGTAGGTTAAACGTGCTGTATATGGAATGTTACACTTTATACTTAATAATAGTTAGGTATGTGGTTGCGATAAATAACAAAATAGTGAAAGTCCTAAAGAATGCTTTAATTACTCCAGAAAAATGTAACATTACTTTAAAGATATTATTTTATACGCCCACAGATAACAAAATAAATGAATGACAGTGTTTAAAGTTATTATACAGTAGTGTAACAAAGCGGTGAATAGGGTATAACTATAGTTACTATAGTACTGTACCCAGTATCATTTATAAATGAATTCTCAGGATCTCGGTACTTTTTCCAATCCAGAAATACCCAGGAATGGAAACATCCAATATTGCATTCTCTACGTAGTATAAAATTGTTATACACCCAATATATCTAAAATTTTAATGTAATTAAATTATACACACTGTATATGAAACGGATAAAATACAGTAGGTTATGACAAGTTAACATATGTTTGAAACAATTTTCAACACTGATTACAAGTTATTCATAGCAACGAAATTTTATCGACTAGATATAATGTGATTTTGCTTTCCCATTTTGAAAATTTTCAAAATTTCGGAAAGCCTTGTATTCGTGCAAAAATTTTCAAATTTTTTTTTTTGCGAATTTTTGCGTTTTATGACGTTTTATGTCGATATAAATCAATTTCAAGCAAAAAAAAAATTATCGGTTGATCGGTCGATCGGTCGGTCGATCGGTCTGTCCGGGAAATCTTGTAAGCACGATAACTTAAGAATGCTTTAAGCTAGAGACTTGAATTTTGGCATACAGGTATGTTACCAAAAGTTCTCGCTCGGTATTGTTTTTGGTAAACATTGGCGTGCGGCAAGGGGGGCAAATGGGGAAAAATACATTTTTTTTAGAAAAAAATTAAAGTTGCTATATAGAGGTTTTTAAGGTTGCTGAAATTGAATCTGATAATAAAATTTCTCTAACTTCACCCCCGAGGGGGTGAGGGGGTAAATATTTTGAAATGTTTTCCAAATTTTCGTGAAAATTTGTAGATAGGGGTTTTTGAGGTTAATAAAAATGAATCTTGAAATATATTTTTTAAAACCCACCCCCTTAGGTGTGGGGGGTGATTTTTGTGAAAATTGGTATATTGACGTTTTTGAGGTTGCTGGAAATGAATCTGATAATAAAAATGGTCTAACTCTACCCCTACCCCCAGGGGGTGGGGGGTGATTTTGTGAAAGTTGGTATATAGGAGTTTTCAAGGTTGCTGAAACTAAATATGACAATAAAACACTGCTCAGTAAAAGAGCTTTCCCATTTTTCACCTCCGCGCCTGAAATTGATTTTTATCACATTTTGTTTTCCTAATTTCACCCCTGAGGGTTTGGGACTAGTTTTTGTGAAAACTGGAGTATTGGGGTTTTTGAGGTTGCTGAAAGTGAATCTGATAATAAAAATATTCAAAATCCACCCCCCTGAGGGGTGAGGGGTAGTTTTCGTGAAAATTGGTATATTGGGGTTTTTGAGGTTGTTGAAAGGGAATCTGATTATAACAAAATTCTAACTTCACCCCCAAAGGGACAGAGGGTAGTTTTCGTGAAAATTGGTATATTAAGGTTTTTATGGTTGCTGAAAGTGAATCTGATAATAAAAAAATTCATTTTACGCGCGGGGGTGTAAAATGGGAAAGCTCTTTTACTGGGCAGTGTATCTTACAGACAATAGCGCTAAAATTTACTGATAATATTATTACCGAGATTATTACCATTGAATATCAATTTAAAACAATATATTTGTACTATTAATACCAAATATAATTACATACTCTAATAAAAAGCAACCAAACGAAGAATTAGCAATTCAGGGGTTCATAACCTGTATAATTCGCTTGTATATAAAAATTAGTTAATTAGTATTAGGAAATTTAGCGGGAAAAATTTTTATTATTATTTTTAGTTATTTTTTTACAAAATGTTGGTAACATAGTGACGAAATAGGCTTTCGAGCGTTTGCACTCCATTTTATGTCGTTAAAAGTTGATTGTCGGTTAATCGTGATTAAAAGTACATTTAGTGGCAGACTAACATCTCTACTCTAAATTTCTCTACTTCCTAACATCCCTACTCCATAACATCCCTACTCTATAACAACTCTACTCCATGACATCTCTACTCCATAACATCTCTACTCCATAACATCCCTACTCCATAACATCCCTACTCCCCAACAACCCTACTCCGTAACATCTCTACTCTATAACATCTCTACTCCATAACATCTCTACTCCGTAACATCTCTACTCCGCACTATATGCACTTGATTAGCAACCTATTAAGTAAGTGCTTTGCGGAACAATGTACAATTTTTTTTTTCATTATCAAATACGATAATAAAGCTATAGCTAGAAAGTGCTATAATAGCCTAGACGCATACAAATTTATTGTTTATTTAATTACCTAATAAAAATAAATAATATCATTATATCGGGGGAAAAAAAACTATATTTTAAGAAAAAATGTGTTTATAATAATAAAAAAAAAAAATTAAAATTTTTATTTAACAATATAAGTATTTAATATAAGTGTTTAACAATGTATTATAAGTATTTTTTTTTTTAGTCTTCGACGCACAAACATACCTGCGACCTACGGACTTGGAGTCTTGGTGGTATATTTGTTCCCTGTATATGTACCTCCAAGTCCCGTCTCTTTGCCCGCGTACTCTTAACATGTTCTAATGAAAAAAAAACAAAATATTCTAATAAATAAGGTATTATTGAACTAAATATTTTAAATGTAAAAATTCAAATTGCTTACCGTGACAAATATTTTTTTGACTTAAGTCAATTTTATAAAAGGTGCTAAAACACCTTTTGTACAGAACTGTAAAACAATAATTATCGAAATTGTCACAAAGTTTTTTTAAATTAAATTAACAAATATATTACTATGTATATTTAAGTTTGTATTTATAACATACGTCTGTAATTTTTTTTTATTTTGTATAAAGACAAACACTTACTAGGAAAAATTGTGATAAAATAATGTACTTTGTTCCGTCAATCACTCCTTAATTAATAAGTTGCTAATCAAGTGCAGTAGAGATGTTACGGAGTAGAGATGTTATGGAGTAGAGATGTTATAGAGTAGAGATGTTACGGAGTAGGGTTGTTGGGGAGTAGGGATGTTATGGAGTAGAGATGTTATGGAGTAGAGTTGTTATGGAGTAGGGATGTTATGGAGTAGAGATGTTACGGAGTAGTGAAATTTAGAGTAGAGATGTTAGTCTGCCAAAATTAGTCGCTTTAAGGTGCCAAACTATTATGAAAAAGTGCCAATCCTACCAAATATCCTTTAGAGATCTTCTAAGAAGGGCCACAGCGAAAGAAATCACCGCCGCGGCGCGCCGCTTACCACGCCTTCAAGGTAGGCCTTTCTCGTTTTTCCAAGAGTCCACTAAAATAACCCTTTGCTCCCACTTATTCATAACCTGTAAACATTCCTGATAAGGTAAATATTTTTTTTACATTAATTTTCTACCATTTATAAATAATTTTCCATTTTACTTAGACATTCATTTTTATCTATTTTAACTAGTGTAGATACATAATTATTTAAATCTATGCAAATTTTTGTTGAGGTGATTAAAATTAATGACTAAATCATTAACAACGCAAATAATAAGTAAAGACTGGATTTTGTAAAAAAAAAACCTTTACTAGATTTTCTAAAATGTTTGAATGTTTTATATATTGAGTCCAAAAGATTGTTTATAGCCAGTGGCTACTATTGTAAATTTAGGTATCTATAGGTATCTGCTTGGGACATAACATGTTATGTCCCCTTTTTTGAAATTTGATAGTATTATACTGTAGTTTCGGCTTTCCCAAAATCGCAAAAAAAAACGCCCTAGACAAAAAATTCTTGGATGCAAATGTGTTTCATGAAAAAATAATAAACTTTGAAAATGTCCGTCTGTCCAAGTACCACTTTTTTTTGTAGACTTATCGAGTCTCAAGAACGAATAATCCGATAGACTCGAAATTTTCAGAAAAAATTAAGCTCTATGAGGGGAAGATCTAGTGTCCCTAGGTAAGATTCCTATTTTAAAAGTAATCCCCCCAAAAACAAAAAAGTTATGGGGGGTTAAACTTTAAAAAAATCGAAAAAAGCGATTAACGCAACATTTTAGAAAAAATTAATTTAAATATAAGAATCAATTCTACCAATTTTGAAAGTAATCCCCCCAAAAACAAAAAAGTTATGGGGAGTAATACTTTTTAAAAAAATTAAAAAAAACTATAATTTTTAATATGTATTTTCATTTTTTTTTTCGTTTTTTGCAAAAAAAAATTGAGTTTTTTTTAATTTTTTTTTTAATTTTTCGTTTTTCGCATAAAGAAAATAAAAAAAAAAATGAAAAATTTTTATTTTTTTTTTCAAAATAAAAATTTTCAACATAAACTTAAAAAAATAAAATTTTCAAAAAAAAATCGTTATTTCAAAAAAGATATTTTTATTTTTTTTTACAAATATTTTTTTTTTAAGTATTTGAGAAAATGCAATATACCATTTACTGTGAATAGTACATAATGGAATGCGTAGCATTACAAATCTTTACGGCTTGTTTTAATATAATTTTATTTTTCGCAGTGTTGCACATTTGAAAAAGGGCGGCTAGGCCATCGACCCCATGTAAAAAAAGCCCAACGATATTGTTTTGTTCCGCAGATAAACATCAAAACAAGTTGTTACAGTTTGCAAAAAGTGTTTTGCAAACCGATGAATGTGAAATTCGGGTAGGTCAAATAATGCATTCACCGGACACGAGGGTCCCAACACAAAGGGCGAAGAAGAAAAATGCTAATTGAAAGAGCAACTTGTTTAATGGGGCCAATATAATGGGTGTGGGGTGAAAATTTGTATTTTGGCAGTTATTCAAATTGATATTAAACCCTAACTAAAATCGTTAATGAAATCACCTAAAATATGAGTGATAAAACTGATTTTTTAGTGTACTCACGGTCAGTTGCAGTAACACAAACAATATAAAATGTCGAATAATTAATAATAATAACTACTCCACTTAGTTATATACCGGGTGTTCCAAATTTTATTTCCCTGCCAATATCTCCGTTATTTTAAAAGATGGAAACTTAATTAAAAAAAACACTTTATCAGTATTTTTTTATATGTACCGAAATGTTTTGCTTTCATACAAATGGTGCCAAAGATGTTTTATCGAAGAATACTACAGGATGGGGATGATAATGATGTCGAAATTTAGGTGTCGAAGGTGCATGCGATTCGAATGCTCCTTCGATATCAGTTAGAATGGCAAGAGTGGATTCTAACTGTTAAAAATGTCTCCAAACATCCCAGCAAGAATTAATTCTACAAGTATGGGAGGATTGGTGTAGTGGACTACCGCGTCGTACTTGACGAGTGTACTACCCAAAATAGCGTGAGTTCGATTCTCACCGGCGCCGATTTGCCTTTTTCAGTTAATTAATAATTGAAATTTGGCGAAGGCGCAAGTGAAGCAGACACTCCCTATAAATTGGTTCGAAAGTCAATTAAAGCCCATGGTTCCCTCTACTACTAGCCCACGCAAGTCCTGGACTTAGGGGATGCTTAATTAAGTAGAATAGTACGAGGTTAAACAAAATGTAATGTAATGTAATGCCCGATTGATAGGAATGTTGGTTAGACTATGAATTTTAGAAGAGTTAAACATATACAGGTTTGGTCTACATTATTTTTCATTTTCGGCTTATCTGCATATACCGGTTGTTCTATGCAATATTTATCTATTCTCCAGGGTTCCCACCAGTCAGGAAAATCAGAGAAGTCGGGGAAGGTCAGGGAAATGGAAATTGAAACCTATAGTCAGGGAATTTGGCTATTTTTTCGAAAGAATTGGGGAAATTAGCAATGGTATCTAGGAAGTTTAACTAAGGAGGGCAGTGTATCTATATCAGAACTTTGCTAATAAATCATTATTAACTAGTTGGCTGGTAATGTTCCAGTAAAATCCCAGCATTGATGCCAGTACGCAAGTATAGGTAAAGTCAGAATTCCGTAACCTAAGTGAAAATTTTATCCTTTTTTACAGTGCAACTGTTATTTTTACTAAATAATTCTTTCCGTGTAGATAAAGGCATTCTCGAAAAATTCAACCCAAACCTTATCGAATAAAGCAACCTGGAAATATTAACGAGTAGATTAACCGAAAAAGATAAAATATACAGAGCGGTCCAAAAGTCACCCCCCCGCCTCTTAACTTTTGAACCAGTTGAGATATCGACTTCAAATTTTGAACTTTTAAATAAGACAACTTAAACTATCTTTAAGCATATATTTAATACTTTCAGCTCTTAAAATGTGCCCCCATGCCCCCCATGGGGGCACATTTTTTTAAATGGAAAGGGGGTCGTGTAATACATCATGTTAAAGCTTATAAAATTCTCCATTTAACTCCATATTTTTAAATTTAAAAGATTTTTTTTTGGGTTTAAAATGGGGTTGAAAATGGGTATTAATGTCAAAATTCCTCTAAAAAAAACAAATAATTTTTTAAAAATGCCTAATTTCATCATAAAAAAATGTTAATTATACTTTTAAACTAATTTTAGTTGACATAAATAGAACATTATAAAAAAAAACTTAAAAAATCGATTGTTTTAGCACAAAAAATTGAAAAATAAAACCTTAAAAAACATTTTTTAAAAATTTAAAAATATTAGTTTAAATAGAGAATTTTATAAGCTTTAAAATGATGTATCACACGACCCCCCTTTCCATATAAAAAATGTCCCCTCATGCCCCCTGCCCACATTTTAAGAGCTGAAAATATCAAATATATGCTAAAAGATAGTTTAAGTTGTCTTATTTAAGAGTTCTAAATTTGAAGTCGATATCTCAACTCGTTCAAAAGTTAAAAGGGGGGGGTGACTTTTGGACCGCACTGTATAATAAAAATACAATTCTATCTTTTTAAAATGAAAACTAATTTTTATCGGTGTATCATTAAACAGCAGTAAAATATTCATCATCAAAATAAATTAGATTGAAACTTCATAAAATTGAAATTCCACCAGTGTATGGGATTTAAATTTAAATCTGAAATGAGGCATTCAGAAGCAGACGGGCATAAGGGACAATTACAAAAATTAATTAAGTGAAATTGGTGCAGTTCCACCTCAATAACTTTGTCATGAAAATGTTTCAATAAATTCTTCCTCTAGAAAAAATCGTATTTCCGAGTACTTTCAATTTATATTAAAAAAAAAAAAACAAAATCATGTAAAAATTCATAAAGTTATTCTAATTGTTTATAAGCTCAAAAATTCGAAAAATGTTTAAACAAGTGCCTAGGCTCTCCTAATTAAGGGATTTTAATTTTTCAAAAAGCATTTAAAAGTTTTAGCTCTCTTCTATATGTGATTAAATTATCTAAGGGCTTTATTTTCAATAATGCATAATTTTGAAAATTTGCAATTTTTTTTTTAATCTGTATTGCAAAATCATTGTGCAAAACTATCAGACCGATTTTGATGAAATTTGGTATGATGATTCAGTACACCATAAAGTTTTCTTGGGTCAATTTTGAAGGTCCTACGTATACTTAAAGTATCCGACAAAAATTCCCAAAAAAAAACTCGATTTTTTTACCCCTTTTTTTTGTGATTTTTACTATTTTTGCAATAATAATAATAATTATTTTTTCGATTTGCAACCAAGTTTTTCCTGTTCAATATTTGTCTGAAATTAATAGTTCCAGAGATATATGAACGAAAAGGAGAAAAAAGATGCATTTCTTCTCGATTTTGCAACATTTGGTTGAATAAAAAGTGAAGCCCTTGGTTTATTTTATGCGTATAGTGAAATTGTCATTTCTAGTAATATTATGGACCCATTGAACCAAAAATGTAGAATACTATCCGATTCACCCAACCTAAAACATACCGCCTGGTCTATTATGGAACCTAATTTACTTAACGAGCCCGGACAAGTCTTTCATTATAGATGTTGTAAATTGTATAGATATAAACACTAAATATACTTGTATCTGTTGGCATTTAGGTGCCTCAAATATGGTAAATGGATTAAAATTTGTGCCATAAATTTTGTTTTCAAGTTCAAAAGCGTTTTTAACTACTTTATGATGAAAACTCTCATCTTGAATTATTTTCCATTTGCGGAAATTTCATTACGAATTGATAATTGTTAAAATGAATTATTACAACCGCAGTAAATTTTACATATTGAATTAATTTGGTTGTATACCCGGAATAGACATACAAACATAAATTCAATCAAATTTAAACTTGCTCAGTTGATAAATTAGATTTCTAAATGAGATTTAATTCCAAAAACATTTTTATTAACACTAATTCACAAAAAACCCAAGTCATTAGCTAGAAAACCCATGTTAAATATCCTATCCAAAAACCTAACGTGGGACCAGCACGTCAAAAACAGTCTCCAAACAGTTGGTCTTCTCTCCCAACTATACCTCCCGCTACTTAGTAGGATAGAGGACTTTTCCTACTTAGGAAAAGCCATCCAACCATAAAAAACAAGCGGACCTTCTGGAAGAAAATTCTGTAATTTCATTGGTCAAACTCTTAGTGAGTTTATAGTCTAAGGACTGGTGACCATTTTTATATCATTATTTTCTCCCAGCTGTATTTTATATATGTTTTTATATATGTTTTAAAGTACATTCAAATTAAGCTATTTGTCAATTGCCAGGTCCTAGATCGGGTTCCTTTGGGTGCTAGAAGCTCCAAAGAGGTGGTGAAATAGGGTATACGAAAAATATATTTTTAACTTACCGAGTGAAATACATTACATTTAGATTAGTCTATTTTCACAGTTTTACACAATTATTCACAGGCCAAGGGGTTAAAACAGATTTTTAAAACTTCATTTGACATATACCAAAGTCGAAACAATTTTCATTTAATCAAAATGTCATTTAATAAATTCTTTTTAAAGACTGTTCTTACCCCTTGGCCCCAGATATATTGTGTATAACTATGAAAATAGCTTAATATGAATGTAATTAATTTAATAGATAGGACTAGGCAAGTTAAAAAAAGATTTATTGGTAGCTCATTGCCACAGCTTTTGGAGCTTTAGCACCCAAAGGAACCGGATCTGGAGCCTAGCAATTTTGAAATAGCTTAATTTGAATGTACTTTAATACATATATAAAATACAGCCGGGAGAAAATAATGAAATAAAAATGGTCACCAGCTCTCCGACTATTAGTGTTAATGACACATAGGTATATAGAGGAAATAAACGTTTGCGCAGGGTTCTGCATCTAAACGGTAAAAATGGCGGTTCTACGTTGGCAACAATATTTCAACCGTAAAATTTTTAATTATAAAAACCAATAAATTTACATTCAAACCGTTTAAATGCAAGCAAACGTAAATTTACATGGGTAGGAGGCCCGACAACGCTGCACTCTGTCATTTTGTTGTGAAATCGAATAATTGGTGATATTTTGTTTGTGGCGTTGTTTGTGGTATCTGCGTGTCTTTATAGTTTTATTTTGTTTATAGTGTTAAAATTTTTAACTTAAAAATTACTTGTTTTGTAAATACTTGTAAAAATGTGAAAAACCTTTTTGAGGTTTTGTTTTTGTTTACAAATTTTGACGTTTAAAAGGTAAAAATGGCGGACTAAATTTTACACACCTAATAATGTTTTTGTCTTTATCTAATACCCACTATAGCTTCTCTACATTGGTGATTAATGACTGGGTAAACCATCTATAATTTTTTTTCTGTAATTTTATTAAAAAATTTAGCTTACGCCGGCTTTTAAAGGCCGCCCCTGCCTCTATTTAAATATACGATAATATTTTGTATTATAAGGTCATATCATGAATTCATCACAATAAAATCTTTTATATTTTTTTATCCTTTTTACGACATGATGTAGGTATTTGCATTTTGTACGTTGTATGTGTACCTACATACTTATTCGTATAGATAACAGTCTCGATGTGCTTATACTGCGTCAGACACTGACCTTAGTCACTCTTTAGTTATTTCGGGGGGTCACGAATAAACAATTTGTTTTAAAAACACCAGAGGCGTACCAGATAGCATTTTTAAAACGAGTTGCATTGTTTACATTTTGCCACCCCTCTAGGAAGGGTGTCACTGTCTACATTAACGCAACATTAAGTGGCAGAGTAGTAATTACTGCTATATTATAGAACTAGCATATACCTGCGACTTCGACCGCGTAGGAATCGAGACACTAAAAAGCATCAAGTTCACTGTTGCGGTATACTTTAAAACAATAAAGAAGTTCCGTCGCGGATCCGCCCGTCGCCCGTCAACGCTTGATGTAAGCCTATATATATATATATATATATATGTATATGAAGCCCGTTCTTCGAACGGGTTAGTCAAAAACTTAAATAAGTTATCTCCATAAAAAACCTTTCAACCCCCGTTTCACCCCCTTAGGGGTAGAATATAGAAAAATCCTGAAACACTTCGATTTCGATAAAGAAAATTTTTGCCAAATATGAAGATTCTAGATCAAGAGGTCTCTAAGATACCTTTCAATCCCCGTTTCACCTCCTTAAGGTCAGTCAGGACCAAGCCGCTTATAGAGAAGATTGCCAAAACCAATTTGACGAATTACACCTCAAAAATAGAATTTTCTTGGGTTTAATTAGTATAAATTGCACTAAGGACTGAAATATCTAAAGCGACAAAAATCAATTGTTTATAAATTTTACTCCTACTAGGAGAGAAAAAATTATTATTGCTATAGGTGAAGAAAATTGATTTCACAATCTGAAAACATGAGAAACAATGGTATGTTCTAAAGTTAGTAGTAAAAAATAGTATATTATTTACCAATTTTATTTTAAGGTTATATCAACAAAAGACCAGATTATTTGTGCTGCGCAAATTGCGCAAGGCTTGGAGCAAGGCATATGCAACCTATAAAACCTTGTCGTTTTACGAGTTGAATATCTAATATCTAATATATGGAAGTTGTACCTTTAGTAATCTATGATCTTTACAGGTAATAGGTAATCTATGGGTTGTATAATCTATGGTTGAATATGATGGACCAATGATTTTCACTTTTCGAAGTGTTTTCTGTAAAACATGTTTTATAGGTACTAATTTAATTAATATTTTTTAATTTATCATGCAATAAATAAATTTGGTGCCTAAAGACACTTGTAAATAGCAATGTGATTTAATAATTATGTGAAAGGTCATTATTAACCATGGTGCAATTTCATTATTTTTAGAACCTCTGACGTCATAGGTAGAGGAATAATATTTCTACCAATGAAAAGAACAGTAATAAAGATGTGCTTTTAGGCTGGTGGTGAAAAACCAAATTTAAGTTTGTACTGTTTTAAATTCTTAGTTAATAAAGGCTTCAAAGGAGGTATTGTTATAATTTAATTTTGGTTGCATTCCAAATTCCTAAATTATAATGTAAATATTATTATGTATGAAACAACGTTTCAGAGACTGACCTTCCTTAAGAGTTTACTGCGTATTTATTTAAGAGGTCACGGTCGCAGTAAAGGAAGTCCTTTCTGCTGGCTTCAAGGATACTTATTTGTGTTGGTTAACCTGTAATTAGCTAAGGTGGACCCTTGCTTGAAATCTGGTTTATACACACAGAGAAGTTGAATACCTTAACTGAAAATATCATATTTTGTATATTAAGTAAGTAACCACTTCAGTTGATCAAAATTCATCCAATGTCAAATCCAAATTATTTGGGAACGTTTAAGTATTGCGTAACGCAAATTGTACCAAAATTCATACAGTTTATACCCTATTTGATGATGATGTGCCAAATTTGAGCAAAATCGGAGAGATGAAAGTCCGGCGCCGTGTTGATCTGACGAAGAAAGCCCCAACAGTTTATTACACTACTACGTAGTCAAATAAATAGTTTTACTCAGTTACAGAATCATCTAAATCCATTTAGTAGTTTTCGAAACATGGGAACGTTCAAGTATTACGTAACGCAAATTGTACCAAAATTCATACACTTCATACCCCGTTTCTCGCGTTATTAAAGGCTGTAGAGATTTTATATTTTGGCTACCCACCCTAACACACCCCCTATTTGGGTGTAACGCAAATTGTACGAAAATTCATACACTTCATACCCCGTTTCTCGCGTTATTAAAGGATGTAGAGATTTCATGTTTTGGCAAACCCCCAAATAGGGGGTGTGTTAGGAGGGGTAGCCAAAATATAAAATCTCTACAGCATTTAAAAACGCGGGAACCGGGGTATGAAGTGTATGAATTTTGGTACAATTTGCGTTACGTAATACTTGAACGTTCCCATGTTTCGAAAACTACTAAATGGATTTAGATGATTCTGTAACTGAGTAAAACTATTTATTTGACTACGTAGTAGTGTAATATACTGTTGGGGCTTTCTTCGTCAGATCAACACGGCGCCGGACTTTCATCTCTCCGATTTTGCTCAAATTTGGCACATCATCATCAAATAGGGTCTAGATTACTAGACCGAAAGACTTTTGCTAGAAAACGACTAGTTTTGGAGATATTAGGGTGGCTCATTTTTGACGTTTTTTTAAATTCCAAAAACATGATTTACATAAATCTAAATATCAGGACTTGAGTAAAAGATAAAAAGATTTTTGCCAGATATCAAAAGAACAATATATTTCACCCTTAACTAAGAAAAAATATTATCACAAATTTCATTTCAATGTGGCGGCCTACTAGATGAAACTTATCAAATTTAAAAATACTATCCCCAAAATACACCCCCTTCGATTTTTTTTATTTTTTTTGTCAGTGAACTCGTATATAGTGGTGGAGTATGTCTATAAAATATTAGAAAAATTATTTGATATTTGTAGAAGTTAGAGCAAAAAATGTCCGATAGAGGTCCAATAGTCAAGACCGAAAATTTGTTTTAATACCCCATCATTTTTGACTATTTTTGTTTTTCTTTATTTTTTTTTCTATTCTTTTTGGTTATCGAAAAATTTAGTGTTCGGAAAAGTATTTTTGAGACAATTACTGGAAAGTTAATCAATTGAATTTTATTAGGTTGTTAAAAACATCTAGATATCCTAGATATCTAGGATCAACGTTAAATAACTAATATGATTACTAATAACTACATAACTGATAGTTATTACTAATAACTTATTAACTATCAAATAAAAATATACTTTCTGTCGGTATTTAGAAAGGCAATGTCATCAAAACCGAGGCGGCCAACCATTTTAAACGCTTTATTTAATGTAGCATCCTTACAAAACTTTTTTAATCTTACTATACCAACCGGTTTTTTCGCATTTATAGTGAATATTTCGAAGAAATTCAATTGCATTGTTAATATTATTGGGAATTGATTCAATCGTTGAATTAATATTATTTTGTTATTTTCTTTTTTTAAATTTAATGTTCTGTTTTCAAGACCTTTGCACACTGGGTCTAAACATATTTTAAGCTAAGTGAGCATGGAAATGCTCAATATCACTAAATATCATTAGAATAGGTACCATAAACCCGAGCACAAATCATAATACCGATTTCTTTTGCGAACACAAAAAAAAGGATATCTTGAATCAAAGCAAAACGATCTTGAAGCAAGGCCGCCATGTCTTTCGATATGTTCAACGCCATGACTGATCTGATCAAGTCCGCCGTGATCTTGGCATTTGAGGACTTAGATTTAAGGACATTACCTTAAATCAAAGTCACTTAAACCATTTATTTAAGATCATATTATCTTAAACCAAGTATGTAATTATCTTGATTTAATATCATATTATCTTTATCCAAGATCATATTATCTTGCACCAAGTCTTAGTTTAAGATAATATAATCTTGAATGAAGAGAATTATAATCTTGATTTAAGATTATGATTCCATTGATTCAAGATTATATTGACCCCACAGTCAGGTTCCAGGGTTAATAGAATGGTAAATATTTTGAAAAAAATTCCCACACATGTATAATATTATTTCGCAAGCCTATGAAATATGATACTTTCTTACTCTGTTAATCGTGGGAAATTTGGTTTCATAGGTGGTCGTAGTAAAAAGCACTTGTTTTTGAAGAAAAACTTGTTGCAACACCATTGCAAAATGGTGCTTATAGGTATAAATTATTTAATCCTACTTACCCGTGAATTTTTAAAGTAAATTTAAAAATTCCCATCGTTGGAGGCTAACAGATACAAATTCGTCCATTTTAAAGCAGATGAAAACAATGATACACCTTTAAAGACAACTGACGGCAAAAAAAACAAACCTAACTTCTCTCCCGCGCATATCTTGAACTACTGCGCAAATTGTCTGCCAGCCTGCCGGCAAACTCCTTACCGTAAGACAACAGGGGCTTTGAGTCAAGATAATAACTCTTGATTCTCTGTTACTATTTTAAATGTCATGCATTTAAGGAAAATATCCTTGACACAAGGATTTTTCTACCAAGAGAATAATTAAAGGAAACCAGAGTCACAGATAATCTTAAAAGAGGATTATTACCTTCATTTAAGATAATAAAGTTTTCTTAATCAGCGTACGGAGTTGACTCTTGGTACTGAAGAGGGCCAGCAGCCCAGAACTGTCATTCTACCAATATCACTGTGTACGATGATTAGAAAATAGATTGATGGAATATTTAAGTTGGCATGCCTAGAAACCTAGGTCCGCTGATGAGAAAAGTCTGAAACTGCAATATTTAAAAACTAATTTACAAGGTACCACAATAAAAACTGCCCCCGGACATAAATATTAGCTTGTCTGTTGAAAAACAGGCTTAACGGCCAGTATGTACATAAAAATAGACTGACTGATATGTGTCCTTTGTGCGTAGATGCTTAAATACGCTGAACATACTGGTCGTTTTGGCGGTTATAAAATGACAAGTGTGACATAAGAAATACCAACACAATACTTTTTTGGTTGAAAGTAATTATTTTGAGGGGCAGAATGGGCGTCAAAATAATAACATAATAAAGGCGCATCCCTAAATGATGTGACGTAATTTGTCAAGTAAACTCGGCCTACGAATGAAGACCAGGATTATCTCCTAATTGAAAAAAAAAACGTTTAAACTGAATATTATTGATATTATCTAATAAATAATTTATGGGATTATGCGTAAATAGCTAATAAATTATTAACCGATATTATACATCATTTAAAACGATTTATTAAATATTACGTAAACTACCGAAGGTAGTCGGACTACCGCAGTCTACCTTATGCATATTTTATTACTATAGAAATAAAAACAGCCCCCAAAAATAAGTAATAATAATATCAGTTAAAATTAAAAATTGAATAAAGTTTTTTAGTAAATATTTAGTAGCTTTTTTTTAATCTTTATAACCAGAGGCCAAACTTTTGGTATTTATTTATTGGGCCCTATTGAAAATGACGGGTCTGCGCGGGTATAAATGTTGCATAGACCGAACTTGAGCGGGTGAATTTCATCCGCTCAAGTCCGGTTTATGCACCTGTTATACCCGCCCAGACCCGTCATTTTCAGCATGGGGGGCTCGAAAAATTTCCAATATTTAACTAACAGGACCACTATTTCGATGCTGTTATTATACCTTTTTGAGATACGCCAATTTGTTTATCTATAGATACGCTATGGATTGTGTTTAGTGAGCTGTCTTATGCATTCTTTAACAATATAAAAAGTATTTTTGATGTCCGTAATAAATTATGAAAGAAAATATTAGTGGATTATCGGACAGAAGAGAAAATAATAAAAGAAATTTAATAAGGTTGCATATAATGCACATTTTTTGTTACATCGAATATAATATCTTTTTCCTACGATCCCCTATGAAAATGGCATTTACCACACCCTTTTGTTCTTTAGAAAACGCCTTATATCACACTTGTTGGATATTCTCATATCACCCTAGTTTAATATTTATGTATGTAGGTTTGCCTAATTTTGTTTAGATATTTACGTTGTAAATTCTACGAATTTTACTCACCTCGTTTTATATGCCTTTCACCTTTCATTACAGACTTTTTTGATGTCTTTTATATTTTTCAATCCAAATATTTCTGTTTTTCATGTTAAAAACAAAAACTATGGTTATAACCTTACTATTTTGACCCAGGTCAATATAGCTTTTCTGTATGTCTAGATTTTATAAAAATTACTTAATTTGTGATTAAATTACCTTACATTTTATAAAAAACATTCATATTTCCTCATGAAATGTAAAACATTGTAGAATTTTACAGTCTTATGTGGTAGCATATCCACAGAAATCAAATTTAATTAGTAAGCTGTCAAATTTTCCTTAATTTAAAAGATGCTTGCGGTTAGGTAACCCATTAAACAGTGTTGAGCTTCCATAATAATATGTACATATTACATACAACGTTGTATTAAATATAAAACCAAGAAAACTAAGTTAAATAAAAACATATTTCCTGTTGACATACATTTATAAATTTGTATGCTATTTTGTGTTTAGCTTTTCTCAAAAATTCTCGGAATAAGTAATAAAAATTAGAAAATATTAAATTAAGAATTCTTAAAGTTTAAACTTTATATTTTTCGGGATCGTAGGGATTTCTTCTCAAGACAGAAATTTATGTTGTCTAACCTTTTGTGCCGGTGACATAGAGAAGAAAAGAGGACTAAAAGTCCAGCCTGCGCAAGATTATTTTGTGACAGAACGGGGCAGCGAAATGACGTAACGCAATATATCTGACCTTGCGCAGAATGCATATCTATCAGCTGTGTAATGCTGTCGGTCGTAAAACAATTCATTACCCCAGTATTAATTTGTCTTATCTCCAAAAATCCCCCAGCAAAAATCTTAAAATTTCCGAAAATAGAGATATGGCAAACCAATACTGGGGTGGCGAATTATTAGTAGTTTGTTTATACTGTCAGATTTGTTTCTGTTAATTTTTCGACTTCTGCTGTGTTTTAATTGTTTTTTTTTTGCTGCATTTGTTTATAACTTTAAACATGACCTGTATTGTTGCTTTATGAAGAGCAAAGGCTTAATCCCTGGTGTACTTAAAGTAGGTGTACAAAATCTCAAAATCCAAACACGCCTCGAAAAATTCTTATAAAATAATTAAAAAACAACTATTTCGACGTTTCTTCGTAGATATTTATTGTTTTTTGTTGATTTTTTTACAATTTTTATTTGACACGTAAAACTAAGGTTAAAAAAACTTGTGAAAAACAAAAATAGTAGTGCGCATGTGCAAGTTTATCTCAGATGCGCTAGGCATATTTATCACACTTTTCCGCAACGGCTTTGGAGGTCTTTCCTTGTCTATGGCGGTGACCATTGGAAATTCCAAGTTGGAATCATTTTTGTGTGTATTTTATTTGCGATACTATACTATACAAGTAGGCAAAAATAAACGCCCTCTTCCTACAAGATTTAATGCCGAACCATACAATGGCGCATTATAAAAACAAACATTATAAAGATTTATTTTTTATAAACTTTTTTATTATTGGCTTCATAAATTAAACCGAATATTTATTATGGTTTCTGTTATACTAACTCTTTGCAGAATACCGGGTGTCCCAACTCTATTTACCCAGCGATTTTCTTGAAAACTAAAAGAGATAATCAAGTTCTGCGAAACCCATCTTAAATTAGACAACTTAAACTATCTTTTAGCATATATTTTATACTTTCCGCTCTTAAAATGTGGACAGGGGGGCATGAGGGGGATCTTTTCTTAATGAAAAGGGAGGTCGTGTGGTACATCATTTTAAAGCAAATAAAATTCTCTATTGGACTGTAATTTTTTAATTTTCAAACAATTTTTTTAAGGTTTTGATAATTAATTTTTTGTGCTAAAAAATGCTATTTTTTAAGTTTTTTTTGTGTAATTTTTTATTTATGTCAATTAGAATTAGTTAAAATGTATAATTTACGTTTTTTTAATACGAAATTAGTATTTTTTTTAATTGTTTGATTTTTTAGAGAAATTTTGACTAAAATACCCATTTTCAACCCTATTTTAAACCCAAAAAAAAAGTTTAAAAAAAATTAAAAATATATAGTTAAATGGAGAATTTTATAAGCTTTAAAATGATGTATCACACGACCCCCTTTCCATTTAAAAAAATGTCCCTCTATGCCCCCTGCCCACATTTCAAGGGCCTAAGGTATCAAATATATGCTAAAAGATGGTTTAAGTTGCCTTATTTAAAAAAGTTTTCTCAGAACTTGATTATCTCTTTTATTTTAGGAGAATATCGCTGGGTAATAGGATTTCCAGTCCCGAAATTCGGGATCCCGAAAGTTCGGGATATCTCGAAGATTTTTGAATCCCGAAATCCCGAAAATCCCGAAAAATTAGAATTTATTTATTCAACTCGAATCGGGTTACTCGATATGTAATTGTGGGAGATTTAGCTCAGCGGTCAATGGCATCGATATAGCCTGGCACTGATCTAATGATCGTGAGTTCAAACCTCACTGGCGCCGATTGCCTTTTTCAGTTAATTAATAATTGAAATTTGGCGAAGGCGTACTCCCTAGATATATTGGTTCGAAAGTCAATTAAAGCCGGTGGTTCCCTCTACTACTAGCCCACACAAGTCCTGGACTTAGGGGATGCTTAATTAAGTAGAATAGTACGAGGTTAAAAACAAACATAAAACATAAATAAATTGTGATTTGCGTATAATATTTTTTGATTACGATGGTGAAAATGCACCCCTAAAGGTCATAGTCTATGGCTCATAGACCTATCGAAACAATTTCTTTTAAACAAAAATTAATTTTAATTTTGATTTAATTATGTTTATATAAATATTTTATTTCAAGTAAGGTCTTATTTAGTTCAGAAAATTACTTATATTCTAAGCTAAATAGGGAATTTTTATTAGGGTGACCCACCAAAATTTAAAATGGTTAAGAGTATTATCCCTGAATTTTTTCAGAAGTTTTAAAAAATCTAGAGGTCGCTCATGGCCATTTTTTTAAAAGATATGTTTCTTAAGCTAATAAAAAACATAATTTTAATTTAAAATTTTTAAGTTTGTTTATAATTACTTTTATATATTTTTTTTTATGTCAATTTATATTTTAATGTTCTTTGTTTTGTTTTGTTGGTACTACCAACTTGGTAGTTATAGATGTAACTTTTTATTTAATTTATTTATTTTAACTTTTAAAAAGTTTGTTTTTTTTTTAACTTTTGATTTAATTTATTTGTTTTAACTTTTAAAAAGTTTGTTTTTTTTTTAAATAATAATTATTTTACTGAATATTTGTTTTTTTTTTCGTGATGCACACATACAATTTGTATATAAAAAAAAATTTCTTGCTTTTATTAGTGTTTATTTTATTTTTTATTTTTCTTAATTTAGTAAAATATAAATTTAAATAAAATATGGTTAATACTGGTTATTTTAATAAAAGTTTTTGGTTTAAATTTTATAATTTTATTTATTTAATATAAGATAATTAATTTCTGATGAAATGAGACATTTTTAAATTTCGGGATCGGGATCGGGATCCCGAACTTTTTGAAATTTTCGGGATTTCGGGTTTTCTGGATCGGGATCCCGAAACCTGGAATCCCTACTGGGTAAATAGAGTTGGGACACCCGGTATATCTTGGTCATCTGCTGTAGAGCTGGGCTAAGAAACTAAGCTTATAGCGAGGCTGTGCGTTCGTTCGGCTTTTTAACTCACTTTTACTAATAATAAATGTAAATTGCAATAAAATACACGGGCTGACATTTTAAAGGGTACTAGTGGATCTTAACAGAACACTCTTGTTAGTTTTCACCGGGTGATTTGCGTAAGTGGTGTCCGCTATCGTGAATTTCAGGGGTGAGTGCGGTTATCTCGCTAAATAAGCATATTACCAATTTTGTTAGGAAGCAAATTACTAACAGTTCTTGTTAGGATCATTTTTTTATTATAACAATCGAGTTATATTCAAAAATAGCCATGTTGGAGGTGAAATGTTTTTTTTTCAGCCAAATTTTTCATCGGAGGATAAAAGCAAACTTGTAGCTCTTGAAATTATCTATAAATTTTATATATAATGAATTTACATAGGTATTTTTGGATGGTTACAGAGGGCACAACTCGACTTTCAGCGCTCACTGTAACCGTACCAAAATACTTATGAAAATTCATAATATATAAAACTTATAGAGAATTTCAAGAGATATAAGTTTGCTTATAATCTTTTTTGTCCTTCTATAAATAATTAGGCTGAAAAATGGAAAAATGCAATTTCACACCAAACATGGCTATTTTTGAGTGTTTATAACCCTATTGTTATTAATTTATTAAAAAAATAATGCAAGCCAAAATTGTTGGAAATTTCCTCCTTAACAAAATTGGAAATATGCATTTTTCTCGTAAGATGCATATTTAGCGAGATAACTACACTCTCCCCTAAAATTCAAGATAGCGGACACCCCTTCGAAAATCACCCGGTGAAAACTAACAGGAGTGTTCTGTTACTACTAACTACTACATCCACTACTACCCTTTAAAATATCAGCCCTTGTACATTTATTGCAATTTCACATAGGAATTCTTCGTTATTTGTCTGGACTATTGGTAGATTCTAAGAGTTGCTTCTTTATTGATAGTTTTAGCTACTTTTAAACCATACCATTACACACACATTTAAGTGGATCTGAAATGTTCCTCATTCTATAAAATCATTTTTAACCTCAAACTCTCAATTTTTGGACAATTTCTATAAATTTTAAAAGCCGCGACAAAATTACATCACGTTATTTTTCTCCTTGTATTTGTTAAGTAATTTCGTTTGAGTAACCTTATCTAGCAACCCTACTTAAATATCTTATGATTAATCAAAGTAACTTTGTCAAATTCCTTTATATCAAAGACAACACGATTCGATTATCGAATTTCAATCTAACTTAATCTGATTTTGGTGCGTGCACGCTCGTGGGTATCAGATGGATATACAGTGTATATTATACACATATCAGATGGATGTACACAAACCAACTTAGAAATAGAATTAACCTACAGAACATAGAGATAGATATATCCTGATGGCATAATTTAACTTTTGTTTTATATGTATTAAATTCTTCTACAATGACGACTAGTTTTAATATAAATTCTTTTTATTTTTATTTTTTTTTTTATTTGTAAAATATATCGGGTAATTCTTGGGACATCAGTTCTAGGTCTTAACTGGAGACTCTCAATAACTGGAGGATGCCGTTTTGCAAAAAATAACTTGTAAGCACTATAATTTGTTTAAGTTGGTGGGCATTAAAGCCCTTGTAGAAACTTGTCATGGTGTCTGATGCGTAAATGTTCAAATTCGTTTCCTTTTATAATATAAAAGAAAATGAATACTATTATCTCCTATCGCTTCAGACCTAGATCTAGTTTCCCTAGCTAAGTCTACTAAAACCTTTTCTGGTCAAATAACCATATCATAGGGCTTTGTTTGTATACAACATGTTTGTCTGTATAAAATGTATATTTTATACATGTGCTTAAATATTACTTAAGTCGTTTAAAAGGTAATACATATGAAAATCAGTGTATATCAGAGTATATTCCTTTTTTACATGTCGTCTCCAATGCCTCTTAGAAACAAAATTCTTCAGTAGGCGATTTAAATATTAATCTACCTTTGTGGAAACCATAAAAAGTAAATAGGCCACAAACGCAGGAGAAAATATATACCTAAGAAAAATTTCGATAGAAAGTTAAAATAGCATAAACTGAAACGCTTATTAAGCTTAAATTTTTTTATTTACGTATTATTAACGTTTAATAAGCGGACACTATATCAGAAAATATACATTTGTCATTCATGGTTCTGAACGTCTGAACTTCTTATAGTGAAGTGGTTTATTATAAAATAATTAAAAAAAGCTTATAATCGACATCACGTTAATTTTATTGTTGAAAACAATTAGTGTGACCGCGGTTTCGCTATAATAGATATAGCATCTACGGACTTAAATACATATAATGGGACATCTTTAACATTCTGGTCATATATAAAATTAGGTTTGGACTTTTTCATGTCACTGAAAATGCATATTTTTAATCGATCGGATTATTCGTTCTTGAGCTATCGTGTCTACAAAAATCGTGACATCGGACAGACAGACGGACAAAAAAAACGAAAATTTCTTATTTTTTCATAAAACAAATTTATATCCAAGAATTTTTTGTCTAGGACGATTTTTGAAAATTTTGGAAAATTCGAAACTACTGCTTAATATTATTCTAACGCAGGCGCTGTGAATAAAATGATAAAGACCAGAATAAAATACAAAATACAATTTGAGTAGGATCCCTAGTAACTTCCAATCCCAATATTACTACATTCACACAAATGCCGATTACCACTTTACACGGGAATATAAAACGGTTAAATGCGTATCTTGCTATGTTCGCATGGTTTGTTCTCTGTTTAAATCTCCCTTTTCGTATCACATATACAGAGAAAAGTACTGTCTTAAACCAAGTAATAGAATATTACGCACCGAATACGCAAACTTAGTTTTCAGTGCACGAGAGTGCTTATTTAAAAAAAAAGCACTCGAAAATGGTTTCCGTCAAGGTGCGTATACTATTTTTCCTACGACCTAACACCTAAACATCCAAAAAAACGCAGAACTGTCCAAAAATTAATTTGTCAATTTGAGGTTATGTGTTTGACGTTTACTAATTCTTTGATAGCAGATATGTAAAACCAGCTGCAACAGGTAGAAAATTAGCACTATCTACCAACTAGGTGGTAGGAAAAAATGTTTACTATATAACCTGGAAAAAGTAATTTAGCTAATTAGGGAAATGCCAGGAAATGTCCCGGTATTGTATATATTTTTTCCTCTATACGGCACTCATAATTTGTAAAAGTTGTAACTGTATATTAAGTTTAAGAATTTTTTGTAATAGAAAAATCTTTGTTTTATATTTTTCTAGTTCTAAGTCAGGAAAGATTTGCTGGACCTGAACCCCATCCAAGTAGTACAGGGTATTTTTTAAAGAACTTCCCTCCCTAGGGTCCTTCCTCTTTTTATTCATTTCAAGTTATAGACATTTGCTCCTTCCTACAAAAAAACTTGTATACTCATATGAGGGTATTTTCAATGAGAATAAATAAAAAAAAATCTTCTCCTGATAAAAAATTGGGAGAGTATTAGGCACAAAGAGCAAAATATATTCCAGGGCCTTGCCTGAAGATGCTACTTAAAGTCTATTGACTTTTTAGCTATAGCAGTCTAATACTCTAAAATTTTTATGAGTAAGAAGGATTTTTATTTATATATTTTCATTTATCATTTAGATATTTCATTTATATTAGTATATCTGCTTACAACAGGGCATAAAATTAAAAGTGTTGAACTCCGTTTAAAAGAAAATTTCACGAATAACAATTTCTGTTCCATAAAAAAGCGATTTAAGGTGATTTAAGGCATATCCACAGCCTGGAATAACACGCATAGTACATAAGAATTCGATACCGTGATTGGCTTACAAGATACATGACGGCACATCAAGCCAATCACGGCATCGCATTTGATGTACTATGCGTGTTATGCATAAAAAGGCTGCAGCCTTCTTTCTCTCTGTGTAGGCGGTTGGGACTTCAAGTTGAAAGGATACGACGAAAGGATAATCGATATAGGTTATGTAATAAATCAGATTTAAACTAGAAGGAGAATAATATTCAAGCATATCCTTGAGGATAGAGTAAATAAATTCGATTTCCTTTTAGTTTGATTTGGGTTTATTTTTTGTAGAGACATTTTTACGGTCAAATGCCTAACATTTAGGTCCTAAGTTACGATTTTATGAACTTTTTTCTGTTGCATTATTATTTTTGTATTCCAAGGAATGTTACACAAAATATTCGTATTTTCTTACGATCAGTTATGAAAACGACAAATTTTACACGATTTAGAGGGTAAAAAAGTTATATTTACCATTTTATTAAAGGTTTTTCCATTACACTTTTATGTATCTATATTATTTTCACTTTTTTATTACTACTATTATTTTTTAAGGTTTTTATCAACCAATCATTTAACAATATTTCTGGCCACGTGTTTATTTCTGTCCAATCGTATTACAGCTGTATTGGGAAGTTTCTACTGTAGAAAATTTTAGTGAGAATCGCTGTAGTATTTTGTTTTTCAATTTTTCTCTTTTACAAGAAGATTTCATACCTAAAACTAATTAATAATTAAATATGAATATATTACTATTTATACTTATTGTTTAATAAATTAATTTTTATTATTTACCAAAAAATACTTCAAAATATTGTTTTTATAAAATGTAATGACAGTTTTTATAGGTTAGCGCAGTACCGCGCTAGTCAGTACTGCAGTAAGTGTCTAAACTATTGACAGATCTATAATTTGCAATTTTAAATTGACAAAAAGGTTTTAGTTTAGCAGTTGGGAATGTAATTAAATTAACCAAATCAAAGAATATGCCCGTAAAAATATTAAGATAAGTAATAATGTCAATGTCAAAAGCTATATTTTTTAATTTTACATTTTTTATGAAATTCTTTTGATATTTTTATATTAAAACAATAATGGATATAAGAAAACTACCATATGGAACATGGTATAAATGCAGACGAGAAATTTTTGGAACATAAGAGGAAGTTTTTGTAATTTAAATTTAATTGTAAATAACAGTATATGATATAAACTACCTTCCAGTAAGGTCTCAGAATGACTATAAACCAATAAATAAATAAATAAATAAATAAATAAAACAATTTATATCAATTTGCGATGAAAAAAATATAAAAGTTGGTTTGACATATTATAAATCGTTAAAAAATAATCTTCTGAATTACACATGATTCTTCGAATTATCGGGAAAAATTCACAGTTTTATTTAGATTTTCTGTCCGTATTCAAAAATGTAAAATTCCAAAATGGCGTCCATAAGAAAAAACAAAGTTAAGTGTTGTTACAGAACAGTGTCATAACACAAAATTTTGAAAACTGTGTTTTTAGTGTGAACTATGCTATGCTATGCTAATATGCCAGTTATATAGATCGGTAGATCTCAATAAGAACAGTAATTACACTAAAAACACATTTTTCAAAATTTTGTGTTATGACACTGTTTTGTAGCGGATGCGATATGATAACAGATTTGTATTCCTTGCAAAAAAGTACCTTAACAATGTTTCAGTTTAAGTTTTAAGGCGTCGCATCAAGAGACGAACTGTTTAATATTGTTATTGTTAAATATTATTTATGTGCGATATTTAAATGCTTTATTTGTGACCTAAAATTTACGTTCATTATAAATTACGATCTTTATCAACCAATAGATCTTTAAAGAAAGATGTAAGCAATTTATACTCGTATTAAGGGTGCAAATCGTTTGGTTTATTAAACCAAATGAACTTTACGCTACGATATTTCAAAAAAGCTTTGACACAGAGACTTGTAATTTGGAACAAACATTTTCTAAGTAGTAAATATTTTTTTTCAAATTTCAAGTTCAAGCCATTCTGGACTATGTAATTTTTAGCGTTCCGGTCTATGCAAAATATTACCATTCTGGACTATGTAATTTTTACCGTTCCGGTCTATGCAAAATATTACCATTCTGGACTATGTAATTTTTAGCGTTCCGGTCTATGCAAAATATTACCATTCTGGACTATGTAATTTTTAGCGTTCCGGTCTATGCAAAATATTACCATTATGGACTATGTAATTTTTGCCATTCCGGTCTATGGCAACATATTACCATTTACGGACTATGTAATTTAATGTAATTAATTTTTACCGTGTAGGTATTTCTTTCAGATTATTGATCAGCATAAAAATGCGCAACTTTTTTCTAGTTTAACCGATCTTGTATCTCTTATAATAACCGAGATACCCATGCTTGAGGTCGAAAAACGGGCACCATAGTTATTAAATACAAGTTGTTACAGTAACAATGACGGATCAAAGTTATGTTTTAATATAACAACTTTTAGTCACTAAGTAAAGTTGCTTGTGGTTCCATATATACAAAATCATACAGTATTTAATACAGTAACAACAATACTATATTGTTTGTTTTTGCGGTTTTTCTCAGAATGTTATTAATATTGTTTTCTTTGTTTTCAGGTATGTTTCGAAATAACCCCATATTCTGCTTCGAGTTCTGCTTTATATCTCATTGGTTAGTATTTAAAGGACCCCGCACACACCTTATTGGCTTTGTCTCCTGTACTAGAGCCGTTTGAATAATATATTCAATGAATATATTCAAATTTAATACTACAAACAACTTTAGCACAAAACTATTCAATACATGTTTGCCCATGTAAACTTTATTCAGTAAGTTAGATAAAACCCATAAGGTTGTGAGGTTGTTTTTTATTTAATACCATTAGAAAGTTTTTTATAGGTACCCATAATCAATTATGGCAATACTAGAATGGTATGATTCTTCCAGCTCTAACTTTTTGTTACAAGTTTTAACTAACTTGTAAATTAAAACCCATATGCTATTTTAGAGCATGGAGAAATTTTAATTGAATATGTATGTTTAAATGAGATTTAACTACCGTAGTTAATACTACCACATTCAACTCCCGGAAGGTATTTAACTCCCGTGTAAACGCCTTTTTCTGTTGTTTTTACGGCTATTTATTAATCGGGATTTGTAAATCTTATCCTCTTGAACAGGGTAAAAGTAAATAATCGGGATTTGGCCTTGACAAAAAGCCTTATTAACGGTGAAGATTTATAAATATCGATATTGCCAACCTTAAGCGAATTATAATACAAAAGAGCAAGTTTTCTAGGTACTTTAGTTTTTTTTCCGAATGTTGGGTACTTATTTACATTATGTGTAATCGCTCTAAATTTAATCGATATTAAGAAATACCGTATTTATAACTACGGTATTTGTTTCTCGCGTAATCGTAGTCAATGTTGCTAAACCTATTATAATAGTATTTATCCACGGCCGTGATTAATAGGCCTATTAATCACGGGTCTGTAAAAATAAACCGTTTAAACTTCAAAACAGCCGTGGATAAAGTATAGTATTCTACTCATGTATAATAGCTATTAATTATTCGGGTGATTAGGCCAGTAGTAGTAGTAGAAGTAAATTTTATAAACAGTTGATTTCTGTCACTTTAGATGTTTATGTTCTTTGTGCAATTTTTACTAATTAAACCAAAGAAAATAGCTTTACCTCTTCAGGGACGAATTGTTTGTTGAATTTAATTTAGTAGCAAAATTTAAAAATGCTTTTTATTGTCAAAACAACTAAACAAGTGAAGATCTCATCATCAATAGTTTGTTTGGGTCTTTAAGAGACAGGCGCAGCCTATGGCTCATTTATCTAAAAAAATACTTAATCTGAATTGAAATTTGGGGCAGTGAGTCTATGCTCACTGATGAGAGTTGCATCTGTCATAATTTGGGGGGGAGTGAGTCTCTGCTCACTGATGCGAGTTGCATCTGTCATAATTTGGCGCTGTGGAGTGGGTGGGAGGGGGATGGGGAGGGATGTGATAGGGAGAGGAGGGATGCGCGGGAGGAGTGAGACTATCTCACTGATGCTGGGAATGCATCTGTCCTGTATTAGTGGGTACCATTACTGGTTGAGGACGTTTTTGATCTTTTTGTGAGTGTTGTGTATTTCATGATCGTAATCTAGAAAGTTTGAAATGAGGGGGTTTGGGTGATCTAAATTGTCTTGTATAAAAGACGTGCTGTAGCGGATGATTTCCGTTTTTAGGAGGGGCATTTCGAGATCTCTGTGTATCTGGTTGTTCCTCATGAACCAGGGGGCATCGAGGCATATTCTGAGTGCCTTGTTTTGGAAGGCCTGAAGTTTTGCTGAGAGCGCTTTGTTAAGGGTGATTTTATTCCAGGCTGGGGCTCCGTAAAGAAGTACCGGCTTTAGGGTTTGGTTGTAGAGAAGAAGTTTGTTTTTAATGGATAGGGGACTCTTTCTGCCTATTAAGGGGTAGAGTTTGGAGAGGCGGCAATTTGCTATTTGGAGGGTGTTTTTGACGTGCTGATCCCACGTCAAGTTTTTGGAGATTGTAATGCCGAGGTATTTGGCATGGTTTTCCCAGTTAATGGGTTGGCCATTTATCTGAATGGGTTGGGGTGGGCCTCTTCTAATCCTAGAGATTAGGATGCCTTTGGTTTTATTGGCGTTTACTTTGATTTTCCATTTGGAGAACCATTTGATTAGGGCATCCATTTGGCGCTGGAGGGCGATATGGATGCGCTGGGGGTTTCTGGCTTTTGCTAGGATGCCGGTGTCATCGGCGAACAGGGCTAGTTCAGCGCCCTGTGTTTTTGGAATATCTGCCGTAAAGAGGTTGTACAGAAGGGGGGATAGTGGGGAACCTTGTGGAACGCCAGCTCTGATGCGGCGGGTGTTGGACTTACAGTCGCCTATTTTTATCTGAAAATCTCTGCCTTTGAGGAAGGAGGCTATGAGTTTGGTGATGCCTGGGGGGAGGCCGAGAAAGTGGAGTTTGGCTACAAGGCCTTTGTGCCAAACCTTATCGAAGGCTTTTGCGATGTCCAGGAGGATCAGTCCCGCGGCTTCGCGCCTATTTAGTCCGTCCGTTACAGAGTCTACCAGGCGAGCTACCTGGTGGACTGTGGAGTGTCTGCTTCGGAAGCCGAATTGCTCATTTGGAAGGAGATTTAGTTCTTCAACTAGAGTTTGAAGTCTGGTTAGTATGACTTTCTCGGCTATTTTGCCTAGGGAGGAAAGGAGGCTTATGGGGCGGTAGCTTTCAGCAAAAGTTGGATTTTGTCCGGGTTTTTTGATTACTATTACGTCTGCGTTTTTCCAGGGCTTTGGAAAGTGGCGCAGTCTGAGCATTGCGTTAACAATGTTAACGATTTCCATAATGGTTTTCCGGGGGAGTATTTTAAGAATTTTATTCGGTATTTGGTCGGGACCGGGGGCTTTCCTTTTTGGGAGATTTTTGATGATGCGTTTGATTTCCTCGGGGGATGTGGGGGTGATAATGTCGTTTTCGACTTGGTTAGTGACTCTATTATAGATGTGGTTTATGTCTCTTTCATGCATGAGTTGCTCGTAGTTCTCGTCGTCCGAGTCGGGCTCGGAGTCGGTCTCTGATTCGGAGTCGGAGTCGGGGGGGATTGGAGGGTTTGGTTGAAATTGTTTCCGCATTGCGTCAGCAAATGCTTCGGCTTTTTCGGGGGTGGAGTAGACGACTCCTCTTTCGCCGTGAATTGGGGGCATGCCTCGTTGGTGGTCGAGGGATAGGGTTTTGGCCATTCTCCAAAGTGATCTATCCTGGGGGTTGAGTGACTTTATTTTTCCCTCCCAGCGGGAATTTGCTAGTACGTTTAGTCGGTCTTTGACTTCCTGGGTAAGTCTGTTTGCTTCGCGTTTAATATGGGGGTCTTGGAGGGTGCGTGCACGACGAAGAAGTCGGTTTTTCTCTCTGATTAAGTCTTTGAGATCTCGGGGAAGGTCCTGTGGGTTTTGGATATCTACTTTTTTGATTAATTTGGCGCTGTCCATTGCGGATTTTATGGTATTGGTGAGGGTGGTTACTGCAATATCTAGTTCTTGGACGGAATTTATTGAATTGATTTTGGTGTTGCTTTCTAGGAGTTCGGATATATAGGAGAAGTTGTAAACGGTTTTTTTGGTGTGATTTGCGGTTGGTATGCCTCCTGCCGTGATAATGATTGGAAGGTGGTCGGAGCTTAGTTCGTGTCTTAGTTCGATGTTAATGTTTAGTGTCGTGTTTTTATACAAAACGATGTCAAGGATATCAGGAAGGCCGTGGCCATAGTGGGTTGGGGAATCGGGTGCGGTAACCATTATATGGTTACGTTGTAATATTTCGTAAAGCCTACGGCCGTTGGCCGTAGTTGTTCTAGAGTGCCAAAGGGCGTGTTTGCAATTCAAGTCTCCGGCTAGGATTGTTGGATGATTGTCGTTAAAGTAGCCTTCGAAGTCGGCGGGTCTGACCTCCTTATTTGGGGGTTTGTAGAGGGACACGATCCTGAATTTGGAATTGTCGTGCATGTTGACGAATATGGAGGTAGTTTCGACTTGATCGCTTTGTGTGGGGGGCGCATGAAGAAGATCGTGAGATATGTGTTTTTTGATATAGATTGCTGTGCCTCCTTTGCGGTCCTGGAGTCTATCGTTACGGTAGCAGGAATAGTTGGGTATGGTACCCCTATGATGTGGTTTAAGACCAGTCTCTTGGATGAGGGCTATATCTATTTGATTTTCGTGTAGAAATTCTATGAGTTCCGGTTTTTTTGAATTGAGGCTATCAGCGTTCCAGGTGACTATTTTAAGGGCTCTAGGTTTTGTTTGTCTAGACATTATGGGGGCCTAGATTGGGTAGTTGAAGGGAGCCAAAAGCCTGCATGAAGCTGGCGAATTCTTGCATGAAGGTGTGGATTTTTGAAATTTGGGATTGATCAAAAATATTGGGGGGATTTGCGCTGGCACCTGGGGCCGCCTTGGGTTGTTGTGGGGTGGCGGCGTTAGTTGCCTTTTGGGCGTAGGAGATGCCCGGGGTGAATTTTTGGGTTGGGGGTATGACCCTTGTACGGGTTGGAGCGATGTTTGATGGGTGTTTGGGGCATTTATGATAGTTTGCCGTGTGGGGGCCCAGGCAGTTGGCGCATTTTGCGTCCGTGTGGCGGGGTTTTTCACATTTTGTTGTGTGGTGGTCTTGTGCGCATTTTACGCATTTGGCCGGGGCGTTGCAATTGGCCTGGGAGTGGCCGAAGAGTTGGCATTTGTGACATTGCCTGAATTTGGGTTTATAGGTCTGACTTTCGACCTTTATGACTAGGTGTAAAAGCCTAGTCTCTTTGAATATGGGGTGCTGTTGTCCTGTCACCTTGGGAAGGATGACTAGGATCAGGGGCATGGGGGTCTTGTCTTTAGTACGCGTCATTCTCGCGACTGACGTGGGGAGGTAGCCACGCTCGATAAGAGCGGCTTGGACGTCTGCGACGTCTATCTGGGTGGGGATTCCCCGGATTACGGCGTGGATTGCCTTGTCCTCCGGGAGGGTAAAACTATGATATGGGATTTTTTCGGCATCTAAGTGCCTAGTGACTTTGCGGAAGTCGTCACTGGTCTGTGTGCGAATTTGAACTCCTTCGGAGGTATTTTTCGCGTGGAGGATGTTAACTTTTTGCGAGTTGAAATGGCGGGACAAAGCTAGCCATTTTTCAGGGGCTCGGATGATGATGGGGGGGATTTTGGGGGTTTTGTGGGCTTCCTGGTCGGGGGGGGTTCCTGGGCCAGTAGCTTGGATTTTTGGGTTTATAGGGGCCGTAACGGGGGGTTGGGGCCCTGATCCGGAGGGGTTAGCGACTTCTTCGGAAGCAGTCGCTTTACCGGGGGTTTTTTGGGTCTTAGCGGGTTTGTTTTCGTGGTCTGAATTCAATTTGTGTTTCCTTCTGCGCCGGTTTAGGCGCTTGCGCGGGGAGGCAAGGGGGGATCGGACTGCGTCCGAATCGGTCTCTACTACGGACATGTCCGTTTCGAATTGATCGGGGGCGTCGGAGGGCTCTTGAGCGGGGGTTTTGTCTTTTTGGGCTATTAGTGTCCCTATTTGAGAGGAGAGGCGGGAAATTTCCTCTCGGAGTCCGCTTATGGTTTCGTTTGCGGTGGCTAATTGAGTCTGAAGGAATTCAAGCTGATCTTTATGTTGTTCAGCTTGGATTTTGTAGTGTTCTGCCTGGGCCTTAATTTGGTCTTGGAGGTAGACGGACATTTGTTGATTTGGGAAATTTGCCATGGTGGCGTCGCTGTTGGGTTTTTCGGGGGTATCAGCCATAGTGATTTTTGATTCGGGAGTAAAAATAGAAGTAGAGTTCTCGGGGGCCTTGGAGGCCCCGGGCGGGGGGGGGGGGGTGTAGTGTTAAGCACTAATTGTTAGTGGTTGGGGTCTCAGGGAACCTTTAACACACCAAACCGCCAGCCTCAGCGGTTCGTGGGAATTGGCTTAAGTCCACAGTGTGAAAAGGGCTGCAGCACTTAGCAAGCAAGCTTACAAGTGAGCATATGTTAGTTAGAATAATTATATACCAAAATAATCTTACTCAATGGAAATCTGCTGGGCGACGTCTGACCTCTTCACTGTCACTCACTCGACTTTAATCTATATATTGTCACAAGTGAAGATGTGCGAATCTTGGTCATGGGATGTCGCTTGTGATTGGTAACAAAGCAAATGGCAACAGCTATAGCTACTGATTAATAAGAAATTCGTTGAAATTAGTTTTGCGTAATTTATTTTTAAACGTACACATATGTGCCTATATCCCCGAAGAGGTTAAATAAGTTTATTTATTAAATATAATTAATTATAATTATTACCAATTACACGGAAAGAAATTAGTGGGCTCTGCGCTATACATTATAAGATATTTGGTAACAGTGGCAAATTATAGTGATTTAAGCTATAGATTATAAGGGACACAAGAACTAATAATGTTAAAAATAAATTGGAAACGATTATATATATTACAGACACGATTATATTTATTACAGGCACTATTCTAAATTTACAGAAATTTTATTATATTATAAAAATTATTAGCACGGACAATAATTAAATCTATTTAAGCTATAAATGCCATACTATTTGTTATATTTTATTATTCACTAAACAATTAAAGTATTTCATATAAATTTTTACACTGACTGCCATAATTGTAAGAGAAAGCCTTGTATTTATATAATAAGCGATTATAATTTGCTTGGTATGTGTGTTATAGCGCTCCTAGCTATAATTTCTTTTCCGTGTAATACAATCAATAATTTGCTAAATATTATGAAAAAAAAAATTAAAAAAAAAAACTAAATTTTTAAACGAAAGTTCAAAGTATTTATTTGAGCAAATGTCATTGAACAAGGCTACTTGATTTTTATGAAAATTTCCTGAAATAAAATTTCTGTTAATAATTTATTTTATTATTTGAATAAAAATAGTAAAATAGTGCTAGTAGTGAAAAAAGTAATGTATAAACTACGGTAGAGAAGACTATTATAGCCTCGGCTATAAAAAATGTCTTCTCTACCTTGGTATATAATAACTATTATATACCAAGGTAGAGAAAAAAAATTATAGCCGAGCGTATTAATATACCACCTGTTCCAGAACTCGCGTACCGAAATTTAAGAGGTGATTCTACATCCAAAAATATGAAAAAAAGTTTCTATAAAGGTTGGTCCGGAAATGAGCCCTAAGGGAGCTACGGCCCTTCGAAGATGACGTATTGAATGGGGAACAAAAAAAAGCACCAATAAAATTTTAATGCTGCAGGGTGATTCTTCATTTAAAACTGAGCAAAAAAGTATTATACACCAAAACACCTAAATTTAATATTAAAGGAGTAATAGCCTTTTAAAAAGTAACGTTTTTGGTGGCACAAAATGTTACTTCCTCTTAATTGCATTTTTTTTTGATAACGGTTGCTCCTACAGTGTTACACTATATGATATTTTATATGTATTTTTACTCTAGAAATCTATATTTTTTACAACAAATCCAAAAAACATATACATAGAAAAGTTAGGGCAAAAATGTTTTAAGCCTCATATATTTTGTCCGTCTGGGCACGCCTCTGGATAAATTAAAAAAATAAATTAACATAAACTTATTACCCTTATTAATACTAGTATACATGCAAAAGCTCGCCGCTCTAGCTTAAACGGTACCCGAGTTATTAATTAAAAACCTTATTTTTATTACAATTTTAAATGGCCCTAGATCCCTTAGGGCTCATTTCCGGACCAACCTTTATAGGAACTTTTTTTATATTTTTGGATCTAGAATCACCTCTTAAATTTTGGCATGCCAGTTATGGATCACCCTGTATAATAATTACTATTATATACCAAGGTAGAGAAGACATTTTTTGTAGCCGAGCGTATTAAATCCAGAGCTGCGTAGCATCGAGGGATTTAAGAGTGCGAGGCTATAATAGTCTTCTCTATCGTGGTTTATATATTATTTTTTCACTACTAGCGCATTTATTCTTATTATTTAACATTTTAATGTCAATAATAAACTAAAATGTTAACCGCGCAAAAACAACTAGCGTTTGAAATCGCCATTTCTGAAAACAAATTAATGAATTGATTTATTCACTGAAAGTTGATAGTTCTAGTGGGTGGCATTTTGAAATTTTTTAAATGTGTGAAAACATCGGTATGTTGTTTATTTACTGAATAATATGTTATATTCTATTATAATTAATTCATTTATAATATTTGCCATGTTCATTTTTTATCCAATGGCAAAATATTGTTGCATTTTGTCCATTAAAAATTATAAGCAATGACATGTCTTTGCAGTTCAAGGAAAATCAAGTGGCAGATATCAGTTGTTTATAAAATTTACTTCTAGTAGAGAAATAGTTATTTATGGTACTAGTGGGTAAAGTAAGATATTGCCCATGAGAAAATTAACCTGCGAGGCGTCAGCCAAGCAGGTTAATTTTCGAGAGGGCAATATCGGTTTACCCATGAGTGCCATACAAGGTTTTATCCAATAAATAGCTTAGGAATTCATATTTTTATTAAAAATTTTAATGACATTTACAAGAAAATAATTTGACAAGTGACAGTTGAGTGGGTAAAATAAATAATTATCCACTCAATAAAGTAAAAGCCACGCGGGGGTTATAATTGAGTTTATCTAAAGAACTTTCACTTTCGGGTTTAGACCGTATTAATGGATTTTCACTTTCCGACGTTTCGTCTCTTACTACTAGAGACATCTTCAGGGATTAATCTGAAACAGTTTCAGATTAATCCCTGAAGATGTCTCTAGTAGTAAGAGACGAAACGTCGGAAAGTGAAAATCCATTAACACGGTCTAAACCCGAAAGTGAAAGTTCTTTATATCTTAATGGCCGTGAAAGCTTAAAATCTAAAATGAGTTTATCTATTTAAAATAAAGCTGGTATATTATCTGTATGTATTGGATAAAAATTATTATTGCCATAGGTCAAGAAAATTGATTTCACAGTCTGAAAACATGATAAACAATGGTATGTTCTGAAGCTAGTAGTGAAAAAAAATTATTATACAAATCATTATACTTTCAATTATAAATAGTATTATCATTCTTCATCTTTTCTTCAAACAGGATATCATTCATAAAAGTTTATGATAAAACAGGAAATTTATTCACCTTTATTTATTTCTTAAACCTAATTAAAGATATACTTACACAGTATAATTGTAAATCTACTTAACTTAATAATGCAGTGTGTAAAAAAGATTTACAAGGAATACAAGTTATTGAATACAGCCCATATGAGTCATGAGATTGCATTTGAAATGGTCACAGATTAACGTTAACAACATTAAAATGACCGCTTTTTCAAAAGTATCTTTCTCATAAAATATACAAATTCACGGCTTGCTTTATTATTATATTCAACAAAAATGTAATAAAGAAATATATTTCATATGAATATTTGCTTGTGAGATTTTCACGGGTTCCTGACTTTTATTAAAAATTACAGGGTGTACAGAGGCAGGAAGTCATTATAAATATTATTTTACTAGATTTTCACATAAATTATTAATAATTCATATAATAATATTAATAATAATGAGCATAATACTAATTTTATCGACAATGATATACGGAGTACGTAGAAAGTATATTACTAGAAATTAACTGGCTAGCGCGTATGTATAGCAAGTTTACTATCGTGAGTTCGATTCTCACTGGCGCTGATTTGCCTTTTTCAGTTAATTAATAATTGAAATTTGGCGAAGGCGATAAGTGAAACGGACACTCCCTAGAAACTGGTTCGAAAGTCAGTATAAGCCGGTGGTTCCCTCTACTACTATCCCACACAAGTCCTGGACTAGGGGATGCTTAATTAAGTAGAATAGTACGAGGTTAAACAAACAAACAAACAAACATATTAAATCTATATGTAATTGAATTTTTATTAAAATTTGTATTTTGTAAGCTTAAAAGCATACATCTCAAAAGTAAAATGGATACCTATACAGGGTGTTCGTCTTTCGACCTTAAGCATGGGTATCTCGGTTATTAATGGATACAAGATCGGTTAAATTAAGTTGCGCCTTTTTATGCTGATCAATAATTTGAAGCCAAAAGCTTATTTGGGGCTCTCCATGACACTGTAATTAAATAAATAATAATAAATAAATATATAAAGAAAATTTGACATATCATGTTTTGTTTTTTAATTATCGCAAAAACAAATTAAAAATCCTAAGTTTCGTTTTTATTTTTTTTGAGCAAAACCCGACAAAACTAGACGTTTTCAACTAAAATGTTGTTAGGGTATTTTTTACAAGGAATCTAAATCTGTTATCATATTTTCTATGGCATTTTAGATGCAAGAGTTACAACATTAACCTTCGTTTTTTCTTATGGACTCCATTTTGGACTTTGTGTAAAAAGGGAAAGGATTTTTAATAATTTTAAAATAATTAAAAAACAAAAAATGATAGGTCAAATTTTCTTTCTGATTATTGATCAGCATAAAAATGCTAATTTAACAGATCTTGTATCTTTTATAATAATCGAGATACCCATGCTTAAGGTCGAAAAACGGACACCCTGTATATTTTAAAGAATACGATTAATTTTTTTTTTTTTTCGAGGAAAATACTAGATTAAACTATTTTTGGTGTGCACAGTAGTTTATAAATTCACCTTATTAAGTTTACTACATTTACAAGAAAACAAAAAGATACCTACAATTTAATTCATGTTCTCAAAAAAAGTAAAAATATGTAAAATCTACATTGTAGATCATTCAAAAGTTTGATAATAACATATCAACCAACTCCTCATATTTAATCTGACCGTCATCATCAATATGTGCTGCTTGTATCATTTCATCAACTTCTTCCTCGGTCATCTTTTCTCCCAAATTGAGTAAAACATGTCAACTCCGCTGCCAAGATATAACCATCTTTTTCTTTATCAAACACTCTAAATGCTTCTCTTATCTTTTCTTCATCGTTACAGTCATGAAGTTTTTCTGCCATTAGGTTTAGAAATTCTGGAAACGGTATGGCATTTTTATTCTCTGGGTCAATTTTGGCCATTATTTCACCCATTTCTGGTTCTGTTGGGCTTAGCCCCAAAGCACGCATTACTTGCTCTAGTTCGTATGTAGTTAAAAACCCATCTGCATTTTTGTCGAATAACACAAACGCCTCTTTGAATTCGTTTATTTCGTCTTCTGTGAATTCTTCTGTCATATTTATTGTCATAAGTACATCAAATGTGACAGATTCTGTCATACCGTGGCTTACGTAAGCCACGATCGACCGGTCATACTAAATCTTTTTCTACGGCTGCTTTAGAATGTAAGAAAATACACACACTTTTCAAACACAGAATGAATCCATTCTAGCTCTAGATACGGTATGAATATTCCGTAAAAAGTGATAGAATAAGCACATGTAGTGTCATCTCTTGTTTATAAAATTAAAGAAAACCGTAGTAAAATTAGCAAAAATATATATATATTTTACCATGAAATACTGAATAATTTAATGCAATTTAAAGTTTTGCGTTAAAATTACATAAAGTTCATTAGTTTTTCTTAATATTTGACCAGTTTTTATCAATTTAGTTTAAAAAATAAAACTGCTTCATCTATTGTTACATATTTAAACCTGATATATGTCACAGCAATCTGACATAACCTTCAATTTTTGCATTATAATTTGTAAATATGTGCTAAAATTAAATAAAAATCTTTTTTAAATACTGATTTGATAAAATTATTAAATAACATTAATTGCTTTATTTAAAAATATGTGTTTTGTTGCATTTACAATGTCGATTCACAAAAAACATTGTTTTTAACCTTGTCCACAGTTTAAAGCCATAGTGTTTCATATTTGCAGTCGAAGAAAAAGTATAGTCGTGTTGTGCGTATGCATAGCAAGTCTACTATCGTGAGTTCGATTCTCACTGGCGCCGATTTGCCTTTTTCAGTTAATTAATAATTGAAATTTGTCGAAGGCGATAAGTGAAACGGACACTCCCTAGAAACTGGTTCGAAAGTCAGTATAAGCCGGTGGTTCCCTCTACTACTAGCCCACACAAGTCCTGGACTTAGGGGATGCTTAATTAAGTAGAATAGTACGAGGTTAAACAAACATGTAATGTAATGTAATCTAGTATGAAATAGTCATTCCGCGCTCGCGGGACCGTCATACTCGCCTGCCGGCTCGTATGACAAGCTTTCCGCTCGCGCGGAATATTGTCTATTCCATACTAGTTATAGAATATACTATTCTCGTGCACCAGTTCTAAAACGTGAAAAAAGCTTAATAATAGAGAAACAGTTTATCTTTGTTTTAAAGTCGCTTTTACAAAAAAAGATGAATGAGACAGAAATCCTCGTTTTGATCTCGATATAAGGGTAAACATCCCTTTTTAATTCGGAATAATTTATAGCCAAATAAAGTTGTTTAGATTAACCTCGTTTTAATAATAAAAGGAAAATTTGAAACAAACTAATCCTCTTAAACAAGAATAACCTGAGGATTAAAATTAAAATCTGACAAAACTTTACTCTTTCATGCTAAAGTAACACATTTAGTCTTTTAGATTGTGTTTTAGTAATTATTTTTAATACAAAAAGGAAAAATATTTAATTGCTTTCCCATTTTGAAAATTTTCAAAATTTTGGGAAAGCCTTGTATTTGCAAAAAAAAATATTTTTTTGCGTATTTTTGCGTTTTATGACGATATAAATCAATTTCGAGCAAAAAAAAATTGTCGGTCGGTCGTTCCGTCCGGGAAATTTTGTGTGCACGATAAGAACGCTTTAAGCTAGAGACTTGAAATTTGGCATACAGGTATGTTACCAAAAGTTCTCGCTCGGGTTTGTTTTTGATGAACTTTGGTTAGCGGCAAGGGGAAAATAAGGGGGAAAATACACTTTTTTTTAAACTGAAAATTGCTATACATATACATATGTAGGTATAGGATTTTTAAGGTTGTTGAAATTGAATCTGAAAATAGAAATTTTCTAGCTCCACCCCCGCGGGGGTAAGGGGGTAAATATTTTAAAATATTTTCAATATTTTCGTCAAAATTGGTATATAGAGGTTTTTGAGGTTGCTGAAAGTGAATCTGATAATAAAACTCCATCCCCTGAGGGGCGGGGGGTAGTTTTCGTGAAAATCTGTATATTATTGGGGTTTTTGAGGTTACTGAAACTAAATCTGAGGGGCGGGGGTAGTTTTCTTGAAAATTGACATATTGGGGTTTTTGAGGTCGCTAAAAGTAAATCTGATAATAAAAAAATTCTAACTCCACCCCCTGAGGGGCGGGGGGTAGTTTTCGTTATAATTGGTATATTGGTATATATTAAGGTTGCTGAAAGTGAATCTAATAATATATAAATTTTACCTCTGCACCTGAGGGGTGGGGAGTAGTTTTCGTGAAAATTGGTATATTGGGGTTTTTAAGGTTGCTGAAAGTGAATCTGATAATAAAAAATCCATTTCACGTGCGGAGGTGAAAAATGGAAAAGTCTTTTACTGGCCAGTGTATCTTATATGTAGGAAAATCTAGTAGATATCTCTTCTGTTATAATTTACAAGTATTTTTAAAGTGGCTTTTTAGGGCTTTGATTTTACCTTATAAGGTAAGGAAATTTTTTTAATTATATGCTAACAAAAAGAAACTTTATTGGTCAAGTTGGTCTGTTTTTTCAAGCAAGATAGTAAATTAAAAATCGCACAGTAAATATTCGAATCTGTTTTGAAAATATTCACTGTGCGATTTTTAATTTACTATCTTGCTTGAAGAAACAGACCATAGTTTAGTTATTATTTAGTTAATTTTGGTAGGTAGGTAGGTACATAAAATAAAAAAATCCTGAAACGTAAGAACTGCTAAAAGTAGAATAAGCCTATACGATAAAGGCAAATAAAAAACCCAAAGAATAAAAAACGTGTTTTAATAAAAAATGTATTTTACACAGAAAAAAAGGTTATCTTGGCAGAAGATAATAAATTATCTTGTATTTATATTATCTTAAATCGAGGTAATAATCTTCTTTTAAGATCATGTATCCTCGGTTTAAGATTATCTGTGACTTTGGTTTCCTTTAATTCTCTGGGTAGAAAAATTCTTGGGTCAAGGATTTTTTCCTTAAATGCATGACATTTAAAATAGTAACAGAGAATCAAGAGTTATTATCTTGACTCAAAGCCCCTGTTGTCTTACGGTAAAGAGTTTGCCGGCTGGCTGGCAGACAATTTGCGCAGTAGTTTAAGATATGCGCGGGAGAGAAGTTAGGTTTGTTTTTTTTTGCCGTCAGTTGTCCTTAAAGGTGTATCATTGTTTTCATCTGCTTTAAAATGGAGGAATTTGTATCTGTTACCCTCAAATGATGGGGATTTTCAAATTTACTTAAAAAATTCAGGGGTAAGTAGCATTAAATAATTTATACCTATAAGCGCCATTTTACAATGGCGTTGCAACAAGTTTTTCTTCAAATACAAGTGCCTTTTCCTACGACCACCTATGAAAACAAATTTCACACGATTAACAGAGTAAGAAAGTTTCATATTTCATAGGCGTGCGAAATAATATTATACATGTGTGGGAAATTTTTTCAAAATATTTACCATTCTATTAACCCTGGAACCTGACTGTGGGGTCAATATGATCTTGAATCAAGAGAATCATAATCTTAAATCAAGATTATAATTCTCTTAATTCAAGATTATATTATCTTAAACCAAGACTTGGTGCAAGATAATATGATCTTGGATAAAGATAATATGATCTTAAATCAAGATAATTACATACTTGGTTTAAGATATGATCTTAAATAAATGGTTTAAGTGGCTTTGATTTAAGGAAATGTCCTTAAATCTAGGACCTCAAATGCCAAGATCACGGCGGACTTGATCCAAGACAGTCATGGCGTTGAACATATCGAAAGCCATGGCGGCTTTGGTTCAAGATCGTTTTGCTTTGATTCAAGATATCCTTTTTTTCTGTGTAATAGGTAGAAACAAATTTTTTTAAAACTAAAATCTCTGATTACGGTACCATTCACAACAATGCACTGGGTAATTTTTATTACTACTACATGCACAGCTGTTTATTTAAATGATTCAATATCGCTATTCTGTTATTTTATCTAGGAATTTTGTGTTTTACAACCTGGCAAAAAAAATTTAATACGCAATATTTTATCGGATAAAATTTATCGCATATTTGTGTTTAACGATATTTATTGATATACTGATCAATAAATGGCAAATGTTTTTTTATTGTTTTTAATTCCTTTGATTTTCCCTTTATATGTAAAAAAACAAAGTTTCCTTTGCATATTTTACATTTTATAACATTTTGTAGTTTATTTTTTTAATTATTTTATATCTAAGTATTTAAAGTTTTGGCTAAGGTTGTTAACCATAACAAGATCACTTAATTATTACATTAACTTTCGATCGCTAAAATTTTTTAGATGTGGTTTAGTGGGAACATAATTAAAAATGTTATTTTGTGGATTAAAGACTAGAAAATAATAGGCGATGCTCATTAAAACAAACATATGAAATCCCACGCATTAATTATGATTTTTTTTTTATTCACAAGCATACAGAAAAACGTCCTTTATATGCATTATAAAAAGTTGCAAAATCTATCATTTTTGTTTACTTCTTTTAAAGTTAAAAACGCTTTTCATTTTTAACCAAGGTTAGAAATGAATTCATATCTAACCTGTTTTTAAGCTTGGTTATACCTCATAGATGGCGAAACTGTTGCCTTGTCTGTAAACAGTTGAAGTTTGCGAATAAAATAACCTAACATTTTTGTTTATTTCTACGAAAAACAATAAGAAATAATATTTATTTACATTTTATATGGTCCATACCGAGACTGATAATAGGAAATAACAACGAGCCACTTATTTAAATTATTATTTAGTTGAAATTTTTAGTGAAGTTAGAAATCTGCAAAATTTCTGTAGAAGATTATTTAAAATGGCGAATTTTATGAGTAACTGTGTTATTTATTTATGCTTGTGAATAAAATTCTGTTCTAACCACATAAGAAAATTACATTTCCGACTCTCGAGATGCTAATTTGGCCTAGGTTGCGCCTCGGCCAAATAGCATCTTTCGAGTTGGAAATGTTTCATTTTCTTATTTGATTAGAAATATACTATAATATAATATATTATATGCATAATATTCTGTTAATATTAACTTACTGTAAATTTTTTGCATTCTGTAAGAAAATTCACTATTCATACTATTCATTTTTTAAATTTTATTTTTGATGCTTAAAGTAAGAAATTTAAATTATCACTTTAAGTTAAATTTTCTCGAAAATAAACAAAGAGTACCTTTTACGCATTTTTAACTAAGGAATCATATAAAAAAAACTACAGACAAAAATTACATAGAATAATAGCCTTTAACAGTGTTCCAGAGATATTAAGTAAAAACTAGGGGGTTAGGGCTTATTTCTGAACTGTTTTTCATATTTTTGGATGTAGAATTGCCGGGTGACACTGTAGCCTATTTTTGAATCACCCTGTTTAGTTAAATACCCGAAACAATTTTTTTTGAAGGATAAACACTAAATTTCCGTGGTTGCGCCATGCGAATGAAAACATTATTACAGAAAATAAAAATTAATTGCTACAAAGCTTGTAAAAAGTAAGCTGGTCCTTCTTCTATGGGCTTTTGAAATTAGTAGTATTTTATTTTTTATTTTCTAAACCTTCCATGAGATTCTGAATAGGTACGTATATCGAAGACAATGGAGCTCTCTACAACTAGAATTATGAAATAAAAGACGTCTACCCTATCTCTATCTCATTTGTGCTACACTTTCCAGCCAACCAAATAAATACTGTATTTGTTTTTCACACAACAAATACAGTATTTATTTGGTTGGCCGGAAAGTGTAGCAGTGAGAGGCACGAACGAACATAGCTAATGTGAATCTGTAGAATAAGATAATTCTACTAAAATTTAGATGGCGCCAGTAATTTCTTTAATAAAAATAAATAGTTACACTTTTCGCCCGGCCAAGTAAATATTGTATTTGTTCAACAAAGAACAAATACAGAATTTGTTTGGTTGGGTGGAAGTGGGAGTGTATGTATGTCTTCTATCCTTTTTGGGTAGAACTTTTGTCCCTG